>OX411312.1:24860140-26060140 GCA_948150685.1 Rhaphigaster nebulosa
AGAAAATTTTATATTAAAATTATAATTGTTTACAAATAACAAATACAATTATTGGATATTATATTCAGAGTAATTGACAGGTAGTCTAGTAAAGAGGACGTTATTCATTCAATAATTTGGTAACTTCTATACAATTCAGCTTGCATTCAGGAGGCAAATTACCTGAATGAAAGTAAATTACAATTACACGGTGAAGAGGAGGAAATAATTATAAGTTTACCACTTAATGAGAGTGAATTAAAGTTTCGACATAGGAGCTAAGATATAATCAATCTCTGCTAGGAATCGTACCATTCATCCCTAACATCAATCCCTTGCCCTAATGACAACCAATAAAGGCCCTTTAGTTTACTTCTTACTTTAATCCCGTCCTTTGCTAAGACCCAGCAGACCACTGTAAAAGTTAATGCTTAACTTTTTACTTTAATGAACTCTCTGCACCCTTCAGTATTGTTCAATATATTCCGAAATTATAATCTTTATTTATCATTATACTTTTAAAGATTGTTTGTTATAATATCATAGTTCATAAAATGTTATCATTTTTAATGATAGAGATTTATCGTTGACCATAAATGAAGAGATGGTCGGAGGTACGGTCCGAAATGAAACACACGTTGAGGTAACATTCAGGCTTGATTTGTGCTGACGTTTCGACCTAAATTGAAGGCCTGCATCAGGGTTAAGCGAAACAAGATACAAGAATCATAAGAGAACAAATAGAGTAAGATTACACGGGGAAATTTGAAAAAGTAAAATGTATGAAATATTATGTCTCGGCTTCCGAAAATGATAAGTGAAGCTGGCACCATCTTACTTTAGTCGGAACAGCTGGGCCCTAAGCCACGCTACCTGTAGGAGGTAAAATGAAAATAGAAGGCTTAAAAGTCCGGATCTAAGCAGAATTAAAAGTCCACATAGAGGCATTATACTTAGACTTGATACCTTGGTTATAAAATATCAATGGCTGAGTAGTTTCAAGAAGCTTATCCCCCAAAAACGTTTGCTAATAAAAAAAGCATGTAAACAAGTTTCTTTGAATAGCTTTCTTATTTTTTTAATTATCTGATCTTTTGTACATTTTTGGGTTTTTAGTATGAATATTTCCTTTTTATTTTGTATGATCTGCTGTTTGTAATTTAACCTTTCCAGCCGTTGTCATACAAGCTCCCTTTTCCCTCAGGATGTGTCTGGATGTCTAGGTGTGGGGTGCTGTCTCTGGTTAGTGTCATTTGGTTTGTGGATGTTAGATGTGCTGCATTTTTTGCTTTATTTAGTTTGTTTTGTTTTTTGTGTGTTTTTTTCTCTCCTTCTGTCCTGGTGATGTCTGAATTGGCGAAACATCGACAGGTGATTTGTTTTCTGTTATTTTTGGGGCTCTTGGCTTCTTGTTTGGAACTTTCCATTTATGTCCTAAAAATTATTTGTCTCATTTTGAGCTTTTGATCTTGTATATTAAATTATTTATTAAATTTAAGGAGAGTAAAGCAGGGGACACCGGTAGTTCCCCGCGCTTCTCTCCCAACTGCGTCACTGGTGTTGAAAGCCAACAGAGGTTGAGTGAGGGAGCTATTATATGAATGTTAAAAATATTTTATTTTAATCTCCTATAAAATTATATCGGTTAAATACCTGCAGAAAATCGAGATTGAATGCAAATCACCTAGAATATTCACATTATTTTCTGGTAAATTTTTGCCTTTTACTATACATTACTATACTTATACATGCTTCAAGTGTTTTGTACTGAAGTACTGATTTACTTTTAATCATTACCGTGGAACATGCTGCTATGCGCCGTGATCAGCTACCATGGGTTAGCTTTTATGTGTTTTTATTTCCAACTAACGTTCCAGCTTTCTAAGATGAGGTTGAGGGTAATAGAAACAATTATCGGATCTCTACGGGATAGAGGCGGATTGAAGTCATAAACGATGGAATAGGGTTGCAACGATGCATGATCTGCGAAGAGAAAATAAATGAGAAAACAGAAGAAACTGGGACAGAAAAATATTGCAGGATTAAAATGTAGGTGGACGGGAAATGCTGTTTAATTTTCCGTAGTAGGCTCTTGTGCTGGGCACTATCGAACGCTTTTTCAACGTCAAGAAATACTGCATAGTATTACTCCTCATCCTCGAAAGCGACAGAAATATAAATTGAATTTGATAAATAATTAATATGTATTCTAGTGTTTTTCATGAACATAAACATGAAAGGAAATGTAGATAGGACTTGATGCCCAATTATAAAAGGATTTTAATGAGTTAATATGAGTTTAACTGTTGATAAGAATACTTACGAGCTATTATCTGTATCCTAAATTTGAAATTTTAATATTATTTCAAACAATGAATTAAAAAAACGAAACATCAATTGAACTTAATAAATATATTTATACTTTAATAAGAGGATTGATAATATCAAGCAAATGCAAGATTCTAATTGCGCTAAATTTATTAATCTAAGAATAAGTGAATATATAAAAGTTACTAAAAATTAATAACAAGTTATTTGTAACTACATAATTGTAAAATAAAGTAAATCGGTCATACTTTAATAATAATTTATTATAAAATTATGTAAAATTTTGTGTATGCTTTAAAATAAAGTTTTATAATACTGTCTGCTACATATAATAATTACAATAAATTAGATATAATTTTCTTGTATTATCCGCAAAAAATTCCTATATTTTATAACACATGCCAAGCCATTATTTTTGCACATTAAAATATTTGCTACGTACTGATTTCAATAGAAAAGTTTATAATAAAAACATTCAAATGTCAAGGAAAAGGAAATTGTTGGAAGAGATAAATAATATATGCAAAATATGCACTGAAATATTAAATTAAATACCAGTAGGTATCTAAATTGTAGATGTAGAAATTATTTTCCTGTTTCTAATCTTTTTCATATCTAAGGTGAAAAAATAATTTTGATGATATATAAAAATTATTTTGCAATTTATTGTTCATCCTATTTTTGTAGATGAAAAGTATAAAATGGCTTATATCCAAATAAATCTTTAACAAAAATAAAACCGTAGTAAATTATTACAGTATAGTTTAATATTTCCAAATAGTTGTACATCCAATAGTTATATAGTTATTTATCAGGAATGAATTATTTTTTTATTATATTTTTAAAGGTTTTGGTACAATGTTTTCAAAACACTTAATATTTTTCTTCCATCTTCATAAATGGCCCAGATATGGGCGTCTGAAACCTAAAATGGGGCGCTATGTCGAATTCCGAAGATCAACCTGGGGTGGCCTATGAGTTTGGAGCCCAATGTCAAAAGAATCGGCTCAGTAGTCTTCCAAAAAAATAAAATTATAAATGAGAGAAATGATAAATCCCCCCCCCCCCCCCCAAAAAAATATAAACCAAAAATCGTTAATAAAATAAAATTAATAAATAAAAAATGGACAAGTAAAAAAAATTACAATAAAATTAAATATAGAAAATAAAAAGAATTTTAAAAGAAAGAAAAAATAACAAATATATTTAAAAAAAAAATAAGAACTAATGTTTAACAAAAACAAAAAAAGAACAAAAATTCAGTAAAACATAGTTATTTATATGGAATTTTATAATACAATATTATGATTTTTTTCTAAACGATTGAAATTTTTCGGAATTTTGTTTCTTATTTCACGACTTGTTGGTCAAGTCCCTCCTTTCAGTAATGCTTAAGTTTGCTGTCAGTACGATCTTTTTAAGTTTGGTATCATCCTGATCGTATAGCCTGGAGTTATAAATTATAATGGTTAAACCAGAGCAGCGATATTGAAAATCATATTAATCCTTTATTGCAGACCAAAGATTAACCTCCCACTTTCGGTATTCCTTGTTGAAATACAGTCTGAGGTTTTTTATGTGTTAATTGGTTATGCGAATGACAATTTTTTATATCAGAGATTATAAAGGTGTTTACACTAATATGCTATCCCGGTTCGGAATTACCATTCTTCAAATCGATCAATTAGGTGAAGTGAATAAAATTGAGTTCGTACTCGTTCTTAAAAAAACTGAGCGGGTAGTCTGGTTTGATGTGAATAATTAGAAGTAGCACAATGAAATGCTCAAATACTCTATAATTATTTATTTAAAACCGATTTTCATTTAAAACTAATTTTATTTATTATTATTTTATAATTCTTTTAATTATTCTTTTAATAAATATGTAGAGCACGTGCTCCGTAAATATAGCAGTACCTGCTCATCTTTCCAAGTGGTTTTATTCACTTAGAAAGGTGAGCAGGCACTCCGAATCAATAATCTTATTTGTGGAGCACGTGCTCTACACATTTAGTAAAATAATTGTGAAAAAATAATAAAGAAAATTAGTTTTTGAATGAAAATCGGTTTTAAATAAATAATAGTAGTTTTTTTAATATTTCATTGTGTAACTTCTATTCAGTCACGTCGAACCAGAGCACATGCCTAGATTTTTTAGGAACGAGTACATGCTCAGTTTTATTCACTCCACCTATTGTGTCCTCTTGAGTCTAAGAGATTTCTTTCCTCTTAAATAAGCTGTGGTCTTAAAGTAGGGCCTTTGGACAAAAACTGGGTCATTAAAGGGTTGGCTATCAGAGGAAGGGCGGAGGTAGGGCGAAGGGATCTGTCGGTGGGTGGTCGATAGTTCATGAATTGCAGATCAACCGGAGTCCCAGGCCACACCTCGGCCTCTGTACCATGAATATCTGTCTCAATGTAGGTGTCCTTCTGTAATAATTCTTGGGTGTCGATGAGGCAATAAAGGCTGGGTGAACCCAGTGGTGTGATGCTGATAAGAGGAAGTTAGTTTCCAGAGACTGCTTCCTCCAGTTAGATAGATAGATGTATTTATTGGCTTATTTGTACAATATAGCCATGGAGTTTTATCCAATTGTTGTTAGTACAGGCTATTAACCCTATACAGGCCTAGATTTGAATAACTTTTAATAAAATTTAAAAAAGTCTGTGTTTTTTTAATGCTGGGTTGTAAATGTAGGAGTACTATGTTCGTAAAAAATTAAAAAAATGATAAATATATTTTTATGGGCATTTAAACTTTTGATATTCATATACCTTGGCCTTCTTGCGATTAATGGAAAATTAAGTATAACACCTTGATTCCCGTGATATAAAATAAAGAATAACTTGAAAAAATTATTTAATTTACAATTAAAAAGATGAATACAAAATTATTTTATTTTAGGAACTGCTAATGAACGATGCCGATGAACCTCGACAGAGCAATTTTTCTTTTTAATAAGAGGCATTCTTATTAAGTTTCTCTGATATTTTTAAATTTTAATTTCGAAATTTTAATTTTATTTGAAAAAAAAAATTAGAAGTTAACAATATACTATTTTTTTATTTATTCGAAATTTATCGTGTGTTCTAAAATTATAAATGACTAATAACATAACCTGAAGCATATTTTAGACTTATGCCTAAGTTAATGGCCTAAAAATATATGTTATGTTTAAAAATAACACAGATTGATCAATATAACTAATTGATTGGTAATTGTAATCAGATCTATATAACACTGATTGATCACATTTGATCGATAAAATTGCATAATGGCATTTTAGTACCATACACCATCTATTTCTGTGAAAAAAAAATAAAACCACATGCTGCCACCTAATTTTCTTTTTCTTTTTTTTTTTTTTTATTACACCTACTATATTACGTAGGAAAATTCTGAAAAGGCTCTTATATTTATTTATTATTATTATTATTATATTATATAGGCTATTTATTATTCAAGTAGAAAGCTCGATAGAGAAGGATATTAGTTCATTTATTCCTGTTTTGATGGTCCTATACCTAATAAACTGTTTTGTTTAAAATAAAGTGATGAGATAATTAAGAAAAAAAATAATTTCAAAGGCCCGGAGACACCTTTTTTCACTCTCCCCAATAAAGGACATTCCATGCTCATAAAGGAAAAAAGAATTTTTCGTTTATCGTCTTTTAGTCAAAAGTTATAGAATTTTGGCCACTTAAGTCGACAATTTTTCCCAATGTGCGGCGTTTTATGATGGATGGAAAAGGCAGCTGGAACGGAAAAAGTAAAACTTTTTACTATTCTGAGCCATTGCAACCTTCTTTCTTTTCACGAATTAAAGGGAAGTCTGTCTGAAGCAGTTGGCATCACTGCCACCTATCCTCAGATTGCCCCATTTTTTTTTTTTAAATTGTTAAAGATGAGGATTCCAAATGGATACCATGGACTGTACATGGTTAATATTGTAGAAATCCATGTAGATGCAGAGCTTTCACAGATAATTCAACATGAGTACTATAGCTAATTCCAGTGGGAACTTATACTAAATCCGCTTAGTTGTAAATCCCTGTTTGCCCTTAAAGTAACCATAGAGTAGAATATACTTAATTAAATATTACCATATACATAAGAAACAAATAATCAACAATGACATAATACAAAGTTAATTTTAAAAACAATATTTTCATTATTATTTTTAACATACACATTATTTTGCACAAATACTGCCCTAAAATAAATTTCTTAAATAAATTTTAATACTTAATTACTTTCATACTTATGAGCTTTATATATTATCTCGCCTTCATATATATTTATCCGCTTGTTTGATTTAATACCTTATACAGTTAAAAATTATGAAACCACACAAATAATGATTAAAAAAATAATTGTAATTTTTTCCAACAATAATTATAAATAAATGAGTCGACCTTTTAAAGAAATTAACGTTTGTGTCATGAGAATAATATGCATATGAAACGAGCCCTGGTGTTTTAAAAAAATTCAAGACTAATCTTGGTTATATTCCATAATTGTCATAAAGCTAAACGGTATTAGATAAACCAAAGTTAATATTAAAATACCATATTTTCATTATTATTTTTAACATAAACACGTGTAACTTACAAATACTTTATTTTGCACTTATACTGCCCTAAAAGGGCAAAATGCTGAAATTAATTTGTATACTTTAATATTTTCATACTAAAGAGCTTTGCGAGTATATATTTTCTTCTACATATTTATTTATCCGCTTGTTTGATTTAATTCATTATATAGTCAAACATTATATTACCGTACAAATTATAATAACAATAAATAATAGTATACTTTTCCAACAAAAATTATAAATAAATGAAACGACCTTGCAATGAAATTAATAAGTTTATATAAAGAGAATAATATGCATGTGAAATGGGCCCTGGTATTTTAAAATTTCCTAGAACTACTGATCTTAATTAAAAATGTAGCTAATTGTTATTAAGCTTCCATAGTCGCTAAATAGTAGGTTCCAATAATTACAATTATAAATTATGAGCATGATTCTATTTACCTTTTGGTCGAAATATGTATACTCGAAAATGTTTTTGAAGTAGTGTTAAATCGACTACAATAATTCTCTGTTATTGCTATTAACAAAAATTTAATTAATCTGAAGTGTTTTAAAAAATTGTTTGCTACCATGCAAAGGATTGTTAGTCTGTTATTTCAAAATACAATATTTTTAGGAATATTGAAACCTGTTATACTTGATCCATTTTTTTTTCTACAACACGACGTTTAGAGCCATTTATTTGGCTTGCTTTCAAATCTGTCGACAAAAATATAATATTGCTTTAATTAACATCAAACATCATTAAAAATAAAAACATTTCAACGTTATATTTCAACAACATTTTTCAATTTATATAATAAAAAGGATCAACAACAAAAAATAATCAATTGTTATATACGTATTATATTATAAAATGTTTACCTTATCAAAAACGAATTGCTTCCTATCTCTTTTCTAATAAAATTTTTTTTTAATCTTTTCGTTATTTCTGTTAACAAGTTATTATAATTTAATTTGGATTTTAAGTTTTAATTATCTTTTATTTTTCCAAAATTGACATTCCTGTAAAAAGTTTAATATTAAGCATGCTTATTTTATATTTATTTTCTTAATAAGGTAAATATGGTTTAATATAATATAATATAATATGTATATAACAAGTGGTTGTTTTATATTGGTGATCTTTTTTAATATATATTGATTTTTTTTAAAATATATTGTTATTAATGATGTATGATGTTAATTAAAGAAAAATTATATTTTTGTTGATAGACTTGAAAATGAGCCAGATGGCTCGAAACGTCGTGTTGTAGAAAGAGGAATAAACGGATGAAAAGTGTTTCAAAGAATTGTATTTTGAAATAATCAGAAGTTTGTATAAAATTTCAACTCAGTAGATATTCGCCGAAAGTGGAATGGCTTTTCTTTACTTGGGCCTAAACCCCCAGAAAAGGCCGAGCACTTCTTGCTTCAAATCCAGAGATACTGTCACACAATGGGAAGCAATCCAATAGTTTTTACCCACCCTACTATCTAACCCTTTCCCGTACCTCGCTAATATCTTGTCATTAAGTATAATTATTTCTTTTTTTAATTTGAATTATCTATAAGTATAATATTTTATTATAATGTAATTTGTTTTTTTACCAGTAAAATCAAATACAAAATTGAAGGAAATCTAGTTGTCATAAATTGAATTTTTATTTTATCAGAAAAATTTATTTTCGATTTTATTGTATAGCCCAGACTTTAGACTTTTGGTTCAAATTAATTCAGACAAAACTGAAAATTATATTAATTCACGATGGGCTTCCCAAATAAGAATAGTATAAATTTGCGGCGGTTTCTGAACAGAGGTAAACTTTTTAAAGTTTTGGGAGCAAAAAAAAACGCGAATTTTTTGGCATTAAACACCGGAAGATCGCATCGCATAGAACATTTTAATAATTCCTAAATTAAAGAATATTTAATTTTGCGTCGAATAGTCTTCTTAAAAAAATAAATTCCGTTCAGCAGTCCGAATCGGCAGTCTAACATACGCAAATTTTACCATTTTGACTGAAAAATATGTTATACTCAGTTTACACTTCTGTAACTCAAAAAACGGTTATTCCAAATGAAAGACTAAATTATTAATGAAATAACTAAATTTTTAGAACACCAAATTCTAAGTTTAAAGCATTCCTTTTTTTATTCTCATTCCATTGCATACATACACGAAAAAAAAATCAAAATTAGTCGCAGTGCAGATTTTTCGCAATGCGGCTATTTTGTAGTCTCATCACGTCTGACATCGAAATAAAAACAACAATAACAAAATTAATATTAGGATCAAATTTCATAACAATAATTTCATAATTATTTTTTTAGTGACGGAGTATAATTGGACTTGGTCCAGGTTGTAGTTTAAGAACTTAATTATGACATTATATTCATTTTAACACTTTTTGAAGTATGTATATGTTCATATATTAGATTAAAAAGAATTGTAAATATATTTTACAGTTTTCTATGTTGTAAATTAAACTAAATAAGAGCCTTTTACAGCCTGAAGATGGCTTAAAGGCCGAAAATTTGCATCTAAATAAAAGAACTTCGTCAAATAGTACCAGCCTGCATTTATTTTTATTTATACTGCATTCGCCTTTAATCAACAAACGTATATGAATTTTATTACATTTCGAAAGGAACTTCAAAACTTAACTCGCAATGCCAACAAAACTTAATACTGAAATACTTCCTCCTCACTACCAGCGAATCCAACTCACCGCTTCTGGATACCATCTTGAGAACAAAATCGGGCGATCGAAATGTATTGAAATTCAATTTCCTGAACCTTAAGTAGTAATTTTGATGTCATAGGTGATGAAACTACAAAATAGCCTCGTTGTGGAAAAGCTGCGACTGCTTTTAGTTTTTTGCGTGTATCTGTGCATAAGAATGAGAAAATAATAAAAATAGTAGCTCTATAAACTTAGAATGTAATACTCTATAACTTTGGGTATTTGACATTTTTTATTTGCAATAACCGTTTTTGAGTAACAGAGGTGTAAAGTGAGAAAAAAAGAGACAACATATTTTTACAATCAAATACGTATTTAATATAAACATATAAAACATATTACTTCTATGCAGTTATTACTGAAGATTATGTGAAAAAAGATTATGTTATTTGAGCGTCATTCAGCGACAAACTAAAAGAAGACATCTCAAATAGGGATGCTTCTAGATGATTAGGTGATGAAAAGGAATTGGCAGCTTGGAAGTGTTTTGTAAGTGTAGTGAAAGGATTTATGGGGAACAAGAAACATGAAAACTATAAAACCTCATAGATGAACACTTTAAGACCTGTGAAATACTAGGGTGTCGCATGTCTTTAACAATGCATTTTTTACGCTCCCATTTGGATTTTTTTGTCCAGAAGCTTTGGATGTAGTAAGCGAACAGGGAGAGTTTTTACCGGGACATCAGGACGATGGAAATCATAAACCAGGAAAGTTGGAACTATCTATTTTGGGAGAACCCTGCTGGTTTTTAAAAAGAGTTGGATGCTACAGAATACAAGAGGAAAAATGTAAAGTTTTTTTCGCTGTAAGATATCTCATTTAATATATATATTTTTTCCCATAATCTCTAATTATGTCTTCTACAACACTTCCAAGCTACCATTTCCTTTTCATTGAATTTTTCTTGAAAACGGAAATCACCTTAAAGCTTCTTGTACTGTAATCATAAACCAGGAAACTTGGAACCATCTATTTTGGGAGAGCCCTGCTGGTTTTTAAAAAGAGGTGGATGCTACAGAATACAAGAGGAAAAATGTAAAGTTGTTTTCGCTGCAAGATATCTCATGTAATATATATATATATATATATATATATATATATATATATATATATATATATATATATATTTATATATATTTTTTGTTTTTTACATAATCTCTAGTTATGTCTTCTATAACACATCCAAGCTACCATTGCCTTTTCATTTAATTTTTCTTGAAAACGGCAATCACCTAAAAGCTTTTTATTTGAATGTGTCGTCTTTTAGTTGACGTCCGCATGATGGTATAGAAGGATCGATCTAATTAGGGATTGATAAATTATTTTTCACTGTTATAATTTTGTTTTTATTGAAAATTATTTCGAATGTTATACATTCATCTTAAGTTCTAAAAACGCACAAAAATTAAAAAATTAGAAATTCAAAATATAAATTAGTATTATAAACAAGTATGTTTATATTACACTTCCTTTAATATGTATAATAATACCCAACTATATTTTGAATTGCTGTTTTTTTTTTTAATTTTTGTGGTTTTAGAACTGTATAACTGTATCACATTCGAAACTAGTTTTCAATAAAAACAAAATTATAGAACTGGCAAAATAATTTATCAATACCTAATTGACTTCTTTAAATTTGCCGCTGTTAGACATCTCGTGTAATATATTTTTTGTACACATAATTCTCAGCGCAAGCTTTTGCATAGGTTTAACACGTTTTACATGTTTACATTAAATAAATATTAGTTTGTAAAAATATGCCATTTCCTTTTTATTTCCGCCATACATCCCCTTGTAAAAAAAAAAAACTGTATACATTACAGTAATAAGCTTTTCATTTTCGGATTTAGGGCTACGAAATACTGCTTATAAATATATTCTCATCAATGTTACAAAAATCATTTCCAACTGTATAATAACAACATTTTTTTTAAATCACATAACGTGTTAATTGAGTCAAGTATCGAATGGTTTCAATTATATATATATATATATATATATATATATATATATATATATATATATATATATATATATACTCAATTATGCCATATTTTATCCAGCTCCATAGTTGTTGGAAAATTAAAAATGAATTATTATTATATATCTGCTTAATAAATGATAAATTAAATTATATTCTCAATTTATTAAATTTAATCTTATTTAAAGGTAGCTCTTCTTCCTTTCTTCTCATTTTTCTGAGAGCTTTAATTTTGCTCTACGTCACGTTAGAAGTTAATGGCGACAGGTCCTATCATCTCCAGCAGTAAAATTATACGATCCTTCTCTGCTACACACTTTTTTCATTAAACCACAGAATTTTATATATCCCCTTTAAAGGTTTATTTTCATCAAGGAGTTATATAAAAGTGTCATTCCTTAATATAATAATAAAATGTTATATTATATATTGTTAATATTGGTATTGAACTGAACATATTATCTTGCTTGCAAGATTAAATTTTTCCTTTCCTTTCCACATTGGTATGGAATGTATTGCAATCGGGTCATAAGCAGTTTTCAGCAGATCAATGCGTTTCAAAATCCTCTTATTCCAAAAAACAAAGCACGGAATTATGACTATTGGTCTCTGCCACAATGGACCGATTTTGTTAATTTTTTTGTTTGTTTTTAATGATTTTGTGTCGCGATGCCTGTGTAGTAGCCATCCAGTGCGTAATTTCGGCTGCGCAATAGCCCAAAAACACGTTCTTCTATGCTGTAGCGCTCAAACGTCGCTAACGATTTTCAATAGACTTTCCAAAAATACTCTCCTAAAACCACTTTTAATTTTCCTATATAGCACATCCCAGAGAAAAAGTGGAAAAAAAAGTTATTAAGAAAATAAAATTTTATTCGCGCTTAGCTCAAAAAGTATTCAGTATGTACTTTTGGTTCATATACATAATCATTTGAAAGGCAATTAAATTCGCTACAAAATACCATGATGAGCGAAGATAGAGCGTACTGAACTTAGTATTCCAGTGGAAACTGGTTCGCCATATTTTAGTTTTATTATAACTCGAAAATTATACATTTCCCGCGATATTCAATTTGTGCATTCGAAAGATAATTTCATTTTCTACAAAGCTAACCAAAAAAAAAAATCTTAATATTAGCGAAGACATAGCAAACATTTTTGTATTGGATTTTAATCCATAGCTGTAAGGAAAGTAATGCTATGGATATGCCAGATATTTTGACGTAAGATGAGGTTTACTGATGGATTTTTAGAAATCATGGATTGAGTGTTATCTATACGTGCTTAATTCATAATAAATATATATATAACATCATATTGAAACAAATATTTATTTATTCCATTCCTCTCAGCATAAACATTTTGGTTGAGAATGTCACTTATTACCTGAAAATGAAAGCAGAAGAATGTGTCCCATTTTTTTTTTATATCCCAGCCAGCAAACTCTGTTTCAAAAAATATTTTGCCTTTTTTCGCTAAAAAAAAAAAAAAAAAATAGTTGATCAAGAATAAAAAAAATCAATGATTATACATTCTTCACAGTCTTAATTGTCATTTTTCACTTTATAGATCTGTCGCAATTTTAACTTAAGTAGCTATTCTTTTATAATAACCATGTATTCTAACCTTTATTCTATTGGCTAAATCAAGATATTAATTACATTCGCCATGAACAGTTGGAAATTTTATAGGTTCGCCGGCTAATTTGATGTATATTATCTCGTTTACTAAATGAAGTGACAATTATATATAATAACCGACAATTATGCAAAATCACCATTTGATTATATTTATTCTAATATATTGTATTGATATACAACGTGTTTGGCTTTTTGACCACCTGGGCCATTTTCACCCTATGTTACAAATGCAAAAGATTAGTATATTACAAATTATAGAATATTAAATACAATCACCGTTACGTTAACTTACAAAAACTTTCAAAAAATCAAATATATCACAAAAATAAAACATAAATAAAAATGTAGTGAAGAAAAAATAAAAATACAAATTAAAATGCAGTAATACAAGGAAATAATAAACTGATATAGTACTACGCTTAGGTAATTGATGTATTGATTTTTAAATATTTGGGATACTGGATTTTATTAATTAGTATAAAATTAATTAAGGACTTACTTTTATTGGTCACCTAAATATTAAAATCATAAAAAAACTGATGATGATAATCCATGATTCCTCAGGTTTTTAATTGTTTTCATAAATTTTTATCACTTCTGAATAATATTTATTTGATAGTATTGGATGTTTTAATTATTACATAATTTTTGTTACGTTTATTGTATGCACATTGAGTGTTGATAATTTTCTGTAAATATATTGTTTTAGACTTGAGAATGGAATAATGAATCCAAAACATCGTCCAATCATTAAAAGAATAGGTTTGAAAGGTATGCTATCCAGAATTTCTGCATTATGATAAATTGTAAGACTCTTCATACAGTAAGCTACGCTATATTTCAAGATGATAGATACAAAATTAGATTAATCGTTGAATTTAATAAAAATTTTTAGTTTGAGGTTACATTGAATACAATCACAGCAATCTGCAAAAATTAAATGAAATACTAAAATATAAAAAATAAATTAAATATATAATGAAAAAATATAGAATAAATTTACCTTTATTGTAATAAATTTACTGTTTTATTACATATGCTAAATACTGTAATAACATAATACAAAAGATGTAAGGAGTTTCCTTTACATTCGAGCAGACAATATCCCCCCTCTCCCACGTGTGGTTGAACCCCTACAGCGGACTGAATGACATCCAAACTAAACAGCCTCTAATTTTCCACTTCAGTTCCTTTCATCTTCATCCACGTCCTAGCCGGAGTTCTACCTCCCCTAAATTTTAGCATGCTCCTCCTTCCAGAGTAACCTACATGCTTCTTATTTCGTGTTTTTTATTTTTTTTCTATTTTCAAGGGAAATTTAACACTTTTTTTTTAACACCTTTGCGTTTGAATGGTAGAGACTGTAGGGATTCTATTTTATCAGTAAAATATAAATAACGACAATCAAACAGGTTTTGCTCCAACAGAACCAATGATTAAAAGATATTCTCTTTTCTAGTTTAATTTTTTCTTTCGGATTTTGAACCTTTATTACTCAGAGCTTTCTTAAATATTTTTTATGTTATTTTTTACTTAAAGTGGGGCGGGCTTCTTCCGTATGCAGAAAGAGAGATAGGAGTCTAGCAATGTGGTTTTATGAGAGGGAGATCAACCATCGATCAGGTCTTCGCTTTGAGGGCCCTAATTGAAAGAACGTGACCATCACCACCCATCATCTTTTCATAGACTTTCGCAGCGCATACGACACTGTCATTAGGGAGATGTTTACCAGGCTTTAGAAGAAATGAATTGATTCGTGAATTGATCCCTCTTGAACTGATCCATCTTACAGAGCTACTGATGATAGGATCGAGGTGTCATATAAGAATACAGGAAGACCTGTCGGAGACATTCAAGGCCTCGAGGGGTCTGAAGCAAGGAGGATATATCATGCCAGCTATTCAACTTAGCATTTGAAAAGGTGATAAGGGACTCTGATGTACAAAGAAACGGTATGATTCTCACTAAGTCAGTCCAAATTCTAGCATGTTGCCAGAATGGATGGTGACTCAACAACTAAGAAAATACTTTTGGGTAAGTTGACGGATAGAGAAGGCAACCACGATTGGGATGGGCAGACGAGGTAGAAGCCGATACCCAGAAACTCCTGAAAACAAGAGCTTGGCAGACCCTTGCGCAAGACAGAAAGGAATGGTGGCAATGTTTTGATAAGACGAATGTGTTTGTTCCGGGTTGCTGTGCCTGATGGTGATGATGATTACTTAAAGAAACTCCTTCATTCTTGGCATCCTTAGAATCAGAAATACACTAGAATAATTTAATTAGAATTTATTTTTTTAAGTAAGGTAAAAATTAAATAATAAGCTTTATTAATACAGGTAAACCTCTCCTAACGAGTACCTCTCTCCAACGCACACCTCTTCATACAGCCAATTTTTAAATGTCTCGGTCTGAAAGCATATGAAGCTCTAGAACCCTTTGCGACGGACACTCCATTAACACACTCGGATATTCAAATGTTCGTCACCAAAAGATAAACTGAACGTAATCTTACAAAATGTTTATAATTAATAAAACCATATTTAGTGGATTTATATTTTAATATAAATACGTGCTTACATTTAAATAGGTACATATTTTGAAGTTAATCTTTTTTAATTAATAAAACGGTTGTCCTCTTCCATACTATAAAAAAATTAAAAGCCTTTTGTGAGGGAAAATGCGATACAGAAATGTACAATTCATTCCAGTGATGGTTTACCATGTAAATGTGATTTCAAAGAAAAATATACAACCCAAAAACTGAAATTAGTAATTTTTTTAAACAAGTATAATTTATCAGTTTTTAAAGTTAATTATATGAACTACTACGTTGTTTATGCTTTTCGTTCTCCAAGTTTATTTTCTGTTTTTCTAAATATGTTTGTACATACATAATAAATTGTAAATATGAAGTTTGTCTATTGAACTAAAAATTGTATTAATGAACTTCATTCGTTCAAAGTAATAAACTTGTTTTGATACTTTCATTTTTTTATTAAGTATTTATCACCTAAATAACTTCTCAGCGGATAGCACTCTGAAATGGAAAAGTCCGTCGGAGCCGTTCTGACCGTTGTTAAGAGGTTTCAATGTTTCACTATATTTACTAATTCAACAATTCTTGTTCTTAATTTTTTCACATATGTAATTCAAATATGCTCAGGAATCATATTAGTTAGAACTAAGAACCAAATTTCCTTCATCATTCCAGAACTCAAATAGATTTGTTGAGCACCTAAGCACAACCAACCACCACCGCCAAGTGAACAGTATGGAGCTGATCAAAGCTGTGTCAGACACAAAGCTTTGTTACGCTTGTGTGGAACCTGTACATCCAACATTACCATGTTCAGTTCCATACTAAGCAATTGATAGTGCAATTTACACCTAAGTTATTTTGCATTTTATGAACCTGTTTTCATGACTGAATGAAACTAAGAAAATTCATTTATACTTTCTACTTCCTTGTACGGAATAAAGGAAGTATTGTAATCCCGAAAATTTTCGGTTTTCAGATTTCAACGGAGATATCCATTTTGACTAGTTTAGTCGTGACGTCTACGTACGTTCATACGTTCATATCCCGCATAACTCAAAAACGGTTAGCTGTAGAAAGTTAAAATTTTGTATTTAGGATTTCTGTAAAATCTAGTTATGAACCTCCATTTTTGGTCGTTACATGATTACCGGAAGTGGTACTTTAGTTGAAGGCCATTATGGATTTTCATCCAACATTATATTAAAATATAATGCAAAACTTCTCAAATTAGGTATATAAGACTTACATATTAATTTAAATTATATAGCAAATTTTGGTTAACATTAGAAGACCAGAAGTGGTACTTTACCTGAAGGTCATATTAGACTTTCATCAAAAATTATATTAAAATATAATGTAAAACATCTCAAATTTGGTAAATAGGACTTTTATATCGATATGTATTTACTAGATTTTGGTTAAAATCTGTGAGCCGAAAGGGGCACTATACTTGAAGGTCATAATAAACACATAAAAAATTATATTAAAATTAAATACAGAAATCATATGTTTCGGCAATAAAGGTTATAAACGCAATTTGGTTTCAAATTCAATTAAATATTTTTATTAATTGTTTTAAGTATTAAAATTGAGTGTGAAATAATGTTTTTCCTCTACATTTGTGAGATGAACAAGTCTGCAGCAGGAGAATAAGATGTAAGTTAAGTGAGTTTTTCCGCTTAAAATGCCGAAACCGTCGATTTCCAATGCTTTATCTAGTGATATTGACAGTTTTAATGTTGTCACGAAACACGAAGAAATCTCTTGGAAACAAGTTAGCTACTGAAAGAAAACGACATACTCGTAAAATAACCGAATGAGACCTCTGAAAACAAGAGTATGTGTGTGTGTCAATAGATGGATGTCGCGACGCCGAGTGTCGTTTTTGAGATACTGCAATCTTCGGAAACTAGTAACCAAATTCAGGATCAATTTTTGAGCCACCAATTTATAGTTTAATAGGCGTACAAGAAAGTCATGTGTTATCCACATCAGATTTTTTTTTGTTATTTTTAATCAAATATTAACCTATTTCTAACTCTACATCATAGAGAGTACAACAAAAATAAAATAAGAATATTCTAATTATTAACAAGTCATAAAGCGGTTCTATAGATAATGTTATGCCATAAATAGCTGCATTAAATGTTCGCAAAATTGAATATCTCCCAATTAATTAGATTTATTTAGAAAACAAGAAGATCTATCGTCCAATTCTTTTTGAGTTTTCGCCGTCTATGATTAGGTATCTTGTCATCATAGTTTTTACCTGTCTAATCCTATGTCAATTTTTTTTTAAAACGTTTCTTGTTCATCTAATTCTGAGGTCTTGTTAGAAACTTAGCGGCGATTCCCTTATAAGTCTTAACAATATGTTATGGGAATTACATGTTAACAATAACAACACGTTTAGGTACTATGAATACTTTAAAATTTTCCTTTTGTTTTTACCCAATCTCTTTGATTTTTAATATTTACTAAATATAGATAAAATATGTAATATCTCCTTTAAATACGAAAGCATATGCAATAACTTCCAAATATGGACCAATATGTAAAATAAAAATTCTTTATTTTCTTTTAAAATAAATATAAAACTAATATATATATATATATATATATATATATATATATATATATATATATATATATATATATATATATGGGGTCGGGATGGCCGAGCGGTTTAGCGCGCTTGCAAAAGTGCACCTACTCACAAATCCAAAGGTTGTGAGTTCGAATCCCGGCACCGACACTGCTTTAATTTAATTAAAGTAATAATTCAAGAAATTTATCACCCCTCCCCCCGGATATGTGAGGCCCGTCAGCCTACTGGAGGCAACTCACAAAGACCGGGCGTAGGAGTGATGACCCTACCCCGTGTTACCTTAATTGTGAATCGCGTTGTGGTTTTCCAGGACATAATATAGCCGCCCGGAGGTTTGGTACATGGACGGTCTGTCTCTGAGAAAGAAATATAGGTCCTCGTGCGCCTGTTGACTCCGAACAGCCATAATCCGTAGATCTAGACCGATTTGTCACTGTCCTTGGCCTCAAAGGGAACGGTTATGGAGCAATGGGCAGCCTGCCGCTGCACCATGGAAACCAGCAACGTGAGGTTGGGTGACCCCCTCCAGGCTGTCTGTGCTCCCGCAAGCAATAATTTCTGTAAGAACACCACATCGCGCGGCCAAAGATCTACAAGGTCTATAGAGCCAACCGAAAAAAAAAAAAAATATATATATATATATATATATATATATATATATATATATATATATATATATATATATATATATATATACATATAATAATAATATAAAACTTAAAATGAAATATCGAAGATGGGATAGAAAGAAATATTTAAATACTTAAAAATCCGGTCTCTCGAAAGGGCTGCCCTACACGATCGGTTTTGCTGACGTTCTAAGAGACCTGTCGAGGACAAAAATAAACGCTGTGGTGGAACGAAGACGTTCAAAACTACACGTGTATGGTTAACTACACGTGTGTGTTTACTTCGATTCGATATGTCGGGTTTTTTCTCTACTGTTTCGTACATTGTAGCTACAATTTTGGGTAACATTTTATCAATAATGTTATCACGAAACCAAATTCATGAAGTATTAATTAATACATAACAGATATAAAATGTGCAAATAGTCAACATCGAACAATACTTTAATTTATTAATTTTTATTTACTTTCCTCGACTTATGAATATTGGTCATGGTCGAAAATTAAATGAGTTACAATTAGATCTTGAAATAATTGTTGCCTAATACTCTATATAAATTAAAGATAAATCAATTAAAAAAGAAGATCAATCAAATCAATTAAAAAGGATGGATGAAAGAACCGATGGTGTAAGGCATTATTGGTCTTCGGGCCAAGCAGACGGTTTTTTCCCCACCATGACCGTTCGTGTAGGGCCTTAATGATATATCGATTTTTATTTAACACATTATATTTCATTTAATTACATTGAATTTTATGTAAGTTTTATGTTACCGAATAAGTAGACCTCCCACCATTCCTCATCCTTGTTTCTGGAGCTTGAGATAAGAGTGTTTCTATTTCGGCGACATCTGGAAACGGGAGCTCTTGGTGGAGGAGGAAGGCCGCCAAGGGACTTATCTTCAACTTACTGCTCCTTTCATTTAGGGCGCTGATTAGATAGTCCCATTTACCCTCCTTCCTCCGGCACTCTTCCTCATCAATTTCTTCATCTATTCAACAAAAATTCTTTAAAACAAAATAAACAAAGAGCTAAGGTTATTAATGATTAGGAAATTTTGTCAGATTCCTACTTAAAGCTTTATAACACAATTTAAAGTTTATTAAATATAATTCGAACACTAAGATCTAAGCTCTTTATTGTCTAAATACAAATCACCATGATTATCAAGTATGAGCAGACAATCCATCTTTCTTAATCAGATCCTCGTCTCTATGAAATTATATGTACTTAACTTAACTTACGTAATTATTATTGATTTTAAATTACGAAGTGACGAGTAGTATCGAAAAAATCCTTTTTTACTCGAAACTATAAAATTAGTACTTACATCTGTAAGGTTGGCCATCGTTATATGGGTGTAACACTGTTAGTAAAATAATTTAATTCAATTGATAAAGGCAGATTACCATACTCAGTCTCAAATTCATTATATTTTGTTTCATTGTGAGAAGCTTTCTGTGCCCAGCACCGTAATCATCTCTATTTAAAAACACCATTAAGATTAAAATAAGCTAATTATTCATTGTGTATATGCATCATATACTACAATAATAATTCTACCTTTAATTTATTATCATGCAAAAAATGACTATTACTCTACCTTTCGAATCATTACTCCGTCATGAGGTGAGGAGGAGAGGGGGAGATTGTTATTTTAAACATTAGTCCATCGTCTAAATTATTTTTAGTCCAGTTTGAATAAAATTCATAATTACAATACATAAACCAGAGTTTCGAATAATTTAATATTAATAAGTGATAAATCATAAGTTTTCTAAAAAAAATTTGTTTTTTCTTTAATAAAAAATAGTATATAATAGATTATATTGAAAATGGACGTTGATAAAGGAAAAAAATGTTAATAAACACATTCGTTTTCGACTACAAACTACTTTTGACAAATTAAAGGGGGATACGCACAGACTTTATTTACATCGTAGTGTGTTTAATCAAGGGCGTGCTCTTAGAAATTGTATTCTAGTTTTACTCGACCTACTGTCAAAACATTGCGCGCAGACCCCGAGGTCATATTGTCGCCCTACGAAGGGCGAGAACACCCCCTCCAACATCCTTTCCAAACTGACAACCAATTTGAAGGGACTCGTGCAATCCAACTCCCTCCAACAATCCCGAAGAAACAATCTTGCCCAACTCCCAGTCTCGGTTCCCTCGTCGCACTTAATCAGCTTTCGACTGATAAACCTCTTATCTAAGAAATGAACTTCTTGTGAGAACTCTGTTTGGAAGAAATATTCTACCCTCTGGAGAAGTGGTTTCAAAATGCATCTGGGGCGTATGTTCCAAATGTGCTCCTTCAAGAAATATATACGATTCATAGACTGATTGTCTTTGAGTTAGAGTTATAATTTATGTATCTTTTTTTTTTTTTTTAATGATAAGGCCTTAATTATGTCTGAAATAGTTGACTGTGGTTACAATTTAGGAGATAGTAGCCATTGGGAGGGGCGGGAAGGTATAGGAAGAGGAGGAGTTCAGGATGGTTGGATCGACGGAAGTCTCAATATGGAATAAGAAAGATAACTATTTCTAGTGAAACATTAATCAGCAGATGATGGGGCTGTGAGTATTTTTTTTAAATAATTAAATCTTGAAGGTTTTCTTCTTCTTGTGTTACCTCTTCTTTTTCTGTCCTCCTTGGATATAGTGGGCTTTTTCAGTCTCCTCTTCGAGTAATTTTTTGTATTTTTTTTTTTTTTTTTTTTGTGGGGTAATATATAATGGGTAATATAAGATTGCTTATTACCCGTTTCTGTCATCTTGGAAAATAAACCAAACTTAATCAGGTGTTTGTGATATTTAGTCCCAGAGAATCAGACTACTAAATTACTCTACTTCTCTATAGAGATTGTTTTAGCCCTGAAGATGTTTTACGATGGCCGAAACTTTTGCTGTGAATAAAAAAGAAAAACTTTTTTCTTTTGATTTCGACTCAATTCTCATATGAGACGTTATTTTTGGAAATAGTATAAATCTATTTTTATTTGTATCGAGGTATTTCAATGTTTGCGTTTGAATCGATTTAAAATAATGGCAAACGTTAATCAATTCAGATTTTTTTTTTAACACTATAACCATGCTAGATTTTATTATACTTTCAAAATTATTAAAATTGTTTAAAAATAAACAAACGATGTTTTAGGTTCAAATTAATCAAAAATTTTTAGAAAAATAAGAAATTTAAGTCCATATTTTTATTGGTATAGGCTTAATTGAAATGGATTTTTTAATGTAAAAATAATAATAAAAATAAAAATAGTCAATTAGTTAGTATAAAATAGTCAAGTTCATTAAGAATTAATTTTAATTATACTAAAATTAGAAAACTGTAATAAACAAATATAAAATGTAAATTGCTTCGTTAAGATAACGAACAAAAGAAAAAAAAACTTTATATTTCAAACATCTCTCCTTTATACTTAGCATAGTGAACTATTCATGATAAATCCGTGGTATGTAAGCCAGTAAACTCATATCGCTTATATGTAGGTCTTGAATTTTCAAACAGTGGCAATATAGTAATTTTGCTTAAATTTTTAGGCGTAGAAACCATTTTTTTACAAATAAAAATAAAAGTCTCATGGAGCATTTTCTCCCAAACTAGTTTTGTAAAAAAATGTGTGCGTTTTATTCCTCATTGATACAGTAATGTTATTAATTATAATATTTTTATGGTACTGGCTAATGTCTGCTGTAGGGCAGTGCACACTAAATCGATAATAATTTCAATTAAAAAATTGTTTTAATTATGATTATTAGGAATTGTTTTACACCACTAAAAAAAAATTATTATTGCGATTACATTTTATAGTTATGACTCTTCTAAATTTATTAGATAAATACAGTCCCATCAAATGTAGTATTGTAAACATAAATAGAGGATTTCTATATCTCACTAAAATCACCATTAACTCATATTTTTTTAAAAAGTGACCTTACACAATTAAAAAAAAAAATACATATAATCCTGATAATCAAAATGGACTAATACGAAAGATGAATGATTTGTGATATGTTAAACTAGGAAAGCATCTATCACCAGGTTGGCAATACATTGTTGAAAAGATTCTTGATTCTTTCTTTACATATTTCTTATATGGGAAGAAATATCGTGGATGAGCGGAATACAGATGAGTATTATCCTCGATCGACAGATATCCAGGCAAGGATGGTTGCCTCTGATATATCTCCGCTGCGCTAGGTACGGTCATTATTTTGATCAGTTCTTTTTGATGAAATGATGCTTTTAATGATACTAAGTACGCGTATTTTTTTAATTATTAATTTATCAGTAGATTACTCTTTCTAGAAAAATCCTCCCCACGAATTATAGGCTCTTAGGGTATTTACGTATTAAGCGGTCGACCATATCTTTTGTTTTCGGTTTTAAACTAACATTATTACGTGATGAAGTGTGTATTCTTCTTCGCATTAATAGTAATTTATGTGCCGGAGTAAAAACAAAAAATGTAAATCACAAAATTCGTTTATATATATATATATATATATATATATATATATATATATATATATATATATATATAATCCTAAAACTTTGAATATATGTGGCGGTATTAAAAATTCGTATTCATTGGTATTATTAAAATAATTAATGATTTAATTAGATAACAACTGTCGACTTTGCTACGATCGCTCAAGAGATAAACAAACGCACAATGGATCCTTTTCAATATAAGTCGGAGCCATATCGTAATTTATGTAATGGAAAGAAACATTTTTTAAAATCTATTGGTCGACGAACTAATTTCCACACTCACCGTCGGAATTATATTATAGAATTCGTTTTCTATAATTCAGCATGGTTATGTTTATTGTGGGTTATCTTTGAAATATTAAATTATTTTTCTTTATTTTTTTTTTTTTTTGTAATGATATACAAAGTAGAAAATATCACAAAACACAGAACTGATAAAGAAGGTTATTGTGTAGGTTATAACTGAAATCAATAAAACATATGGCCGACCGTTTAATACGTAAATATCTGATTTAAGTTTCCCTGTAAATACTTTTTTGTTTTCTCACCCTTTTAGTTTGAATTTATTCTTAACGTATAATAAAAACAATTTTCGTATTTGAAGTCAAAATATTTTTATCAAAGTACCTATGAAAATATGTGAATTTAACATTAGCATGTAAAAATTAAATAAATTAATTAAAGATTTAATGTTATGTTGAACTCACAAATTTGGTTAAGTTATTAGAACAGATGTTTAATTATCGCAGGCTAACAAAAGTGCAATACTGTTAAAATCACTGGTCATAGTATATTTTATTAAAGTAGTTAATCCAAGACAGTAGTTCATTAATTTTTATAATCATTTAAATTATTTATATCATTTTATTTGATACTTAAATTTTTATTTCAATTTAATCTTGCAAAACTTTTGCGTTACCCTTGTGGCGTTGTGGCCTCTGCGTTGAGAACTATTGATCTAGGAATAAGTGTTTCCGGGTGGCTATCAAAAAATAAATACAAAATAGTGTAAAAGTATCGTTTCGGACCACTTTGTGTGCATTCTTCAGTGCTAATATTACAAGACACAACAAATATGAGAAACAAATATGTAGATAAAATAAAAATTATACAATAGATAAAATACAGAAAAATACTAAAAATAAAGGAAAATTTTGCACAAGTATGCTTGAAATCCCCTTCCACCACACACGATCAAGTCTGCTTGAGATCCCCTTCCACCACACACGATCAAGTCTGCTTGAGATCCCCTTCCACCAGACACGATCAAGTCTGCTTGAGATCCCCTTCTACCACACACGATCAAGTATGCTTGAAATAACTCCAGTTTTTTCTTGGAAAATGTTGAAGTCGGACGACGAAGCACTTTGGCCTCGTTCAAATGAGAAATACACAAAAGAAAAAGCGCTCTGAAATCTAAGTGTAAAGAGTGATGAAAAAGAAAGCATGTACGCAAATTAGTATATTGAATGGATTGTAGATATAACAGCATAATTGGAATAACTATTTAATTATTTTAAATTGTAATTATTTAAATTTAAGTATAATTATTTAATTTCATAAATAATAAATTATATTTAATTTAATAAATTATAATTTTTTATTTAATAATTGTTTTTATTAATGTATCCAAAATTATCCCCTTAGAATAAGTTAAGGATAAAAGATAACGGATATTTATTCACCTGCCCATAATTAGCTGATAGATCTGAACATTAGAAACTTTGGTATGCAATAAGAAATTAGTTCTACCGATAATTATTCTAATTTTCAGTTTCTAATGAGTTAAAAATAGTAAATGCATTAATTTAGCAGTTGATAAAAAAAAACAAAAAAAAACCAAAAACTTTCTCCAAAAACAAAAAAAAACAGGAGGTTAAAAACCCCTAAATTTAAGCAGGACCGTGGAGAGAAATCATGGGTCGTAGGTTCTGAGATCTCGTAAATATTAAACTCTCTACTGAAACAAACCAAACACGTCCTTTTTAATATATGCAACAAAAATATTATGTAAAGATATTAAATGATTATTATATAATATATGTATAAATGTATAGAATGTAACCTCCGAGCCCGGATGCCATCTTCTCGTCTGGACTGAATCTGGAGAATACCCCAATTTGGCTACACAGGCTTGATCAAGTCAGCACGTCACGTCACAATCTCATACGATCAGTTTTGCTTGAGAAACGAGACTTGAGGTCAAGCACGCACGATTCGAATTCAATCAGCCATCGAGCGGCTTGTTCAATCATAATGCTTGAACAAAATTACCCCACACGCGATAAAGTATGCTTGAACAGAATGATCGATCAAGCATGCTTAACATGGCCACCTTAACATAAGGGACGCCGCTCAATATTATTGTGTCGGTATCGAATCGCGTCAATATGTTGACGGTTTGAGGGGTATATTGTAGCAATAACATGTATTATATACACCAAGTTGAATAATATTGACCGTGTAAGGCGGACTTAAGCTACGTTAAATAAAATTGTTTAAGAGAGAGAGGGCTAGCTCAGCTGGCAAGGTGCAGTATTCCAAACTCACCGGTTCGGGTTTCAATCCTGCTGTGGCAAATAATTTATTTATTCGGTAATATAAGACCTGGATCGACTCTGGGCTCGGGAGGCCCACCTGGTGTACATTTTTTTTTTCCTCCCTCCCTTCTTCGCCTTTCAGCTACTCGGTATTTCGGCAGCTGTGGGGTATTACGCATGTTTTTTTTATGTGCCACTGCTGCTAACGAAAAAATTTGTATTTATATTATTTATCTTGTTTTGCATCATTTTGGGAAATATTCAAGGAATTATCTGTGGTGCAGGCCATCGTAAGGCTCTGCAGAAGTACGTCTTCTTGTCAAATAGCTCCTCTCAAAAATAAATAGCTCCTATTTCTTCTTTCCTTGATGAGATACAACTAGCCTCTATAAAGAGGGTTGATCATACCATCTCCTAATAAATCCGTCGGTCAAGAAACGACGGTACTTCCATTCTACATTGAGAAAAATAATGAAACTTAATAGACTATAAAACAAAAAAAAATGAGGTAAAAAATATAATTATAAGAAAAACGCTGCAAATTATTTCGATATAAAAATATATTTAAAAAAAAAAAAAAAAAAATTATTAGATTTTTTTATAAAGTTTTCGTATAATAATTCTAAAAGACTTAATTTGTTTCCTATATCTTCATAAATGGTTGAGATGTGGACGTATGAAATTTCTAATCGGCCATCATTTCGGGACAAAACAGCGATGATGGTAATTTCGAGTTCCCAGGATCATTCTGGGCTGACTTGTAACATTGGTGAAAAATTTAAAAAAAAATCGGCCCTGTAGTCTGGGAGAAAAGCAGCGGACAGACGGATTTTTTTTTTTAATATTCGATTATTGGATTCTATGTATCTTGATACGTAAAACATCAAATTTTGATGATGACGGGAGTTAAACAAATTTGTTCTTAGTCGATTACAAAGGTTCATTATTGAAAAAAAATAAACCAAAAAAAGGAGTAAAAATAACTTGTAAGTCAGAGAAGGTGAGTAAATATAAATTTAAAGTTAATATTACCCATGATAAAAATAAGCTGTATACTAAAAACGAGCAATACAAATTTAATACAATATGTAAAAATAAGACTACAAATTAAATATAATACAAAATAAGAGACTAAACAAATGAGGAGCTTGTAACATATTGAGTATTGCAAAAACCATAAAATTTCTATTTTTATGATCCTTATGATTTTTAATAAAAAAATATGCCCATTTGAAGTAGCGTTATAATTATTTTAAAATCTTAATAAGTTTTTATTTTATCCATAACACCAGTCTGTGCTAAAGGGAGACAACAGAAAAAAAATTGCGTAACAAATGTGTGTCACTCCGGTTCGGGTTAACGAAGTAAAAAACCAATCAAATGCGAGAGTTGCTAACGATGTTAGCAAGAGCATCGACTTTACATGTAAATTAATTTATTCCAAAACCATTCCGTCCTTTGATTCCACAAAACAGAAGATCCTGTATCGAGTGAATGGAAGAAGAAAACTATTTTTTTTTAAGGAAATGATTGGAGGCCAGCTGGAAATAACGAACCATGATGTAATAATTTTCAGTGTTTTTTTTTTTTTTAATATTTCATTAACTTTAATATTTTTTATTAATTTTTCAATGTTCCACATCAAAATGTAAAATTTTTAATGTTTAAAAAATTCAATTGGTTGATTTATTGTAAGGAAATTCAAGTATTATGTTGTGTAGTTCCTTATTTCAGAATCCCTGCCAGTTGGAATGAAACAAAATGCTTTAATATAAGTTTTATATTTTAAATATACTCTAATTTTACAAAATCTATTTTAAGTACACCTTTTATTACAGAATAAAAAAAAATAAATAAATAAAAACCCATAAGGACACCACATGATCCTCTTGTACGCCTATTGAATACTAATCGGTGGTTCGAAAAGTGATCATTATTTGGTTACTCGATTCCAAACCAAGAAATCGGAAACTTTTATTTCTAAAATTGATAGAGAACCATATGAAAAAATTTGATGTGACCAGCACATTACCTTCCACCGATCCAATATTATATAGCAGTTTGGAATTTCAAGTAAAGTACCACTTCCGGTTACTGAATAATATTCCCAATGATGGAAAAGTCTCTAATATCCTTCCTCTAAATTTGAAAGGAATTTGATTAAATTTAGATATATTTTTTCACCAAATTCTATTTGGAGCTAAAAATATTATTTGAAGTACTTATTTATAAAATCAAAAAAGACACTAAAAAAAAAAAAAAAATGAAACTGCAAAAATCTTCCGGTAAGGTACCACTTCCGATTGGCAAATTTCAACTAAAATCTAGTATGCTATTTATATTGATATAAAAGTCTTATTTGCCAAATTTGATAATTTTTGCATTTATTATAATTTTTTTTTACTGCCCATTATGACCTCCAAGTAAAGTATTACTTTCGGTTCATCAGTTTTAACTAAAATATATTATCGGTTGACATCCGCATGATGGTATAGAAGGATCAATCCAATTAGGGATTGATAAATTATTTGCCAACTCTATAAATTTATTTGATTGAAAACTAGTTTCGAATATTACACATTCATCCTCAGTTCTAAAAACACACAAAAAATTCAAAAATAAGCAATTGAAAGTATAGTTTGGTATTATTATTATTTAATATGTATAATAATACCAAACTATATTTTGAATTGCTTATTTTTGAACTTTTTGTGTGTTTTTAGAACTGAGGATGAATGTATAACATTCGAAACTAGTTTTCAATAAAACAAATTTATAGAAGTGGCAAATAATTTATCAATCCCTAATAAAATCTATTATGTTATTTACGTTAATATATAAGCCTTATTCACCAAATTTGAGTAGTTTTTCATTATATTTTAATACAATTTTCTTCACATTTCAGTACAACTTTCGGTGATCATGTAGTGACCAAAAAAAGAGGTGCACAACTAGATGTTACAGCAATCTTGAATACGAAATTTAAATTTTCAAAGGTTAGTCGTTTTTGACTTATCCAAGATACGAACGAACGAACAGTACAGACGTCACGACGAAACTAGTCAAAATGGATTCAGGGGTGGCCAAAATGGATATTTTCAGATATAAATGTATATTTATTAAAATACTTAAGGAACTATTCTAATCGCTGTTATATTTATTTTAACTGTTATAGCTATTTTAACTGTTATAGCTATTTTAACCGTTATAGCTATTTTAACTGTTATAGCTATTTTAACTGTTATAGCTATTTTAATTGCATGGCTGTTATTTATTAAAAAGTTTCTGATTTTTTTCCTAAGATTTTTATGAAATACCAACCAAAAATCGTTTTCTTCCTAGGGCTTATAGAGAATGTCTTATGTAGTCTTACATAGCATGTCACCTCTGATGAAAATTAACTTGGTTTCATGAAAAATACTGTCCATTTTTAAAATCTCAGA
Source organism: Rhaphigaster nebulosa (assembly GCA_948150685.1). Lineage (NCBI taxonomy): Eukaryota > Metazoa > Arthropoda > Insecta > Hemiptera > Pentatomidae > Rhaphigaster > Rhaphigaster nebulosa. The sequence goes on from OX411312.1 coordinate 24,889,678, forward strand.
CATTACAATTTGCTTTTTCTGCCACAATGTTTCTTAAAAGTATTTCTACACATGACAGCTCAGTAAAAAATAAAAATGAAAGAAGAGAGAAGATGAATGGGTTGGTGTTTTTTATCTCGAGAAAGAAATAGTGATAAAGGCAAATTGATGACTGTATTGTTAAGGGTCCCTTGGCCTCAACAAGAATATGGCACCTTTATATAACGTGATGTAGCATAGCATGCTATGTGGAAGCATGCTATGTGCTATGTGGTGTGCAGCGTGGAGAAGCAATTATGCTAAAATAACTACAGAAAAAAAAAAAAAATAAAAACGTGAGCTGCAGAGCTCGGTCAATTTTTAATAAAATACTAAATATTAAAATGACAGGGGAGGGGGGAAAAGGTTCAGAACCCCAAAGGCAGAAACCCCAACGTACCGAATCTCAGCTCATCGGAAACAAAGGGGACCGTTGGTGGTGCTCAAATGTAGCGGGGGTAAAATGTATATACATTTATTTATTTTTTCTGTTAGCTCTATAGGCTATAGAGATATTTGGCCGCTCGTTATGGTATTCTTACAGATATTATTTTCTTGCGGGAGCAAAGACAGTCTGGAGGGGCTCACCCAACCTCACGTTGCAGCGAACTATGGTATCTATGGGGCAGCGGTAGGCTGCCCATTGCTTTATAACCAGTCCCTTTGGGGCCAATTCGGCAGTGTCCTTCCCACCGAGTCACTCGGGTTCTAAGACAGTGACAAACCGGCGTAGATTCACGGATTATGGCTGTTCGGGGACAGCAGGCGCACGAGTGCCTATATTTCTTTCTCCGATGCAGACCGTCCTCGGACCAAATCTCAAGGCGGCTATTTTACGACCTGGAAAACTACAAAGCGATTCACAATTTAGATACACGGGGTAGGGTCATCACTCCTACGCCCGGTCTGTGTGAGTTGCATCCAATAGGCTGACGTGCCTCACATACCCGGGAGGAGGAGTGATTAATTAGTTGAGGAATTATATTAATTATTATTTAAATTAAATTTAATTAACGCCGGCACCGGGGATTCGAACTAACACACTTTGGGTTTGTGTGTAGGTGCACTTTTGCAATCGCGTTAACCCGCTAGGCCACTCCGACCCCTTTATATATATATATATATATATATATATATATATATATATATATATATATATATATATAAAATGGATTAAGGATTTGTATATATATATATATAGAAAATGGTGCAATAGCTATTTCAGGTCAACGATGAAAAAACGTTTGAACTGAAAATACCTTATTACTATAGCTTTTAGGGTGCTGAATCCAAATATGATATAAAAGCTGTATCACCCACAATTTCTTCACATTTTATAGTTAAATTTATTAAATTAAGCGATTTTTAAAGAATTGAACAGCTTTCAGTCTTAGGTCTCATGAAACAATTAGGCCTTAAGTTAGGCCTCATGAAATAATTTGTAAAGGCTTTGCCTAAATATGGACCATGTTTCAAGTACCTCTGCCAAAATTTTCCACGCCTTTCAGAAGCTAAACTAAAAGAAGGCGTCTTTGTCGGACCTGACATTAGAAAAATGATGTTTGATGTTAACTTTGAATCCACAATGACCTTAAATGAGAAAGAAGCATGGGTATCATTCAAGCAAGTCGTTACAAAGTTCTTGGGAAATGAAAAAGAGTATGTTTCTATTGTAGCTAACATGCTACAGAAGTTTAAAAAGTCAGGATGTTTGATGCGTCTGAAACCTACGGAAAACTATGGGTGATACAAAAAAACTAAGGCCAGATTCAGATTCAGCACATAAAAATCTATAAAGATCAACTATTAAAGTTAAAAAAGTTTTCAAAAAAAATTGTTTTGTTGGCCTGTGACTATAGTCTATTTTATTCAGGAAAAATACCATATGTACCAGGATCCGTTAAATGTTGGTTTGGTTTATGTTAGAAATAGAAATGAATATTCATTTCATTTCAATTTAGTTCATCGGTAATTGATTCAACTATAAAGGAAACGAAGGATCGAATGTTTTTTTTTTCCTTAAAAAATATTTTCAATATAAAGTAATATTTTCTCACAAATTTATTTTTTGTTATCGTATCCAATAAGGAAATGCTCTGTGTATTTTCGAGATTGAATCATGTAAGGTAAAACAAATTATTTTTCAATTTATTCTTGCGGACCCCAAACAAAGCCACAACCGGCCAATAAAAGCCCGCGATGAAACATTCGGGCCGGACATATTGGGCGAGGCAGGAAGGATTCAAGCCAACAACCCAATGAAACCCCCTCGCCCGTGAAATGAATTTCTCTGGGTTTGTTAATGGAGGTCACTTGCCCAGCTTCTTTTCAGCTTAAATTATCCGCAATAGCGGACCTCTTTATCTATATCTACATTTCGCGTGATTGGATCATTTCTAACTACAAAGGATTGCCCTTATTGACGTTTTGATGTTATTAAAAACAAGCAAGTTTCTCGTATAGCGTTTTCTGTTCTTTTGTACGATATGACATAACTTCGTCTGATTAGTTTCAAAGTAGTAAGAACTGTTACAAACTTTCATTTGGATAGTTAATCTAAATTCCATAGGTAACCTAACACAGTTCAACATTTTCATTTTTTTTTATAGATTTTATTTTTAAAATTCAAAACTTAAATAATCAGACAGGAGCTAATTACATACACATACTCAATTGAAATCACATCATCATACCCCTCACAGATTTACTGTTCTGCAAAAAATAGTACTTACAAAACTACAGTATTTTCAATTCAAAATTTTACGGCTAAGTAAAGAAGCTCCTTGGTATGTAAATAGCAAAACTCAACATAACTATTTACACAAACCAACTAACTATTAACCACACAAATAAGTACTGTTTATCTTCACTGCAACAATAAACTTCTCGGGTATACAAACGGACTGATAAAAGATATGGCCATTGGCGGATCCAAGGGGAGGGATTCTGAGCGACTGAAAAACTAGATAAATGAGTTATACATTACAGACGAACTAAAAGTTGTTGGGGACCCCTGGCCTCCTCCTTCCTCTTGGAGGAGGGAGATATTCCATGCCTCTCAAACTCCCTGGTAGTTAGTTGACATCCCTGGTAGTTCTTCGCTCTAACCAAGAGGAACCCGGCATATCTTATCGCCGAGGGCCCCGAAATATCTACATTCGCTTCTGGACATGGCTACAACTGACAAGCCTATAAATACGAGTAGGTGACTAAAAAGGAGCTGGATGAGAGATCTCCTTTTATGAATTACGGTGAACTCAACAACAGGATGAGGTGTTGCTTCTTTTCTTAAAAAACAATAATCCTTGATGGAAATTTTATGGTACATGCGTTTATTGTATAATGATGTTTAACAAAATCATACCCAGCTTGGTCGCTCAACGTTGATATATATATATATATATATATATATATATATATATATATATATATATATATATATATATATATATAAGGGGATAGGGGTGGCCGAGCGGGTTAGCGCGCTTGCAAAAGTGCACCTACTCACGTGAGTTCGATTCCCGGCACCGGCACTACTGTAATTTAATTAAAGTAATAATTCAAGAAATTTATCACCCCTCCCCTCGGGTATGTGAGGCCCGTCAGGCTACTGGAGGCTACTCACACAGACCGGGCGTAGGAGTGATGACCCTACCCCGTGTACCTTAATTGTGAATCGCGTTGTGGTTTTCCAGGACATAAAATAGCCGTCCAGAGGTTTGGTCCATGGACGGTCTGTCTCGAGGAAAGAAATATAGGTCCTCGTTGCGCCTGCTGACTCCGAACAGCCATAATCCGTGGATCTAGACCGATTTGTCACTGTCCTTGAACCCGAGTGAGTCGGTGGGAAGGACACTGCCGAATTGGCCCCAATGGGACCGGTTATAGAGCAATGGGCAGCCTGCCCCTGGTTCGCAGCAACGTGAGGTTGGGTGACCCCCTCCAGGCTGTCTGTGCTCCCGCAAGCAATAATAAATGTCTGTAAGAACACCACATCGCGCGGCCAAAGATCTACAAGGTCTATAGAGCCAACCGAAAAATAAATATATATATATATATATATATATATATATATATATATATATATATATATATATATATATATAGAGAGAGAGAGAGAGAGAGAGAGAGAGAGAGTGAGGGAGAGAGAGAGGGGTGGCCGAGAGATGTATATTACACTCTGTAAAGTGTAATTATTTATTTCTATGTTAAGTTAATAATACCTATAGATGATTATCCCCATCACCTGGTGGGCAATTATTTATTTGAATACAAACTGCGACAGAAAGTTTTTATAACGTAACACAGTAACAACACAACGACCGAAAGTCCGCTGAAAATTATTACATTATTGTTCTTATTTCCAAATAGGTGATAATATATCCACAAAAAAATTACTAAAACAATTTTTGTTTTCCTTTGGTATAATGATTTAGAAATACTATATTATGTATACATATATATATATATATATATATATATATATATATATATATATATATATATATATATATATATATATATTTATTTATATCTTAATAAATGACTGAGGTATATGCGTATAAAGCGTACAATCATCCGCCAATCTGGGATAAAACAGCTGATGTCTAATTTCGAGGATCTTCCTGGGGTAACTTGTAACATTTGTAAATGTACAAATAAAATTGGACAAGTAGTCTCGGAGAATTTTATATTATTCGAATTTTTGGACTTTCAAACCTTTTTCGTAAAAATGAAACTGCAATTTCTGCACTTTATAACGCCATAACAGATTCGTAACTTTACTACAAGATGTTTCAACCGGAATATCATCGAAACATAACAAACATTTTTCGCATTCGTAAGTTTAACATTGATATCTTTCCTGTAATTCCACTATAAAGATTCTTCTCATATCATAATTCCACCATGACTCTCGTATCTTGTTCTTAGCCCAAGAATAAGGCCTAAAACGTTGGTCGAAACGTAGGCACTAAATAGCGAAACATTATTTACTCCGTGTTTTATTTATGGCTTCAGCCCCAACCATAATTTCGTAAAATAAAGAATAAATAAATTTGAAGACCACAAGAATAAAATTTTGTCACCTTATCTTGAAATAAATGTTTTTGTTTCATATGAAGATTTGGCCTTAATAATTAAATTATTTATAATTTTAGGACAAGTTTCAAGCAACGGTGTTTGCCTACAATAAATATCTAATTTTTTAATAATTAAATATAAAAAATCATGATAAAATTTGATTGTAGAGACTTGGATGGAAGTTGAATTTAATAAGTTATATCACTATATGAAGTATAGAGGACAGATCTTATAGAGCTATAATAAAAGCAATAATGGCAGAACCATTGGCCGGGTCTAGAGGGGACTTCCATCTTCTACTAAACGGGAAACTCTTGCCAGATCTTTTGAGTAATGGCGGAAAGGAAAAAAAGTCCGGAGGAACATTAAGAAGATATCAGCAACAGGCTTTTCTACAGTTCTGTCTTGGCTAGAACTTAAACCTCAGCTTCTGTAAACATATAAGCTACAATCAAATATTTATTTATTGGTAGTAGAATTTCCATATTTTTATGAAGTCCATTAGGGATTATATAAATTAAAATAATAAAAAAATATAGAGATTTTATATTAAATGTAAAATACCTACCTATTATTTTATACATATTGTTTAACTAAAGAAAATCTATTTTCTTTAGTTAAATACGATGAATAAAAAATATTTCATGCATACCATGTTTCACGGCATCGTGAAAATAATGTAATTTTCAAATTTTCCCTAATAAAAAATTATTATTATACATATACTGTAGTTGCTCGAGAAAGGTGTTTAAATTAAATATAGTCAATAATAAAAAATATATATATATATATATATATATATAAAGTTAGGTTGTTATAACGATAAATGCTTATTAGTTTTATTTTACTTAGTTAATAGTTTATTATATCAATTTTAGGAGACTTGAGCAGTTTAGCCTGCATTAATTTCAGGAATTTTATTTAATTTATGTTTAATATTTCTGATGGCCGAAACGTTAGCATAGTGGGGAAAATAAAACGATGAGACAATTTGGATTATAGACTATATTGAATTTAAAATTAGCCTTATTTTCCACTGAGCAATCTAAATAATAAATTGATTGAAATTAGTGTTACTCAAAAAAAAAAAATATATATATTTATAAATAAATAAATTAACCCATCTGGAACGATTGATGAAATTTAGTCAATGATAAATCTATTTTGTTGTTTTCGGGCCGAAAAAGATAAAATGAGTCTTGAATTTTAAAAATACTAACAAAACATTAAAACATCTATGCTGAGTACCTAAAAACGTAAGGATCACTTGAATGAATCACCATTTTTTCGCAAAAACTCTAAAACCAGGAAATAGCTTGCAGATTTATTTCTTGGTACTTTTATTCGAAATATGTGACTTTGAACTGTTCCGGTTCCATTAAACTTAACCTTTTCCTAATTATCTGGTTGTCCGGCAGCAGGAATTCAAATTTTTGACTCATCAATTTCAAACTGAATCTTTATTTAATTTTTTTTTTGTTTTACTTCTCGTAGAAAATTAACATCTTATTTTCTATTGCATGACACGATATCAAAACTAAAGTTTTCTTCTTATTTAAAATCTTAAATTTAAATTTCCTAATTATTAATGGAAGGGAGTTGTTGTTTTGCCTTATTTATTTCACTAACATGAAATTTCAAGTTTAGTTTGAGCTCATTAACATGATGGTATTTAGACAATAAATTTAAAACTAAGTCCAATAATTACGAATTTAGTCAGACGTCTATATATACCTGGCCAGCGAGAACCCGCCCCTCTTCTTTCGGCAGGCTTCATATAACGTGGACCTCTTGAAACTTCGTGTTCCAGCTTTACCTCTTTCCCACCCTGACAGAGGGTGATCATGCAGAAAATTATTAAGGTAATTTTAAATATTTTGTTATTCCACTATATTAGGAAGTCCAATGGTTAATAAAAGAAGAAGCAATTCTGACTTTCCAAGTATGTTTATTTCGTGTTCACTTCTCAAGTTCAATTCTAGCAATGTCAAGATTTCGGAGATGTCCCCCTATCATCAGGACATTTTTCTGAAATTAAATAATGAAGCAATAACATGTTATATCAACAACAACATCTCACTATCACAGTATGTACATTTAACATAAAATACAATAATGTCTACATACAACAAATTTATACAAATACAATATTCATCTTATTAATTAATAAATTACCATTTAGCTTGTATATAATTATCCATAGGATACTATTTTACCATATAGTTTCAATAGGAGTCATCAGCTCATACTAGTCTATTGTGCTTTAAAATAATCTTATTTAACTATGTAATCTTAAGAAGATCAACTTATATAATCAAAATACACACCAACATCTTATATTATATCTGATATTAGATCTTATATTACATCTTATATTATTAGAGATATATTACAAGAGATATATTATAATATTAGAGTTATAATAATTATCTTATATCATTAGAGATATATTACATCTTATATTAGATCTGAAATCTACTAATTAGTATATTAAAATTTAATCTTTAACTTTCTTTCCTAATCTAACTTCGGCTGAGCACCTGGCCTGTTTAAACTGTTTTCTTTAACAGCTTTATTATAGTATCCCACAAGAATAGACTATACCTGAAATATGTCTCCTCAATTCTTAGAAATAATGTACTATGACGTCATCTACACAGCGTCTGTCCTCCACTTTTTGTCAACAAAACGGTTTACTTTGGAAAAGCTTCAATTTTCTTTGTGAACGTCTAAAATTAACCTGTCATTAATTATATATTCATTAATGTCAAATAACGCACGCCCTCCGTCGAAAGATGTTTGTCGGGAGGAATAACGGGCAATTATTTTTAATTGATATCAATTAGTCTCTTTATTTTGATAGCAAAGCTAAACAAGATACACAAATTTATTGTTAGGATATAAACAGAACATTACACACACGAAGCCTTGGGTCCCTAAAATACCGGTAAACAATTAACCAGATAATTTTCGCCAATTGAGGTATCATCAACACAGCAAAAATAAAATCACATATACGCAGATAAAATGCAGCACATCTCATATCGATAGTTTAAAAAGATGCATCAACTAGAGCCAGTACCTCAGTCCAAGACATCTACACACATACTGAAGGAAAGGGGATATTATGATAACAACCTAAAAGGTGGCATTCTATTCAAGGTTGTTTTCTGTAATTTGATCAGTTACTGCATATTCCACATGGTCTAGAAGTCGAAGTACCTAGGATGCCCTGTAATTGACTGAAAATATTTAAAGAAGTGATAGTACACCTCCATATGGACCACGGACCGATTCCAAACAGAAAACAGGAAATTTTAGTTTTGTGCTTTTTTGATTGCCACGTTTTTTGTTGAATAGAAAAAACGATTTTAGTTAGGTAATTCCACGTTGCATTATCGTAAACCATACAAAAATTTTTTTAAAAAGAAGTGGAATTTTTCTATTATTTCTAATTAATTTATTATTATTGTTATTATTAATTAATTTATTACAACGCATCCCAGGTCACAGAAAACAAGTAAATAAATAAAAACTTTGTAATACTTCATCGTAATTATTTTTGGTGAAAAGACTGCTAGTTTGAGGAGAGAGAATTTCACATCACAAATCTGTTATATAAAACTGGTGACGAATCCCATCTTATTCAGTAACAAATCCCAACATAATTAACTTCAACGTAAAGCTTATATAACCGATTTTTTTTCTTGAATATGGTGGTAATCTATAGTCCAAGAGGATGCTAAGTTCTGTTTAAGACTATTGGTTCCCTCCACTTTCAAGGAAAATTTCCTTGTTTAACAAGCTTTACGTCCATGTTAATTAAGTTGAGGTCTGTTATATAACGAACTGGAATTCGCCACCAGTTTTGTATAACAAATAGTTGATGTGAAATTCACTCCCCTCAAACTACCAGTATTTATAGAAAAATTAATTACGATAAGTCATTATAAAGCTTTTATTTGTTTATTTTTTCTGTGATCTGGGGATTTATTATAATAAATTAATTACAAAAATAGAAAAAGTATGTAATATAAAATATTTAATTTGGGCCGCTCGAAAGCCACCTTCCAATGGTTCTAAACAAGAAAAACATTTTGTTTAGTTTACGATGCTGCAATTAGAAATTATCTATCTATTAAATATTTTTTTTTTATTTATCATTTTATATTCAACAAAAAACGAAACTTAAAAATAAAAACAAAATATAAAACTTAAATTTCCTGCTTTTCTGTGTGGAATCAGGCCATGGTCCATATAAACTTCTTTTTTTCCTCTTGAGGTCTAATATCACCTCTTTAAATATTAACGGCCACTTACAGGACACCCTGCATAATTAATTATTCCGTCTTTTTTATTTCGCTACTCAAATCACTTTTCAATAGAAACAATATGATTTTGGTTAAAATTGTTTTTAACTTTTACCGATTGGATTATTTATTGTGTATGTTCTGGCCTGTTTAGATATAAAAAAAAATAAATAAATAAAAAAAAATGAATATTTTGAAATTATCTGCTACATCACAGAGTGAAGAATACGTGCTTCAATTTCTCCAAGAAGGAGGGATAGCGCATAAGTCAAGAAAATGTTCGAGAGCACACGTAATGAAGTTGTAATATCGACAAGGAGACTGTGAAATGTCAGTTTTATTTTTTTATTAGTGAAAATACACGTACCTATTTATTTCTTTATTTCAGAATGAGGTTATAACTACGTAACGATAGTTATTAACAAGTATGTAAACAGTGACACAAAAATCTTAGGTTTTTATTTGAAAGTCATTTGCGGTAGCTAAGGGTCTTTTTTACTTCGCTACCGCAAATCAATTTTCAATAAATTAAAGAGGAAATCACGGAGCGGGTTTTAGGCATAAATTTATTCCGATAAAATTTATAATTAATTAGTTATTTATTCAAATAAAAAACACGTTTAATAGATATTTCAAATGAGCAGTTCAACATTATTCGTTTATTTCGATTTTGTTTTTAGATTAATAGTAATTACAGGTAACAATATATATATATATATATATATATATATATATATATATATATATATATATATATATATATATATATATATATATACATATTTATTATTACTTAATTTGTATTTAGTTTTTTTTTGTTTGTTTAATTTAGTATTGTTTTTATTTTGTTTTCGTAATTTTCTGTTTTATTACTTCTTTATTTTCAATTGATTACTTGTATTTAACTTCACTGAAATGTAAATTTGTTTTACTTACCATTCGTGTAGTATGCCTCTAAGGCATGGGGCATGTATAAAATAATAAACGGTCCTCAAGTGGGGTTACCATGTAAGGAAAAGATGTAAAAAAAATCTGGTGCGCTGCGAGCATCACACAACTTTCCCTTACCATCCTATAATAATTATCTTTTTAATATAATTTTAAAGAGTTCACATAAACAATACATGAAATAAACTCAGCAGCATTCACTTCTTCTCCCACTTAAGTACAATAAAAGAGTTTTTTAAAAAATTATAGTACAATCATTCTGTACACTACCTAAATATTTTAACTTTTTCAAGTTGCAAATACATTTTAAAAGTTTCTGGTTTAGTTTCCATGAAAACATTTTCTTTCCATTAAATAATGTGAAAGTAGAAATTATCAAGTTAATTTCCGCTTTTGTATTCTTAAATTACTTTGTTACAGAGCGTATTGTTAACAACAGATTGGCGGATCGCATGGGAGGAGGTCGGGTCGCAACCATCTCCTTTCGGATGCGCTCTGTTACCCATCTATTTTATACTCCTCATAAAATATACTATACATAAAATAACCTTTCATATAATTCTGTTCATAATTTACTATAAATTGCATGCTTTTTAAATTCAGCGCAAATAAAATATTCTTTTCGTCATAACTTTTTTCCTTACAATTCCGCGGTGATTTAATATGTAAATGAAAAGTTGATAAAATAAAAAAATGAAAAGACCTTTATGAAGAATAATTCAGACAAGTTTCATCAAAATCGTTAGAGCCGTTTTCGAGAAAATTATAAAAATGTGTAAAATCGATTATTTAAAGTGGCACTTCCGGTTAGTCGATTTTGACGAAAATGTTGCTGTAACATCACATGCATGTGTCAACATTAAATACGTAATTTCAGTATCGGACAGCTTTCCGTTTTTGAGCTAGGCTGATCACATACACACAGACAAAGACCATTTTTCGAGACTTGGTCATTTGGACTCAGGGGACCTTAAAACGTGTATTTACGTCGAAAACTCGAATTCGATAATTTTCACGATTGCAATACTTCCCCTTACTATATACTTCGTATACAGGTAAGGGAAAGTAAAAAAAAAATATATATATATATATATATATATATATATATATATATACACACACACACACATATAAATTAAATAGAAAAATAAATGAAAAGAGAAAAAAATAACAAAAAATATAAATGAATAATTAGAAATAATGTAAGTGTGGTGTAAATAGGATCAAAAATAGAAAAAAATAATGATCACTAAGATAAAGATAATGGTAATGATAATGAAATTCTCCGAAAGGTTTTATCTTTATGTTAATATGCCAACTTTATGTATTTTATGGTTTATTATCATGTGAACGCTCTGTGATACTACATTTTAATCCAATAATTTTATTTATTTATATTATCATTTATTTTTAAAATCTTCGGGCTTCTGCTTCTTTTTCCTGTGTTTTTTTCAAACGAGCACGTTTCACATCTGCTGTGATGCAGAAACAGTGTAATGGTCTTTTATATTACAATTTTAATGTTTCTGGATTAAAGTCAAAAACCGATCAAATTTATAGTTGAAAAAGCGTTATTTACAGTAAACTTCACAGTGATCTATATTTAGGTGATAGGATGTTTTAGAACATTTATGACGTGAGTTAAACTCAGTTTAAGCAATGTGTATTTCTTGGTACCTTGTAACCACATCCGCAGCTGGCTTCTTATACAAGGTTGTTCTCTGTAACTTTAACACTTCCTTCATACTCCACGTGGTCTCCAGTTCAAAGTATACAGCCTAAATATATTATAAATTAAATAGAAGATAGTATATAATTAGTAAATTAATAGAATATTTTCTGTAGAGTAAAAATTTCTGTAGAAATTTTTTGTGTTGAGCCATTACAGAATGCAATTAGTTTTCTATTACTAAAATTTCATTTCTCTTTTAGCACCATGTAGTAGCTTAAATTACCTCCCTCAGTCTCTCTTGTTAATTTCCTGCAATATGCCAGATTATATCTTTGTATGGTGTGAAAGAACTTGTTGCTTTACGATGTAAAAAAACTATTTAAAAAAAAAGAATAAACAAAAATTTATATGTTTTCACCCTTTTATTCTCTTATGAGCACAGGCTTCGAGATAAAAATGTGAATTGTTGCGGGAAATTGCCAGAGGTTTTGAGGCCAACGGGATTAATCCCACTGATTTATTTCCGTGATAACGCTATGCTTCAGTGTAATATTTTCTAAATAGAAAAACTGTTTTGTCTGAAATAAAAAAAAAATATATATATATAATATATTCTATATTATCTTATAAATAAGTCGTACAACCGTCATGACACTCTTAAATTGTTGGACAAATTACCTTGAAAAAAATAATTTGCTGTACTAATCATCATTCATTAATACAGAGATAAATATTTTATTTAATTAGGGTGGGATTTTTTTCTGTAATGGAAGTCAAAGTATGAACAGTATTTAACAAAAATGAAACAAACAAGGTCTTTTCATAGAGAATCTAATGTTTACCTGCTATGGGATAAACATAACGGAAGTACACAAAAATAACGTCATATCAAAAAATAAATGAAAGCTCAAAACAATTATATTATTCGTAGTTAAACATATTTATATTTTAAATTATTATTCTTTAAATAGGATCAGTTGACATCCGCATGATGGTATAGAAGGATCAATCTAATTAGGGATTGATAAATTATTTGCCATTTCTATAATTTTTATTTTTTGTTTATAGAAAACTAGTTTCGAATGTTATACATTCATCTTTAGTTCTAAAAACACACAAAAATTCAAAAATAAGCAATTCAAAATATAGTTGGGTATTATTATGCATATTAAATTAGATGTAATATAAATCAGTATTATAAAACCTTTATGAATTATGAATTTAATTAAGACAAGAAATCAAATACATGTTGGTACTCACCAAGGTTTAAATGGATTATATCAAACAGAAAAGTTTTTACTGGTTTGTTCTCGCTCTGAACAAACAATGAGGTTTGGTGTTTATAGGTAATCGGTTTAAGGAGGGTTTTTCCAGTAATTCCGGTGAGTAATTATTTTTTTTGTTATAGATGGAAATAAATTTAAGATTGGACTATTGGAGATATTTATTTGGTCATTTAAGCAAAAATCTGGTTTGGATTTGAAGGATTTTATTATTTCAAGTGCTTCATATATATTTAATTTGAGGCTGTTTCAACGTGATATTAATTTAACTCCAGAGTCTTTGATGAATTTATGGGTTTTTTCATGTAAATGAATTGCGAAATTGGAATTCTCTGTCTTATTTTTATATGCACGTATATGTTCCTTTAATCTCTGGTTTAGTGATCTTCCAGTTTTTCCCGTGTATTTGGCTGCACAATCATTACAATTTAGTTCGTATTCTCCACTTTTTTGGGTCTATTTTGTCTTTAGGAGAAGGGAAAATCTCTATTTTTTGAAATTGGCCCATCATAATATACATATATTGTTAATATATTATATAAATATAAATTTATGCGTTTTTCGTCATTCTCCATTACCTTCTACGACTTTTTATGTTAGATATTTTTTTTTTAAATCATCGAATTTCCAATGGTAAATTATATATCTGTATTACTACACTTATTTCCGGAAATTTGTTTTCGACGTGGGAAATTATTTCTCCTTTTAACTCTTTTAGCTAAGTATCAGATTCCTTCATAGTTTATATGTATACATTATTTATTATTACTAACAATCAAAGATGGTTAATTATTTTTAAAAAAAAAAAATTAAAATTAAAGGCACTTTAGAAGAATAATTTTGAAAATTGAGGTTCTTCATACGTGAAGGAATCCTAAAAAAATTCTTTTGATAAGTTAAGCCCTGTCAGACTATTTCAATGAGGATAAGACCTAGCCGATATTATAGAACATTTAACCGTATGCTGATATAAAGAGTTTGGTCGAAATCGTTATTCCCTTCGAGTAAATGTTAAAAATGTGTAAAATCACTGCTATAAAGTGGTACTTCCGATAAGTCGATTTTGTTGAAAAAACTGCTGTAAAATCTGAGCCATATAACTTCCCTAAATACGAACAACTTTTCGTTTTTGAGCTAGACTTATCCTCCCTCTCCCGCCCCTCCCCCCTAGATTCTCACACTCTCCATTTTGCGAGACTTGGTTATTTGAAACCAGGAGATCATAAAACGTGTATTCCCGCTGAAAACACGGTTTCAAAATTTTTAACGATCGCAATATTTTCCCTTATTATATATTTCATAATTATAAAATTAATACTTAAATATAGGTAATTGAAAGTAAAAAAAAAGTGTATTTTAATGTATTTCACTTTATTTTTTCGATCTGTATCGATATTCAGATTCTCTACTCTGTAGCTGCATTATCCTTTTAGTAAGACGAAGAAGTTAATATATAATACACGTGTCGAACTATAATGCTGTATGGGTCTGAGACTTGAACACTTAATAGAGTACAGAAAAAGTCTTACAGTGGAGATGGATTTATGGAGGAGGAGCATGTCGGGAACAGCGAAATTAGAAGTAAAAAGAAAGAATGGAAGTAAAAAGAAACATCTTAGAAGTGATCGAAGAAAGAAGATATAGATGGTATACCATACCGACGGAGTGCAGCCGCGCACCGGGCTGCACCATAGAATGCCCAAATATTGTTCCCATAATTAAAGATACCCTTAAATTAATAACATAACGTATAACAATAATAAATAAATAGTTTAAAAATTAATTCAGAGTTTTATTGGTGGTAGTGGGCTACGTGCATCCCATACGTAACACCCCACTGCTGCTGAAACCCCGTATGCCAGAAATGGTCAGGTAGGAGGGATAATAATAAAAAAAAAAAAAAAAAGGTATACCATACCGGTCAGTTAAAACGGATAGATTCAAGTCGAATACCGAAATTGATGATGGAATGGGAAGCAGGAGGTTAAAGAAAGAGAGGAATTACCCGAATACAGTGGAATAATTAAGTAGATGAAAGCATGGGTTGATTAAAGAAGAGGCAATGGGCAAGATGAAATGGAGAGAGAGGCTTAAGGAGGTTCTTCATACGTGAAGGAATCCTAAAAAAAAAAAAAAAAAAATTCTTTTGATAATTATTGGCTTATTTTATTTATATTTAATTTTAATTGATTCACATTCTATCTTTTTTTGGATGATTGTAAATTGTTCTATATTTATAAGCGAAATGGACTTCCTTTATTTGATGTTTTTTTTCACTCACTTATATATCATTTCATTTATGATTTTTAGTGGTCTTATCAAATCATCAGCACATCAAATTTTCTGTATTCCTATTTGTCGAACACATTTCGGTCATACAATATCGTCATTAATTGATAAATGGAATTATAATGTTCACTATACATTTTTATAGGTGTGACTACTTCTCTACCCATCTCTTCCTTGCCACAACTGACGATATTGTAAGATTGAAATGTACGACAAATTGGAGCAAAGACAAATTTGATGTTCTGATGATGGGGAAACTTCATAAATGAAATGATTGTGAGTGAAAAATACATCAATTAAAGGAAGTACTGTTCACTAATGAATACAGAAATTCCTGATGACTTTTCTCTAAATTAAAAATAATAGATAAATTGTTCATTATTATGTCGAGTTGAGACCGAAATTATTTGTATGAGGGCTTTCTAATAAGGAAAATTATGTAAAATATAAAAATAAATATTGTAATTAAACCTTAATTTTTCGTTAAGTAATGAATCAGTTTGCTTGATGAGTTGAAGCTACAATCGTATAATTACCGATAATCATAACCTTAATACTTCAATAAATTTGTTAAACGAGCTGAGTTTTACATAACGAAATAGAGGTCATTGTACAAATATAGTCAGTGAGCTGGAATGAGGAGCTCATTGGAATCAGAGCTAAGAATCAGGGATGAGGCAAAGAGGTCGGCGCCGTTAAACTTTCATTGGCCAATCAATCTTGGGCCAGGTCACTGGACTCGCTGATATGGAAATCTCCCTTATCTTTAGAGACTCACCTGGAAGTATTGATAAACTCTAAGTATGAAGATTTAAATTTATCTATCGTGAGAAACGCATATGTATGGTCTTCATCTCGTTGAAACAAAATGTTTCCCCTCCCTCCTCCCAAGCCACGCCTAAAGAACCCCTTGGACCTAACCATCCCCCTAGAAAATATGGTTAGCTACGTCAGTGTGTAATAAAACTCCAAAATTCAACTCCGCATGTCCAAAAGTTGATGTCCATGAATGACGATGTAGATGATTTTTTTAATAAATTGGAAGATCAGCACATTTGTCTACTTTGAATTTACTCTTTTGTTCGAATATAGTGGTGGGTAGGCGATCTATCGAACTAGGATGTGGAATTTTACTAAACGATACTTACCGAATTGGTGGCCCTAAAAGATTTATTTTCCATCCATCCGAACGGTCGGTTTGAACGATGGAAAATGGTGGGTAAAAGCCGTCGGTTTGGGACGAAGAACGCACTTCGCTACATTATCGATTTTTTCATCCATTCGATCCTTCCGTCAATCATTTTCAATTGATTTCGTTCATTTATTTGATTGATCTTCTTTTTAATTGATTCATTTTTAATTTGCATAGCATAATCGAAAACAATTAAAATCTAACTATTACTAATTTAAATTTCCACCCCCTACAAATGTTCATTATCGAGGAAAGTAAATAATAATTAATAATAAAGAAATAAATAAATAATATTGTTTGAAGTTGACTGGTCATCTTTAAGGGAAGGATATCTAAAAAAGAAAAAAAATATATTAGTTTATATGTATAAAATAAATGTATTAAATGATATTTTATGGATTTGGTCTGGTGAGAACATTATTGATTCAATTTTGATAAACGTTTATCAAAATGGAATCGTAAGAAACATCAGAGAAAAAACCGACGAATCAGAACGATACAGGCCTACCCTACAGAGACAGATTTAACACCACGGGTTTTTTTTTTCTGTCCTCGACAGGTCTCTTGGAACGCCAGCAAAACCGATCGTATAGGACCAACTTATTAAGACTGCGTGTCATAGGTTTATAAGGATGTATGGGGAGCTATACAATACACTTCTAGGCATCAAATACAAACTTACTTCTATTGGTCTTATCCCTCTCAAGAGATGTCGATTCAGTTTTTATTTTTCTTGGAAATTTTCTTTTCCTTCCTTCCAGAGATACCCGACTGTATTAAGCCCTTTTCTCGTCCTTTATTCAGTTAAGAATTCTCAATCAAAATTGAAAACTACTCCCTCGGCGGAGATTTAGATTACTTTCCTTTGTCAATGCCCGGCTAGATCTCCTCTCAATCGAAACAAAAGACAGGCAGGTAGATTTATCCAGCCGAAATGGGATTCCCCGGAGGCATCTCATCTTATACCCAATCTTATATTGGCGTCGCGGTCCCGCCTCGCTTGTCACATTTCATTACAACTTCCCGAATCTCATTCCGTAGCCCTCCTTTCACCTGAGCTTGCTTTTCGATTTGAATAAGCCCTTTTACATTTCCGAATAAGTGAATGAATGACGAAACCGAGCGGAATAATTGTAGTTTCTGCCAATTAAGTAATTAGCTCGTAATTCTTAAGTAATTACTGATGTAATACAACAAACTTATTATAAAATACAAGTACATGTCTGCATTTGCGAACTTAAAATTTTCAGAGTGAGCTGGAAGCCTATACAACCGACAGTTATCGAATTACCTTGATTCCAAAATAAAAAATTATAATAATCATTTCAAAGTCGTTTTTATCATAATCTATCGGAATTTACAATAATAAATGCTTCTTCGAATTGGATATAAAAGGAATACTTATTTTCTGAAATGGAAGAGTTTATTTTGGCCATTTCAAATTCAGGTAGTTGTCAACATCGCTTTCGGGACCCTATTTATTAATAAAGTACAAGCGGAAAGGTTCGTGTTACAAATGGAGGGGTTACAAGATACTTATAGTCATTAAATAATAATAATTTTATTATTTTTTCTTAATTTACTGTTTTTTAAAATAACTTTTTTAAATGTTATCGTGTTTCAACATTATAACAATGTTTTAACAATATATAACAACTATATAACATCTTGTACTCTACTTCATAGACACACTCTGTTTCATAATAGAGTACAAAAGTAAAATTACAAGTTAGTCTATGACTTACTACACCTATGACTAATACTGGAAAATGTTAAAATACGATAACATTTAAAATTGTTGTATTAAAAGTAGTAAATTTAAAAAAAAAATGATTAAAATTATTATTATCCAAATACGTTATTATTACCTGTAACCTCTAAAAACAAATCTTTCCACTAATATTTTTACCACTCATACGTTTACATTACTATAAAATATGGTCCTGTAAACATATATAGGACCTGAATGATTCTCTAATCACGGACAAGTTTCAGCAAGTAAAATTATGAATTCTCAACTTTTTTCTGAAGTTCAAAAAAAAATTATGATCTCTGAGAAGTATGTATTTGAAAAATAATGCAAAGATAAATAATCTTTCGTAGAAAAAATAAAAAAAATTAATTATTAGACCTATGGTAATTACATCTTGCATTTACAGACATATTTTTTTCCCGTAAAAGTCCTTGTATACTGAAGAATGCAATTATTTTTCGCTAATTACAAAGCAAAAAAAACATAACTAAAATTTCAGAAACTTTTAAGTTTAAATAATTTATTTATTAATAATGTTTATATAATATTAATAATAATAATATTTATTGAAATACAAACAGGGTTTTCTAATATCACACACAAATTACTCTATATAGCCGTCCAAAACTAATTTTGAACTAATAGAACTAATTTTAATCTCCTAGCTATTTCGGTTTTTCCTTCGAAGGATTTCGTTAGCTTTACTTCAAGAATGTATTGGTTTTTAATCCAAGTTAATAACTCATATTCTGGTATGGCAATTGCATAGCAAGCTTGTTTGTAAAAATATCTAACCCTCCCCCCAAAAAAAAAAATCTTATAAAATTATTATTGATATAATTCAATAACTGTTTAAAATCTAAAATGATAATAAGTTGAATGCCATAACGAGGAAAAAATTAGAGTCAAAACATCCCACGGTAATTACAACTTAAATTATACACCTATGAAAAGGACCAATAAACATCCACTTAATGATCTCTGGCAGGTAAGGATGCCACTCTATTCTGCACTAGAGATATACCACATAACTCGCAATCCCCCCTTAAAAAAAATTCTGATTTTATGTCATCGAAATTTCTGTCCAAAGCGATGATAATATCGGTATGGCAGTTTTAGAAAAATCATAAAGCTTCAAGATTTACACCTGGAGCTTCGGCAACTTTATAGACTGGAGTATATAAAAGCATACCTGGGCAATATCCAGAAAAGGCCTCATATCAGTCGATAACATACACTCTGTCGAGGACTTAAAACAGCTCGAAAAATTATTGGAAGAAGGGCAAAAATTATCCACGGAAAAACATTTAATTCATTATTAGATATCATACTATTTAAAGATATAAATATTTTTAGTATTTTTTAAGAACAGAATTAAAAAGCCATGAGGCACAATATTAAAACTAAAAATGTTTAAAAACTTTAGAATATTAGTTATTAAACATTTTAGTGGATGCAATTGGTTTTTTAAATAATCTGTAATAAATAAGTTCGTTTAAATAAAAAATGCATTAAAATGAATCGCAACTGCAGCTAGTAATTAAAAAAGCACGTTTATTATTAAGCCTGCATTTTATTATGTAATATAATTAAAAGTTTTATTATTAGCGATTTTAATTTAATTTTTTAAAACAAAATAATAATCCTTTATAGATTTAAAATAATTATTATGCCATAAAGAAAGAAAGCAAGAAAAAATTGGATTGCTAAAAATAAAACTCTTATTTGAAAAAAAACAACACTGGTTTTGAAATGAAACCAGCTGCCGGAGTTAAAATTACATTTGAAATTTTCATGCCTCTTGGTCCGTAACAACACCTGCCTCCGCGGGTTAAAAAAAAAAAATGATTGCATTGTTGATACTATTTTAAAGTAATGTTATTTTTTCTCGGCCTCAGCCAAGAATTGAATGAAAAAATAATTAACGTCACCTGAAATTGAAGTCAAGATACAAATTTTGAACCGAATATAAAGGAAGTAGAAATATAGAAATAGATCGAAATTATAATAAATTGTAATTTGTAATTTTAGATACAACTAAATTTAAATTATACATGATACAACCAATGGCTCCACAGCTTAGGTAATAATAATAATAACCACTGTTTATTATTTTATTAATTTGTGATTGTAGTAGTTATAACATCTTAAAATATATAAATAAATGAGAGGTGTAGATAATAATTTATGGAGTAATTTTTTAAAAAATATATTTAACATTGGTGTAGTACGTGTTGAAATATAATATAATATATTATGTGATGTTGCTTGTCAGGAGTCGAAATTCTACAATCAGTAATAAATCTGACAGATCTAGCATCATAATAAGCACTTAATAATAGCAGTTATACCGAAAAAGTTTGTATAAATAAACACAATTTATACTGCTAATGATTTTTTTTAAATCATTTGTTAACCACTACTTCACTATTGAGTGTAAATATAATGTTAGTATATTAAATATTATTTGGTTTTTGGATGCTTCATGTTTTATTTAATTTTTTTTTCAGGTAAGAGACTTTTAATATTCAGGAATTGGCATAATTTAATGAGAAAAATATCAGTAAGTACTCATCTGTAATTGTAACACAACGTGATTCTCCTATATTTTATTTTTTATTTATAATTCTCCTTACCAACTGCATGTAAACCGTTTTAATATTTTATAGATTTTTAATGTAGTTGTTTTTTAGGATAGTTAAACTTCTATTTTAATGATATTAAATTTTATAACTCCCTTCCCAATCTTGTTTATGTCCAACCAAACTTAGGTAATATGTAGTTGTGAATTTATCAGTTTTATGCAATTCCTATATCTGTTTGATCTTATTTTGAATATTTTTTTTTTTTGTCAAAAAATACCACTGTTGAATTTCGTTATTTTAATCTCCGTTTTTCATTTTTTTTTTTTTATCTGAAACTAGAAAAAAAAACCACAGTGAAATGAAATAAAACAAAAAATAAAAATATTATGTCCATTGCATGGATTTGTCTCCAGACAGACACGAATATAAATTTGTTTCTTCATGTCTAAAACGTAAAACGCGAGTCCAAATTTTCGGTTCCGAGGGCAGACATTTTTTTAAATTTTCTGCATGAATATAAAATTCCCTATCTTCGGTTTATTGATCTAAAGTGAAATGTAAATTTATGTAAATAATGAATGAATGAATGAAGGCTGAAAATATATCACCACAAGTTCTATTATTTCGATGCTAAGATTACTGAAAATAATAATTATAAAAGAAAAATACTAGAATCAATATACATAACAAAAAATTTAAATGGAGTCTGCAATTTTAAATCTGATATCGATGGTTAAAATAACACATATGCAAACATAATCACTAAATTGAAATTTTATGTTATTAAAATAAATATATCTATTGTAGATTTATAAATTAATTGATAGTTTTTTTTTTTTGGGGGGGGGTTTATTTAATGCTTCTTAATTGTTAATGATTACATGTCATAGATTATTTTAATTGTCATAATTAATAATCAGATTATATTATCTTCTTCTTTGGAGTTTCACTCGTACTAGCTATGATGACAGAGGTGACTCCCTAATTTTTAAAGTTTGTAGGTGTCTTAATAATAATGACATAATAAATAAATTTACATATTAAATTATGGGGAAATTTGAAATTCTAACCGTAATGTTTTTTTGTATTTATTGTTTTTTTAGTGTCTGCCATATTTAATTGGACTTGGTCCAGATTGGACATAATAATTTGCATTGTATAGATTTTAACAAATTTTTTTAAAAATTTAAGTAAGTATATGGTTATATATAGAATGTTTTTAAAAATATTTATATAGTTTGCTATGTTGTAACTAAACTAAATAAGGGATGAGCCTGAGGATGACTTAATGGCCGAAATGTAGCATACAAATAAAAGAATTTGTGGTGAAATGTTTTAAGCCTTCATTTATTTACATGGAACGATATTTTATTACGGATACCCTAATAGTGCTATCAAGCTATGGTGATTTCATTGAGAATTATTAATCGAAAATAAAATTCTAAAATCGATTATATAAGTACCCTCATACTATCGATAGATATAAATAAACTAAGCTAAGGATGTAGAAGAGAGGGAAATTAAATTCAGCTCGTGGCGTTCTTCCACTTTACCACTCTTCAATTTACCCCTTCCACCCACTTCCCACATTCCACTTTGCTTTGGAAACGATTTAATTAAATGTTAGACATTGTAATGGTTCAAAAACGTTGAAATCCAGTTATTCAGTATTATCCTTTTAAGTAAAATATCATTTTATATAACTATATATATATATATATATATATATATATATATATATATATATATATATATATATATATATATATATATATATATGTATATATATTTTTTTTTTCTTCAGATTCAATAAATTTGATATGACCAAGTTAATTTAATAATTAAGGTTTTCATTTATAGAGTTCAAAATAAAGCATCAAGTCTCTTAAACATCAGTAAATAACTGAACAGTCAACGTATCACCAAAAAAGCTCAATAATTTCTGAAAAACGTAAAACACGTTAATATAGATCAGAGAAAGCGTATTTTACTTTAACAACCAATATAATAAAAGAACTTTATAGAGATATGGAGATCTTTCTCAAATAAACTGTCACTTAGGCTGTCCTGAGGTTTTTACAAGCTCACAATTTTTCATTTGTTTTTTCAATCCCTCAATCAGCAATCAGTCTGTCTTAAAACATTGAGCATTTTGAGATATTTAATGTTAAAAAAAAAAAGTTTGTAAAAACATCCTTTGTTAATTGTTCTCACGAGTAGCATTCTATCCGAAGTGAATTTAGAAAATTTTCATTAAATATTTTAAATTAAAGAAGTGTATTTTGATTATTTGGGATCCATTTCGTAAATTGGCCTAGTAATAACGCAAAACAAAACAACGGATAATCCTGAAAACTAATTTCAGTGCATAACTTTCCTAACATGCAAGGGTTTTCTATATTTAAAGTGCCTAGAATATAGGAAAATCGTAAAACTCGCAAGCCAAGTCAGATTTTGCACTTTACTCATTAGTAATTATATATTTTTATTGTATTATATATGTATATTGTAACACTCCATGCTCAAAACAACTAGCTATGAAGAGGATAGAGGTTCTTCAAAGGTCCTTATGCTAAAAACGCTGCAAATTACTATACAGTGCTTAATTATATTTCAAAAACATCTGCTGTGTCCATACACTCAGTTTCCTTATCCCTTTGGCTTAGAGTACTGACAATTGGATTATCTTTCTAATGAGCATCTGGAATGTTCCGGGAAAGAGTCCAGTCAAAGGATTACGCTGACCTGCAGCGCCAGGCAATTAGTCTGAAATACCCAATAGTCTCAGGTAATAAAGGAGGGTGAATACGATGCGTCGTAAAGAAAAATGTTTCCCATACAAAATTATAGCTAGTGATATTTCCTTTAAGAATCTTAATATTAATTTTCTTCGTATCTGCTATAGTTTTCAAGTTAATCGCTGTAAATGGCAGAGTTATAGGGGTACAAAATATCTAATCGGACGCCATTTCGAAACGAAAAGACAGATTGTAATGTCGAATACTGAGTATCATCCTGGGTTTTCCTGTGACTTTGGTGCCAGATCTCAAGAATATCGGTTTAGAATTCTCGGAGAAAAGCTGAGGACGGACGGATTTTTTAAAATTTTATATTCGGATTCTATGTATCTTGAAATTAAAATCCTCAAATTTTGAAGGGTAGGAGGATAAAAAAAATTGTCTAGGTCGATTACAAAGGTATATTATTGAAAATTGTACATTTTAATATTGATGCAGGATTCGTTAGATTATTGCTAATTATTTAATATTTATTATATATATATATATATATATATATATATATATATATATATATATATATATATATATATATATATATATTGTAACACCCCGTGCTGAAAATTATTAGCTATGGAGAGGATAGTGGTTCTTCGAAAGTCCTTTTGATAAAAATAATCAATTTTAATATTGATGCAAACACATTTTTTTTTCTCCTTTGAATAGTTTCTATTGTTTGTCCAAATATTTTACTTTTTTTTTAATGGTGCAGGTAATTATTACAATGCGCTAAATAGGGAGCTATTGTAGTATTTGATTCCACTTCCACATTTCCTAATTATCATATTGTGATAGCCATCGTCAACTCTTAAAAAATGAAATTGTTGGACTTATAATAAAAAGTTTTCAAAGCGAAAAGCACTTTACAGCAGTAAACCACTTAAGAAAAAAACTAGGGGAAAAAAGCCAAGGTACGAGATAAAAAAAAAAGGACAAAAAAAATATTAGATACTGATATTGTTGTACGTATCTAACGGTTTTTGTCCTCCCACATTGAGTATATTTTCGAAATTAGACTAGATTCGAAAAGTTGGATATATTTTTGGAAAGCTGATAAAATGAAGCAGTTTTTTTTTTTTTTTTAATTCCCAAGTTAGGAGCTAGAAAAATCATTCCGTGAGATACTATTGAGTATTTCTGATAATTTTTATTTTTACTCGATTACTTTGTTTTGGCTGAGATTATCGTCTGACGCAGGAATACTTTTCTACAAATTGGTTGCCATCTTATAGGAAATCATCGTAGATTCCAAAAATGGTGACAAAAGTTGTGAAATGTTCAATTACAGTAAAAGAAATTGGACTTTTATCGGGATAAAACGTGGTTTTTTAAGACCGTTTAAAAAAATCATCCTCCAAAACGGATTGGGATAACAATACATTTTTTGATAGAATATCCCTCCCTTAATTACTGGAATTTCCTCCTAAGACACAGTTCATAGAAGAAAAATTCAAAATCAATTCTCCGTTTAGATATCCCTAAATGCAATTTACCTTATCAAATTTAAAGTAATAATGCTCTGTTCTACTTGTAGGAACATTACGATATTGTATTTATACCCGATGGTACCGATATATTATTATAAGTGCTTAGGTATTCTTTCCCCTAATTCCCTTGCCTTCCATGTTTGTTTTGGCTCATTTAACTCATCTTGTGTATTTTAAAGATTAACGGAGCTCCGAACTCACCGCTGTTCTCTCGCACCATTGTGCTGATCCGCCCTTGTTTAATATTTGATTTCATAATCGCCGTTCAGGAATTCCGAACTTAGGCTGAATTCTCGTTATAATTTTTTAAAATACTATTTACTGTGTAAATTATGTATACTAGAACTCCGTTATCGGGATTAATGCGGACGAAGACATGACCAGTAATTAAAAAATCTTTATATCAATGACATTTTTCAATGTATATAATGTGCAATGTATCTAAATACGGCTAGCAGCAGAAACGAAGGTAATTTCGGTGATATATACATAAGAGGGGGATACGTTTGAACATGTTGAGAAATTTAAGTATTTGGGGTCTGTGATAACTAGAAAAAACAAAAATTAAGGCGCGGCTAAACGCAGAACTTGCTTTCTTACAGACTACTCAACCGAAATTCTTGAAATTTGGCACTAAAGTCACTGATCAATCCAGGATGATGCTCGGAACTATACATTACAATCTGCCTTTTTGTTTCGAAATGACTGCTGCTAGAGATTTTATAGCCCCGTAACTCTGCCATTTATAGCCAGTAACTTGAAAACAATAACAGATACGAAGGAAATGAATATTAATATTCTTAAAGGAAATATTACCTATAATTTTGTATAGAAAACATTTTTCTTTATGACGCATCGTATTCATCCTCCTCTATTAGCTGAGATTATTGAACGTTTTAGACTAACTGTCCGGTGCAACAGGCCAGCGTAACCCTTGACCTAGACTCTTTCCTGGAATATTCCAGATGCTCATTTGAAAGATAATCTAATTGTCTGGACTCTAAACCAAAGGGATAAGGAAAGTTGCCTGTATGGACATATATTTGCGAGATATAATAAACCATTGTGTAGTAATTTGCAGCGTTTTTGCCACAAAGACCTTTAAAATACCTCTATCCTTTCCATAGCTAGTTATTATGAGGATGGGTTGTTACAATATACGTTCATAATACAGTAAAAATATATTAGGGATTGATAAATTATTTGCCACTTCTATAAATTAGTTTTATTGAAAACTAGTTTCGAATGCAAAATTCAAAAATAAGCAATTCAAAATATAGTTTGGTGTTATTATACATTTTAAATTAGATGTAATATAAATCAGTATTATAAAACATTTTATTGTTTATTAAATAATTATGTTATATAATACTGATTTAGATTACATCTAATTCAATATGTATAATAATACCAAACTATATTTTGAATTGCTTATTTTTGAATTTTTTGTGTGTTTTTAGAACTGAAGATGAATGTATAACATACGAAACTAGTTTTCAATAAAACAAATTTATAGAAGTGGCAAATAATTTATCAATCCCTAATTAGATTGATCCTTCTATACCATCATGCGGATGTCAACTGTAAAAATATATAATTACTAATGAGCAAAGTGCAAAATCTAAGTTGGTTGGCGAGTTTTTCGATTTTCTTGTTTTCTTGGTACTTTAAAAAATAGAAAATCCTTTCATGTCCCGAGAGTTACGAAACCTAAAAGTTAAAATTTATAAGACTATTATCCTTCTACTGTCCTGTAGGGGTGGGGAAATTGGAAGAACGACGCCTTAAGGTCTTTGAGAATAAGGTATTGCATAGAATATTTGATCCGAAAAAGGATGGTTCCACTGGAGAATTTCCCTGTTTACATGATTGGAGTGATAGCTGAAACGGATTTATTAACGAACGAATCTCTATAAAGTCTATTAAGACGCTGATCCGACTGGTAAAAGTCCGAGGGGTAGACTGAAACGTAGGTGGGAGGATTGAGTTTAGAGTGATCTAACAGATTAGTGTTTGGACGGTAGTCAATGGATGGAGATTTCTAAACAGCAATTGGTGTTATCGGCATCGAACCTCGAGTAATTCTTTTAGAATTATATAATGTATAAAGGATTCTTTATATTTACCGATTGGTTCAGAAAGCTGAAGCACATTTCTGGCCACGCTATCTTCCAATAATTTGAAGGTTGTGAATCAGGCACATATTAAATCTTGGTAGATAAATAGATTAAATTTTAAGAGATTGATAAATTATTTGCAACTTCTGAAATTTAGTTTCTTTGAAAACTAGTTTCGAATTTTATACATTAATCTTCAGTAATTACGCACAAGAATTACTGGAAAAACCCCGATCCTGAAACCGTTTACCTATAATCACCCCACCTTTCTTCCGTTGCTAGTTCAGTACGAGAACAAACCAATTCAAACTTTTCTGGTTGATATAATCTACTTAAACCTTGGTGAGTAACAACATATCTTAAATAAATTCATAATTCATAAATGTTTTATAATACTAATTTATATTACACTTAATTTAATATGTATAATAATGCCAAATTGTATTTTGAATTGCTTTTTTTTTAATTTCGGTGTGTTTTTATAACTGAAGATGAATGTATAACATTCGAAACTAGTTTTTAATAAAAACTAACTTGTAAAAGTGGCAAATAATTTATCAATTCCTAATTAGATCAATTCTTCTACACCATCATGCGGACGTCAACTGATTATTAAATCTTAACTCTTAAATTATTTATAATATATCAATATGTAAATGAATTTTAGTTAGTAAATTACACAAAAACTATTAACAGATTGTTGCTTTAACAGGCCTGCTTATTATTAATGTGCGTTATTTTATAATAACACCTTTGCATTAATTGTAAAAGTTTCTTTCAGAGAGTCTCTGTTTAGTAATTACAGGTATATCTAATTGCGTTTCTGTTTTGTCTTGGTTTACTGGAAAATAATTGTCTTTTCGAAAGCAATTACATTGGGATCCACGTGGAATATTTCAACTATCCAAGTTCCCTTATGAAAATTGAATTTAAACTTCATCGGCTTATTTCAACTTCTAAAATAATTAACAAGTAGATAAAATATAAAAGAGAAATGCAAGAGAGAAAATATAATGAATGTGAAATTATATTCATTCCAATTAAGAGTTGGATAAAAAAATGGGATGAGACGAGAAATGAATTAAAGAAAAACGTGGTGCGATTAGGAACAATCAACTGAAAAAAATGAGGATTAAAAACAAATGTCTGTCCCTCCATTTTTATTGTTTTAATTTGATTCAGTAGGTAAATAAATATTTTAAAATCTCCAAATACACATACCAAATTTTATCTGTTTTAATTAATAACGCCAAAATAATTAGAAAAACAAAACATGATTGGATGAGGAAGAATTGACCGATTTCAGTCATTTAATACTCATTGCTTCCTTATTCTCAACAATACGCTCTGTACCACCATGTTGTTCATTTCACGCTGTCGTAGCAAATAATCCCTACTTTTAAATTATTTAATAGAAACTAAATCGAATTTCCATGAAAACTGAATAGAAGCATTTAAAATTTATTCTCAGAGTGCCAAACCAAAATTATATTGTGCACAGAATAATCGTTCTGCAATTGTTTAAAAAACTATTTTATTGTACTTTTGTGAGAGAATAAGTGCATGTTTCTGAGAATATTTCAAGTAGTGTTTATGTTAAATCTTAAAAACTGTTTGAAAGTGGATGATTATTATAGGATGATAAGTGAAATTTGTGTGATGCGCGTACCGCGCCAGATTTCTTTTTGTAGGCATTTTATGCAGTTATTCCCAAGAAAACTCCTTGACACTTTTCTCGATTTAACTTTATACGCTTCGTGCCTCGTTAACATTGTTAACAACCTTGAGCAATATACCTAAAATATATGTGCTTGTTAATTATTTGAACAATTTATGTCTTGCAGGAAATTCCTGTGTAAAAGGATTGTTACTATCAAAAATACCTTTAGCCAGTTAGTCACTTGAGTTTGGGTTTTGTTGTATTAATTAGCACACTTTACCGAATGCTTGCTAAACTTTACTTTAATTAAATGAGTACAGTTTTGACTTTGTTCTTCTCCCCTGTGAGCTCTGTGTATTTAAAGTTGCTTCTGGCCTCCTTCTGTAGCCCTGACTGTCTACTCCTGCTAACCTACAAAACCTTTTCACCTCTTTGTGCTGGAGGTGAATATCTAATACCTGAATACAATTGACTAATTAAATTGAAAAAAAAATTGTGTTGAAAGACCAGAAAATAAAGTGTTAGTAATGGTATACTAATTAACTTTAATTAGCAAGTTCTTTAAATACAGCGCTCACTGCATATTAAGTAGGTGAAGTCAATAAAATAGAGCATGTACTCATTTCTCAAAAAACTGAGCAGGTGCTATGGTTCGATGTGAACAAATAGAAGTTACGCAATGAAATACTTAAATACTCTATATTATTTATTTATAACCGATTTTCTTTCAAAACTAATTTTCTTTTTTTATTATTATTGTATAATTCTTTTAAATATTATTTCACGAAAAGTACGGAGCATGTGCTCCACAAATATGGACTGATTATTGGTACCGAGTATCTGCTCACCTTTCTGAATGAATAAAACGTGAGAATGCATGCTAAGTTAGCATGCACTCAGTAAAATGTTGATTCTACGAAAGAGTTGATCGGTATTTTACAGAGTTCCTGCTCACATAGCATACATTCTCGCGTTTTATTAACTTAGAAAAGTGAGCAGATACTCGGTATCAATAATCAGTCCATATTTGTGGAGGACATGCTCCTTAAACTTCGTAAGTTAATAATTAAAGGAATTATACAATAATAATAAAAAAGAGAATTAGTTTTGAAAGAAAATTGGTTTTAAATAAATAATATAGAGTATTTATGTATTTCATTGCGTAACTTCTATTTGTTCACATCGAAACAGAGCAGCTGCTCAGTTTTTTCGAGGAATAAGTACGTGCTCAGTTTACCTATTATATTATTGCACTTATCAGGTATCCTTCCTCCAACATACACTCACTCTTATTCGTATTTCACTAATACTTCCTTAGTAAAAAAATCATACCTATTATTATTGTAATAAAATAATAATGGCATCTGTGCAATTTGAAGTGTATTTGATTTTGGGGATTTTATTCCTGAGACGAAGTCAAATCATAGGACCGTGTAAGCGGATGTCCTACAATTAGAATATTCAATTAAATGAAATAAAAGTGAAAGTATAATTACGGAGTTTTCAATCAAAAATTAATATACCCACTTTTCAAAAACAAAGATTTTTTTGACAAATTAATATTCTGCACCCAAAAATTATTCCGCTAATTTGAAATCTTAAATTTTACCTGTCAAATAGGTCTTGCAAATCAACATTTTCAATAAAAATTTGCCTTATCTTCATGAGATGCCCTCCTGATAATTTTGTTGTAATAATTTTCCAAAAGTGGATATATTAACTTTTAATAGAAATTCCTCAAACGAACTGTAAATTACGTTTGGTAATTTGGCATGACTGTACAATAAGTTGGGTGCAGAAAAAAATGTAGATCTTTTCATTTCATACCTCCGCAATCCTACGTTTAATTGCAGTTTGATTTTGGAAATAAGAAACTTGTTACTTACGATTGCAAAGCCCACACACTTAAATTAAAATAATTGAGGGTATTAAAAAAAAATATATCTTATGTCGGCAACACACGACTTCCTATTTAACTATAAAAAGGTGCCTCAAAAAGTGATCCTGAATATGGTTACTAGTTAACGAAGATTGCAGTATCTCTAAAACAATACTCGGCTTCGCGACATTTATCTATTGACACACACACATACTCTTGTTTCTGTAGGTCTCATTCCGTTATTATATGTCGTTTTCTTCCAGTAGGTGACAAGTTCCCAAGAGATTTCTTCGTGATCCGGGACAACATTGGAACTGTCAATATCACTAGATAAAGCATTGGAAATCGACAGTTTCTAAATTTTAAGCAGAAGAACCCACTTAACTTAAATATTATTCTCCTGTTGCAAAATTTTTCATCTCACAAATGGGGAGAAAAACCAGTAATTTACCCATAATTTTAGCTCTTGAAACCAGTAATAAAAAATTGTAATTGGAGTGGAAAAAAAATCGCAATTGTAACCTTTATTATCGAAACATATGATCGTTGGAATTAATTTTAATATAATTTTTTATGAAAAATTTATTATGACCTTCAAGTAAAGAACCCTTTTTGGCTCACCATTATCAACAAAAATCTATTAAAAACATTCATATTCATATAAAAGCCCTATTTACCAAATTTGAGATGTTTTACATTATATTTTAATATAATTTTTGATGAAATTCTAATATGATCTTCAAGTAAAGTGCCACTTCCTGTCTGCTAATGTTAACCAAAATTTATTAGGTTATTTATATTAATGTGTAAGTCTTATATACCTAATTTGAAAAGTTTTGCGTTATATTTTACTATAATTTTTTTATGAAAATCAATAATTACCTCCAAGTAAAGTACCACTTCAGGTAATCAAGCAGTGACCAAAAAGGGAGGTTCACAACTAGATTTTACAGCAATCCTAAATGCAAAATTTTTACTATCTACGGCTAACGGTTTTTGAGTTATGCGAGTTACGCACATACGAAACTAGTCAAAATGGATTCAGGGATGGTCAAAATGGATATTTCCGTTGAAATCTGAAAACCGAAAATTTTCGCGATTACAATACTTCCTTTACTTCGTACAAGGAAGTAAAAATGATTTTTTTTTTATTATGGAATGTAAATACATACTTTAAAACTATTCAATGTCTACCAATAACTAATACTCTCGTCTAAAGGATTAAGTAAGCTTGTATTTAAATATTTGACCGGTGTAATAAAGCCTTAGATTATCAGTTGAACTCGGATAAGATGGTTTCTTACGAAAAATATTAAGACACTATTTTAAAAAAATTATAGCCTCTGAAGCAACATGTGGATATTAGCCAAACAATCTACAGCTGAGCGAATTCTTCCACACTCGCCTCAGAGTCCACATTTATCTCCATCAGATTTTAACACTTATTTCGTTACATGGTCCACCTTCTGCAAGAGAAAAATTTAATAATTTTGCAGAGGTTGAAATTGCGGAGCAAGAGTTTTTCGGCAGCCGTCTCTAGGAGTGATAAGATACTAGCGTGGAAACGAACTGAAAAGTGGATCACAATGAACTATATTTTAAATATTAATTTTGTATAATATTGAAGAAATAAAAATAGAACATAATATTGAAAAAAAAGATAATATTGATAAACGGTTTTTTTATTCACCCTATTATAATCAGCTGTCGTAAAAATAGTTTACCGTCGCTTGTTATAATTTTACGTTCAAATTCTCTCTTCCATCCTTTTCTTTTTCGATAAATCAGTTTCAAATTACATCAATTTTAGTCTTCATAAATTGATCTTAAACACGTTGTTTTGCCTAATTATTCTGGGCCTCCTTTCCCCCCGGGTATTCCATACCCCCCTAACTCAATTAAATCGAATTTCCCGCTTTCTGTTCTTCCTATTCATTGCACCATAATGTTTCATTTCCATCAGGTCTACGTATTTTACCAAATTTCAGCTTTATCTGTTAATCGGAAGTGTGTTAAAATTCGATTTGATTGACAGTAGTGAAAGCAAATATAAGCGTTCAAAAATAAATGAAATAACATATCTTTATGTAGTATCACTCAATAATAAATGAAAATGTTTACTCTAAAAAGATATCATTCCTCAAATATACACTCACCCTTATACGTATTTTATTATTATTTACTTAGCGGAAAAATCATACTGTCCATATTAAATAATAATGTCAAAAAACAAAATTTGTTAATTTTGAGGTATATTTGAATTTGTGGAATTTATTTCTAAGACGAAATCGAATCGTAGGCCTGTTAACAGGATTTAAAACAAAGTAGACAGTGAAATAACATGAAAGTGAGAATATAATTGACCTGTGAATTACCTTTGGTAATCTGGCTAGAATGAACAGAAAGTTGGGTGTAGAGGAAAATAAAGCTCTTTTCATATCACAACTTTAGTTTACCTTGGGAAATAATTAAAATTTGGTTTACCATTTAAGGGCCCTCGCTATAAAAATTAAAATGAAAAGGGTCCATGGAAGATTCAAAATTAACTCGTTCCCACTTATTAATAATCATGAAACTTGAGTAACATCTCGTAAACCCTAAGCAGCGATGTGTACATACATTTATTTAAATACACACATAAGGCTACAAATTCATTTTTGTAATCAATGCCATAAAAAAATTATGCTAGCTACTTGTAACGTTTAGTTGGAAGAAGACCGCATCGATAAGAAAAAATTAAATTTCACAGAAGAAGCTTTTGAAGTTTGCCTGTTAAGTTTTATCGCTGTCCCCCAACTCGCTGATAAAACTACAGCATACCTTTTTTGTTTTAAAAAAAGTAGTCTTCAATTTTTTATCATTTAATCATAAATCAAAGCGTTGTAGTTTTTTTTTTTTTTATAAAATAAAAAAACAGTGCAGGATCGTTTAGAGTTTATGAATAATAAAGAAAAATATTTGGAAAAAAAAAACTTTTTCGCTGTCAAAAGTATAAATTTAATTTGAATAAAAAAATCAACCCAAAATACTTTATTGAACATACATACATATTAATGCTTTCAATTATTCTAACAAATCCAAAATATTGATATTTTTTATTAATATTATTCCTAGATCTCCATAAATAACCGAGTTATGGACGTATAAGCTATCGAATCGGCGGATTTTCAAAATAAATGGCGGAAGGTCATGTCGAGTTCCGAGGATCATCCTGTGGTGACCCGTGACTTCGGTGCCGAATTTCAGAAAAATCGGCTAAGTAGTCACGAAAAGTCGCGGACGGCGGATAGATTTTTTTTTATTTTATGTATTTTGAAACGTAAAACCTCAAATTTTGAGGGGGAGGGGAGGGATTAAACATTTTTCTTGTTGGTCGATTACAATTCTTGAAAATAATTAACCAAAAATAATATATAATAATTAATTAAAGTGTTTTTACTGTAATAATGGAAAATTAATTTTGTGGCATTATACTGTGAAGGTAGTTTTTAAATTCCAGTGTATACCTATTATATAAACAAAATATATGTGTATACCTATTATATAAAGGAAAGGAAGTAAAGGAAGATTTACAGTATTAATTAATTATACTACAATAAAATTGAAAGTTGATAATTATTTGACCGGCATTAAGCTGGAGTTAGGCCTGAGCCGGGTCTCTGATTGCATTAACTAATCCAATTCCGAAGGTGACCTCCCAAACTTCGCTTCACAACATTTAGTATAGATTAGCTCATCTTACTAAGTTCATCTATCTCATTTTCAGTTTTAACATATTTTAAGAACTCTACCACATATTTTATATATTTCTTGGCTTGAGTTAAGCTCCTATTCAGTAGTCCCTCATTAATACGAACACGGTGTGGGACCGAATTCTACAGTTCGTGTTAAACGATATCTTATTTATTACGGACAAACTTGCCTTATCCTGTTGACTAAACGTTTTTATATATTTGTTCTCATGTATTTATCTTCTTATAACAATTTTCTTCAACAAATCTCGATCTCATAATTAATGCATACGTTTCGCCTTGAATTTGTAATACACATGCGAGAAATATTTAACATAAATACAAAAAGGAAATTATATTTTATATGGTTCCTAATATAAGCTTAAACATTTGAAAAAATTGATGATAAATCACACTAAAATAAAGAATTTCGTTTTCCTTCTAAAATCCTTATTGCCAATCTGTATGTATTCATACTTATGGCATGTTTTTAGCATAAGTGAATGAGTATAAATTATTTTTTTCACATTTTTTATTGCCACACAGAATAGAGTAGAAAAACAAACTTTATTCTGGGGGTAGGTCCCTTAAGAATAACAAGTATGTACAAATAAAAAAGATAAAAAAATAATTTCAATGTAGTAAAAAAATGAAATAAACATAATTTTACTAACTAAAAAAAAGAAAAAGAGAAATAACAAATAGAAAGAGAGAAAAACCTAAGAAAGTAAAAATATAAAAAAAATATGAGTAGA
The DNA here is from genome assembly GCA_948150685.1 of Rhaphigaster nebulosa. Taxonomy (NCBI): domain Eukaryota; kingdom Metazoa; phylum Arthropoda; class Insecta; order Hemiptera; family Pentatomidae; genus Rhaphigaster; species Rhaphigaster nebulosa. Next base: position 24,925,237 of record OX411312.1, read on the forward strand.
GCAATCCTCAGTTAAAACAACATTAAAAACAAAATCTCACTTCCAAACAGAATTTCATTGAACTATGTAAAAATAATGAAATAATTCACAAGCTTTGTATTACACAATTATAATGAGAAACAATATTTACTATTAATCAAGATATTGATCTTGAATTAAAATTTCATGAATTGACAGCGTTTTTTTGGGAAGTGAGGAGGTTTTGAAATAGGTGGAATTTGAATGAGATGAGAGAAAAATAATGTCGGATATTAGAAGGGAGGGAATTCCAGAGGACAATGGAACGGGCAAGAAAGGAGCGTATATATGGGATATAGAGGTCAGTAAGGCGTGATCTTGTTTTCCGTAAGTGGACCGAGGATTTGAATTGTAGGAGGCTGTAGATGTAGGAAGGGTGCTGAGAGTTAGAAATATTGCCTACGAATGGAGGGGAAGAGTGCCAGATCGAAATCAGAAAGGATAATAATTATTTAAATTATCATTTTTTTTTTTCGGTCTACAACCTGTTAGCCGCTACATGTTAGCCCTTCATGTTAGCCGCTACATGTTAGCCCTTCAGCTACCAAGAATAAATCATTAAGGATGTGGATGAGCAATCAAAATGAAATTTAGCTGCGTGAATTTGCGAACTTTGGAACAAGCTAAATATAATAATATAAAACATGTATGTAAATATATCCCTAATTAGTCCAGTGGATATATCATTTTGGATTGCAAAAGGTGGAGTAATTTTAATTTTTAGGTATGTTGTATCTACAAACAACATACCTAAAAATTAAAATTCCAGCCCCTTTCGTGAAAAATCCAGGTTTAAAAAAAGAGCACTTTTTCCAGTTTTTCTTCAGTGACTCGGTTTCAGAGCAGTTTAGACAAAACGTTATACTTACCAATTTTGAAGAGCATTAAATTTTCTAAACCTTTTACATGTAACATATTGAAACGTTTGGAAGAACTACTGAGATACGGAGCCTTGAATATATGAAAATATGTCAACTAAACCGCAAAGTTTGATATGCCTGTTTTTCCGCCTTAATAATTATTTTTCAGTGCACTTTCTTGTATAGGATTAAATTTTCTACAAGATTCATTCGAAATATTTGTAATTACTATAAACAGACGTCAAGAAATATTGAAATGACAATATTAGAGAAACTGGACCAGGAACTAAAAATATCACCTTTTATTCAAATTAGTATTCCTGAATGTAGGTAATATCAACAGCGATCTATTATTTATCTAATGTATATATTTAGTTCATGAGATTCATCTAAATTCTGGGGGAATAAGAATTTTATGAAAAATTTATTGGCAGTTATTTTTTTTAAATTATGCTAATAACCTTTGTTTTAATTTTAATTTTATAAGTACATGAAAATCAACTACTAATATACATATATTCCAAAATATAAAATTTGAGTTTTTTCGTCTAGCTTGAGTTATACAAATGGGCATTATTATTATAATTTTTATTTTTTTGTTGCTTTGGTTTTAGTACAATGCATAATTTATATATTTTTTTTCTTTTTATTATTAATTTTACTATTGACAGATTGAATTCGCAATTGAAGACTAGCATATGTTCTAAATTTGAGGAACCAGGCTAAATCTAAATCGATTCAAGGCTATTCCGTTTGAAAGTTAAAACCTATGATCAGCTTTTGGCATTTTTGTGCGCCGGGTTGAAATTTATCATTCTGGTTAGAATAGGTTGTTAATCTGTAGGAATAACCTGTCCTGTTTGCTTTTAATAGGAGTCGGAAAGAACATTAAACACCAATAAAAAATTGGTTTACCGAATATATCAAATAAAAAAAAAAATTTCGATTAGTATTGAGTGCTTGTAAAATATCATTTCTCGGTGGCTTTTCAATCTCTTCTTCGCTGCCATCTCATTATTTTTCATATCGTTTGATGATGGTTGATAAGGTTTTTCGGAATATTAAATTGCTTTCAGCTATTTTTGTCTTCGCTATTTATTAATTTAATTTATTAAAATATTTGTTTTAGCCCTGTTTACTCAAGTGCGATCCTGCCCCGAAATTTCACTTTTAAGTTTTCACTGATCACAATCATTCAAATAAAATCTAAGAGAACTTTTAATTTTTTTTTTTACGGAGACAGATATTTATTGTAAAGAATGCTGTTGAAACTGAATGTATAGAAAGATGGAGGGACCAGAATTATGGTACGTCACAGGTGAGGGATTAATGAAAATTTTTCACTAAATATTCGTATCTAGAATAAGTTTGTGTTAGACTAAAATTGTTCGAGATTCGTGTTGACCGTGAAATTCATTGTTTTCGACTAGTCAAAACATTAGTTCGCATCCGACGTTTTGCGAGAACTGAGTTCGTGGTAACGAGGTATGCTCGCTCTTATAAGTAGTTTTCTTGAAATCCAGATATAGCTATTATTATAATTCACGATTTTGTCTCTGTATCGTTCAATAAATGGTACCATTCATTGACCAATCATTCGTTGCCTTGTTCCTCGTGATTACACTAGCTTCTTACTGCAGCTGTTCTAGCCCTGAAGATTTGGTGTGGCCGGAACGTTGATTAACGTAGTAAGAAATAACGGCTATTTACTTTTATTTTATATAATTTTGACTGATTTCATCATACTATCATTAACGCTAATATCAACTTATTTATTTTTTATTGCTAATAAATAATCAGTATACCAATCTCTTATCACATTGAATATGTGCCTTTTTATATTTAAATGAATATAAAATTTAATTATGTTATAACAAAGCCAACAATATTGAATATTTCTAATTAAACAATTAGCATAATTACACAAATAAAAACTAAAAAATAAATGTTGAAATAATAACTTCGAAAGAGTCGCATTACCACAAATACACTATTTTCAATTCTATTACAAGGTTTTCCAAGTAAAATTCCGACCCCATTAAAATTAAATGCAACCTTTTCCAACTCAAACGTAACCCTGTCCATATCAAATGCGACCCTTTTCCAAATCAAATACAACCCTTCTCTTCTCAAATGTGACCCTTTCTATTTCAATTGTTGTAATACCTGCCGGTATAATTCTGTAATTCCACATGCATTTAGCAGCTACTGTGTTTTTTTTATTATAATCGATAATGCCAATTATGTTTTCATGCTCGTCCCAGTTATAATTATAGTATATAATCGGAAATAGGAAGACTGAAATTTAGCCCACTTTTATTTATTTATTTATTTTTTATTATTTTTTTTTATAAGTGATTCAATAGTGAATATAATTATTCCTTGTTAATTATAATTTTTAATTTATATTAACATTGTTTCAACGTTTCGGAGTTCTGTCACATCATCTGGACCATACTGCAATCTAATATGTAATGGTCTTTAATAAAACTGATTTTAAATTTTATCAATAGATATTTTTTATGTATTAGAACACCAAAAGAAAAAAAATAATAATTAAAATAAAATTTGTCGTTTAGATAGTGATTCTGGGTAATAGAATTTTATGTGTACACATCCTATACGAAAAAGTATAATTTATCGCTCATCCAGAATGAAAGAAGCTCAAATGAAAATTTCTAAAATCATGAATTTTAACAGTTTTTAAATTCTTAAATTTTAAATATGAATTTTAATAGACCCTGTCATCCCAAAGGACAGCAATCCCTCAAATATCAGGCTAAAACAACGGTTGCAATATTTGATCTTCCAAGAACATATAATAAGGTAAATTTGATAAGTTTTTGCTCTTATTTTATTTTAAATTTATTTTTTTAATGATCATTTCATATTATATTAGAATATGGTCCTGGTGATGGGGCAGAACGCAGAAACGTTGATAACTATCACATAATATAATTATAATTTTTTGATGTGGCAGTCAATAAATTTTATATTGAGAAGATCTTTCTTTTCGCAATCCATTAACTAGAAAAAATACATCAATATTTTTCCAACATCCCCTGGGACAGATCCCCGAAACGTTAGCATTGTAATATGTATAATAAAGGAGATAACGAAGACCATTTCTGCTCAGTTACTTAATATTATTGTAATCTTCCTATTTGAATTGGATAGAAGAATGAAATAAAAAGCGAGATTCCTGAGTTAGTTATTAATATTTTAAATTTTATCCTGTTTCACATCTCGACGGTTGAAATGGGCTTGCAAAGTTGTTGGGCTCAATAACGAACGAATTCCTAAAAAGTTAATAAACGCTGAGCCGACTGGTAAACGTCCGAGGGGTAGACCGAAACGTAGGTGGGAGGATAGTATTAAGAGTGATCTAATAAATTTGGGTTTGGACGGTAGTCGGTGGACCGAGATTTGTAGACAGCGATTGGTGGTATCGGCATCGAACCTCCGGGTTCGCTAAGCCTTTTATTATTATTATTATTATTATTATCCTGTTTCAACATTTCACAGTATGTCATACGCGTAGTGAATCTTAGGTCGACTTGCCCTTGTACTTTTGTATTAAATTATAAAATAGGGCCGAGGTGTCACTCGACTAATGCCGAAGAGAAGTTGGTTGGCTGAGCTATCTCCTAGTCTAACCAGTGGCGTAGTCAGAGAGTGATCTTGAGGGTGCGGAACCCTCTCCTCCTTCCCTCCCCCAGAGATTATAAAATACTTTTACTTAGTCTTATACACAAAAAATGTATAAACCTATTTGTATGTTATTTTATAAATGATATACCTTGGCATAGGTTATGTATACAGAGGACTCTCTTCCATCCCCGGTTGGTGAGGGTTTCTTTAAAAAATATATCCTCGGAAGGACACCATCCCCTCCCTAGAAAAGAAATCCTGGCTACGCTACTGATAGTAACTCTCCAGAAGGACTAATATCTCTGGCTTTTATATCGAGCTAGAATGACTTTTATCCCTCTTTCCGACGGCAATAATTCCTTGGGTTTTAGTTATTTCAATCTCTGGCGTTGAATTATATTAAGAAACAGTAAACCTCACTAAATCCTTTAAGTCCTTTACCTTTCGTTCCTTGATTCACTTCATGAGGACCAGCATCCAACCTATCGATCTTTTTACTGCCTCTGTTAGAACTTCATCCATTCATCGTAAATCCGTTTTCGTTCATTTCTACTCCTTTTAAAACTCCTTGCATATTTCTATCCATTATTTTTTCCTTCTCCTTCCAAAATCCAAAGCCTCCCTTGCAATGTAAAATATATATATATATATATATATATATGTGTGTATATATAGATTTACTATTTGTTTATTAAACTATAAGTTTAATATGCCAGCAATCCAATTGGCTTGGTAATTGGGAGCGTTTAATAAAGAGAGTTTATTGAATAAAGGGTGAGAATTAAAATATTATGTTTTTCAACGACAAAATTTATTAAAGTTATTTCCAAAGTTAAATCAAGTAAGAAGTAATGTTATACACATAAGCAGACAAAAGCAACCACAACGAATGATCGATCAGCTAGCAAGAGGTATCTAATTGATTTTCCATTAAATGATATTAAAAAAGAGATTGTTTAATAATAATAATAAAGAACATTTATTATAAACAAAAATGGGTTTTTAAAATACATATAAACGTTATAAATGTTATTGAAAATAATTATAGCAGTGACAAATCGATTTTCCATCGCTCTCGCCAGCTGTTTGATCATAAACTTTTGTCAAATCTCACAATCAAAGAGGATAAAAAAGGTACTCTTCCATCCTTCTAGCTCACAACAACATTAAAAGAGTATTTTTATTTGTTTTAAAAATTGATCATCGAACTTTTAATAACATTATTCGCAAAACATATTATGTCTTAAATAATATCAATCGGCCGTGATTGCCAATCGTATTAAACTACTTCACAAAACACGATAAACCGGTATTATTTCGTGATTTGGACCCACTGAAGGGTCAGGTATGCATTTTGCAGAGATTGAGTGTGCCCCGGAACTATTTGCTGATCGTAGATTCAACTCACGGCAAATAATACAGTGTCAGATAAGGAAATGTCAGTAATTGAGGGAAAGGGGAGGGGGGCTAGTCTATAAAAAAATTATTTCAGTGCCATCAACCGCACCTTCTTATCTCAATACGTTTTTGAGATAGGATATTTTAAATCGTTTCCCGAGAAAACTACGTTTTTGTCCAAAAAGATTGCAAGTTTCTCCACAAGTTTCTGATTATTTCTAAGGTTTTTCACCATTTTTGGAATCTACGATAAATTTCCTAAAAGATGGCAACCAATTTTTGGAAAAAAAAATTCCATCATCAGATCATAGCAGCCAAAGCAAAGTAAACTAGTAAAAACGAAAAGAAATCAGAAATACTTGGTTAAATCTCACGGAATGAATATTCGAGCTACGACATTGCGGAATTAAAAAAAAGTTGCTTCATTTCATCAACCAGTGTTGCCAGGTCACCGTTTTATTTCCCCTCTAAACTCTCCAAATTTTTCCCAAAATTTTTTTTCCAAAGTGGGTTACTACTGCTAGGCTACTATTCAACATCTCTTCGAAATTTGACTTGCATTGCAAAATAGGGTATATCCCTGGAAAGCTGATGAAATTAAGCAACTTTTCTTAATTCCGCAAGGTCATAGCTAGAAAATTCATTTCTAGAGATTCAACCGAGCATCTCTGATTATTATTCAATTTTACTGGTTACTTTGCTTTGGCAGCTATGATCGGTATATTTTCCTCTAATTGGTTACTATTTTATAGGAAATCTATCGTAGATTCCAAAAAGAGTGACAAAATTTGTAACTTTATTGGAAAAAAAAGTGGTTTTCTTAAAAAAAAAAAAAACATTTAAACAATCATATCTCGAAAACGATTGAGATAAGAAGGTGCGATTGGAGGTACTGAACTACATTTTTTATATACTATCCCTCTCTCCCCTCTCCTTTAAGGTAAGTATGATTTCGGATGCCCATGGTTGCTATCTTTTGAGGTCCCCTAAGATTCTAGCTCAAAATTTGAAGATGTGGATGTGTGTTATGTATACAATGTTAGTTATTAATTGGATTACTACATAATATGTTGTATAAAATCAAATTATATTATGTTATGATATAATTTGATATTGTATTTCACTGTTATGAAGGTCAATTAGAGGTCCCTCTTGGGCCAGGACCCCAGGCATTGGCCACCTGCTAGTTACGCCTCTTAATTACATTTCCTCCTGGGACACCCTGTATAACATAAACAGAAATTAAGTTTTCTCCCCCTATTTTAGTTATTAGTCCAGGCCTTACCCATTGAATTACTCCATGTCTTAGGTGGGTGAAATATAACATATTTATTTATTTATAAACAGCATCCACTAACAGGGTGAATCCCAACTACAAGTAGTGAAAAAAAACAAAATAGTGCCTAATATATAAAAATAACAATAAATACCTATCTTTATAATACCCAATACTGATTACAAAAATATTAAATGTGCTAAAAATATGAAATGCAAAAACTGTAACCATAGGTTATAAAAAAAAAAAAAAAAACTAAAAGAAAATAATGAAACGCAAAACAACTAAACAAAATGAATAATGAAATTTAAAAAAAAAAGTATGAAAAAACAAAAAAAAAAATAAAGAAAAATCAGTCCTAGCTTTGGGTTATTTAAATGTAAATATTAGTAAGGAGTATATTGATGATCTTAAATTTATATTGATATTTTAACAAACAAAAGACAATTCCCAGAAATTCTACTTGGTTATTTGATTTATATAATTGTATTGGAATCAGAATAATTACATGAATAAGTGCATTTAACATTGCAGGCTATTTCAAAATAATATTTATTAAATTACTGACAAATCCTTACCTAAAACAAGCACAATATGATTCAAAGAAAAACTCAGACCGCTTTTGCAACCTCTCTGTAAAAATTACTACTTTATAGAGACCGAAAAAATGCAGTAAATAGAATTTACAATGTTTCAGGATCAGTAAAATCAGAACAAGTCTTTCTAATAAAACCAATCTTCCAGACACACATTGATAAACTTTGTCAATATGAGCTTCAAACGTCAAACGGCTATCAAATAATATTCCAAGATCTTTTTCTTCATCAAATCTGTCCAATGTTTCACTCCCTACCATAAAGTTATAGATAATTGTATTCATTTCCATCTTGTATGAGACCACACAACATTTTTTAAAAGATTATCAATTAGTTGACATCCGCATGATGGTATAGAAGGATCAATATAATTAGGCATTTATAAATTATTTACTACTTCTATAATTTTGTTTTATTGAAAACTAGTTTCGAATGTTATACATTCATCTTCAGTTCTAAAAACACACAAAAATTCAAAAATAAGCAATTCAAAATATAGTTGGTATCATTATACATATTAAATTAGATGTAATATAAATCAGTATTATAAAACATTTATGAATTATGAATTTAATTAAGACAAGAAATCAAATGCATGTTGGTACTCACCAAGGTTTAAATGAATTATATCAACCAGAAAAGTTTGTACTGGTTTCTTCTCGCACTGAACTAACAATGAAAGAAAGGAAAGGTGGGATGTTTATAGATAAACGGTTTAAGGATCGGGATTTTTCCAGTAATGCCGGAGAGTAATTGGTTTTTCTGTTATAGATGGGAATAAATTTAAGATTGGACTATTGAAGATCTTTATTTGGTCATTTATTTGGTGATGTGACTTGTCTTAATTAAATTCATAATTCATAAATGTTTTATAATACTGATTTATATTACATCTAATTTAATATGTATAATAATACCAAACTATATTTTTAATTGCTTATTTTTAATTTTTGTGTGGTTTTAGAACGGAAGATGAATGTATAACATTCGAAACTAGTTTTCAATAAAACAAAATTATAGAAGTGGCAAATAATTTATCAATCCCTGATTATCAATTATATATATTAATAACATATTATTAATTAAAGTTATATTAGACAATTATATCATAATTACGTAACTTTTTAAAATGTATTATAATTTTAACTAAAATTTAAATCCCTCTGAAATCGCTTTACTTACAAACGATTTTCATGAAATAGTCATCTTCCTTAAATACGTTTTTGTTTAATTAGCTCTGAATTTAATCTCTTATACTGTAAACACCTAATTTAATCTCGTTCCTTTACAACTAAGGGCTTTATCATCTGTTCATAAATAACTATCTGCTTAATTAAATGATCTTTAATATCAGCCGAGTCTTTTCCTTGTCTTTGAAATAGTTTGACAGACCTTCAAAATGGTTACACTTCCTCTAAAGTACCTTCAATTTTATTTATGTGAAATAATTAACCTTATCTCATTGTTAAAAGTATTTAAAAATGGATAAATACATAAAATTTATTTTCAGCTTGAGAAACCAAAAATATATAGTGCAGAAAATTATTGTACTGTTTTAAAAACTATTTTATTGTACTTTTGTGAAAGAAGACTTGAAGAAGTGCATGCTGCTAAAAATATTTCAAGTATGTGAATTCCTTAAAATGGTTTTAAAAAGTAGATAGTTATTATAAATTGGCAAGTTGTAAGCACAGCACTATATTTTTTTTCACATTTCTTTTTTGGATAAATATTTGTAAGTTATTCATTATCTTGTTGAGGTATTTGTATCAGAGCTTTTACTGAAGAATAATAAATAATAAAAAAATAAGTATTGACTTCGTTTTTTGAAAAAGGAGTAAGCGCCATTTAGATAACTTTACAGGAAACACACAAATATTGTTTATTTATTTTGTCTTCAAATATATGTATTACATTGTTTTTTATCCGTATCTTTTTATTTTGTTATTATTTATTGAAATGTTTTTGATGCTTAGGCCTGCGTTTCTAAAATGTAAACATTTGATTAGTTTTCGAATTTTTTGGTTTTGTTTTGCATGTTTATTTTTAATTATGAAATGGTTGAGAGCCACCGGAAAAGAGAAATAAGGAGCAGATATAATATGACTAATGTAGTGATAATTATAATGTGTTTAGAGTGTTAAAGAAAAAAAAAAGTTATGAATATTATGTATTATATTATTGTATGTATATAGATTTATCAGAATGCTGTGTCGGTATTTGAGCAGTATTGCTGTAAATAAAACATTTCTCTCTATAGGAGTTTATCAAGTTAGCAAAAGTTTTATAATTACAATATATTTTTAATGCTTCTGTCACTGGTTAAGACCAGAGAGATGAATGAGAGTCGTATTTGGTTCTCACGTCATCAATAGTCGATTTTTAGACCATTTCCAATTTTTTTTTCTTGATATATCGTGAACGAGAATCGATAGAGATAGTTTACGTCCCATATTAAATTGAAATCTAAATTTTGATTTTTTGGCGCCTAAGCCTTTTTCAAAAAACGACTTCTATAGGCTTCTGAAAAACTTGATCTCCAGAAGATGGCGTCTTGATAAACTAATTAGGTTATTTAACAAAAAATGATTTATTCTTAAGTGAACTGTTCATATTAAGACCATCACACCTACTACTATCCTAATTTTGGAATGTTGGATGCCGCACCGAAAAGAGGATTCGAGAGACGAATAGTGACAAAGAATTCGACTGGTCAGGATCTGAATGATAAGGAGTTTAATTTCCTGGCCAAGTATTTGAATTATAAGCGGTGGCGAAGGAATTGGGAGCAATCGTGAGCTGAATCCCTGCGTGTACTATCGCACTAGTACATCCTTCAAGTTCTAAGGTACTGGTGAGGTTATATATCTCTTTGTACAGCACACTCTCTTCCAATATCTCATATCTACAAACGGTGAAATATTAAACCGGCAACACTCTCTCAGCCCACCTCCCTTTATCAAACTCTATGTGCACGCCTTCTTTCCTTATATTTCCCTAACGCTTTTCTATTCAGGGTAATATTTTCTGCTATTTTCAGACGCCCATACTTTCCACTTATTGCCCGCCAAGATGTTCTTCTGATTCATTGGAATAAAATATTTATGACTAATTAAACCGCTGAATTTAAAAACGATTTTTTCAAAGAATACTTTATAACAAAACCCAAGAAAAATCAAAAAGAGAGAGATTAGTTTTATAGTAAGCCTGTTTTTGGAAGACGCCAAAATAAAAGCCAGAAATGGATTAGTACACATCTTTATCGTGGTAGATCTATTTGAAATCACCTAGACTATTGCTGACATTTTAGATTTATTTATATATATATATATATATATATATATATATATATATATATATATATATATATATATATATATATATATATATATATATATATATATAGAGAGAGAGAGAGAGAGAGAGAGATGAATTTTCAAATATGGCCAAAAGTCATTTTCTACAACTTATAAAGCTAAGTATCTCAAAAGGACTAAATGAAATAATTATGAAACCGAGTTACATAGGTGATGAAAGTAGGTGAAAAAAAAATGTATAGCACGTCATTAAAACAATTTTAGTTTTTGATTCGTTTTGATACCTGCAAAATTACTAGAGTTAGAGACATTTTCCAAAACGTTTTCAGCTGCGAGACAAATTAAAAATGACCGCAAAAAATGTATGAGTCTGAAAAATCCTTTAGTCATTGTTTCGGACTTACCATATAATAGGGAATAAAACGGTAAAAAAATTATAAAAATCCTAAATGTCGAACAAAATATTTTTTTATCAAATTGAGTGATTTAGAATGGATTTAATTTGAGTAGAATTAGATGATAAACTCAAAAACATATTACTAAATGATTACTAACAAATATTTTTAAAAATTATGAAACTACTTAAGTTATTAAGTTCCAAACTTAATAACTCTATTTTCTTGAAATACATTTCGGATGCCTCTCCTCCTTTCACCCGTGGACCATTCGTATATCATTAATTAATCGTCGAACAAAACAAAAATAAAAAAAAAATATGTATATTAATAAGACTTATATGTCAATGATGCAATTGATAAAAAAAAAATTGTTGGTTCACACATCACAGTTTAATATACTTCAGTTTGTTGGCAACCTCCCCCCACTTCTCTCGTTTTGAGAGTTCCAGTAGTGGGGTACTCCATCACGTTACTTCTCCATCTTCGCTGACGTCTTATTCATTTCCTTGATGAAGTCGTCTTTGCTTGTTTTTCGCTCTACTATCTAAGATTTCCTGACAAAAATTGCAGTTGAGAGTCTAGAATATGTACAGTCAAAAGTTAATTCAATTTTAAAATTATCTTTAATATTCAGGAATAAATGTGGATGGTTAAGGAGCCCTCTATAAACATATCCAATGCAAAATATCTATTGGAAGAAAAATTATAACGGTACTAGACTCTGCTCTGTATGATACTATATCTCTTTATCTTATCTCTCTGTGAACAAAACAAATGGCTATTAACAACTTTTTGTTAAATGACCCTAACAAAAAGGTTTTATTAACCTATGCTATTCTGAAATGTAAACAATAAAATAGAAGTAAAATAATTATTATTATTTAATATAATAATTATAGTAATTGTGGCCTTCTTTGGAAGAAGGGTCTATAGCCAATTATTTAAAACTATTAAAATTAAATATACGAAAAATATTTATCAGTAAAATATATTCATGCATTTTGAATCGAGACTTAAAACATTCAAACATTTAATAACAGAAACAGTTTTGAACTGCTAATTCCAAATAAAAATTTCACCAAATAATGATTTTTTGCAATTGGCCCTTCTTCCGGAGAACGCTTCAATTATAATAATAGTATTATAGGTAGCCAGGTAACTAGTCAAAATAGTGCTGTAACTGGATTTTGCGCGGCCGGATCCAAACAGCTGAAAAACATCGCAAAATCTGAAACAAAAAAATACAAAAACACAATAGTGCTGTACTGCGACAGTGCTGCACCAGTCCCATGGTTTCTTCAATTTAAGAGGAGCCAAAACGCTATGATAACAAAGGCCAACAAAAAAAATTTTTTGAAAACTTTTTTAACTTTAATAGTTGATCTTTATAGATTTTTATGTGCTAAATCTAAATCTGGCCTTAGTTTTTTTATATCACCCATAGTTTTTCGTAGGTTTCAGGCTCATCAAAGATCCTACCTAAATTTTTAAACTTCTGTAACATGTTAGCTACAATAGAAACATACTCTGGGTCTTTTTCATTTCCCAAGAACTTTGTAACGACTTGCTTGAATGATACCTATTCTTCTTTCTCATTTAAGGTCATTGTGGATTCAAAGTTAACATCAAAAATCTTTGTTCTAATTTCAGGTCCGACAAAGACGCCTTCTTTTAGTTTAGCTTCTGAAAGGCGTGGAAACTTTTGGCAGCAATACTTGAAACATGGTCCATCTTTAGGCAAAGCCTTTACAAATTGTTTTATGAGTCCTAACTTTATATGTAGGTCTTCCTTTTTCAGGAAGACTGAAAGCTGTTCAATTCTTTAAAAATCGCTTAATTTAATAAATTTAACTATAAAATGTGAAGATATTGTGTGTGATACAGTTTTTTTAATATCATGTTTGGATTCAGCACCCTAAAAACTATAGGAATAAGGTATTTTCAGTACAAAAGTTTTTTCATCGTTGGGCTGTGAAACTGTTCGATTCTTTAAAAATCGCTTAATTTAATAAATTTTGCTATAAAATGTGAAGAAATTGTGTATGATACAGCTTTTTTAATATCATATTTGGATTCAGCACCCTAAAAACTATAGGAATAAGATATTTTCAGTACAAAAGTTTTTTCATCGTTGGCCTGTGTAATAAAACCGTAAACATTTGGTCAAAAGATTGTCTTTATCGCCGCATTCCTTTTTTATTGCTTATTTGAGTTACATTTATCATTCATCTTTTATTGAATTATTGTTTTTATTTCAGAAAACTTGATATTCACTCCAATTAACAAACTGTCATACTTATGTGGGTAGCTTCCCATTCCGGGACCTTAGCCAATGAAAAAGCTGGTCGTGCTGCTTCCAATATCAGAGAATGCAATGAGCACAAAGCCACTAAACTCGGATTTCTTACTGCAGGAGATTGGATCAGTAATACCAAGCGAGAAAGATACAATTAAGGAGAGAATACATAATTTTATGCTGTCTCCTATATAATAGCAATAGCACAACGCCAATGACCCCCTAGAGGTGTTAAACAAATACAAAATAATAAAACTACAAAAAATGTATGAAATTAGTATATACATAAATTTTATAACAGACATAATTCCTCATAGTTTTAACCATTGCTTGTAAAAAGAAATAGATAGTAGCTAGGTCCTTCAATAATGGGATGGCAATAATTCAGGCAGACTTTAACCCTTTTAGTGCCAACCGAGAGTGTCGTTTTATTTATATTAATTTATTTTTAGCGCGAATATTAAGACGTCATGGAAATCATATTTAAAGTTTTTTTGATCTACACTTTTGAATACCTCTTTATTATAACAGACTGAACGTAATATCTGTTTGTATGATATTACGAGTTTTACTGAGAAGGTATTCAAAAGTGTAGAAAAAAAAACAACACAAATATGCTTTTCCAACCATTTCAGATTTTGAGTTGTACCTTTATTTCACGATATGTATATAATGTAATATATATCATTTTTGATATTATAATAATATAATATAATATAATTTGTCGAGAGAACTTTTCGCAGATGAAATGAACGACATATCATCGCTAGTGGGTAATAGCGAATATATTCATATCGTTTTGATATTTGAAGCTGGTTTTAAAGTTAATAGATACATTATATGGTTCGACTTAACGAGAAAATATTTTGGAAAAAAAATGTCGTAAATGTTTCGGGTTATTTATTGCAAAGTTAAAATGGCTTTTCGCTCTATCCGACGGTCTCATTTCCTTTATGCATTTCTAGTTCAATCCTCGAGAGGCAATAAATGAGCATCCCCCTGTCTCCTAGCATACCAAATCACAGCCGATCTCTATAAAACTAGTTCGTTTAACACATCTTCTCTTTATGGGATTCCTTTATGACCTTTTTATCGTTAAAACACTATTCATACAACTCCTTATTTAATTATGACTCCATTAAATCTCTCTCTTACATTTTCTGTCTCTTTACACCAGAATCCCAATTTTATTTATTTATATCCAAAACACATCCAATGTTGAAGTCAATAGGTTAAGCCGATCCTTCATATCAACAGTTTTTGCCATAACTCAAATATTATTTTATTATTAGATATGTTTAAAACTACTCTGCAAAATGATTACTGAATATCTGCTGGTTTCCTATGGATTGCCAAAACGCACCTTAACCATGCCCCAAATTACGTAGTGAATCACTTGGTATCAGGATACTACAGCACACGAGTTAGCATTGGAATAATCACATCATTAAGAATTAATAAAAAAAATAATGATTAATAATATTTAGAACAGTCTGACTAGAGGTGTGATAAGAAATAATATAAACACGCAGTAAAAAATAGTTACAGTTAACTGTGTAATAACGTTTTTGCCTAGGTAACATCTCCTTTATCCATGATGACATCTCATCTTGTTTTACTCTTTCCCTGAAGAAGGACTACAAATTATACCAAATCTTCCATACATAATAAGTAATAAACATTTTTTAATATGTTTCATTTTATTTTTGACAAAAGAAGAAATTTGAAATGTGGAAAAAAATGCATGATAAGATATACAAAACTTTGGAATCATTTTTATTCAATATTTTCAATAGTATTTTTGAAAATTATTTTTTTAATTTTTAATAGAACAGATTTTATAAAACCTGATAAAAATGAACCCTTACTGGAATCATAAAAGTTTCTATGAAGCATGAACGTTTCATTGACGTCGACACGACTTCACTCTTACAATTTTAATTTGTTAAACTTAAAGAAATTTTCACTCCAATAATTTTCCTAGGACTCGTGTTAAATTATAATTAGTAACGCTACAATACTTTTCCCTTTTCTTATTCGGGAAATTTAGGGAAAAAACAGCCCCTTCCTGGCTGTGGTGTATCTGTACTTATTTAAGTTCTGAACTTAATTAAGCATTCACACTGGAACAGGCCCCTTGTTCTGATAATTAGCCATTCCTTCTGGTAATTGTCTTCTTTCGAACGTTATAATATTTTGTAAAAAATTCCTACTGTTTTTATCTTCGAAAGAAACTGGCCTTTCTCATTGCTAATGCTTTATTCTGTATATAATTTTATTAAAACATCTCGAATCCTCTTTTTTCTTACTTTTTTTTTCTAAATTCTTAATGATGTGATTATTCAAATGCTAATACAGTAATATGTCAGTTACAAATTACAAGTTAAATTTTAAATTTAGCTGTGGGGGGCTTTTAGAGGATCGAAAATGCTATAAGAGCAATCTCAATTTTTTGGAAAAAAAGGTGCCATTACTAGGGTGTGATAAGATTGGGAGTCTTAGTAGGAATGATTAATGACGAGATCAGAAGTAAGAAATTGTAGAGTGTGGATAGCGATCTCCTACCCTGATTTGAGAGATCAGATCAGAAAGTGTGTTGGGGCCTTTATCGTTTAGGCAAAATTTTCTTCTCAATGCCTTTTTTTTATAAAATTAAAGCGTCGTTCTTCCCTGAAAATATACGGCCGAGCTTCACATCCGTATGGAATATTAGGAGTTAGAATAGATAAGGAAATTTTAACTTTTATGTTTTTTGAAAACTAGACGGGAACTGAATAATTTTATGTCAGGAATAACAATAATATTATAGTCCCTCTTAACCCTTCGCCGGGAAAAGGAAAACATTTTCGTTATTATCAGGAAAAGGAAAATTCCGTTGAATTTTTGGGGTCGAATTATTCTACCAGCAACTCTTCCTATGCAATAGAAGAGAGGGATTCAGGCCCTTATATGAGTCTTTCACTGTTAAACTGTGACTTGAAGAGAAAAATGTGTGACCTGCCGTCCGTTATAGCGCCTGATGGAGTCACAAAAATTTCAGTTGAATGCAAGTACGAAGTTGAATTATTTCTATCCACTTTTTAATTTATTATTATTATATTTAATATAATATTTAGTTACCCATGTACCTCTTGATAAAATATAAATGATCATATGTATTTATAATTGTTTATTGTTGTATAGAAAATAGCCTCAATAATGTAGAATAGCCTAAAAATATTATAAAATAGCCTAATATAACCTAACAATATAAAATGTAGTACATATTATAAAATTAAAATATAATTATATAATTAACATACAATTTAATCAATATATAATTTTATAAAAAAATTAATATTTAATAAATAATTTTATATTATTTAAATAATATATAATTTTTATAATTAATATACAATTGTATTATCATTATAAAATATAATATAAAATCGTAATATAACGTAATATTATATTTATGATTTATTGATGTAAAATTAGTTTAATTAGTAGTAGAAAGAATACATATTTTGTTTGTCAACGCATTTTTTAAATAAATATTTTTATAAACGTCTTCTTTTTTTTTTTTTAAATAGCATAGTTCTGACTTAATAATAGTATACTGTTAAAATTCTGACCAATAAAACCTTCACTCAATGTCGTAAGGGATGAGAAACAGAGTAAAAGTTGTATGAAAACCTCAGCGCTCGACGGAGGGTTGGTTAATCTTATTTTATTTCTTTTTAAAGTTTGATTCTTCACATATTTTAGTTCTAATATACTTCTACTTATCAAATCATTTAATACTTTTTCCTCTTATATCTGCATTACCGAAATCACCACAGTGTCTACAACTGACCGTATATTTTATTTTATTCATATTAATTTCCAAATTTAATTTTTTTTGCTTTTGAATTATCGTCTATATTTCTATTTATTTCATCGTTTGACTACTTTCGCTTCGACCGATAAGAATCAGTGGATAAGACGTAGTTGAGGTAAGTTGAAAGAGATCTAATGCCAGGAAAGAAAGGAGGTCAGTGCCTTTTGGAAATTAGTTCCTATTCAAGTAGATCCTTTGACCAGTTCCTTTTCAGCCTTGTTCTCGAGCATTTCTATAGTTGTCGTGTGCTGTATGACTTAAAAATAATGTCCGTATATTTTACATTGAAACCGTACCTGTATTTTGTACTACAGATATATATTAGTCTTTATTTGATTTTTTTTTTTAGGATATTTTTAGCTATATCGTAGTTCTGAGATGTATTCATAAGGGATCTTATATATATATATATATATATATATATATATATATATATATATATATATATATATATATATATATATTTATAATTTTATGGTAAAATAAATATTATCCATTTTACAAGGAGCCAAAGTAGCTGGCACCAACGTTTTTTATATTTAACACATTTAAAAAAAAAAATAAGTTTTAGGTTATGTATTGCATCAAAACATTCAAACTAGTAAGTTGGATTTCTTTGTTGCCCAAAAGAAATAAACAATAATGAATTCCATTTTAATTTACAATAAAATTAAATTGTTTTCATAGAACTAATTCTCACAGGTTATGTGAAAAAATATTTGAATAAATGGAGCAGGATATTCAAATTAATCAAGTGAAACATTTTCTGTATAGTGAAAATAGGAGGTGTGTATTTCATTTTTGTTATCATCATCTACAGTAGATTAATAATATCACATGCTGTTTTGAGAACTTTATAGAACATAATTAATTAAAAATAAATTTCATTGCACAAGAATTGGATTAATTGGACAACTAATATTCCAAAAAATACTTTTATTTTTTTATTTTAATGATGGGTCTTGAAAAGATTCTAAACAGTCCTTCTGCCGAGAATATTCTGGAAGATAAAGTTACGTTTTTACTATCCCGTATAAAAGGATGTTGATTATGTTTGTGGCCATCAGCCTATGTTATTTCGTTCTAAAGTTTTTTTAACTTACAATTATTATTCGTAATATAATCTTGTATAATTATATGAGACATATTTTCCAAATTAGTTCTATTTTTAATTTTATTTGATTTAGATTTGATGAAATGTTTTACTAATTTGTACTATATCTGTTTGATCAGTCATTTTTAGTCTGTTGAAGGGAGGTGTACTATCTTGTCTGCATTCATGTGGTCAAAGAATTCCCTGAACTAGCATTTGGTTTTGCGACCGATTTATTTCTGCATCTAGACGTTCCTAAAGGTAATACTCAAATTTCGAGGGGCCTACGGCCATCACCATCTTCAGACGTTTTTAATAGTTTTTCTAAAATTTGAAAAATGGAAGCTACCTCCTTTTCGCAGCAAACCCTTCAATTTGCAACAACTTTAATCTAAAATTTTAATTGATTAAAACATTTCAAATACATTTTAAAGGATTATTTCACTTTCTATGTATTCTTTTATACTTGACAAACAAATAATTTGTCATAATCAGGAGAAAAGCGGGTTAAAAATGATTTTTATTTTGTGGTGGAGGGACATACACTATGCGCGTGGAGTACAACGTGTAAGAAGAAATCACTCGCTTAGTCCGGGATTAAACAAAAAAAAAGTAAATTAAAATAAATTAAAACAAAAAAAAGAAGTAAACTATTGCTTTTCGAGTATCACATTGCCATATATTATTCTAGTTATACTATCAGTTAAATGTAAATGCTGAAGCACATGGAGCAAAAGGAAATCCTAGAATTGCTATGTCCCAGCAGCCATTCATCAGTCAACCACAGCCTGTCTTGGACTTGGGCTTATTATGTCTCAAGACTTCATTGCTGTCCCAGAGCCTTTAGAATCTTAGCTATATTGTTGTGAGTATCTTTATTCGTTTATATCTTAGGCATTGTTGAAATGTTTGAACAATTGGAACCCACGATTTCTCTCCTCTAAGCCCTCTTCGTTGTAAAGCTCTCCCGAGGGTGGACGAAGATGAAACTTTTCCAATCAATCAAGGACTCATCATCTATCATCAGCCATCTACTTGTCTGGTTGGGTTTTTTTTTCGTCAGAGGTATTTTAAATTTCCTGCCCCGTCGATAATGGGGGTATTAACAGAGGAGACTTTAAAAACTTTCTTAAATGCTTTAACTTTTTCTTCGAAGAATTATTTTCCGTAAAATAGGAGCTTTTTGATATTATCGTAGAAGAGGAGTAAAGCTGTTTCGGTGGAAATTGTTTGTTTGATATTCTCTCTCAATAATGCCATATATTTTTAATAACCTCATATTTATAATTGGAAGATTCCATTAAAAAAAACTTTAAGTCTCTATAAAACAATTAAAGAACTAACCAGTCAAAGTATCGGCCGATTCAGGCCTTATTAGGACCATTTTTTAGAGACATAAGGCTTTGTTTCTCAGATATTCCAATTATGTACTAACAATAGAAGGGTCAAGTGGACAAAGGTGATAAGTGACATTTTTTGAGAACGTGAATTATTGCTGTGGCTGAACGTATAAAGTGATATATGTTTAATCTTTTAGTAGTTGTGTTTCTAGAATATGGTGCCATAATAGATAATTAAGATAAAAATTAAACAGGCCAAACACCAACATATATTTTTTATTTAAATATTGATGACGCTTCGGCCATCTTAAGCCATTTTCAATTCTGCAAGAAACAATTAGTTTTTTTTTTTCAAATTCAAACGAACTTGAATTTGACTTTAATTAAAATCATTAACATTTTACATAAATATAACAATATAAATAAAAGAAGAATGAAATAATCCATCTTTCTCATTTTTAACAGTCACGCTTCAATAGCCAAAACAGAATGGACGGGTGGGAATGGAAGGGTAATTAGGTACAATAATAGAAAATATATTTAACCCTTGCATTGACAATGAAAATGATCTGGTGGTTATTCTGTAATATTTTAGTTTTAGAAAATGAATAATACAAAGATAAAAAAAAATTATGAAGAAAATGACGGGACATGTTTTCATGTTTAATTAAAAAATGTAATGTGCCTTACAAGGTAGGTAGCCAAATAAAATTAAGAATAGTTAGGTGTTTTTTATAATTTAATAAATAGTTTATTTTTATACCGTAACAAATATATGTATATGTGTCTCTCTCTCTCTCTCTCTCTCTCTCTCTCTCTCTCTCTCTCTCTCTATGTATATATATATATATATATATATATATATATATATATATATATATATATATATATATATTGAAAACTAAAAAATGGCTTCTTGAAGCCTTGAAAATGGCTCAAGATGGCCGAAAACGTTGTCATTATTTGAATAAGAAAATTGATGTGCAATTAGTCTGTATAATTTTTAACTTGATTACATATGTAATATTTCCTCCTTCCATTCAGATAAACTCAATCGCTCAACGGATCAATGCGTCCCCTGAGTACAAATAAAATCGCATTTTCGGGCATTTTTGGTCTGTCTGCACATGTGTCTGTCTCACGATTATCTCTGTAACGGGTGCCCGATTTTGTTGCTTTTATACGATTTTGTCCAGGAGCGTAAGCTAAATTTTTTTTCGGGGAGGATTTTAATTTTTTTTTGCCTATAATCACAAAATAAGTTGTACGTTTTAAGGTTAAGAATGAAAATTGGATCAAAAATAATTACTCAAAATCAAATGAAATGAAAATCGTATAAAAAAAAACAAAAAAACTATGATGTTCCTTCTGCCAACGTTAATTTATCACATGAAGAACTAATTAAATTAAATAATTTTTAAACCATGGCTTGTAACCTTATTGTATATATAATTTAATAAATATTAACTTGTTTCTTATTTTGAAAATCTATTGGGCGTATTGTTATAACTAAAACCTCAAGCACTCGATAAGAATATTTGACAAAAGAATCTCATCCAATTCCCTGTTATGACATTTTTATGTTTTTTTTTTAAAATTAACGTTTCAAAAATGGGGCAGCGAATTAAGTTATATAATATGTTTACTCTTTATCGTTGAGCCATCGACTTCGTGCACAAGCACGGAGAATGAGAGACGCCGAAAAATCAAGACGTTTTATTAGATGGCTAAGATTCCTTTTGCAAAAGATAAGGAACAATCGAGATTGCCTCCTTTGAACTTTATTGTTGGGCCCAAGCAGCAATTTAAAGAATGAAATGTTGACCCGATAAAAAGAGATCAAGATAGGACGAGAGCACAATGGTTCCGTAGGAAGTGCCTTCATGAGAGGAAATTTTATAAATAATTTATTTATCATAATTATAAATAAATAATAATGCACTATGTAGGAGTCTAATCTCTTACCCGTTGTTTGAAACACATTAATTAATTTATCAATATTGAATATAAATAAATAATAATTCACTAGAGTTACAAAATAGTATTATTTACATAGCCCATTATTATGAATGAATGAATGAAAATGCGTTTATTAGCATAGAAGATATAAAATAAATTATACATACATACAGACGTTACATAACACATATACAATGGAAAATCCATCCGTCGAAGTCTGTGTGCCATTGTTTTAACTATATTTCTTCAAAAAGTAATGTATCATGTATCCACGATTCACCAATTCCCTTCTACAACGGAAAATCGAGCTTATTGATAAAAGATCAAACATAGCACACTACTATTTCCAATAATTGAATCGGTCATTTCAAAAACCAAATACCCATCAAATTTTTAATTGTGTACGTTTCCTTAAAGGTAGAAACAAAACCTGGGAAAAACCACGCAAGTCAGTACAAACCATCCTCTTCAAACAATAATCGTCGGTAGTCGCTTTAACAATATAAGTCAGTGAAAATAACCGCGATTTTGGAGCCATAAAAAAATTATGCTTAACATGATCGTATCATTAACATTATCTTACTTTACCTAAGGTATTTAAGAGACTAAAAGGGTAGAGGATCCAGAATAAATTCTAAGATGGTGTCTCCCAATTCCGAGGTCACTAGCCTAGAAGATGTCGACCGCGGAGGGGAAAAAGGTAATGGAAGGAGGGGGTTGGAGAGAGTGATGGCTGTGTACACAGTGCCCTCTATATTCATTATACAAACAAATCAACTCCCTCCCCCCCTCCTCACCCGCCCCGGCCTACTCGACAAACAGAAACCAGAGCGAGCTTACACACTTGCCCAAACTGTTCCAAATCAATATTGCCTCAGCGAAAAAGGAGCCTGTTGTGGTATAAATTTATTGAATATCCTTTATCTGGATCCTGACTTACGTTCATTTGTTCGCAAACATGTCCCAAAATTTATGAATCAAATAAAGGTTAATTAATTATAAGTGGACTAAATAAATAAATGTACTTTAAGAGGTATGTATAGGTTTTCTATGTCCATTTTTTACCGACATAGCATTTGTACTACAGCTGCAGAAGTATGAGGGTTTGACAAGCCGAGGGGTTCCAACTGATATTTTATTTCAACGATAAAGATAAGTAAAATCATGGATAATTCAATATTTAAAGCAGTATTGTTCAATATTCAAGGGATATACATTATAGCAATAATATAAGGATGGTATAAACTTTAAACGTTTTAGATTTTATCAAAATGTTTTAACTTTAAAATAAGTTTTCACAAAATTATTGAATTGTCACATCGCTACTCACCACTTCATATCAGGTGAATCCATCGCGTTCAATGTAATCGCGAAAATTTCTCAGATTTCAACGGAAATATCCATTTTGACCATCCCTGAATCCATTCTGCCTAGTTTCGTTGTGGCGTCTGTACGTACGTACATTCGTACGTTGGTATCTCGCATAACTCAAAAACAGTTAGCCTTAAAAAGTTAAAATTTTGTATTTAGGATTGTTGTAAAATTTAATTGTGAACCTCCCTTTTTGGTCACTTCTTGATTACTGGAAGTGGTACTTTACTTGAAGTTCATAATTGATTTTCATCAAAAATTATATAAAAATAGTATGCAAAACTTCTCAAATTTAGTATTTATAACTTATATATTGATTTAAATAATATAGTAAATTTTGGTTAACATTGGCAGACCGGAAGTGATACTTTACCTGCAGGTAATATTAGACTTTCATCAAAAATTATATTAAAATATAATGTAAAACATCTAAAATTTGGTAAATAGGGCTTTTATATCGATATGAATGTATTTACTAGATTTTTGTTAAAATTGGTTAGCCGAAAAGGGTACTTTACTTGAAGGTCATAATAAACTTACATCCAAAATTATATTAAAATTAAATACATAAATCATATGTTTCGGTAATAAAGGTTACAAACGCAATTTGGTTTCCAATCCAATTAAATATTTTTATTACTTGTTTTAAGTATTAAAATTTAGTGTAAAATACTGGTTTTCCTCCCCATTTGTGAGATGAACAAGTCTGCAGCAGGAGAATGAGATATAAGTTGAGTGGGGTTTTCCGCTTAAAATGTCAAAACTGTCGATTTCCATTGCTTTATCTAGTGACATAGACAGTTCTAATGTTGTCAGGGAACACGAAGAAATCTCCTAGGAACTTGTTACCTACTGAAAGAAAACGACTTACAATTCCGGAATAAGACCTCCAGAACCAAGAGTGTTCGTGCTCGTTCGTGTTCGTGTGCGTGTGCGTGCGCGCGTGTGTGTATGTGTGTGTCAATAGATGATGTCGCAACGCCGAGTGTCGTTTTTGAGATACTGCATTCTTTCGAAACTAATGAATAATTTTCTAATGATGACGGTGAAAATCGCATCAAAATCGATCAACAACTTTTCGAGTTTCGCGAACGCAAACATACGCAGGCTGAATTTATATATATATATATATATATATATATATATATATATATATATATATATATAGAGAGAGAGAGAGAGAGAGAGAGAGAGACAGAGAGAGATTATAATAGGTGTGAAATTTATGAAATAATAAACGGGAAAAAAAACAAATATATTATATATTATTTATACATAAAAATGAAATTTGTTTATATAAACCATAGCCGAATGTTAGTAAATTATGAAAATATGCTTTAAATATCACTGAGCTTTAATCACTGAAATCCATTGGCGTTTCCAATTTTCAGGAGACAGTAAAACCTTTAATTTGGCCATATCTCATTTACGATTTACAATTGTGATTGATCTTGATTTAGTCCAGTTTTGAAATTGGATTCCGTGCATTTGAAATATTTGTTATCTGATCACATCACCGATTGACTTTCTTGCCAAACGTTTACGGAATAATTGGATAGAATTTTATCGTGCTTCTATATCGTGGCCTCTTAAAAAAAAAAACTATACTATATACTAAAACTAAACTATAATTTTTTTTCTGTCTGTTACGTTTTTATTTCTGAATTTCGATAGAAAACGGATGGACTGATTTCGACGATACTTTTTTTTCATTGTTATACAGAGCCCTAAGAAGGTTTTAAGCAATATCAACCTACGAAATTACTACTAAATGGCGGAGAATCAAAAACCTAGATATTTTGTCGCTCCAAAAATGATTACTCCAATTGAGGCCAAATTTCATACCGGTTTTATTAAAAGCCTGAAAAAAAATTCTAGGAACATTAAACTGTTATCCACAATCTTGAGGCTAAATGTCGGATGTACTAAAATTGTATTTTATTTTATTTATCCAAAGTTTGCACCAATCATAAAGTTTTATTAGGTGATGTAGTAAAGTCATCTGCATACTTTGGAAACCTCGACTGATCTAAGACAAATTCCAACACAATACTTCAGCTCTTCGACACCTGATCTTCCAATATACCTAGACAATGTTCAAATTCCGTATACGCAATGCCTACGTTCGTATACTTTGGCCTTATGTTTGACAGAAGAATGAAATGGTGCCGATTCATTAAGAACAAAAGAAAAACTATTATACTTAATTCTTTCAAAACGTTCAAAATTGTAACGCAGACAGAAATTGAACACTAATTACTTTCTTAGTTAATCCCATTAGGATTTAATCTACGGAATAACCAAAATATTAATGATAATGTTAATGTTTAAGTTAATGTTAGCACAGAGGTTTATATGCCAACAATTAACAAACACATACGGACACTCTACAAATGATTTCGCAATAACTTACACGGACATCTCAACCAACTCCCTCATTCAAGGCCTGGGTACTGCCAACATATCACAGAAGGATTTTCATTCTTAGTTCTTGGCTTGTAATGAAACTGTTTCTTGGTCTACGGTTATACAAGGAGATGAGATGTTTAACACTGACGTTCAACCGCCGAGATTATTCCAATTAAGGGTTCCTGCATGTGCCCTTAAGTATAACAAATCTTGGAAAATCAGGTAAAGATTAAAATAGGTACGATGTACGAATAATAAGTACACTTTTAAATAAGCAATTACACTTTCATAATCAGTAAACCTTTAGGACTATAACCAAAGCTCCATGGTATGATAGCAACATTACTTAACATACAGACCTTTATATGCCAACAGTTAACAAACACATACGGACACACTACAAACGATTTCACGATAACTTGCTCGGCCATATTTACTCACTCACTCATTCAAGGTCTGGGCACAGCCAACATATCTGATTACACCCGTAGAAGGCTTAAAAGTAACTCTATGAGAGATCTCCTTGCCTAAGTGTAAACTGTAAATCAAGACAAGATAAGGGGCCGCTGGGTATTACGCTCTACCAGGCCATAGTACCATTTTTTTAGCCAGCAAGTTCGCTGGTTGTCAAAATGTTTGAAGGTGTGGATAAAGAAATAAATCTTTAAAAAAAATCCGTGAGCAGCAGAACTCCGTCACTAAAGTCGTATTTTCAATAAAATAAAAATATTATAAAAACGGGAGTGTGAAGAAAAAAGTTGATACACAAAAGACAGTTCCCTAACATACCGAAATTTACCCATAGCTTTATTACATTGTTTTGCCTCGCCGCATACCTTCGTTACAGAAAACCCTTTATTCCGAATTTCAGCTCATTAGACCCAACGGGGACCGGTAGAGTTAAAATAGCCATATCTTTGCTAATACTGGTCCGATTTCGATGAAACTTCTTTTGCTTTACAGGTAATTTAATTTCCTTTCAAATGCAACAAGGGTTTGAGCCTCCTAATTCAATTTGGAGGGGTTTTAGAGGTTCGCAAATATTTAAAAAAATCGAAAAACCCAGTGGGAGGGAACCAAGTTGATACTTTCCTAACACCAAATCAATTCAAATACAAATTTTTAACCCTACAAATTTTGGCGGAGCTATAGAGACGCGCAAAACTTTAAAAACGCCGAAATTTCAGGTGAACATAACGAAATTTTGACTGGAATTAACCCATTCTTTAATGGTACCGTTCTGCCTGCAAGAAAGTCCTACATACCGCTCATTTTACTCAAAGGAGGGTGGAAGTGCTGGAGGTGCTCAAATGTAGCGGGGAAAAAATATATATATATATATCAGGCATCTCCAAAACTTCCATAATTGTGCTCTAGGGTTTATGAAACGGATAGAAAACGCAGTCCCGCCGCTCACCGCCGATCTTCGACCCATTTCAATAGTCTATTTTTTCGGGGAAAATACGATTAAAAGATTATTAATCAAAACATCAGAGCAATAGGCACAATATCACTTAAGAGATCTGTCGTTAAATAGTTACGACCTTCATAAGCCTGCCAAAGCTGGTCGTTGGATGAACGTGAAGTGTTTGATGAAGACTAACTACATAGATAAAACTATAGAAGCTCGCCTTTATTGCCTTAGAGTAATTTGACTTTATCTTTAGGTTTTGTGCAGAACTCGGCAGATCATAATGCTTCTGCTGTACGTGGCCTGTTCGAAGATCAGGGGACACAGCAGTTTGTTTCTCAATGTCCCAGTGGAACCGACACCAAACGTAGTTTATCCGGTAAAAACACACCTAAAAATCTTTTGTTACTTTTTTTTAGGGGAGGGGAGGGCATAATTGTATGTTAATGTAGTTATGCCATAATTAATACATTATTTATTAGTACTTATTAAAAATGATCAGTATTTTACAAAATAAAAAATATTAAAAAGCGAAAAAACAGTTATTTAAATAATAAAATCCATCCTTATATTTCTATGAACTCCTTGTTATAGCTTTACTTACGACGGTTAACTGGCTCGTTATTTTTTAAAATCTGGTGCACATAGTTGACCGTTAAATGCAATTTTAAGAGAGTGCGGCCAATGAAGAAGAGACTAATAATTGGAACTTATTTTTTATGGTGTGCCGACGTTTCGTCCTAAGTTTTAGGGTATCACCAGGGCTATGGAAAAAAAATATAACAGTGGCAGGATCAATAACAGTAACAAAAGATAGTAACAAACAGAAATGATTAGAATGATAAAAAAAAATGAAGAATGAAGAAAAAATATATTAATATATAATTTAAATAATGGAAATTATTTTATGTATTATTTTTATTATTTACATTATATCGGTCCCATGGTAAACTTACGAATGTGCAAATCACTATTTTTCAGAGGAGCAAAAAAAACTATGTTTAAGGGCCGATTTTAAAATTGTTTTTTGATATTCTATTTCTTTTATCTCCTAGTTTCATGTGTTATTATTGTTTTACCTTTATAATAATACGCATATTCGTAAGTTTAATATGGAAGCTTTTCTCACTTTCAGATGTTCTTCCTAAAAATGCAACTGCGATTGTAGCACTTTCTGATGCCATAACAAATTCATAGCTTTACTACAGGCTGTATCACCCGAAAAATAACAAAAAAAAAATTTTCATGTTCGTAAGTTTAACATAGAACCAACGATATATTTATATATATATATATATATATATATATATATATATATATATATATATATATATAAACATATTTTTCTTTATACTTCATTTTTTTTATCATAATATTTAAATGACTAGTACATACAAAAATTTGTATGTTAACATATTTCATTACTGTTATTGGTACTGTCATTGTTGTTACACTGTTGTCCTCTTGTTTTTTCTTAGCTCTGATGATGGTCTAAAACTTAGGCCGAAACGTTGGCACACAATAAAAAATAAATTCTATTTATTAGTATGTTCTTCATTGGCCACATCCTATTCCCTTCCTCTCCCCGAATAACCTCTTCTTATAATAATAATCCATTTTTAAAAATAATTTTAAAGATTTCACATAAACAAAACTTGAAATATTTTCAGCAGCACTTCTTCACATCTTCTTTCACAAAGCTACAATAAAATAGTCCTTAAAGCAATCCCAGAACGACCATTCTGTTCACTATATATCTATATATGGTTCGTCAAGCTGGAAATGAATCAAGTTTCCATTCAACAATATAAAAGTAGGTATTATTAAGTTAATAATTTCTACTTTTATATTATTACATCCGATTATTACAGAGCATATTGTATAGAGTGGATGGGGACGTGGTGGGAGGAGGTTCGGTTGTATCCGTCTGCTTTCGGATACACTCGGTTTTCCATATAGGATCCAGTCTTGCAGTCCTTATGCTAATACTTTAGATAGTTATATGTTTCGATAATTCTTTTTTTATTTTTTAGATAAATTTATCACGTATAGTATGATTCTGTTCATAATTTAGCACGCATGCTTTTTGAGTTATGCGCGAATTAAATTATATTTTAGTCATAATTTTTCTCGGTAATGTCCTAAATATATGAAAAGTTTATGTGCTTTAAAGGGAAGATGTAATATAAATGAATATGTCATATGTATATATGTGTAAGGGAAAGTAAAATTCAAGGTATTTTATAGAAGTAGCAGGAAAGGAACAACCCTAAGAAATTAAATGGATATCACCTTATGAAAAGCGTATAATTATAAGATGCGGTCGTTGTAAAAATATATATGCGGATTAGTTAATAAAACTTCAAAGGGGTCCCGGAAGAGCTGCACTAGTTAGCTAAGGGAGCTCGAGTTTCTTCTCCTGAGGCAGTCACTTTGAACTCTTCTGTAACTAACTCCGTACCGACTTGGAAGCGTTATTATCTCATTACTACTTTAAGATCTCTATTAAAATTAATGTCTCGATCATTTGCCTTTAAATTATATATATTTAGATATATATATAATAAATAATATGTAATATAAATTATATATATATATATATATATATTTATATATCTCAACATGTTACTTTTACAGTATACATGTTGAAATTCCAAGTATCAGTCCAACCATTTCGCTATAAGAGATACTGTTAATACAACGGTTAGGAGAAAAGTTATTTAAATTGATTCTAGGACTTAAGGAGAAGATGGTTCGGTTAGCGGACATGATTAGCACGATAAAATAGTAAAAAAAATCTATTTATTGAATACCGACGTTTCAGTCCAAAATGTATGGCTTCTTCAGAACTGCAAAGAAAAGAATTAAGATGAAAATCAAGAAGTACACAAAATGAAAGCAGGAAAAGATGGGGTAATGAAGAACGCACGCAGTTAAGGAAGACTGAAGTTTACTCTTTTCCTGTTTGCTTCTAAGGCTTCAGGTTTTTAACATTAATGCTGGAATGAATATAGTTTCTGAAACTTTGTATATTTGTTTTTTAGGTTTACAAATATTTTTAATAATCAGTATCCTAAAATAATTGCGCGTTATTGCCCTAGGTCTGAGGCGTTTCCTTAGCAGATAAAAATGATACGAACACACTTTTATTTTATTTTTAACTTTAAAAACAGTTAACAATAATTTAGCCACTTCTTTGATTTCTCTCCCATCCCCAATAGCAAGAAGAGCAAGAAGAAATTTCCTTAGACTATTAAGCCCTATCCGTCTTCCGCTTTTAGGTGCGCATTCGGAACGATTAAAAATATATATTGGGTTAAGTCGCACGATCCTTCTACGATGCTAATGATGTTAATCCACTAGCGCTTTTAGAGAAAACAAAATCATTAGAATAGAAAGTTAGCGGAAAATAGGAAAAATAATTTAAGAATTATCATTTTTATGGTACTTCAAATGGAAAATAGATCAAAACAAAAATCATAATAACAAATATATCACACTTTCCTTCAAAAGAAGCTGGGTTATTAATAAGGGTGAGCACAATATAAGTCACTTGCTTCCTGATGAAGTTCCTGAACTGCTCTGAAGAAAGGAGTGGGCACTCTATTTCTTTGCCACGCGGATATTAGCTGGTTGTTATTTTCCTGCGCTTACTTTTCTCTGGGTCCTAATGCGCGATTTTACCCGCTGCGCAGTATTACTCCATATTCCCCTATATAAATGATAGTGGAAAAATATGGTGAGGTGCGCACCATGCTACTTTCACATACCACGTTACTTGAAATCAATTTTATAATTTTCTATTTAGTTGGAAACATTTATTGTTAATTAAATAATATAAAAGTAGAAATTGAGGCGGTAGCTGGAAAAAGGGAATATGTCCGAAAACCATGTTCATAGGAATCACCATTTGAAGTTTGTAAATGATATAAAAATATTTGAAATAAGCTTTCGTATATTTCGCTATTTATTTTCGATACTGTATATCAATGAATAATAAAAACACTTACTTTCAGTTCACAGTCCATTGTAGAGTGTAAAATGTGTACCAAAGAAGAGCAATGCCCTTTTTCCATAGACCAAATAAATAAATTTTATCACGTTGAAAAATAATTTCCGGAAATAAGAATAGATGTATAATGTACTGTTGGAAAGCTAAAGATTTCAGAAAAAATAATATATAGCAAATTAAGGCGTAGCAGGTAATAGAAAGTGACAAAATAAGAATAAATTTGAGTGTTTTTGTAGTTAATATTTTCAATTTTTATATTATTACATTAAATTATTACAGTGCGTATTGTTGAGGGTGGATGGGGACGTGGTGGGTGGAGATTCGGCCGTATCCGTCTGCTTTCAGGCACCCTTGGCTTTCCATATAGTGAATAAGCTATATCTAGTAGATCTTGTAGTCCTTATAAGATACGCTGAACCTTTGCTAATACTACTCCGATTTAGATAATTATTTATTTTTTATTTTTAGACAATTTTATTACCTATCATATGATTTAGTACTTAATTATATAATAATTTAGTGCTTAATTATATAATAATTTAGTGCTTAATAATTCTGTAAATAATATCTAACATATAAAGTTGGAGAAAAACGAGGGACGAAAAACAGGAAAAAAAGTTGTAGTTAATAATTGAGGTAGTAGCTGGAATTTTGAAGATTAAATTTTTTGAATCCTTGATATCTATTTTGTTTCTTCTAAAAGTTTCAAAGTCGTATCATAATTTATAAAGTTAACATAACGGTTTTAACTAGGCGAGTGCACACGCTCTGTATCCATAGAACTGTTCAATAATGGCTCTGCGTGCATTTTCTGTCTTGTTTTTATGATTTTTTTTGAAGAAAAGTGATGACGAACCGATCGTCTGTGTTGTCTAATTATCAAAACTATTTGTTTTTATTCAAAAAGGAGCGTGTACGTATTTAATTATTAAATTTTATTCTATTTTGGGTGGTACTGGAGGTATTTAGTTCTTCTTGATTTGAATGGTGGCTTGTTCGTTTTGTTTGAAAAATACAGAAATATCAAAATTCATTATCATAAAAAATAAAAATTGTACATTTGTATCCGAATAAAATAGAGTTTTTTAAAGTTTTTTTTTTCTTGTTTTTTTTTTTTGAAAATTTAAGATGAGCGGGTGACGGTCAAGAATAACATACGATATTGGTTAATGTTTATTAAATGCCCACGTTTCGACCCATATTGCAGGTCTTCATCAGGGCTGGACCTCAGACAAGAAAGACAAGAGACTGAGTCGGCATTTAATAAATTGTTACCATTACTTTTATTTATTTATTTAGTTATTTTTTACTACCACTCCGACTATTACCATCTTGATATACCATACGGTCAACTATCAATAAAAAAAAATAATATTGAAAATTTATTTTCTTTATTTTGTGAGTTTGTGAGAAAAAGGGCGATTTTCCATTTTTTTTTCTCCATTACCTTCTACGCCTTAATTTGCTGTACATTATTTTTTCTAAAGTCTTTAGCTTTCCAACAGTAATACATCTATATTACTGTTCTTATTTCCAGACGTGATAAAATATTTCTTCTACAGTTAATTATCAAATTCCTTCATAGTCTGTATTTATCCATTTTTTAGTACTAGTAATAATGAGTGACGGTTAATTATTTCAATTACGCAAAATGAAAGGTACTTTACATGTAGCCATTTTTTATAAAATAAATAATGATTCACAATTGTACGGATCCCCAACGAATGTTTGCAATATAATTGATTAACAGC
Source organism: Rhaphigaster nebulosa (assembly GCA_948150685.1). Lineage (NCBI taxonomy): Eukaryota > Metazoa > Arthropoda > Insecta > Hemiptera > Pentatomidae > Rhaphigaster > Rhaphigaster nebulosa. The sequence continues at coordinate 24,958,252 of OX411312.1, forward strand.
CATTGGGTGCTGTTGACTGTAGTTAGATTAAATGCCAAAAGCAACGGACTTCAATTAATTCAGAAAATGGGTTCGGTTATTTGGCAATAAATGGATTGAGAATCGGGCACAGTTCCCATCGGCAGTCAGAACTGGTTACCAATTGTTTTTGTTCACCCGTCGACAGATAAATTTACAGTAAGTTGTCCCGGCCCCTATAATTGTCATGTTCTGCAGAAAAATTGGTTTTTGGATTGTCAATAATTTACAATAGATGGTAAATACACAGTTTTATTTTATTCTGCAATTTCATTTCATTTATATCAGAGGAAATACCGTTGGATGGTATTTTGTCTATTGATTCGGCACTTTAAAGTAAGGCTCCCGAAATCCTTGACGTCTCCAAGTTATCTATCGTTGGTATTACTGCTAACAGCTAAAAAATCTAGGAATACTTTAGTACCAGGTGACTGTTGGTACTAGAATAGTTGTGGTTTTGGCTCAGTAATTTTCAACCGTAGAACAAGGAAAAACTGTTTATAGGACTTGTTCAATTTCAGAACGCTATTCTAGTGCATTATTCTAAAATATTTTTACTTTACTTTGCCTATATATGAGATGTATAGTAAGGGAAAGTATTGTAATCAAGAAAAATTTCGAATTTTCAACGGAAATATACGTTTTAAGGTCCACCAAGTCCAAATAAACTAGTCTCACAAAAAGGTATGTGACCAGCCTAGCTCAAAAACGAAAAGTCGTATGAAACTGAAACTATATATGTAAGTTAGGTTTGTGCCTGGGATGTTATAGGAACTTTTTCATCAAAATCGACTTGCTGGAAGTCCCACTTTATATCATCGATTTTACACCTTTTTTACAATTTTCTCCAAAACGGCTCTCACGATTTTGATGAAACTTGCTGAAAGTCTTCTCCTTACAGCCTTTTAACTTTTCATACATGTAATACATCACCGAGAAAATGCAGGGAAAAAAATGTATGATGAAAAGAATATTTTATTTTCGCATATCTTAAAAGGTTTGCATTATAATGTAAATTATTTATATAAAGATCATTAAATTATCCCTCCCCCAAAAAAAAATCACCAAAAATCGGACTAATATTATCAAAGATACAGTGCATCGGACTAACCAGAAGTGGAAATCATATCATCGATTTTACACATTTTTACAATTTTCTCGTAAACGGCTCTAACGATTTTGAAGAAACTTGCCTAATGTCTCCTCCTTAAATAGCTTAACTTTTCATATATGTAGGACATCACCGGGGAAATGCAGGGTAAAGACCTATGATGAAAAAAATATTTCATTTGCGCTAGCATGTATTTTATGGAAAATTATATAAAAGGTAATTAAATTCCCTGTTGTTAACAATACAATCTTTTATATTATTACAATACTTTGGTACACAGCGTGTACCAAAGTATTGTAATAATATAAAAGAAGAAATTAACTTAATAATTTCTACTTTTATATTATTTAATGAAAACAAAATGCATTGAAACTAAATGGAGTTTTCATGGAAACTAACCAAAAACCAAAAATTTTAAAATATATTCTCAGCTTGAAAAAAACAAAAATATCTATATATTGTACACAATTGTCGTTCTAAAGTTGTTTAAAATACTAATTTATTATACTTTAATGAGAGAAGACTTGAAGAAGTGCATTCTGCTGAGTTTATTTCGAGTAGTGTTTATGTGAACTCTTTGAAATTATTTTAAAAAGATTATTATTATAGAGTGGTAAGGGAAATTTGTGTGATGCGTGCACCGCACCAGATTTTTTATTTTATAATTACTATTCGTAGACTAGAGTATGGTTTTCATGTTAAGATTACTCGAGAACCATATGTTTATTCATTAAAGGAGAAAAAGCTGTCATTGTTTTCATAGGTCGAGTTATAAATTTATCCCTCTCAAGATTTTTTAACTCATCACGGAGAAATAGGAGGGGAGGGATTACGGATTCAGGTCATTATAAGTATTCTGATATTTCTCCCTCTTTGATTATGTTATTTTTCTGCCTCAATTAAAAATTTAATTCTAATTAAAATTAATGATCACATTTTTTAATTAAAATAACCGATAACTAAATTTTTTATGTATCTGAATGTAAATGAATTTCGTTTAGGGTAGTTGTTGGCATATATTTAAATGTTCCTGACTTTAAATAAATTGTAAATTGTGAATTTAATTGGGAGACGTAATTAGGGTCACTGTTTTAAAATCCTAAAATCCTAGTATTGTTTCAGTTCACTCAGAAAAAGGATTATTAAAATATGTTGGTCTATATCAGAGCTGCTTGTATTATTTTTTAGGTAATTTTAAACTTTAGGTAAATATTTGATATTTCGAATTTGGGAAACAATATTTGGTCATATTCCCTATTTAGTGGTAGGCAAATCGACATAATGTTTTTATTTTTTAACTAGTTCATTTGGTTCCTCAAGTAAACCAATTAAAAACTAAGACACCATATATAAATATATATATATATATATATATATATATATATATATATATATATATATATATATATATATATATATGTTCTTTTTAATGATAATCTTTACGTCTCCTTTTCTTGTCTTTCTGCAAGATCGCATATTATTGTTGCTATATTTGTTTCAACTGTGTTTGTAATACCTTAGTTAATCAGAATAAATATTAATGAACTATTTACTCGGTTTGACAGAAATATTTAATTAGTCGTAAATCAGCTACCTACCGAAATTTTGATCAACTTATATCTTTGTAAAAATCTAGATGTCGATGAATATCTTTTTACGATTATTAACAATAATTACTGTTCCATTGGGTACCATAAGGTATTAATGACATCCAAATCCGTACCGAAATTCCCTAAGAAATGCTAGTATCCACTCACACTCTTTTGCCATCTCGCTGGAAGGTGTGTTGAGGAAGAGTTATGTCGGATGGTTCTGATTGATTCAACTGGTGTGGAAGCACGAAGTGTTTCGTTTTGATCCTCTTGGATCCTGACGTTTTCAGATATCTCAAAGAACTTCTAAGGGGCCTCCCTGATACATTGCAATATCATGGCCTAAAAGATTTGACTAACACCGGTTGAGACTCAATTTTTCTTTTTTATATAATAGATATCGTAACTAGCAAAAAATCAAATTCATTAGAACAGCCAAAATTAACCGAGCTTAGTTATAAAAAAAAAAACTATTTTTTACACAAATCTGCCATAACGGATTCTTCCTGTTAACTTAACCATGTAGTTTTTATTTTTTTTTATATTTTTATAAGTGGCATTGGATTACTCCATACAGCCATGATTTTAACCTAGTAGTTAAACTGATAATATTCGGGGTGTTCAAACAGAATTATCTCATTTAATGCTGAACGTAAAGCCCTTTACATGAGTCAATTTTATAGCAAATTACTATCAAGTTAAGTTGACGTATGACCCAGCAAAACGAGTTAATGTTATAGCTAATTCCATTAGCTTCAACATTTAATATGTTGATTTAATATGATGTATTTTTTATAAAAGCCTTTCTTTTGGAGGAAAATTAATATTTGTCTGAAAAAAATCTAATTTATTGCGGTTTTTCGTGATTAGCTAAGCATAGGATTGAAATTTTTATGATACTAATATAACATCGCTTTAGAATTTGATTTCCAATTATAATCCGTCATAAAATATACCCCAATCACTTGAAAATTACTGATTTATGTGCACTGGAGAGGTACTAGAGAAAGTTAGGGTATTGAATATCAGCTCAAAGGAAACATCAGGGGACACAGTTGTTCTTTACCAGGTTTCACCATAAATTGCCAAAATTTATGATTTTAAGGGGGTGCCAATCGAGTCTTGATCACCATGTAGGTAGATAGTTCGTTATTTTAGAGAGTATTAACGATTCATATATATGTATGTGATTTTATATATATATATATATATATATATATATATATATATATATATATATATATATATATATATATATATATATATATATATATAAAATCACATACATATATATATATATATATATAATCGGTATCAATTTGTTTTACTATTAAATAAAATGACTTTTTATACAGATACAATAGCACTAAATTAAAAGAAATTTTAAGCAAAAGAGTGCACTCATGTAAATATTGGGTTTACATTGTTTTATTGTTCATAATATCATTTATACATATTTGTATATAAAATTATACAACTTTTAATATTTTACATATTTATTTGTTTTCGCAGATGATACTGAGGTGGAGGGGGGTGGAGAGACTGGCTGGTCGATCCCTACCTTAACACATCCTGTAAGTCCTTTATTGTATTCTATAAGTCTTTAACAACTTAATTTATTATAAGTTGTAACTCACATTACATTATTGTTTGCTCAACTTCCTGTATTACGTATCAAGGATAGTAACCAATAGAAAATGTTATATTTGTTCTATCTTTCTTGATCCACACCCTCTAGGGGACTTAAGAAATGATATTTTTAAAAATGACGCAACGATTTTTTTTATTATTTTGGAAGAAAATAACTTTAATAATTTATATAAATAGCTCAAGTAAACCAAAAGCTATCCTAAGGATTTTAAGTTTTTTTTTTTTTTTTTTTTTTTAAGGTAGGATATATTAAAGATATATATTGTTTTAGTTGTTTTTGGTTGAATGAAGTTATTTCATCGAATTCTTTCCCTCAACGATCTATCCAAATCACTTCTTTAGGTCTTATCCTCTGTTTAGAATGTTCAAAAATCAGTGTGATATGGAATCGTTCATGGTTGTGTTGTATTTTTTTTTTAATTAGAAAGGACATCCGTCGGCCTACAACTTTGAAGATTATGTTGCAAAAATTATCTCAAAATGACGTATTTCTTTTCCAGGACTTAACTTAAATGCAGTGAAAATCCTTGGAACCACGGTTGATAAAATAGGAAGGAATATCAAACAATTAAAAGATTTTAGAACAAACAATTATTAAAATAAAAAAAATTGGAACAAATTTTGGAATAATACTTTTTTAAAAAGTGCAATGGTTATGTTAAATGGTGTTCATTCTGCCGTCCCCTACAGCTTTTACGGGATAAGTATTTTCTTAAGTTATTCATTCAATAATAAATCCTTGTATGGCACTGTTTAAGATCGGTAATTAGCAAACCGCTTGTAATTATTTTCTTTTAAGAATATTTGAAAAAAAGCTTTTAAGTTCATTTCTCTGGCAGTTCATTTCCTTGTCTTAATTTGAATAAAAATGACAAAGGAATGAAAACACTGACAGGGGAATGAAACTTCTGACGGAATTCAGATTACGATAAAGCATTAATTCATTGTGATTATATTATATAAATAACTAAATTATATATTGAAGCATGACTCTGAAAAACAAACATTTCATTTTGGTGGCAATCGACAACAATAAACATCGTACAGCTGTAGTGAATTGCAGGAAAAAGGAATATAAAAGCCTCAATCAACATGTATGTATACTTTATCAGGACATCTTAATCATGGACTTGCTGCTGTTTGTGCGTGTTTTATATCTTTATTCCTCAACATCAGAACATTTTTGTCAGATGTATTTCAAGACTGGAATGTATTGGTGCTTTCCGAATAAGATTGTTTGTTTTTGATAGTTGAAGGAATAGTATAACAACAGTATCTGTAAGTCATTTTTTTTTTTAAATGTCCAATTTAAAAGTCCTTCATCTGTGAGACCGACCCAGTAATTACCATTTAAATCATCAAGATTCTGTGATAATAGTGGCTTTATCTAAAGAACAAATGACTCTGCGTGGGATTGTACAAGCTCTTGACATTAATTAGTCCCTCTCTAGAGGTCTTTAAAGGTACGAGTGTAGAACAACATGAAGCCAGATGAAAAAGAGCTGTTGTTGGTGGCTCCTAGGCGTACAGCCGTCCAAGATCACACAAGCAGGAGAGTTAGCTGTATTTTTTTTTATTTTTTTTTATCAGGAGCTAATTAAATGATTTTCAGGAATTAAATATTATAAAAAGGTCATAATGAACAATAAGTAGTCGTATAGATAATGTTATGGTAATTATTTTACAGTTTGCAAACAATATCTGCGTTTTGGTTAATTGTTTTCAATAATTAACCTCTGGGATCGACCAAGAAAAAAATTAATTAATTTCTCCCACTTTCGATGTTTTACGTTTCATGATAATGTCGGTCCCATGCTAAGCTTACGAATGTGAAAAAATTCGATTTGTTATTTTTGTTATTTTTCTTATAGTACTTAGGTTGATACAGCCTGTAGTAAAGTTACGAATCTGTTACGGCATTATAAAGTGCTGAAATCGCAGTTGTATTTTTACGAAAAATGTCTTAAAGTCCGAAGCTATTAAGAAATGACATTTTAAAAAATGACGCAATGAATTTTTTTATTATTTTGGAAGAAAATAACTTTAATAATTTATATAAATAGCTCACGTAAATCAAAAGCTATCTTAAGGATTTTATGTTTGTTTTTTTTTGTGGAGGATAAACTAAAGATAGATATTGTTTTAGTTGTTTTTGGTTGAATGAAGTTATTTCATCGAATTCTTTCCCTCTACGATCTATCCAAATCACTTCTTTAGGTCATATTCTTCGTTTAAAATACTCAAAAAGCATTTTGATATGGAATCGTTCATGTTTGTGGTATTCTTTTTATTAATTATATCAGAAAGTATTTGTTATATATTAGAAAGTATATCAGTTGGACTGAAGATTATGTTGCAAAAATTGTCTCAAAGCGTGGCCAGTTTCAATTTAAGTGGCCAGCATGCGTATTATAATAAAGGTAAAACAATAATTACACATGAAACTGTGAGATAAAATAAATACAACACCGACAAAAAAAAAAATTAAATAATAGACATTCTTATACACAGAAGAATGTAACAGTTTTTTTTGCTCTCCTAAAAAGTAGTGATTTTCACATTCGTAAGTTTGTCATAGGAGCGACGATATGTAGAATACAAAAAAAAAAAAAAATCCACCATCAGCCATCCGCGGCTTTTCTCCGCGGTATTTTTCCACTTTTCGTGCGAAAACGGCCTTACCAATTAAGAAAAAATGTTATATTATTGTCATTTTGTGCCCTAAAAATATTTTGAGGGATATTAAACTGCTTTTCGTAATGTTAAGTAAAACGGCGTAAGCATTAAAATTTAATTGTATTTTATTGCCTGCCACAGCCGGTGCTATTTGTACAAGCCTACTTATACAAGAAAGGATCAATCCTCATGCCCGATAACACTGGTAGAATGCTGAAAAGGAGTTGGATGTGGTATATCTTGGTCCAAATAGACAACCATGCCGCTGCAAAATATACTCCGTCATACTTCTCATGCTATAGGCATTGCTGAATTATTGTATTAATTATCGAATTTACTGATTGTCAGCATTTGTTTTTAATAGGTGGAATTAAAGGAGTGAAGTAAAAGTAATATTTATATATAATTATAATTAAAATTATGTTTACATTTATATCAGTATATGGGTAACTTTCTACAGTGGCCGGTTCAGAAACCTCCTGAATCCAGCAAATTTTTTCGAGTAAATTACTAGAACACATCCGTTGCCTATGAAAATTTTATAATAATGTATATCCGATCCGGAACGTTTATTTTTTCTAAACCGGTTGTTTTGCATATTTCCTGTTAAAAATCTATAGAAAGGTCTGTAGAAATTCACTTTAAAAGAGTGGATCTCGCAACAGTTATGGAAAAGCAGAATGCTCTGTAGAGAAGCGATTCCATTGAAACGGCAATAGGCAACTTGTAGCATCCTCCATATTTTCTACTGTCCTACTACTCCTGGTATGGCACAAATCCGTTGTTGCACAGAAACCTGTCGCCAAATGAAGTATTTCACGTGTTGCATTTCTCACAGGATGCAGTTAAACTGATTTCCAATATTCCATAAAAGTATTTCCCATGGTTGCAGGGTTTTTTGTTACAAATAACAATAAAGAAAAAAAATGGTGTAATGATTCCAAAGCTCTTAATGTTTTTCCTCCATCTTCTTAAATAGCTGAGGTATAGGCATATGAAACCTATGATCGGGCGCCATTTTTAAACGGAATGGCGTATGGTAATGTCAAATTCTGGAAGCTTGTGGCTTTTGTTCCAAATCTCAAAAATATCGGTCCAGTTGTCTCGGAGACAGACGAGTTTTTTTATTCCATTTTCTCCTTATTTCGCTTCCAGCTGCACTAATCTCAAATAAATAATGGATATAATTAAAATTGACGGTCGCCTCCTACGACGTACTCAATAATGGCTATGTTACATTATAACATGACTTAATGCTGCTTTGGTCAAAATATTCATTGCATCATGCTTCATCTAACTTCAGTGGAATCACGTCTTAACAAATCTAAATAAATGTGATCCCCAAGGCCACAAACGGGCAACGATAGGACGCGAGGTTGCCAAAGCTGGAGGTGAAGGGGTGTCACGAGTTACTTAAAACTTGAGATAAAAACATCTCATTAAATTTTCAATCATAAGTTGATTAACTTTTCTTTTCTTTAATTAGCTTTATAATTAGCAATAGGAGCTAAGTTCTTTAAAAAAAACTTTATAATATAATATATAATAAGTGATTAATAACTTCCTTGGAATCAATAATATTTTATTACTAATCACATTTATTTTTTATATCTCCATCATCAGATATAAAATTCTTGTTATCTTTTCCGAATTATCATTACATATTTTCCTCTCCTATATATCTATATCCATATTATTATTTCACCATTAAGACGATTAAAATAGATTCATGATATCTACATATATATATATATACACATATTTTTTTTTCTGTTGGCACTGTAGAACGCGGAGATCCTTGGCCGCGTGATGTGGTATTCATACATGAAAGATCACACCGCGATTCTCAATTTAGGTACACGGGGTAGGGTCATCACTCCTACGCCCATATATATATATATATATATATATATATATATATATATATATATATATATAATGATGTAACTTAGCTATAAAATGTAATTAATTATACTTATTGCAATATAAATTAATAAATAAACAAAACCTAATTAATGATCAATAATTATATATAATAGTTACTCTCATCATATCTATAAAGCTCACTAGGATCATAAAAAAAAAAGTAATTAGACAATAATTTGAAATCAGGTTGCTTGTAATAAAATGTATAAGATGACATAAAATAGATAGTTATAACTAGATTTTTTGTGTCTAGAAATTATTTCTAATTATTTCAACATTATTTCTACTACACTTCGTTGTAATGTAATATTAATAATTATACTAATATTCATCATATCAACTTTTATTTTATATAGTATAGACACTGTGTATAATAAATGTATTATACACCTTGTTATTCTCAAAAAAAAAAAAATAATGTTACTACTGGTGCCCAAATCTGATCTGTAAGGCTGGAACACCAGACTCAATATCAGACAGGACCTGAATAGTTGATTCATAGAACTTTTTATCAACGTTGATACATGTTGAGTTTGAAAATTTCACACAGCTCTGATGAATAGGAAACGTTCAAGCTACTTTTGATATCTTTGTTTTATTTCTGTATCAGAGACAATCAATGTTATTTTCACTATGGGTATAGATGTCTTCGTATAATCTGGTGTTGTCCCTAGTTAATTTGTCTTAATGTGAGATGTTCTGTATTTTGTCTGCGTATATATGATATTATTTCAGTCCTAATGATTCCTGAATTGACGAAAAGTTGACTGGTTAGTTATATACCGGTATTTTAGCGAACACCAAAGTTTGCGTTTTTGGAATCATTCAATGATATCGTAACAATTAATTCATGTCTCTTTTTGAGTTATTATTCTTTTTAATTTAATTATTTTCAAATATTAAAATTAAAACGATAAAAAGAAGGCTTACTCAAACCGGATTGTTTGTTCATTGGGGTTTTTAACCTCCCAGATTTTATTTTGAATGTTGAGCTTTATTCTATCATATTCTCCGTGTCTTACTAATAAAATGTATAAGATGACATAAAATAGGTAGTTATAACTAGATTATAATACTAATGTAACTCCAGATAATTATCATTTGAACCTTCTGGTGCATTTAAAATATATAAGTGATAACATTGATTTTAATATTATAAAAGGTAAGAGGAACAATAGTCTATAAGAAATATGATCCTTTAAAAAAAATAAAAATAAGAGCTACAAGACTTTAATAAATAATTATATAAAATATAGTAACATACAAAATATTAGTAATTATAAATTATATTTCTTTATACAGAAATGAAAAAATAATAATTAAAATTACAACATATAATTTCAATAATCGGAACCTCTAATGAACTAGATTATTAACTCTCAAAGGTACAAGGCTTTAACAAAATTTGCAAAAATTACTGGAACAAAAATCTTAAACGAAATTAATAAAATTCATTTTTCGTTCGTGATGAAACTTCACCCATTTAAATTTACTTAACAAAATAATAGTTCGGAGTACCGAAGACTATCAAAATTATTTCCGCATGAAACCTACCATTGGGTGTTTAGCGTTGGGAAATTCCTTGAAAACCAGGAATTATACTAGAATTCTTCCTATATCTGGGTGGAATTTATGGTAATAATTTAAGGAATGTTTAAATTTCGATACCAGTTTCGATATGTAAAACTACGTTGTTGGTGGTATTCTTTTTTAAATAATTTTTTTATTTAATTTAAAATTTACTTCATGTTGAGCCATTACAAAAATGGGGTTAAGAATTAAAAATTATTTCACACGAGTTTAAAATAAAACGAGAAAATGAACCATACAATAGGTTGAAACAACAGTGAACAAATTTCCTTTATTCCATGCCGACGGATGTTGCCGTGTATTCCCTCAACTTGTTGCTTGTGGAATTTGGAAAAAATCGCATTTTATTCCTACCAGTCAGCTAAATTTATTGACATTGACAGAAACGTGGAAAACTAAAAAAACCTAAGATTAAACAAACGGATTCCTCAAAAATAAATTAAAATACGCTAATTATAAATGGCATTGAAGTAGGTAATCTTTTGTTTGAGTTTGGCTGTTTTTTCTTATTATTATTTATTATTTATTGGACCCCACAAAAATATTAATTTTAAAAATAATTCACTGTGGTTATAAAATAAAACAAATTAAACAACGAAATTGTATACACACCGGTCACTGATTTCTAAACGTACTGAGGAATGATGCTTGGAATGAAGAAACCCCTTACACCGTCAGTAATACTGTCAGTTTCTACGCTCCTACTCGAGATTCTATTGAAGAATGATGTACTGAAGGATCATTCCCCAGTATCGGATTTCATTCCATCATTACCTACCTCACTATAATACTGCCAGTATTTTTATAACTTCAATAATACCGTCAGTAGTATTGACTGTATAAAGACCGCTTAGTAAGAACTAAGGAATGGCCGTTTTTGAGGCGGGTAATGTTCCAGGAAACACTGTGAACCCGAATTTTCAATGTCAATAACACCAGCGATCTTGTCGAAATACTTCACTGTATTGAAGAAAAGATGAATAATCAGTTATTTACTGCTGTTTGAGAGAATTAAGACTTTGTTTTGGGATCTTCCAGTAACTACCTAATGCAGGTTTTTGTTTATTAATTTTTTTTTTAGTTTTTGTTCTCATTCATTAATTGATTTGTAATTGAAATTTAACTGAATGTACTATTGTAAACTATTTTCCATAAATAAGAAACGGCTATTTGTTCGTCAACGGAGAGAAGGACGAATTATTTTACAGGGTCAGTGAAGCTCAAGGCAGCGAGCGAATATCGACCTGACTCGTGGATTAATCCCGAAGGAAGCCTCCACTGGGGAAAAAAAAGTTCATGTTTACGTTTCGGCGATCACTATGAATATTCATTATTGGTCCCGGCTGATTGGACAAACAGCACAAACTGTTGGAATTTTCCAGCGTTGCTCTAAATTTGACTATAAGAACAGCAAATCGAATAAAAAAAAGGACTAATTTTCTTTTTCTATTTTATTTGTATTTCGTCGATTTATTGGTAAAATTACGAAATTATTAATAATTAACTAATAATTATTGACAATTTTATCATTACTGAATCATGAATTAAGTAAGATTTTATTTTCCATTTGTTTTTAGTTTATTATACTAGCTGTTATCTGTCCTTCGTGAATGATAGTTCTTAGCGACTGAGCATGGTTCTCAGCATTTCCTGCATGGTTCTTAGCATTACCCAAGGAACACCACAAAGGATTTTATCATATTACGCAATCTATATTCATCTGAAGACCGGCTACGGCTAAAGATGGTAGTGTCATATGCAAATTATTTTACATGATTAAATGAACACAAATAATTCACATAAATAAAACTGTGAAATTGTGGTATGTCCAAATTGCAATTCTAACTCGTGCTTTTAAACGATAAGAAAACACGGAACACGGCTTGGTTGATTAAGTTAAACACGGCTTAGACAGTCAGATGTTTACACTCGACACGACCAGACAACCCCCCTTTCCTAAACCCTCGCCCAACCCTCTTGGTTGGCCCCGAGGAAGCACTTGGTTTAATATTCAAGTCGCGCAATGGTGGACTAGAGCAATCTGTAGCCATTTCGCATCTGTTTATCTTCTCTGATCGCTTGTTAAAGTTCACTTTACAGTATTTTTTACTTTATATTTTTTCAATAATAAATATGCTTTATGAAACCTTAATATTTATTCAGTATTATAAATAAGCGAATCGAATTATTTTTAAAATGAGTTCACACTATTAAAATGAAATTACGAATCGAGTAAGCCAATGATGGTCTGATGTTTATAAACTGACTATTGGTCTGTTCCAACACAAGTTTTACTATCATCAAACTGTCGAGCCCAGCGCAGTACAGTTTTTTCGTTTCAAAACCTGTTTCTCCCACGCTCCCGACAGTTTGATGATAGTCAAAACTCTTGTAGGAACAAGCATTATATTAAACTGCACTAAACAATAGCCATTCAGATGTTTAACTTGTCAATAATTTAGTTAATGGCGGTTTTTAATGCAATTGGATTTATCATTAGCTTTTAGGAAATAACCTCATGGCTGAGACTGAATTCTGACTGCATCAACTTGTATAATCTTATTATTATTATCTATAATTCATTTTCCTTTATTTTACATTATTGTTAATTCCCTGCCAATTGGTACCCAAATAATCCGGTAGAACCCACTATACTTTTAGCCGTGATCTTACTATGGAAAAAAATATTTCTTTGAGTACTTCCTTTCGAGATAGTCACCCACCATCGGTTCTATTTTTCAATGTCAGCCTCCTAGTTTATCTTCTTTCCACAATTCTATCTTATCTTACAAATGTTGGGGCCATTCTACAACTGTCTCGGAGATTTTTCTGTTCTGCCTTGCCTTCTTTCTTATACATATGTTTGGACATAACATTCTTTCAGGAGAAGGTTGAGGTTAACTACCTCCACCAGAACTTGCACTGCTTCAAGTGAGGTTGACCTGCATGATTTGGCCACTAGAGGCAGAACCATCCCCTGGGTCGACGCCAACCTTTTCCTTTGAAGTTGTATGAGGTTCTGGTTCCTCAAAGGAGGGTATGCGTACCTCAATACATCCAGTACAATTGCTTTATAAATCAATATAAACGCTGGTTTTCTGAGGCCCTAAAAGGAACTCTCCCTCCACATCCCCACACAACTAAGCCTCTTATATTCTTTATTATTCTTATATTCTGTATCCATGTTGACAGGGTTCGCCTTATCATTTGTGCTCTTCAAGAGGATGGCTTGAGTCTTCTTAGTAGCCATTCTCGTCTTCATTCTCACGCACTATCTTACCACCAGATTGGGACATCTCTAAGCAATAATGCAATAATTATAATATTTATAATTATAATATATAATGATTATAATTATAATTATTATAATTACAATATATAATTATAATTATTATAATAGCAATATAGCAATAATCCAGGCACGAAAGAGTAAATATATTCATTTTTTTAAATAAATTGCCACTGGACTTTCTTAATGTGATAACTAGAAGAAAAATTGTAGAAAAGTTTTTCTTTATGTTTAAAGTGTGGAAAAAAATTTGTTTTAGAAAAATAAAAAATAGTTCAAAATAGCGATTAAAAATACGGAAAAAGCGAGTTTTAAACAATTTGAGTCGGTCAACAACCATTAGCAAAAAAAAAAAAAAAAATTGCGAAATATGGCTATTTTTGGATATTTTATTACAGGGCTACTAATTATCGGAGGACCTTGTTTTGGGACTTAGATTGTGGCCTTTGATAGTGAAAATTTAATGAAAAAAAAATAATAACGATTCTCGGAAATTGAGGAAATGTAAAAACAGGTGTAAAAAAATATTTTAACAAGGCCAAAATGGTTCTATAGCCATTTTTCAAAGCGCTGTTTGTTCTCGAAGATTTTCTCCAAACCAACCCTATTTTCAAGAAATATATGCGAGGATCGATTAAATATCTAAAAAAAATGCGATTGAACATTGGGCTATTTTTCGCTACGGCCGCAAGTAGCGAGGTAGAGTAGAAGGGCGGAGTGAGCCTTAACTCAATGGCATTCTAGTGTTCGATGCCCGGCATTCAAAGAGCCTTTCCCCTCTCTTCTTCAATTTCCCTACTCCACCTCGCCACTAGCGGCCGCACAGAGTCAGACAGCGCCTTTAGCATGAAAAAATTCAAATTTTGAAATTCCTGCGATAAGTCCTGTAATTGCGAAAAGTTGTTGTCCGGCTTCCGAGTTGTTTAAAACTCATTTCTATCGTATTTTTAAGCTCTATTTTGTTCTTTTTACTTCCTTGTACGAAGTAACGGAAGTATTGTAATCGCGAAAATTTTCGGTTTTCAGATTTCAACGGAAATATCCATTTTGACTATCCCTGAATCCATTTTGACTAGTTTCGTCGTGGCGTCTGTACGTACGTACGTACGTACGTTCGTTTGTATTTCCCATAACTCAAAAACGGTTAGTCGTAGAAAGTTGAAATTTTGTATTTAGGATTGTTGTAAAATCTAGTTGTGAACCTCCCTTTTTGGTCCAGTGCTTACTCACCGCAAGTGGTACTTTACTTGAAGGTCATAATTGATTTCCATCAACAATTATATTAAAATACTTTGCAAAACTTCTCAAATTTGGTATTTATAACTTATATATTGATTTAAATAACAAACTAGATTTTGTTCTAAATTGGAAAACCGAAAGCGATACTTTACTTGAAGGTCATATTAGACTTTCATCACAAATTATATTAATGTATAATCTAAAGCATCTCAAATTTGGTAAATAGGATTTTTATATTGATATGAATGTATTTAATATATTCTGGTTAAAATTGGTGAGCCGAAAAGGGTACTTTACTTGAAGGTCATAATAAGCTTACATCAAAAATTATATTTAAATTAAATACATAAATCATATGTTTCGGTAATAAAGGTTACAATTGCAATTTGGTTTCCAATCCAATTAAACATTTTTTTTTGTGTGTGTGTGTGTGTCAATAGATGGATGTCGCGACGCCGAGCGTTTATTTTTGAGATACTGCTATCTTCGGAAACTAGTAACCAAATTCAGGATCATTTTTTGAGCCACCGATTTATAGTTTAATAGGCCTACAAGGAAGTCATGTGTTGTCCACATCAGATATTTTTATTTGTCTTAAACAAATTTTCCGGCAACTTTATATTTTTTTACACCATTTCGCTATATCTCGATTTTATCTAAAACAAATGCAATGCAGTTCCACTATTTTTCTCCTAATTATCACGTTGAGAAAATCCAGTGGCAATTTATTTTAAAAAATAAGCTATCTCCCCTGGACCACTATAATTCATTTTATGTGTATCTGTTTAGCAGTGTTAGTGTGGAAGTTTTGAGAGGAATTTTCCCTAACAGTTTGATCTCTTTGAGAGATGACTTGCCATGGCCGGAACGGTCATCAGATTAATTCCATATGATTTTTTTTTTCTGGGGGCGTCTCAAGGGCAAGATGTTAGTATGCCAATCTCGTTCTCTGGTTTAATGAAGAGGATCAGGGAAAAAATCAACGCACTTCTTCCAGAAATGACAAGAAGGGTGATGGAAGCTTTTCGGGAATTCTATGACGCCTAATATTTGTAAATAATTTTTAAAATCCAATGAAAAATAGACTATTTTCAATGCACTTTTTGAAAATAAAACCATTTTTTTTTTCTAGAGGCTTTGGTTTGTTTTTTACAGTCTTTCAAAATGTGGTAGCTGTAAACAATGAACTATAAACTGGGCCATTCTGTATTTACAATGGATGAGTCCGTAGAGGTCCAAGGTGTATATTTAGTGAATCACAATTCAAATAATATTATTTTTTTTTTTAGTTTTGCTTGTGAGCTACTAACTTAATTTTGCTATCAGTGATCCACGCAATTATACTGTTCCAAGTGGACACTAGGTCTACGAATATAATTTATATATTCAATAATAAA
This sequence comes from Rhaphigaster nebulosa, assembly GCA_948150685.1. NCBI lineage: Eukaryota > Metazoa > Arthropoda > Insecta > Hemiptera > Pentatomidae > Rhaphigaster > Rhaphigaster nebulosa. The sequence continues at coordinate 24,974,740 of OX411312.1, forward strand.
CAATTTTGGATGTATTGATCTTTTTTTTCTTTTTTTTTTGTACATTGCTAGAGAAAAAAAACATCATCGCTATCACAGAGGGTGGAGGCTCATACAGAAACAAAGCAATAGCTTTATCTATTAGCTTTTGATAAAACTCGTCAAAGAGCGAACCGATAGGTTCGTGGAAGTTTTCAATTTCCGAAATTGAACGGGGGGAAGAGATGAGGGGAGGGGGGGGCGTTAACAGGTCGCTGATAGGAAATGCAAATGGCGCTGTGTTCTGGCTCAGCCTCCACTGATCTTCACCATTTCTCCCTCTTCCCCTCCCGTTAGGGTATATCGCTCCAAGTAAGGCAACAACGTTGGAAAATTGTAACACTACTGATGGAAAAGTCTAATTCTTCCAATAAACGTATCTTCTTTACTCCCCTTATGAAATATATGGTAAGAGGAAGTATTGCGATCGTGAAAAATTTCGAATTCAAATTTTTAACGTAAATGCCCGTTTTCAGGACCAATTAACCAAGTCTCGTAAAATGGTGTTCGTGTGTGTCTGCCTCTATCGGTCTGTGTGTATGTGAACAGGCTAGCTCAAAAACGAAAAATTGAAGGAAACTGAAATTACATATTTTAGGTAGATAAATGCCTGGCATGTCACAGCAACTTTTTCGTCAAAATCGATTAACAGAAGTTTTACTCTTGTTTACAATTTCCTAAAAAACGGCCTCAGCGATTTTGATTAAACTTGTCTAAAGTCTTCTTCTTAAAGTCTTTTACCTTTTCATAACTTAAGTACGTAACCGAGAAGTATGATAAATCATGTTTATGATTAGATGAAAGGTAAAAAACAAATATATCTAAATAATACCAGTGTATTAGGAAAGATATAGCGTATCTTTTAGTTCTGGAAGAGTTGACCCAAGCTTGTCCGAAAGCGGACGGATGCGACCGGAACCTCCTTTCATCACGCCCTCATTATGTTCTCTACAATAGGCTATGTAAAAATGTAATGCAATAATATGAAAGTAGAAATTATTTTCTTAATAATTTATACTTTTATATTATTTGGACGGCAGAGGCGTTGGATGGCTATACGGCTTAAGACAGGCGTTGACTGAAGATTAAGACTTTTATATTATTTAATGGGATTAATTTTTCCATGGAAACTTTTAAAATTTAGCTTGACGAACAAGATATCGAACGAACGTCGTTTTTTTGAAAAAGGCTTAAGCGCCAAAAAATCGAAATTTAGGTTTCAATTTACATGGGACTTGAACACCACCTCTACCGATTTCCGCTCACGATATATCGAAACAAAAAATTGGAAATGGTCTAAAAATCGAATATTGATGGCTCATGCCCATGCACCAAATACTATAAACTCTCAGTTTGAACTTTGGCCTTAACCAATGCTGGGCGTTTTAAAAATATATTGTAATTATAAAGGTTTTGCCATGTTAATAAATTCCTGTTATATACAATAAAGAATAAAATTTAAAAAAATATATTATTGTTTGGGGAAATATCGTTTCATGTGTTTTCTGTAACGTTTGCTAAATGGCGCTTCCGCCTTTTTCAAAAAACGACATCGATATATATATATATATATATATATATATATATATATATATATAGTACACAGAAGTGTGGATCTGTATCTGTTTAGAGAGAATATTTCAAATTGTGTTTGTGAACTCATTCAAATTATTTTTAGAATTGGTTTATTATTATAGAGTGGAAAGAGATAGTTGTGTGATGCGCTCACCGCACCAGATTTCTTGTTTTCATTCCATTTGTCGATTACTCTCCCGTTATAGACTCCTGTAAACTCCTGTTATAGGTGCTGCTGGCGAAGGCGCAATACATACCCTGGACATAATATGTCATACATAAAATGACTGATATTCAAAGATTTTATTATATTACTTTCACATTTCATAAAATATCTGATGTGGACAACACATGACTTCATTGTACGCCTATTAAACTATAAATCGGTTGCTCAAAAAGTGATCCTGAAGTTGGTTACTAGTTTCCGAAGATCGCAGTATCTCAAAAACAACACTCGGCGTCGCGACATCCATCTATTGACACACACACACAAATAGGGAGGAAAACCAGTACTTTACACTAAATTTTAACACAAAACAATTAATAAAAATGTTCAATTGGATTGGAAACCAAATTACGTTTGTAACCTTTATTACCAAAACATAGGATTTATGTACTTAATTTAAATATAATTTTTGATGTAAGCTTATTATGACCTTCAAGTAAAGTACCGTTTTCGGCTCACCAATTTTAACCAAAATATAGTAAATACATTCACATCAATATAAAAACCCTATTTACCAAATTTGAGATGTTTTACATTATATTTTAATATAGTTTTTGATGAAAGTCTAATATGACCTTCAATTAAAATACCGCTTCCGGTTTTCCAATTTAGACCAAAATTTAGTATGTTATTTAAAGCAATATATAAATTATAAATACCAAATTTGAGAAGTTTTGCAAAGTATTTAAATATAATTTTTGATGGAAATCAATTATGATCTAAGTAATGCACCACTTCTGAAAATCATGCGGTGACCAAAAAAGGAGGTTCACAACTAGATTTTACAACAATCCTAAATACAAAATTACAACTTTATTCAGCTAACCGTTTTTGAGTTATGCGAAATACGAACGTACATACAGACGCCACGACGAAACTAGTCAAAACGGATTCAGGGCTGGTCAAAATGGATATTTCCGTCGAAATATGAAAACCGAAAATTTTCGCGATTACAATACTTCCTTTACTTCGTACAAGGAAGTAAGAAACAGTTAAAAATTATAGTACCGTACAGATTATAAAAAAAATTAGTAATAGCATACTTTTCCAAAAAACTTTATAAATAAATGAATCGGCCTTGTAAAGAAATTCATAAATAGGAAGGTTCACAACTAGATTTTACAACAATTCTAAATAGGAAATTTCAGCTTTTTTACGGCTAACGGTTTTTTAGCTATGCGAAATACGAACGAACGTACGTACAGACGCCACGACGAAACTAGTCAAAACGGATTCAGGGATGGTCAAAATGGATATTTCCGTCGAAATCTGAAAACCGAAAATTTTCGCGATTACAATACTTCCTTTACTTCGTACAAGGAAGTAAAAAGGGCTGATTATATTAAAAATATGTTTGCCACCACGTTTAAGTAACGAATGTGAATATAGCTCATTTTCTAGTTTTACTAAAAACATAGCTCATTTAAGAAAGTTTACTTTTAACTTTCCTATGAATATTTTTTTTATCTTTAGGTCTTCTCTGAGCCTGTGATTTGTGTTTACAAGATTTTATATTGCGAATATGCTTCTGGTAATTTTATAAAACTTAGAAATTCGAAAAATGTGGTTTCACATTCATTGCTTAAATATAATGGCAACGATCTCTCCAGAATAAGTAACTTCAAATTAAAGCTTTTTTTTTATCTATTATTATTAATTTATTTTTTTAATTTTTAATTTAAATTGTACTTTCCATTTTGTCCAGATCTTCAGTGCATTATAATTATAATTTTTGACTTTTAATTTAGTGTTATCTGACTGAAAAATAACACAAGACTCTTATCGTCACCTGGAAGCATATATTTAACATATAATTAAGGATTTTTCTATCAAAAGTTAATATACCCACTATTGAAAAATTATTACAAAAATATTACTACTGGGTATCTTATGGAAATAAGGCAAATTTTTATTTAAAATGTTGATGTATAACACCTATATGACAGGGGAAAATGTAAGATTTGAAATTACCTGAATAATTTTTAGATGTATTGGGATATTAATTCTTCAAACATATGTTTATTTTGAGAAGTGGATATATCTACTTTTTATTGAAAACTCCTCAAATTTTTCACAAATCCTTGTAGTTGGTTCAGGTCAAAGGATGTAGGACCCACGCTAAACCGTCAGGTCTTCCCCAACTATCTGAAGATGAGCCCATTTTATAAAGGCTGAATGGTCCCAGGAGGAAAAGCAAAAATACATTTCTTCAATAAGGAAAAGGCTTGGATGAAAAGTTTATGAAGCACGTACGCGTTCCACGGACGAACGTTTTTAAGAATATTATCTAGCATCTTATATTGAGTTATATATTTCTTTGTATCATCTTATATTGACCTTAATAAAAGTATATATTTCACAACGAGTAAATACGCGGGAAGTGATCCTTGACTCGAAATGACCCGTGGAGGCGGAGCTTGAGAAGAAGTCCCCTAATGACTAAGTAAGTAGGTCACTCTGGTGCTTACTTTCAACTTTTATCAAGATTTTTTTTCTAAAAATACAAAACTATTATATATATATATATATATATATATATATATATATATATATATATATATATATATATATCAACACACACAACAACACAAACACATAAATATATACCAAATAACACAGTATTTATTAATGCCAGCTAACTTTAAATACACCAGGATATTAATGCAGTTTAAACTATCAGGTAAATGCACGATCAAGATTTCAGTTAATAATACAATAGTCAAAATTAATCCACGACAATAATGTAAAATTTGCAATAGGAAAAGGAAAGAAACACTTTATCATATATTGTTTAAATGCCCTATATACAACAATTTGAGGTTAAGAATTTACCAAGGAATGGAAAATCTTAATGGACCTGAAACATTTAAACTTGTTAAAGTTGTATGTTTTCATTGGTGAAGTTTCAAATTACAGACAGTTGGTTGGGTAGACATAATTAAACAATAACTTCCTTATCTGTAAGCATTAAAAAAAGAGAGATAAAATTAGACTAAAACAAATAAATCAGTAGATTCATACAATTAGTTGGAAATAAAATAAGTATTGAGAAAAAATAAACAAATAAGATATTATGTACAAATGAATATTTAACTAAACTAGATAAAAGAAATAAGTACCTATTATCATACATTTAGTTTATTAAATACATTATATAAAAAAACTTATTGCAAAAAGATAACTTCAGTAAAGAAATTACAATTAACACCAGATGATTAGGGATCCTGTTTGGATGATTCCCTCGAAGGTCGATCTTAGAGATAAAGGACATCAAATCCTTTTTGAATTTTTTAAAGATTTTGTCTTGTGAAGGAGGACGTTTCTCCTTGCATTGTACAGATTTTAATTAAACTGTACATTATTTTCACCTACTCCATGCTTTAAATTATTAAAAAATATTCAATTCTGATTTTGTTTTTTAAATATAAAACATTTATTTAACAAATTTACAATATGTATAATACTAACATATTTTATGTACATGATTCCTGATGATCAATTTCCATGATCATACAGTTTTTAGAATGGCTGGATTGTAGATAATCACATTTTTTTTTATTTTATAATAGTAGGAAAATGTATAGCAAAAAATCTACTCAAAACAAAAATACAAAATTTGTTTACTAGTTCATGTTTCGTTATTTTGGGGGAATATCGGTTGAGTGATGTTCGTTTTAGTTCGTGGAGCATTGTTGAAATTTTTGTATAGCGGGGATAGTCGTTTAACGATCTTCATACATATGTTTTGAATTCTTTCAAGTTTATCGTAATTAGTTTTGCAAGTCGGATTCCACACGGCTGAAGCTTAACAGATTTATGCTCTGATAACTGTTTTATAAAGCGTGATTTTATTTTAATTCTGAATATATATCAACGGTTCATATGAATATTTTTGACAAGTGAGCAAGGGCCTCGATGTTTTGTTTTTTAATGTAATATTTCTTTGTTGTTTTTTTTAGTTTAATTGTTTTATTTATTTATTAAACGAAAAAAGTCGGCTTATTAATATCTAGCTAAAACTTTTATAAATATTTTTTATGAGATCTTTTATTTGTATTATCGATAAAAGAATTTCGATTATCGAAATATTTTTAGATTATTTTTAGCTCACAATGTTTCATAACATTCACATGCACTTAAAGGTGCATTTAATTAATGCACTTAAAGGTGCATTTAGACGACCGGACCAGACCAGACCAGACCGGAGAAAAGGGGTGGTGTAAACGCTCACACATTACCAGATATGGGCCTGGCTACTTTACCCGTTCTAGTAGCCACGCCCATATCTGGTTGTATGTGAGCGTTTACACTACGTTTACTCGACCCGTTTTCTCCGTTCTGTTCTGGTCTGGTCCGGTCGTCTAGATGCACCTTAAAATCGGTATTACAGTTCACTCAAAAAATCTTTCGATACTGTCAAACGGACAGATTAAACAACTTTAATGCAAATTTATTGTTTTGAGCTCAAAATGTTTCAAAACATTCATGGGATCATAACGAGTAATTTGACACACCAAATTTGAAGAACCATTCTATCAAGAAATCGTTCCATACCCTCAAATGGATAGATTTAACTCATTTAATACAACATTTCTTTATTATTTTGAGCTCAAAATGTTCCGAAAACATTCACGGGACCACAGCAAATATTTTGAGCCATTAAACTTGAAAAGCCGTTCGCACAAAAAATTGATACGTACCTACTAACGTGTCAAGCTAAGCGCATTATCCTCCTTGATGTTTCGCCCTAGTCGGGTAAAAATTCATCGAAATCGGTCCGTAAAGATATGGCGTATTGAACCTGGTAGACATGTTTTATATATTATTCTCTAATTGTTCCTCTGGAAACCAACTCACCTTTTTTTAGTTATTTGATTACTCGAAAACTACACATCTCCCGGAACATTCGAGATGCTCATTTGAAAGATAATTTAATTGTCCACAAAGCTAAAAAAAATCTTAATGGTACTAATATTAGGGATGATATAGAAATATATTTTGAATTGGACTCTACCCCAAAGTGATACGAAAGTCGTGTGAATGGACACATATTTTTGTGATACAACTATTTGAAAATAATAATCCATTGTGTAATAATCTGAATGTTTTTTTTTTTATTCGATTTTATCATTCCAGGTATTCTGAAACGTAAAACATCAACTTTTGAGAGATTAATTTTTTTTTTGTTTTAGTCCTTTACAAAGGTTTAGTTTTGAAATTAATAAGCTAAAATTTGTCTACACCACACATTTGTTATTTCAGATCTGGAGACCGTCAGATAACCATAACCATAAAATTTCTTTTAAATTTTATTTTATTCTCGTAATACTTGTAGATATTAGTAGACTTATAGATATGCACTACAAAACTCTACAAAAAGTTATAATTTGACTATAATACCTACCAAAAAAATTATCTTTAAAGCATCATTGGTAATGTTACTTAATATTCAGATGAATCCATAAGAAAGAAGAAATCAAAAATACTTCTTTCTCTAGTAATGGATTATTGGAGAGAGAAATGTTCGTTTTCCCAAATTCTTGAAAGTCCTTTATTCCTAATGAATATAATAAATGAAACTAATCGAAAACCACGAGGTTAACGTTTGGGATTGTTTATAAGATGAAAACTGGCCCTCAAGAATTTTGGAATGAACAGGGAAAAGAAAAAGGGGGAAAGGTAACATGAAGAAGTATTTGTAAAAGGACCTGAAAGAAGATATGATTGGAGGAAAAGAGGATTACAAGATGGTAAAAGCAACACCGCGTATCTACTTATAATATAACATTATAACAATGTTATTGTTTTTAGTTACCATAGTAACGAAGAATATACAAGTTTTGTTTCAAAAGTACCTACCAAGAATAATATTGTGCTTGCTAAGTGGTATTATTGATTTTTAATTATTTATTGTTATCAATTTATTTACAATTCAGTACATCTTTTAAATAACGAAACGTATTAAATCGTTTTTTTTGTGCGCTTGGTAAGTAGTTCTGAAATATATAATATTTCTTAAAAATTTCTGTAGAAAATTTCTAGATTTAGAAACATATATAACGTTGTAGAAACTCACAGAATATTTATATGCTGCGCATATAATTTTTTGTTTTTTTAGAATATATGAAAGTATTTAATTTCAAAAATTAATTAATCATGACTCGTTTGTCTCTTCTCTGATCCCATCCAATTATTTTCCACCTCTTTGATCTGATTCAAATCAATAAAGCCGCCAGTTAATGAATTTGATATAATAACACTTGATTCGGTTTGAAAGGGAAAATAAAATAAAATAAAAAATCTTATACCTCAACAATCTATGAAACACCACAGGCATGAGCAATAGTTAGACTATGAGGTCGTCTGTCTAGATTTTTCCCAATCTATTGAAGTATCGGGTACCCGCTTTATTGATGTGTGCCAGGATGTATCTTATTTCAATATTATCTAAGCATTCCGACTTGCCAAGCAAAAAAATCCGCATGGAAAAATTTTGTCGACGTAACAAGTACGGATTTTCGGGTATCTGTATTTAAGAAATATAGGTTTTGGATCAACTAAATGTGGATATCTTTTTAAATATCCCCGCTAGTTACTTTTAGTAATATAAGTGAATAAAATTATATAAAATAAAAGTACATATGTTTTTAAAATATTAGTATTTATTTATTAACCTATTCGAATGTCCAGAAATTAACAATATCTGATAAAATTACTTCTACAAGATCCCTTCTCCTGTGTTGTTGACGCAATATAATTTCGCACAGATAAGAGTCCAACATTGTTCTTCCGGTACCAGTTTCACTCTTGTTTCGCCTCTTCGCTACAGACCAAAGTGACTCTATTCGTTGTGCATGTGCGCCGGTAATCGAATCAATGAAATTCTTAGAATGATTCACCGTCAAATGTTCTTCTAATTTATCTGTATTTGAAGAAGCTTTCCATAGATCAGAAATTATTAGAGTATGATTAATTATTTTATACAGTGCAGTATCGTTTCTACATTTCGCTCAGGGGCAGCATATATGAAGCATTGTCTTGTATATATGAAGCATTGTCTTGTTTCTCTAAATATTCCTCCAAAGACCTATTGATGGGGATTTACACGTCCAGCATTTTACTTTCCCCTTGTGAAGCAAGGTTCATCTATATCAACAGTTTTTCCAGGTCTTCCAATAATGATGGGTTTCTTTATCAATGAATCGGCACATAATTCTCTAAGATAATTTTTCCAGTTTGTTCTTGTATCAGAGGAAAATCCAAATTCGTCCAAGCAAAATTGTACAGTCGTATATTTCTTTGTCCAAGAATATATAAAGTAAATAGCCTTGTTCAATCCCAGCCTGTCATTATACCACCAAGTACCCCATCTCTGACTCTTATTTCTTTACGGCAGATTCTTTAATTAGAACGCCACCTGAAACCGTCGTTTCTCTGGTAATTTTTCATAGCATGACCCTGAGAACATATTCTTTCTTGATGAATAAGTCCTTTTTCTTGTTAAAATCTAATTTTTTTTTCAGCACTTTCAAAACACATATAAATGAAGCCATAATGGATGAGAAATATATCGAAGATAATTTGATCATATGAACTAAAATATAAATATTGTCATATGTTATTTGAAATTTACTGATATTACTAAAAGTATCTGGTGGAGATATTTCCAAAGAACCCCAGTTTCACAGCTATACTTTGATATCAGTAGTGAAAGTGTCCAAATTTTATTGCAATTTGACTTCAGAGAGCCAATATATAACGAACGCTTCAAAAATGTCATTTTTCTCCGTTGTTGGCCTTTGGCGGGGCTACATTTTATGACTTAAACATTTGCATACACATGGGTCGTTATCCCCTCATGGTACAATCGCTTGTAACCAGAGCATTGTGCAAAAAAGGTTTGTCCCTCCCAGATTTGCTTAAAATGTGTTATGGATAGGATCCATATAATATTTCTTCATACGTGTTGCAAATGTTACTTTAAATAGATATTCTGACAAATTAATTTATCCTCATTTTCTACCTCCCTATACATGTCACAATTCTGTTTTACAAAGTTCACCTTAATTTTATAAAAATTAAATGGATTAATAAAATTATTTTAAACTGACAAATCGCCTGGTTGTACGTTGCAGTACACAGATAATCTTTGACTTTAGCCAATTCATCCATTTGCCTACATTTTTATGATTATTTAAGTTGTTACAGGTATGAAACCTATCTGTCTTTATATTTAATAAATCTTGAACTGGTGGCTAGAAGAAAGAGTTATTTTTCTTTCTCTCAACATTGACACACTTCCATGATATCAACGTTGTTTTCACTTGCTAGATAGCGTTTAAAAAATAGATCACGTTTAACGTTTATCGCTGTTTCGTTAGCGATATTGTCATGACAACGTGCGTGATTTTATTGACGCAATCCCCTTAGACCTTCATAATTACATAATGTTATATTTATTTTAAATTTTGCAAAAAATATTTGTGCATGTTCGATGCATGAAATGAAAAATTCACTGCAGAATCTCCGTGAATTTTTTGTTGTCTATTGAAAAATAAAAAATGGCGAAAATCTATCTCCCTAGAGACTATTTCCCTAAACTCTATCAACTAAAATTTGAAATTTCTAAAACGGCTCCGGGAAAGAAAAATACAGACAACAAAACCTAAAATCAAATGTGGTTCTTGACTGATAAATTGAAAAATATTCATGTCAGTTTTTGCAAAACACTAACTATAGACAATAAAATCCGCTTCATTTTTTCTTGTATCTGATATACTATAATATATATATATATATATATATATATATATATATATATATATATATATATATATATATATATATTATATATATATATATATATATATATATATAATATATATATATATATATATTATATATATATATATATATATATATATATATATATATATATATATATATATATAAAACATTTATGAATTATGAATCAACAAATACATGTTGGTACTCATCAAGGTTTAAATGGATTATATCAAACAGAAAAGGAGTACTACTGGTGTGTAGGTCCAGTACCAGCACAAACTTTTCTGTTTGATAGAATCCATTTAAACCTTGGTGAATACCAACATGTATTTGTTGATTCATAATTCATAAATGTTTTATAATACTGATTTATATTAATCTAATTTAATGTGTATAATAATACCAAACTATATTTTGAATTGCTTATTTATTAATTGTTTGTGTGTTTTTAGAACTGAGGATGAATGTATAACATTCGAAACTAGTTTTCAATAAAACAAATTTATAGAAATGGCAAATAATTTATCAATTCCTAACATGATTTTTAGTTCTGCAAGACTGAATCCGTACAAATGGCATTAAAACAGTGAAAAACTCATCCCCGTTACGGTACAATCCGGTCCCATTTTTTTCTTAAAAAAAAGCTCAATTTGCATGTATTTTTCTTTAAAAATTGCTATCTATTACTGGCTACTAGACAACATGTAAACATGGGCGCTCATAAACAACAATAGTAACAAATATAACGAGCATACAGGAAATGATTATGTCGAGGGAGATATAATAGGACATCTAGGGAGACAGATGATGGTCTAGGCAGATAGAAAATGAGTAATACATAATATGTCTAATATATATATATATATATATATTAGACATATTATGTCTAATATATATATATATATATATATATATATATATATATATATATATATATATATTAGACATATTATGTATTACTCATTTTCTATCTGCCTAGACCATCATCTGTCTCCCTAGATGTCCTATTATATCTCCCTCGACATAATCATTTCCTGTATGCTCGTTATATTTGTTACTATTGTTGTTTATGAGCGCCCATGTTTACATGTTGTCTAGTAGCCAGTAATAGATAGCAATTTTTAAAGAAAAATACATGCAAATTGAGCTTTTTTTAAAGAAAAAAATGGGACCGGATTGTACCGTAACGGGGATGAGTTTTTCACTGTTTTAATGCCATTTGTACGGATTCAGTCTTGCAGAACTAAAAATCATGTTAGGAATTGATAAATTATTTGCCATTTCTATAAATTTGTTTTATTGAAAACTAGTTTCGAATGTTATACATTCATCCTCAGTTCTAAAAACACACAAACAATTAATAAATAAGCAATTCAAAATATAGTTTGGTATTATTATACACATTAAATTAGATTAATATAAATCAGTATTATAAAACATTTATGAATTATGAATCAACAAATACATGTTGGTATTCACCAAGGTTTAAATGGATTCTATCAAACAGAAAAGTTTGTGCTGGTACTGGACCTACACACCAGTAGTACTCCTTTTCTGTTTGATATAATCCATTTAAACCTTGATGAGTACCAACATGTATTTGTTGATTCATAATTCATAAATGTTTTATAATACTGATTTATATTAATCTAATTTAATGTGTATAATAATACCAAACTATATTTTGAATTGCTTATTTTTGAATTTTTTTAGAACTGAAGAATAATGTATAACGTTCGAAACAAGTTTTCAATAAAACAAATTTATAGAAGTGCAAAATAATTTATCAAACCCTAATTAGATTGATCCTTCTATACCATCATGCGGATGTCAAAAAATCATGTTGTTTTTTTACAAATTTAGGTCTATAAAAACTTTGATTATGAATCAGCAGTGGTGAGATTTAGCATGAGTACATATTTCATAGTGTTTTAAGATATTTTGCGCCGTATGTATGGAATGGACTTCGTAAAAAATCGTACTTTTCTATAATCGTTGTCATGACAACTTCATACCCGTTGTTTCATCACACATTTTAATCAGCGTGAGATTATTGTGTGAAAACGTGAAAGATTATTACCGTTTAGAAAAATTTATTGTCGTTTGACCCATTTCCTAGAAAATGTCAGCAAAAATGTAACTGAGCAACTGTTTATAAGTTATTATTTTAAAGGATAGTTTGTATTTTAGTTAAGTTAATCTAAAAAAAAAAATTTAGTTTTGTTAATAATCTTGAAAAATTATTTTTGTTTTAAATTATTGTATTATGCGTATTTTCATTGTATTTAATTATGTTCGTGCAGGTGATGGTTCCTACAAATTGTTTCATATGTTTTTTACTGAAATGAGGTGGAATAAATTATATAAATATGTTAAATATGAGTTTTTTGGGGGGAGGAGAGAGGGAAGGAAATATTACTTATTAATGCCCTACTTATCAAAATACCTTGAATTATATTTTATATAAATAATTGTTATTTACTTATTTTATTTATTTTTTTGTTTTTTTAGTGTAAAAGCGGTAATTTTCAATGCTGTATTACCTCTTCATTTTCATGTGGTACTTTGTTCCGGCTGATTCCCTCAAGTGCATCCAATGCGCATCTAGTTCGTTAGTATTAAATAGTTCTTGTTTATATTTATATTACGAATGTATACTTAACCCTAATTTTTTTTTAAATATATTTATAAGTTACAATATATATTCAAATACCTATTAGATATTGGATAATCGCTTCATATTTATATTTTGAAGTTCATACTGCTATGTTTCTGGCAAACTGCTTTTCTAAGGCAGGTGGGGGTTCCAGAAACCACATTTACTCAATTTACTTATCTAATTTATTCTCTATTTGCATCGCTTCCAGAAGGGAGCCGATCAATCAAACTATATTTTAACATAAAAGGCTAGACACCGCAGACCCCCCTGCTATGGTCGATAGCTTGCGATATTATAAATACCATTGAAGATTCATTCCAAGAGTCTCGTGTTCACCATTTCACTTAATTAAATTAGACGATGACAGGGTAAATAGAATGGTAGATTTTGTTACAGATCTTACTTTATTTATGTTACGTTATTAATTAAACTATTGTTTTACTAATCTCTAATCTAAATTACTCTCATTGTAAAAATCTATGGACTGTAACATATGTATTTGAGAATACTGGGAGAACTCTTGCTTATTTAAAATATTATTAGGATGCCACATAATATTAGACGTTGATATGCACAATGAATGAAAGCGCTAGAACTTATCTTATAGTTGTCTTCGACACTCGGTGCTCGATGGTCTAGGTTTCTCTCTCCTGCAGTGGCCTCCTATTCTCCTTCTGGCTCGAACTTCATCTCTCGATGGACTGATCCACTGTACCCTCTGCGAACCTCCGTCTTCTCTCTTCTAGCTCAAGAACTACACTCTTCAATCTTCTCCCAAGAACTACCTTCACTCTTCCCCTTTCTCCCCAGAACTATCTTATTTCTGTTTTCTCTGTCTTTTATACTCTTTTTCCCTTCTCCTTCTTGAAAAGATGCATTTTGTCTCCACTCTCCTTTTGGGCCATCTCATTGGTTGATGCTATAAGAATTTTTGGAAATGTTTGTCTTTGAAATGTTTAACCTTTTTTCCTTTATTGTTCGTAGTATCCTTGGTCGGCATGTTTATTACACCACGTCGACCGGGGCTTATTTCTAGTTTTATGGTGCTCTTACTTTCGCTTATCTTAAGCGGTCCCTTCAAACTACACCTCCCGCCTTCCAGGTAGAGACCCACTTTTCTTTGTTTGAAAATGCAATTTATTTATGGTAATATTGACTGAACCAGGGGTCATCATTATTTAATTTATCCATATTCTAATTACTATTATTTAATCTTAATGATTTCCTTCAATCCCAGTATTCTCAATAAATTGCAATACATTGTTGCAAAAATTCATCACCATCGTCATCACAACTCGTGAAGAATTTGCTCCGAAGACAGACTTTACAAGACTCATTACATATATTATCTTGCAAGGACCAAAATATAATCTAATAGTAGCAATGCTAGTCATAGATAGACCTAATTTTTCCTAATAGCTTCTTTAAAGATAGGGATAAAATTACCAGACGTAAAAAAATCTGGGATGGGTAGTCCAATGTTTATGGATTTTCATTGTACTGAAAATAAATTCCAAGAAATATCTTTGTCTCGTTACAAAATGCAAAAATTACTTCTCTTTAATGGAGGAGTTATTGTTGTCTTATCAATCTTTCGTGGCGACAAAATTTTTTTTAGGTTAGAACTAAGCTCCCACATTTTGGCGATTAAAATAACTTTAAGCTGAATTTTATTCCCTCGCCGCTCTTGGCGTCATTGGAATCGATTACATATGTTTTCGATGTTAATATCGATTGTCTAGGTTGTATTGTGTAATCCATATCTATACTTTTTGCGTTAGACAGAATTGATTCATTGCTTTTCATTAGTGTTTGTGAACTACACTGCTATACCTTTAGTTGTCACAGAAATTGAAGTTGTCTGTCTGTCACGGATTATATGATGCGAAAAAAGAAACTAATATTGAAAAAAATTTGTATATTGAAAAATATTGAAAAAAATAATAGAAAAATTGAACAGTGATGTTGATAAAGCACTAATACTTCTATACAAATTTTAACACTAAAGTAATAATTGAATTAAATATTTAAGAAAATATTTTACATTTTTTACTAAATAAAAAAAGGCCTCAAACATCACCTTCTTCACTAATTGAGATTTTTCGTTCCATCTTCTTAGTACTTCCTTTCTTACTTTTTTTACATCCTCATTATTTCCAGTTGATTTTCTAATCAGAGATTTCATTGATTTTTTTTCTTACCTTTTCAGCTACTTCTTCAAGCTTTCTTTTAACTGGTGAATCTAGGACCGATATTAAAGGGGGGGGGGCAAAGAGGGCACTTGCCGGAAGACAGAATTAAGGGAACGGCAAATTTTGAGCAAAATTTTATTTTTAGGTTACATAAAAAATATTTCTTCAGGTTTTTTTTTTTTTTATTGTATTAACCTAAATTCAGTCAATGCTATTTATTTAGAAATATAACAATTACCTAAACTACTGTTAAAAATCTGTTGACGTTTCTTTGGCGGAGATGAGAGGGAGTAGTCAAAAGAGTGACAAAATTAAGCTTGCTCTCTCTCCCTCCCCTTCCCCGGACCCAATTTTAAAATCTTCTGCTGAATCTCTTTTTCGGGAGTTATGTCTATTTGTGTTTTTGGTTTCGCCAGCCTTTGAGTAAAGTTACTTACTACAAGAACTGACTTTTTGGGCATAGGTTGAGTTTGATCTGAGCGACTGAGAACTGAGCTTTGTGACAACCTTCCCCGGTCTCCCCTAATTTTAAATAGATGGCTCGATTATTTGTGAAGTATTACAGGAGATATGGCTTATCGACAAAAAAAGACCTTTTAGAAGTAATATACAGGAATTCTTTACGTATTCTTCCTTATGTGTCTCAACAAAACTTGTTTTCTTGTAAACAATAGGCATTACTAATGTAAAAAGTAATACCAGCAGAAATCTATTAGTGTTTTTTTTCTTGATTGTGCTTTTTAAAAACAGTGCCTGAACAGGGGATTGATAGAATAAGAGAATTAAAAAAAAAAAAAGAGAGAAGGCAACTGATGAAATTAAAGGGATCGATTTTTAAAAAAAAGTTTAAATTTTTTATTTATTTATTTAGTTTGGTATTTATTTTATTTGTCATCTACAGGGCCTTTTTTGATATACGGTCGCCAGTTACTTTTAAATAAATTATAGTGATTAATAGTAACTGTTCCTAAGTAATTCGGTAAACATATGTTTCATAAATGTAGCTCTCATTTATAAATAAATTTTGGTTATACACGGTACGGAAAATCTTTTTTTTAAATTATATATTAAAAAAAAAATATGGGATTTTTTTAGAATTGGTGTAGATGGACTCACAGTTGAGATAGATGAGTACTGCTTGTTTTTACTTTCTTGTACGAAGTAAAGGAAGTATTGTAATTGCGAAAATTTTCGGTTTTCAGATTTCAACGGAAGTATCCATTTTGACCATTCACTGCGCATGCCCAATTAAATACTCGAACCGATGGATCCTTTTCACTTATATATATATATCCCTACTTGAATATTCTTGTAGGGTTTGGTCAGACTTCTCGCCTTTTACCGAATACTTGTCCCCACCGCCTTCTTTCCTTTCATTCATTTTCTAATGAAGAGGCGGCGTTGATCTTCAACGAATCCGGATGCGCCACTTGTCAGCAATCGTTTATCATTACTAAACCTCTGGCTTACCATTCTTCCGCTCCCTGGCGTCTGATGGTTCGCAGTTCCTGACTTGGTCCTTGGATCGAAATTGTTAATAGCATAACCCGAATGAATTGGTCATGGATAAAATTAACCTTTTTCCTCTGTAGAGAGTCTTCTTAGCATTGCAATACCCCTTCGTAAAAAGGCTGGAAGTCTGGCCTAACCCTACACCAGCGTTCCAACTGAGAAGGATCCGTCAGTTTAAGGATTTAATTGCGCATGCGCAGTGGGTGAAAGTATAGCCTGGTCTGAAAATCTAGACCTCTTAACGGTCGTTAGTAGCAATTCCAAAGGTTTACCCAGTTTACTATGAGTTATGACACCCTTATCCATATAATATCGAACACAAGTATCCTCGGTATTAAATTCAGTAACAAGTGTAGAGAAATTTATTTTACCCGAATTTAGAAATTTGTAGTGTAAACAAATCAGGTTAGTTGATTATAACAACAGATGTTTAAAATTAAGCATGCAAAATAATAGACATTATCACAGGTTATTAACTGCGGTACTCGAAACGGAAAAAACCCGATTAATCATACCAAAAATGCTAAAAAAATACATAATGAACCTTCTGCATGAAACCCACTCAGGACTTAAAAAAATACAATCAAAAGTTAAACAGTTTTTCTATGGGCCTGGAGCAATCTCAGATATCACTAATTTGGTCACGTCGTGTACTATTTGCCAAAGATTTCAACTCTGCAAGATCCAAGAAGAACGTCTTTCGCATCAGATACCAAAAATCTCCCACATATTCGCACGTTTCGGAATCCCAAAAATTATAATTGCTGATAACAATCCGTTTGGATCCTCAGAATTCCTAGATTTTGTCAACGAATGGCATGCAGAAATTATAACTGTCAGCCCACATTATCCTACTTGGCTGAAAAGTATGTGGGGATTGTTAAGAACATACTAAAAAAAATGCCAATACAATAAAGGAGATCTCACACCTATACTTGTTAAATTACAGTAACTCTGCAGTTGCTGGATTACAATCCTCGCCAGCACAACTATTGATGCCCAGGAACCAAAGAACTAAGGTACCAATCCCAAAGGATGCTCTTAGACACCGAATCGTGAAAGAAATTGTCACTGAAAAAATTGACCAGGCATATTATTATAACAAAAGAAGTAGGAAAGCTGACAACTTCGCTATTCCTCGTCCAAAATACATTTTCCAAGTTATGGGAAAGAGATACTGTAATCAAAAAGCTTGATTATAGATCATACATCCTAGATGTAAATGGATCTCGGAACAGGAGAAATTCAAAATTTCTAAAGAAGCAACAGAATCATTCTCATTTCTTTGATGGGCCAATGGAGGATTTGAGGCCTGATGAAAACTCTCAGGATGCGGTGGAAGATTTGACCCCTGAAATGAGACAGGATAATTTGAGAGTATTTTCCGTTTCGAGTACCGCAGTTAATAACCGGTGATTTCTGTGATAATGTCTATTATTTTGCATGCTTAATTTTAAACATCTGTTGTTATTATCAATTAACCTCGTTACCGGATTTGTTTACACTCCAAAGTTCTAAATTCGGGTAAATTGAATTTCCCTATACTTGTTACTGATTTTAATACCGAGGATAGTTGTGTTCGTTATTATATGGATCACATATATGTTATATGGCGCACATAATAATCGTGTTGAGGGATTGTGGGTGCTTGCCAAAAGAAAAAAACAAGTTAATGTGTGATACCTGGAGAAAACTACTCGACTTCTACTTGTGTTGAGTTCATGTGGAGGCAAAGATACAGGAATGTGGACCGTTTTCAGAAAATCATTGAGGAGATGAGGCATTTTAAACCTGAAGATTTGGATCTATAAAGCTTTTTATATTGCATATTTATTTTATGGTTTAACAATGAATATAAATTTTTATTTTTGTTGGTCATTCCATACATTATTAATAACCTAAAATTTAGCATCATATGTTAAACTAGTAATCATATAAATCACCGGTTAGTAACTGCGGTACTCGAAACGGAAAAGACCCGAGTTTGACCCCTAAAGTGATTGGACAAGAAAACTGATGACAATTAGTATGCAACGAAATCGGAGAGAAGTATAAGCCGACCAAAAAGATATAATGATTAATCTGTTCATGTTTGTTTATTATCGAGTTATTGAGAATTTAAAAGTGAAAAATAATGTGTAATTTAGATATTTAATTATCTTGTAATTTTTATAAAATTTATTCAAATGGGGGAAGATTTTTGGTAACACGGTTTTGTAACCTCCCATTACTGTACGATATAACATTGTTGGTTAGTTATAATAAAATGGTTTTTAAATCAATTAACGAACGAGTACATTAATTGATTTAAAAACCATCCAAAACAGGCACCATCTTTATTTTCCATCTTGTAACACAACTACAAATCTCATCAAGGAGGTTTCTTTTTATATGAGAGTATGAAAGAAGATTTAAAAATAGTTTTATTTTTACAACATAAGAACATGTTCTTATAAAAAGACATCTGTAAGTTTAAGCATTTTGGTATTTACTATTAAACAGTAAATACTAAAATGTTTAAAATTAGATAAATTGTATCAACTGCTAATAAATGCCTTCACCTAATTAAGCTGTGCTGGAAAAATCCAAAAAAGAAGCCAAGAGTCTCAAAAATACCGGAAATGAATTTTTTTTTTTTTTTATCGTTTCTGTTATTTCTTGAGACTATTGGCTTCTTTTTTAGATTTTTCCATTTATGTCCTAAAAATTATTTATGTCTCATTTTGAGCTTTTGCTCTTGCATATTAATGTTGTAGATAATGTTATGGCATGGCAATGAGATGTGGTGAAGCTACCAAATGACTATACTCTCTACAATTGCTTCTTGGTACAAAGCCCTTTTCAGGTACCGCTTTCAATATAATACCACGGTTGTCTGTTAATGCAGCAGTGACGAAAAACATGTCTGCAGCACGCATTTTTGGGTCGAGCTGAACAAGACGGCGAAGAAGAGAATGGAGACCCATTGCCCGACGAGCAGGTCCGCCTTCTGCATCTTGCTCATCGAGTACTTTCCCTTCAGGGGAGAGAAGATCTCCCGTGGCTGCACGATCAGTAAATCTAAAGACGGCCTCGAACTCGCCCCGGGTTGCTTAAGCAGTCAGATAGCAAAGGCCTGTGTATGCAACACAGATCTTTGCAACGCCTCCGCAACCTTGTTTCCAAAGTTCATCGTCATCAGTATTAGTTTATATCTCTTTTTGTTAGTACATTGAAGAAATAAAATATTTTCAAGTTTTTTATCTCTACATTAATAACTATTATTCTAATCATCTTCATTACTACTGAAAGAATATGGCCAAAACCATCAGGAATGCAATAAGCACCATCGAAAATAACTTAGGTGATGCACCATTAAATAACTAAATGTTTAAAATTTAAGCACCATTAAAAAAAATTAATCGAAAAATCACCTGGTTCCACGAACCCTGCTCCAATTTTGATTTGAATGACGATAAATTTAATAGGATAATAACGTGGTTAATATTCTGTAAAGTAATTAATAAATAGAAATAACTCAAAAATGAGGCAAAAATCACTGCTAGCATATTAACATATTATTGGCAGATTTCAAAATGGACACCAAAGGCTGGCTCACAAAGAAATGCCGTTATTCGGTAAACGGTAAGGTACGGTAGTCGTACATGTGATATACCGTGCCGGAGTGTGTTCGCACGGAATACATGCTGTACCAATCCACTCCATGGGAGAACTATATGGCAGTCTTAGTATTTATGTACAGATGTCAGTCCAGGTATGTAAACGTATAACGCCACAGAATAGATATCTTTTTATTCAGTAAAGCAAAAGAATATATATTTATCCAAAGTTAGATTGTTATACCAAAATAATTAAATTAGTATGTTTAGGTATGTGAAGGGAAAAAAAAATTCCTTTACCTTTACCCCGATGATCTGTTAATCAAAATTTATACATTTCTTTCGAATTACGATAAATAATTCACGGCTATTTCCATGTATATTTTAAGTGCTATCATATATATTATGGTACCCCTGACCATAATTTTATATTCCTCCAAGTTATCAGTAATACATTTCACAGGCTTTAATAGGCTGGTTCGCACAGTTGAGTCCACGAAAGAGTAGATCTGCATTTTACTGAGTACATGCTCACATACCATGCATTATCACGTTTTATTCATTTCGAAAGGTGAGCAGGTACTCTGTATCAATAATCAGTCCATAATTCTGGAGCATGTGCTCCATACACTTAGTAAAACAACAATTAAAAAAATATAAATAATAATAAAGTAAATTAGTTTTGAACGAAAATCTGTTTAAAAATATCTGATTTGGACACGCCATGACTTCCTTGTATGCCTATTAATCTATAAATCGGTGGCTCAAAAAGTGACCCTGAATTTGGTTACTAGTTTCCGAAGATGGCAGTACCTCAAAAACGGCACTCGGTTGATACACACAGACACAGACACACAAGCTCTTTTTTCTTAAGGTCTTATTCCTTTATTATATCTCGTTTTCTTCATTTGGTAACAAGTTCACAAGATATTTCTTCGTGTTCCTTAACAACATTAGAACTGTCTATGTCGCTAGATAAAGCATTGGAAATCGACGATTTTAACATTTTAAGCGGAAGAAACCGCTTAACTTATATCTTATTCTCCTAATGCAGACTTGTTCAACTTACAAATGGGGAGGAAAACAAGTATTTTACACTCAATTTTAACACTTAAAACAAGTAATAAAATTTTTCAATTAGAGTGAAAAAAAATCGCGTTTATAACCTTTATCACCGAAACATATGATCTCTGTAATAAATGTCGATATACCTTTTGATGTAAATTTATTATGACCTTCAAGTAAAGTACACCTTTCGGATCTTCAATTTCAACCAAAATTAATTATATTGCTTATATTGATAAAAGTCTAATTTACCGAATTTGAGATGTTTTACATTATATTTTAATATAATGTTTGATGAAAGTATAATATGGCCTAAAAGTAAAGTACCACTTCCAGTTTGCCAATGCTTACCAACATTTATTATGTTGCTTATATTATTATGCAAGTCTCAAATACCAAATTTGAGAAGTTTTCCATTATATTTTAATATAATTTTTGATGAAAATGAGTAATGATCTTCTAGTAAAGTACCACTTCCGGTGATCATGCAGTGACCAAAAAGGGAGGTTCACTACTAGATTATATAATAATCCTAATTACAAACTTTTAATTTTCTACGGCTAACAGTTTTTGACTTATGCGAGATACGTACGAAAGTACGTACATACGTCACGACGAAACTAGTCAAAATGGATTCAGGGATGGTCAAAATGGATATTTCCGTTAAAATCTGAAAACCGAAAATTTTCGCGATTACAATACTCCCTTTACTGCGTGCAAGGAAGTTAAAAAAATAATAATAGAGTATTTAAAATATTTCATCGTGTAACTTCTATTTATTCACTTCGAACCGGAGCACATTCTCAGTTTTTTGAGGAATGAGAACGTGTTATTTTTATTCACGTGTCAGTTTTACCTAGTGAGAACACGATATCCTAGCCACCCATTAAAACTTTTAATCATCCCTAAGCTACAAGTTACGCTTAAAATATTATAATGAATACTACATATCCAAAAACTATGCATGTAAAAATATAAGTATTCAAATAGATCGCATGTTTTATCTAGTCTTTTGATAGCTGGAGTAGCAGCAGAAAAAGAAAAAAATAATGATATAACTTTTAGCAAACCCCGAACTCATATAAACTTGTCTTCCACTTTAACCTAAGTCAATTTAAATTTTTATTAGGTACACCATTTCTCTCTCTCTCCCGACCAATGTTCGTCTCATGTTTATTTATAATTCTGTAAATTATTAATATTCAAGCGCCGGGGTTAATTTATTCGTAATAACTTTATAATTTACTTTATATAGCAATTCTGGATGTAATTCTGCACGAGGTTGACCCATATATTTGCCCATGCCATTCTGAATTTAATACAGGAAGTATATATTCTAATAATAAAGTTCTAAACAAAAAACAAAAACAATAGTTTTGAACTTTCCGAAGAACTGTATTAAGTTTTGAAATCTAATTCTAATTCATTTTAATGAAACAAATTAATTCAACTAGCTTTTTTCCTTAGTCTAATGCCTTGCTATAAAAAAGTGTTAAAAATAAAAAAGATTTTGAAATTATCTTAAAAATGCTAATAGTAATTATAAATAAATAGACGAAAATTTTGGTTAAATTATTGATTATGAATGGTTTAATGGTTTTTATAAGAAAATAAAAAAAAATTGATGGAAATACTATTTGAGCGAAGGGCCATAGTACATGCTTAGAACTGGTTCCACTGACCTTGCACCATATGGCTGATTTGGAGTTCCGAAGATCTACGATGAGTGACTTCTTCCCAGGTCCCTGCGTATGTTTCTGAGTCCTGCAATGCAAGCAGATATTAAAATAAAATAATAATGATAAATTGAACAATATATATAAATCCAAAATCTTTCCTTAAATCCTCTTTAATATTGCAGATCTGGACCAAAAAAAAAAAAATCCTTCCGTTATAAGCTCCAACCCCACTCAAACCTGCTTCGCAGCCGATTCCTGATAATCCTCAAACGTCTCGGATGAAAAGAAGATTCAGGACATTCTAATATTGAAGTCATTGGTGTACTGCTGATGGCTAGTTTCTTCGAACGACAGCACATTTAGTATTATCGAATCTTTGGTCATCGTCAAGACTTATTTTTAAATTATTTATTTAATTTTGTCTTTTTAGTGAAGTTTTAAATTTTACACTTAAAACGAAAATTTTGGAACCAGTTGTCTCAGTCACAAAATTGGCATCATGTTTCATTTTTACTTCCTTGTACGAAGTAAAGGAAGTATTGTAATCGCGAAAATTTTCGGTTTTCAGATTTCAACGGAAATATCCATTTTGACCATCCCTGAATCCATTTTGACTAGTTTCGTCGTGGCGTCTGCACGTACGTACTTACGTTCGTTCGAATTTCGCATAACTCAAAAACGGTTAGCTGTAGAAAGTTGAAATTTTGTATTTAGGATTGTTATAAAATCTAGTTGTGAACCTCCCTTTTTATCCATCAAAAATGATATTAAAATATTATGCAAAACTTTTCAAAATTAGTATTTATACTTTATATATTGATTTAAATAACATACTAGATTTTGGTCTCAATTGGAAAACCGGAAGAGGTACTTTATTTGAAGGTTATATTAGACTTTCATCAAAAATTATATTAAAATATAATGTAAAACATTTAAAATTTAGTAAATATGACTTTTATATCAATATGAATGTATTTTATAGAGTTTGGATAACATTGGTGAGCCGAAAAGGGTACTTTACTTGAAGGTCATAATAAACTTACATCAAAAATTATATTAAAATTAAATGGAGAAATCATATGGTTCGGTAATAAAGGTTACCAACGCGATTTTGTTTATACTCTAATTAAACATTTTTATTACTTATTTTAAGTGTTAATATTGGGTCTATAATACCGGTTTTCCTCCCCATTTGTGCGATGAACAAGTCTGCAGAAGGAGAATAAGATATAAGTTAAGTGGGTTCTTCCGCTTAAAATTTAGAAACTGTCGATTTCTAATGCTTTATCTCGTGATATTGACAGCTTTAATGTTGTCACGGAACACGAAGAAATCTCTTGGAAACTAGTTACCTACTGAAAAAAAACAACGACATTTAATAACGGAATGAGACCTCCAGAAACAAGAGTATGTGTGTGTGTGTCAATAGATAGGTATCGCGACGCCGAGTTTCGTTTTTGAGATATTGCAATTTTCAGAAATTAATAACCGAATTGAGGATCATTTTTTGTTTAATAGGAGAACGATTTATAGTTTAATAGGAGTACAAGGAAGTCATGTGTTGTCCACATCAGATATTTAAAATGCAAAATTGTTTCATTTTCATATTTTTTTTCACTCAGTCCCTTTTGAGATATTCCGCTTTAAATGACTTTTGCCCACATTTGAACATCCATAAAAAAAAATAATCTTTTCAAGATTGAAATTTCCACAGAAATTTCTATCATTTTAGTATCTATATATATATATATATATATATATATATATATATATATATATATATATATATATATATATATATATATATATACAAATGTTTATGTAGGACTCGAAATGACTTCCTTCGTACTATGTTATCATCATTATACTAATATTAATATTTTACTTTCAGTTTATCTTTTTCAGCATTATTTTTTATGAAATATAGTTATTTATTTTCCAAAATAAGTAACAGCCCTACGAAATGTTTGTCAACATTTTATTTTTCGAGATCATGAATTTACATTTCTATATCAATCCGGTACAAAATCACTTTCAATCATTGAAGAACTGCATTGACTACAAATGAATTACAGTTTTTAAACTATCTGAGGAAGTAAACGAAAAGCTGTTATGTAATTTATAAATAAGGTACTGATCAAATATTAAAATAAATAATACTGGAAATTAAATCATCCAATTTCTAATATACGTCAAAGCAAATAAATAAACGAATTATGATTTGTTAACTAAGAAGGACAGTAAGAGAATGGTTTCTATGAATTTAAGAAATAAGTATTTTAAGAAACATTAATAGTATTTCTTTTTAAATTAATCAAATCATGATGTACGAACATGCATTTATATAAATATTTGATAATAATCCTATCAGGTGTTAGAAAATAAATAAATTTATTTATTTTAATATCCCCTCCACTACTTCGAACTTTGGACCTCACGTGGTTGTGCAAGTTCGAACATTGTACTTCGCCTTCAGTCCAGTCTCAGCTCCCTGCGAATCCATGTCGCAAAAAATTTTCAAGTTATTCGTTGTAAAAGAAGTTCATTGCATTTAAATTGACTACAAATTGATTAATAGGATATTCAAACTATCTGAGAAAACAGCGAAAATAATTCTCTCTAATTTAGTAGTGTGGTGCTGACAAAATTTTAAATAACATACTAATACTTGCTAATTTAACCAATTCTTAATATACATCCAAGCATATACATAAATATTTAACAGTTATGCTATGAAGTGTTCGATCATAAATGAATTTATAACAACCTTGAACTCCACGTGGCTGTGTAAGTTCGAACATTGTAATTTGCATTTAGTTTAGTCTCAGCTCTGGACGAATAATATTTGATTATTAAATTATGGTTCACTAACATGCATTCATAAACATTTTTTAAAATTATCCAATTACATAATAAACAACAAATAAATTTCTTTATTTTCATATCCAAGCACTACTTTGAACTTTGTAACCCACGTGGGAGTGCAAGTTCGAGCATTGTACTCGCCTTCAGTCTAGTCTCAGCTCTGTATGAATGCAGTCGCTATAGTTCTCTTAGAAGTTCATCGCTTCTACAAATGAATTACGATTTCTAAACTAGTAAATATAGAAACACAATAGTTTTTCTGAATTTAAGAAAAAATGTATGTTTTATGTATTAAAATAAACAATATTGCGGCTTAAATATATTAATTTAGGGTGTACTAACATTCATACTCATAAATGACTAACAATCACCTTATGATGTATCAGCAATATAGACATTTCTTTAATTTCACATCCCCTTACAACTTTGAACTTTGTACTCAACGTGGCTTAGCAAGTTCGAACATTGTACTTCGCCCTCAGTCTAGTCTCAGCTCTGTATGAATGCAGTCGCTATAGTTCTTAAAGTTATTTGTTTTAAAGAAGTTCATCGCTTCTACAAATGAATTACGATTTCTAAACTAGTATATACAGAAACACAATAGTTCTTCTGAATTTAAGAAAAAAAGGTATGTTTTATGTATTAAAATAAAGAATATTGCTGGTTAAATATATTAATTTAGGGTGTACTAACATGCATACTCATAAATGACTAACAATTACCTTATGATGTATCAGCAATATAGACATTTCTTTAATTTCACATCCCCTTACAACTTTGAACTTTGTACTCAACGTGGCTTAGCAAGTTCGAACATTGTACTTCGCCCTCAGTCTAGTCTCAGCTCTGTATGAATGCAGTCGCTATAGTTCTTAAAGTTATTTGTTTTAAAGAAGTTCATCGCTTCTACAAATGAATTTCGATTTCCAAACCAGTAAATATAGAAACACAATAGTTTTTCTGAATTTAAGAAAAAAAGGTATGTTTTATGTATTAAAATAAAGAGTATTGCGGCTTAAATATATTAATTTAGGGTGTACTAACATTCATACTCATAAATGACTAACAATTACCTTATGATGTATCAGCAATATAGACATTTCTTTAATTTCACATCCCCTTACAACTTTGAACTTTGTACTCAACGTGGCTTAGCAAATTCGAACATTGTACTTCGCCCTCAGGCTAGTCTCAGCTCTGTACGAATGGAGTCGCTATAGTTATTAAAGTTATTTGTTTTAAAGAAGTTCATCGCTTCTACAAATGAATTATGATTTCTAAACTAGTAAATATAGAAACACAATAGTTTTTCTGACTTTAGAAAAAAAGGTTTGTTTTATGTATTAAAATAAAGAATATTGCTGGTTAAATATATTAATTTAGGGTGTACTAACATTCATACTCATAAATGACTAACAATTACCTTATGATGTATCAGAAATATAGACATTTCTTTAATTTCATATCCCCTTACAACTTTGAACTTTGTACTCAACGTGGCTTAGCAAGTTCCAACATTGTACTTCGCCTTCAGTCTAGTCTCAGCTCTGTACGAATGCAGTTGCTAAAATTATTAATGTTATTCTGTATAAAAAAAGCTTATCGCTTCTACAAATGAATTACGATTTCTAAACTAGTAAATATAGAAACACAATAGTTTTTATGACTTTAAGAAAAAAGGTTTGTTTTATGTATTAAAATAAAGAATATTGCTGGTTAAATATATTAATTTAGGATGTACTAATATGCATACACATAAAATACTAGCAATTCCTCATGATGTGTCAGTAATATAGACATTTCTTTAATTTCATATCCCCTTCACTACTTTGAACTTTGTACCCCACAAGTTCTAACAATGAACTTCGCCTTCAGTCTAGTCTCAACTCTGTACTATAATTCATAAAACTATTCTTTATAAAAGAAGTTATTGTATCTACATTTACGATAAGTGATTTATGATTATAATATTATTAAAGAAAGTAACACAATAGATTAATTTTAATTTCTGAAATAAGGTACAATTTATAAATTGAAATATAAAGAATAATTCTTATTAGATTATTCAAATTATGATACATTAACATGCTTAGATATAAATAATTATTCAATGACCTAATAAACAATAAATAAATTTCTTTATTTTCATATCCCCCTACAACTCTGAACTTTGAACCCCACTTGGCTGTGCAAGTTCAAATGTTGTGCTTCAAGTTCAGTCTTGTCTCAACTCTAGACGAATGAAGTCGCAATAATTATTAATGTTATTCCGTATAAAAGAAGTTCATCTCTTCTACAAATGAATTACAATTTCTATACTAGATCGTGTTTACTGATTTGTGACAATATGTACGCCTATACATTCACTATAGTGTTTAGTTGATGATTGAGTGGAGTTTCCAACATTTTAGAGCAATTATAAAGTAGCCACTCGCGTGCTATTAGTGCCGTATGCTTCGTGTCATGATAATAATGGAATGTTCTATCTAAGCCTAACGTCCTAGCACTTTCACGTGAATTTCAATATATTTATATTTGTTCATTATTCCCTCTATAGCAGGGTGGCCAACCTTTTGCATACCGTGTCCCAATTTTTTCACAGACGAGTTCAAATGCGCCACATAGCTCGTGTACTATTTATACCTTCTCACCTTATAAATTAGAGATAAGGGTAGGATGTGCTTCACTGAGGAGAGGAAAATGAATATCTTATTCACATAATTAAGCCAATTAAACTAGTCATAAATGATCTCTTGTACGAGAGGGTAATCGCTTCATGATGATACAGTCGTCAGAGAGTCTCGTTTGATGAAGATAACCCTGGACCACGATAGTTGGTGTTGAGAACGAGATCAGCTTGGAACATGGATTTTTCTGTTCTCCCTGTTTGCAAAAGGTCTTGATTCTGGCATATATCTAATACATTTTTTTGTTAGATACTTATATAACTGGCATCCAAAGAGAAACGGATATCTATAAGATATCTAGATATCTATATCGGATAGATTCGACTCAATGGCCAAAATACATATAGGCGCAAAGATTCAATGCGCCACTTGTAATCATCCAATGCACCAAATTTGGCGCATGCGCCATAGTTTCGCCACCCCTGGTCTATAGATACTAGGTTTCCCACCCCATTTTCCGCAAGACAACACCAAACCATTACCGAACCTCCCTTCTGTTTAACATCTAGGATATTCTTAGAACTGAGATCTTAGAATTGGGACTTCTCCACACTACAGTAAATATTAAATTTACTCTCGTCACCGAATATAACCGAGTCCAAATAACTGTCTGATTTTTTTTTTTTATTTTTTTTTTTTTAAGTCATTGACCAACACAACTCGTCTTTTTTGTGGATCGAATTTATGGCCGGTTTCTTCAGAGCTGTACGTCCGAGGCAGCCGTTTTTTCCTTTAAAACCCTTCCTACCTTATCTGCACTACTTCCAACTGTCGAGAAGAAAGTTAGAAAGTTTAACTGCACCCTATTGAGTATTTCTGTTTCACTTTTTTCAGACAAATTCCCTGTTGTCTCTCATCGAATATGCGGGGTGACCCGGATTGGGCTTATCGTGGGACCGATTTACTTCTCCGAATCGTTAGATTATGTACTGGACTGTATATATTGGTATATCCACGTCAGTTGAAATTTTTTCTTGAGCTGAAATCCCCCTTCTCCATCTCAGATCTGCTTAAGTATTACAGGGCATTCGACCGATCAGGACAAAAACAATTAACGTAATTTTATTTTATCAATGTTCATACTTATGAGATGGTTATATCGTTGGTTTATACGTAAAAGGGAGAAGAAAGATCATTTTAGAACAAAATAAAAGGAATTGAAGTGAGGAAGAATTAGTATGAAGTAAACAAACTAAACTATGAATTTACGAATAATTCTGACAGCCTCCTTATCACCTGATAATGGTTTAAAGCTTCTAAGTAAATTTTCGAACTAATAATCTAATTTTTAATTGTTTTAAAGATTAATTTATGTTAATTAAGACCGTCTTTTGGTCTCATTAAAGGAAAACGATCAAATATTTATATTATGAAAAAAATTTAAAATTAATTACAAATATTTTTTAAGTTGACGATCTTTCGCTGCATAATCTATTGCTTCAAATTATTATGTAGTGATAAGCTACTTTTATTTGGTCTTCTTTAGGATGCTGAAGTGAGATTTGCTTTCTCTGGTCTGTATAAATGTAATTTTGGGTTTTTGAATCTTGATAATGCAAGAACTTGCGAAACATTCTTCCGATTCTGTATACCCGTCATAGTGCATATAAACATAATTAATATTATAATACTACTAATATATATATATATATATATACATATATATATATATATATATATATATATATATATATATATATATATATATATATATATATATAATATATATATAACACTACTAATAACACAAACAAAATTAATAATTTTATTTTTCAATTTTTTTATTACATTATACCGACTTCCTATTATTACATTATACGGCTATGACTGCATTTTAAATTTGGTTCTTTGTAAGTCTCCTACTCAGCTCGGAATCGTGAAAAAATGAATTTCAAGTTGGGATTGGAACTCTCACCGCATTGGTTCTTGCTCCAATGGAATACACAATAAAAGGATCCAAGGGGATTAAGGTTCAAGTCTCGCCTGCGCGAATCCCTGACATGAATCCCATCGAAAATCTGTGGTTTCTTTCCAAGAAACGTGTTCAGCGTCGTTCTCCACTACAATAAACTTTTCCGGATTGTCTTGCAAAAATCATTTAATGATATGTGCTTAAAAATATTTTAGTGTATTTATATATAGCTCAGCTCACTGCTACGAAAGATTTTTTATAACTAATTAGGATCCTAAATTTCAGGGAAATTTATAACCTTTCGAACTTCCTTTTATTCATTATTAATTAAATGCAGCCATATTATGAAATACCTTTTAATTATAAATGTTTATTTGTCTATTTCTCAATTATTTTACCAATGGTGTGTGTGTTACAAGATTGTTTTTAATTAATGATATTTAATCTTTTTGAATTTTTAGAAAATTTTTAGACTTGAAAATGGACTAGTTCTGTCCGAAACAAGGTTGATTTAATTAATAAAGAAGGAAAAGAAGTTTCAAAGCTTATAAATTTCATTAAGATTTAGCATCATAATATTTTAGTTTATTTCATTTATTCCTGTTTCGTTTAATACAATAAAATTAATATATTGACAAGTTTTTTTTTTTACATAAATTTAATGAGTGAATTACTTTTAAAGTGTTAGAGAGAGTTCGAAAACAACCAAAAATTTTTGAGTGCTGCTCGATTATTATTTAATAATTTAATTTTAATTATTATAAGAATTATTTATACTATATAATATATTTGCAAAAACATTCTGATATATGTAAGTCTCTCTCTCTCTCTCTCTCTCTCTCTCTCTCTCTATATATATATATATATATATATATATATATATATATATATATATATATATATATATATATATATAAAGTAAGAGTAAAAATTACATATTAAATTAAAAATGAAGAATTTCTCTCTCTCTCTCTTTCTCTCTCTCTCTCTCTCTCTATATATATATATATATATATATATATATATATATATATATATATATATATATAGAGAGAGAGAGAGAGAGAGAGAGAAATTCTTCATTTTTAATTTAATATGTAATTTTTACTCAAGTAGAAAATTACTTTTAGAGAAGTTTAGACTCGAAGTTTATATCGCTGTAAGATAGAAAAACTAAGCCCTCCTCAGACATTGATCGTACAAAGGCCCACGCTTTTAAAACTTCAGTCGAAAAAAAAGGAAAAAAAAGAGAGCTAGGGAACGTTTGCCGAAGACTTTGCATTGGAAGGAGGGAGGAGGGAGAATTTTCATCGGATCGGAAAAGGGGGCGTGATATTTTATAAAACAAACATGGAACTTTATCCGGCTTTAGCGAATCCTGCGGCGAAAATAATTGTCCCGTTCCGAGTGTAATGAGTAAAAGATATTTAGTCGTGAGCGGTGGAATGGCTAACTCTGGAAAATAATCTAATTTGAGTTCGGCAGTTGTTCGACCGAGGTTTTGAGTACCTCTACGAGAGAGAGTTCGTGATGTTTTGAATGAACAAATGAGTCAACTTTGAATTTAATCTCATTATTAATTAAAATACGTTTGCCCTGAAATTTCTATACTTTTAAACAATATATGCCATAAAGTCAACAGAGAAATAAACCTTCCTATACTTATAGAATAAAAATAATTTATATATATATATATATATATATATATATATATATATGCATATACTGAGACTATCGTCCCCATTAAAAATTAATAGGACGATATTCAGTAGTCCTTACTTAGGGCAGAATCATTATTAGGGCATTTGATTTTGATAAATCAATAGAGTAATAACAAAAAACGAAGGTAAACATGTAAATAAAAAAATTGGAAAAAATTTACCACTACAACCAGTGAAGGTTCAGTACTTGGCAAGGACCGTACCAATATATATATATATATATATATATATATATATATATATATATATATATATATATATATATGTATATGTATATATATATATACATGTATATACATATATATATAACCACTTTATAGAGGCTGGGTGAATCCCAGGTAATAAATAATTATCTGCCTCAGCCGGTCTCGAACCCGGGACCTTGAGATTAGTAGCACAGTGCCCTACCCACTGAGTTACCTCGCTCTCAACATGTATAAATATTAAATAAATGAGTGCTAAAGTTATAAATAACAAAAATGGATGATTACGTGGAGGTGAAAAGTGAAAATATCTATCATAAAAAAAAAAAATATTGTACAACGGAAAACATATAAAATGGTAGATTACGTAAGACTATGAATTTTTTTTTTATATATAATTAAATAAATATATAATAATAAATTAAATAAAAGTCAAATAGCGAATTGGACAGTGCAGGGAGGACCGTTCACTATTTTCCGGAGTATGGAATAACAAGAAACGGAACAAAAGTGAGAGTGCCATAAAATGGGAGTAACAATGTATTAGTAATAGTTATAGTAATATTTCTATAATATTTTTTGTATTAGTCTTGACTGCCTCACTTCTCATGTTTTTATCACGATCTACTATTCAGTATATTATTTAATTATTATTATTTAATGCGTTTCATTGTCAATTGTGTTTCTACGCAAAAGTACGAGACTTTTTACAACCTAATATGTAATTGTAGCTGATAAAAAGAGCCACTTCATACTTTTGGAATATAAACATATTTTATTAAAGCTAACAGCGAAACTAAATCAGAACTTTTTCCAAAGAAAACCTGTATCAAGGTCGGAAAACTCCATATCCTCCAGATTTATGGAAATAAAGTTTGGAACTTTCTAAGGCCGGGCCCATGGGCCTGCTAACTCATCCCGAATGCTGAGAAACTTCTACAGAAACAATAACTGGGAGTTTCCCTCGCCGCCTTGGGTCCAGTCCTATTTACTAATATTCCTTTTTTAAACGAAAAGGGACCAATTTTCGGTTAGGAGGCAATTTGGGACTCGATTAGCTACGGAATAATATATTATAATTTTTAAAAAATAAAAACCAGTTTAGGTTCGCAGCAAACCGTTGGTATCAGCCAATTTATTACTCATGGAATATAATTAATCACATGATTTATAAATATTATATATATATATATATATATATATATATATATATATATATATATATATATATATTACAAAATAATAATTTAACATTAATATATGCATAGAATTTCAAATCATACGTATAACGTATATACGTATTCGAATCATACCTCCTAATTCGAAATCAAATTTAAAAGTTTCCAAGGAAATTTCATTTAGCTTCCATTGAAACATTCAGCTTCCATTAAATGATATAAAAGTATAAATTATTATTAACAAGAATCACTGAAGCATAAACTTTGCCCTGAAATTTCTATACTTTTCAATAATATATGCCATAAAGTCAACAGAGAAATACACAAACCTTCCTATACTTATAGAATAAAAATAAATTATATATATATGAGATGAGATAAGAGAAAAATAATATGAGACTCTCGTCCCCATTAAAAATTAATAGGACGATATTCAGCAGTCCTTACTTGGGGCAGAATCATTTTTAGGGCATTTGATTTTGATAAATCAATAGAGTAATAACAAAAAACGAAGGTAAACATGTAAATAAAGAAATTGAAAAAAAAACTACACCACTACAACCAGTAAAGGGTCTTGGGCTCAGTACTTGGCAAGGATCGTACTGTTTCTAAGCCAACGGTTGTGCAAGGAGTTGATTCGGCCGAGATCACGCTCAACCTCTAGGTTTTTTCCCCCAATTAAGGTTCACTGAAGTTTATGCGTTTTCTATACGACATTCTACGATTTTATATGTTAGATATTAATTTTTCTATAACCATTAGCTTTCCAACGGTATATTATACTTATATATTGCTACACATATTTGATTTAATCTGGGAAAATATTTTACTTTTTTTTCTCCATTAGTAAAACATAAAATTATTTTATAGTTTATATTTATCTATTTTTTTATAACTTCTAGCAATGAGAAAAGATTAATTATATTAAAGGTACATTAGAGATAGCCATTTTGATAATTCGGCATTTAAGCCCAGTAAGACTAATTAAATGAGCATAAGACCTAGCTGATATTAAAGACCATTTAATTGTACATTGATATAAAGAGTTTCATAAACATCGTTAGGGGCGTTTTCGAGATGTAATATTGTAAGTATATACCTATATACTTACAATATTACAACAACTTTTTTGCTAAAATCGACCAACCGAAAGTAGTACTTATATCGTTAATTTTAATCAATTTTTACAATTATCTCGAAAACGGCTCTAACGATTTTTATTAAACTCGTTATATCAATGTACAATTAAATGGTTTTTAATATCAGCTAGGTCTTATGCTCATTGAATTAGTCTTACTGGGCTTAAATGTCGAATTATCAAAATGACTATTTCTAATGTACCTTTAATGCTGTATATTTGAATTAATTAATCTTTTCTCATTGCTAGATGTAATAAAAAAATGGTTAAATATAAACCATAAAAGAATTAGGTACCTTTAATAGGCAATTTCAGTTCTGTGTAAATCGATTATATTAAGTGGCACTTCCGTTAATTCCAATGCGCTATATCTTTGCTGATGCTGTTCCTATTTCGATGAATTTTTTTGCTAAAAAAACAACAAAAAATCCATATTTCCGTTGAAAACTCGAATTCGAAATTTTTCATGACTGCAAAACTTTCCCTTAATGTATATTTCATATTAAATATAGTTAAGAAAAATTAAAAAACAATTAAGCGTGAGCTCATATTTTCACTTCAATATTAAATTGAAAATACCGTGTGAAAATAAATGGTGGAAGGGGAAGAAGAAATTCGAGACCTGCAAAAGGCACTTCTCTAACATCATCTCAATTCACTTAACAAATTTTCAACCCTTTAACTCAATTTGGAGGGGCCAGGAGGTGCGCAAAACCTTAAAAACCTGAAAAAACCTGTTAATGTCTTAGGGTCAATCCATTTTAAGTGGTTCAGCACTTTGAAAGGATAAGTTTCTCACCAATGATATTTTGCGTAAAGTAAGTGTTCTCTTACGTTTCTAAGCACAAAAAAACTGAGTCCGAGATCAATTTCCTTTTTAGGAATTACCCTACGAAAATTGAATTTTGTTAATTCTCATTGTATAACTTTATAATTATAAATATAATAATTTCCTTATCTTTCCTTCCTTACCTAATTTACGAGTCCTATTTATTCCATAATAAAGAAATATACCTAGCAAATCAGTAGAATAATGACAAAAAACGAAGCTAAACATGTAAATATATTAAATTAAATAAGAGTTAAAGTAATAAATAAGAAAAAGGGATGAAGTGAGGATGAAAAGTGAAAATATCTATCATATAAAATAAAAAAAATTACAACGGAAAACATGTAAGATCATGAAAAAAATATGTATAATTGAATAAATAAATAATAATAATTAATTCAATAAAAGTCAAATAGCGAATGGAGCAGTGCACGGAGGACCTGTCAAGATTTTCCGGAGTAAGGAATAACAAGAAAGGGAACAAAAGTGGAGGTACCATAAAATATAATAGTATAGCATTATTGTGCATATTGTATAGCAATATTGCATAGAAACAGAAACATAATAGGTAGATAAATATGGTCTTGATTTGTAGACCAGAATGTACTGAACACAATTCTTGTATCTAAATTATTTAAAGGCCTTGGACAAATCAGTGTTGAGTAATTTTGAAAACCGCAAGTCTCCGAACACAAAAAATGAATGAAAAACTGAAACATAAAATGGCCACTATTTGCAAACTGGATGCAATAAAAATGTTAAATTATTATTTTTGAACTACCAAAAGATTAAGGAATGAATCAACAAAGTATAAAAAAAAATTTCTGAGGTGGTCAAGCAATCGTTAATTTTTTTTCTGCGCCGCTTGAAACTGACTGACCCGTAATAGTGACCGAAATTTTGACTGAAATTTAACTACAATTTTATAGTATTGTTCTACCTAGAAAACAAATATAAATACTGAATTTCAGCTCATTTGATGCAAAGGGGGCTGCTTGATGCAGCATCAAATGCATCGGTGGGATTGGTGAAATATATATATATATATATACATATATGAGATCTCCGAAGCCCCTAAAAGCTATGAAAAGGATTTAAAATTCGCCCCTACCTTCCTCCGCTGACCTTCAATACTGTACAAAAATCTATTATTTTAGGATAGACATGGAATAAATATCTCTGACGTCAACCATCAATTTTAAGCTCCAAGTTTCAGTAGTGAGCACCCAAAGAATCAAAACACCCATAAGCCCAAAAAAAAGCATTTCCAATCATTGGTCTTTGTGTGTGTGCCTGTCTCACGCATATCTCTTGAACGTGTAGACAGAATTTATTTATTTTTGCTTTGTGAGATTTCGACTTTCGATGACTATGTACGAAATCGGATACGCTTTGCTTAATATCCAAAAAACTTGTTTTCCTATGGACAGTAGCACCGAAACGGATCTAATGATTTTGATGAAACTTTCAGAAAGTCTTCTCCTTATGGTCTTTTAACTTTATAGTACGTTTCCGAGATAATGTATGAAAAAAAGGTTTGAAGAAGAAAAAGGTATTTATTTGCGCATAATTAGAATAGTATATATTTTATATGCAGCCCTATTTAATCACTTAAAGATAATTAAATTCTGTATAAAACAAAAAAAATCATCTAAATAGGACTAGTATCAGCAACGATACGGCGTATTGGGCTTGGTACCCATCTATACTTTTTAACACTTTTATTTTTTTTAAGTAGTTCGTGTAGTTTCCCATAGAAACCAGTTCAATTTTTTTTTTTTAAGTTTCAAATTACTGGAAAACTGTACATCTCACCGGAACAATCCAGATGCTCATTTGGAAGACAATATAATTGTCTACAAAATTAAACTTAAAAAAATAAAAGTTATCGGACAAATCAATATTAGCAAAGATACAGCAAACGATTTTTGTATCGAGTTTTGCAGCAAAGCGGTAAGGATAGTACTATGAGTGAACACTCCAGATAATTTTTATAGGAATAAAAATAATCTTGGCTTCCTTATCTTAATAATTTATTAATTCTTTGTTTTCGCATTTATTACTTACGTTTCGGGATCGCGAATCCCGTCTTCAGACCTCACTTTACTCTATTTTTCCGTGCTACTATTTGTCATGTTTATGATTATATAAAATGATATATTGCCACTTAATAAAATTAATTTCTAGGGCACACAACACCATTGATTCCTCTTTCAGGTTCATGAGCCACTTATTAATGAATCTAACGCATTATTATTTCAGATTATGTTGTACTACTGTACGAATAATAAAGAAGTAACAAAATAATATTCTTGAGACATCAGAGTATGAAACGACAATGCAGCATTAAAAGCCAGCCACCACGATAACTTCCACGTTTTGTAGTCCACGTTAAACGGCAATCCACTCAGTTGTTTATTTATTGATTATAGTTTAGTTCAATGATACGGAATGGATTCTGATTGATCGTGTTAATTTTACTTCGATTTCCCATCACCGTAATGGCCTCCTAAAATATACACTGAATAAGAAACGTAGTGGTATCAAATTTTATTAGATATAAATTTTAACATATCGTCGAATGACCTGTGACAACTCGTAACTCAAAAAACTCAATTTTACAAGCGTGTTGCGGCTAATAAATGCAAAAAAAAAAATTTAAAAAAAGCTTGGAATATAAAAAAATAAATTAAATTCACACCTAAATAATACAAAGGGCAGAACAGAGATGTTAGACAAGCAAAATATAATTTTAAAATAAAATGCAAAAACAACAAAATTTTTATTGGGGAAACATTAATAACGCTACAGCACAACACAGTATTAAAACCAAACGCACATTCGATTTTAAAAATCCTAAAATATTAAATAGGAAAAAAAATATACAATAAACAGAAGAATAATGGAATCAATATACATATCCAAAAACATTAAAAACATATTTAATTTCAAAACTGACTTAATAATAATTTGGCGGACATTATTAACAAAATAAGTATAATTTTTAAAAAAATTATAACAAATCAAATTAAAAATTAATAATTATATTAGAATATAAAATGTTTAAAATTTGCAAAACAAAACAAGGAGAAGAGGAATAAGATAATTATGAAATGTTCAAATTGTTTTTTTAATAAAAATATTTAAAGATTTTATAACTTGAAATTCTAAGAAAAATGCATTAATTATAAATGCACCAAATTGTGAGAAGTAGTACTGAAGAATCTACCCTATTTCACAAAGTGATTTTTTTGATTTTCTAAATAAAATAAATTTGTTTAAATAGAAAAAAAATCAATTATCTCTAGAGTTGTTAAGATTCTTAGCTGATTAGTTATTCAATGCATAATTAAAATATAAATTGATAATCTCAGGATAATATTCACTATTATAAAAGTTATTACTGCTTCAAATTAATGGACAAAAAAAATCTTAATATCACGAAATTTGGCATTCGATATGCAATTTTATTTGATTTTACAGAGAATAGAACCTAAAAATCTAATTAACTTTTTCATTTCAAATCCTAGCTTTTAGCTTTTTCAAAATATATAATAAACTTTTGATTTTATTCAAGATAATCTAAAAGAAGAATTGCTCTTCTGCTTTCAAAAGGAAAGGGATCATCCGACTTATTCTCGGACCAATGCTCAAAGTTAGTTGAGAAAATTGGGGGGTTTATCAACCGTGATTTCGACTTTAGGTAAGAATCGATACTTATTCTTTAATCGACCGCAGGTGACGTCATCAATAAACATAAACAACGACGTCACACCTAAAGCTCTCTTTTTTCTTTTTTTTTTGAGCTATTTTTCCAACTGCATGTACATGAATTTGTGTTGTTCATTTTGCGAATATGATATTCTTTCAGATCTTTTAAGCAAAGAAAGAAAGGAAATATTGTAAATTTATAAATAAATCGAGTATTTAATAAGAATTTTTTTTCGATTTATATATTTGAAGTTATTTATCAATTTAGGAGCTGTGTTAGCAGTTCGACTTACAATTAGTTCTATCATTAAGCAACAACCTGCCATTAAAATTTTAAACTTACCAACTATTTAATCAATTCAATACTTAGTAATTAACTTGCTAACAGTTATTTATTAAAGCTAATGTTAATTTTAATTAACGGTTAGATTATTTTTTTATGTAAAAAAATACAGTGAAGTAGGACCAATAGAATTAATTAGTATTTGAAACAAACAAATTCTTGAACAAATTGATTTTGGCAATTAGATTTAAAGGACAGATTTCTGTAATAGTTTCATGCAATTCGCAAAAAAAATACTGTTAATTTTTCACTCAATGTTAAGCAGGATTCAATTGACATATTCTATGATTTTTAATTACCCAATTATGCATTAATTTTCTGCTTTAACATATTTATCATTTATAAAATCGTTTTTCATATTCAGACTATAGTTGGAGGCTTTATATTCGCTGAGGATGACGAAGAGAAAAGTGTAAAATGCAGAAAAAATAAAAATTAGTGTTACAAAGTTATATTTATAAATTTACTAAGAAGAAATATTTGTTACTGAACAATTTTGTATAAATCTACCTTTTATTCCTTTAGTTCTTTTTCATTTCAGTTTCTAATTGTTATTATGCATTCCTCTTATTTCTTTTTGGGAATTTGTATTTAATCTGCTACGGCCTATAAATTTATTACTTATTACAATTTGTTTCTTTTGTTTATTTTATTTTTATTTTTTCTGCTTTAAATCTCTTTCTCTGTTAATTATCATTATTATTAATCCCTTTCTGTTATTATTATTTACAGCTACTCTGTTCAATACCTGATGTATTATATTTTATTTTGTTTTTATTATTTTTTTTTAAATTCTATAAACACTATTGTTCGTAAAAGGAATGCTAACTTCATATTGTAAGCGAATATAATTATTTCATATACATATCGAACGTAACTCCAATATAGGGAACAAGAATTTTCTTAGCACAATTCGTTCTTATTTTTTTTTTTTTTTAATACATGTATTTAAATAAAAATGAACAAAAGGAAAAATAGATTATATCTTCGGCCACAATAAGAAACTGTCCGATTCCAACTTTTCAGCAGAGAAAAAAAAAAAATTTAAATTAAATTTTCATCGTATTGAGATATGCTTTTTTAAAATATTAAGTACCAGCAACTAATGTACTAACGAGTAAAAAAAAATAACAGTTATTTGTTATACATAAAATTTAGGTAAAAATAAAATAACCCTAAATCAAGACGTTTTGTACTTAAGTGGTTTCACATTGCGACCGACGATGAAATAAGATTTACCATCAGTAAGTTAAGAAATATTTGGATAAATATGCATCGACTTTTTTTCAGCATTGAGGTTCTTATTTAGAATTTTGTCTTGTTTTAATGATCGGAAGATTAATTCTATTGGCTTACCAGAGTTTATAATTAAAGTCAATAATAGGTCTAATGGCCCAATGTACAAAACTATAAGTAAAGGTACAGGAGCAGTTTTAGTAAATATTCTAGTACGAAGTACGGTTTACTAGTATTATTAGTGCTTAATATGCTTAGCAGGCAACGTTGCTAGGCTAAAGACCGGCCATAAAGACCACCCTGCACCCTTATCTACCGGGGGAAGGGATGCAAAGGGAATCTATCAAATCTAAGGGCCATAACCTGAATCCTTAAGGGATATAAATATAGTTTCTGGGTCTATTGTGGTCTGGACCTTTTTCCACTAGATGGGCTCGTACAGGGTCGGTAAGGAAAAGAAAAAAAAATGGTCCGAGGAGAAATTGTTTTTTCTTAGGAGGGTCTGGGTATGACATCTCGGTAACCTTTATCCTCCCTTGTTCTACATTACCTCCGAGATATTTTGTATTACTATCATTATAATTATTATTTTATATGAAAAATTAGTATTTTAAAATTTGTTTAAAAAAAATTGTATATTATATATATATATATATATATATATATATATATATATATATATATATATATATATATATATTCCAAGACGGAAGTGAGACTGATTTTACCCTGCTTGACAAACATTAAAAATTGCTATGATCAAAAAAAAAATTAAACATTATAACAAAAACCTTAAATGTATGTTATATAGTAAAAAGTGATAGATCATTAAATTACACAGACCAACAGTAGTTATGGTGGCGGGGTATTTGGAACTTAATTCACATGGATTTGGTACCCTGAATTCAAATATGCCGTTAGTTTTAGCCTAGGAGGTCAAATTTCTAAGATATAACGTTTGATTGAAATGTACGTATTACGATATGTTAGGTTTAATCCATGAATCAAATCTAAAAATTAAATGTGAAATTTTTATTATTAAATTACACAAATATTATTATATTATACAAATATCATTATATCATACAGATATTATTATAATATACTATTATTATTATATATACAAAGATAGTACTAAGTCATCGATGGACCAACTAGTCACTCAACACTTCGGAAGTTTTTTTTTTATGACATTCTTAAATATATCTTGGA
The DNA here is from genome assembly GCA_948150685.1 of Rhaphigaster nebulosa. Classification (NCBI taxonomy): domain Eukaryota; kingdom Metazoa; phylum Arthropoda; class Insecta; order Hemiptera; family Pentatomidae; genus Rhaphigaster; species Rhaphigaster nebulosa. Next base: position 25,017,087 of record OX411312.1, read on the forward strand.
ACAGTCCCTATCTCAACTCCACCAATAATCTGCCATTAAGCGCGTATTCCATCTTCCTTGATCCTTGGAGGTCCTCCTTAATTTTAATATCTTGATGAAATCGTCCTCCTTGCTCCTCACTGCTGTCATTTTCAGGAAAGCGGTCCAGGTGGCTGTGTAAATAATGCACTAAATCAGGATTTGTACACTTGCTACGGTTGTTTCTATTGATTCCAGTAATATTTACTAGACAGAATTAGCGGTCATCGATATGGTTATTGGGTTCTCTCCAAACCATCGGTACGCCGAATTTCAAAGTTTTCTTTTCCCGCTGGTCCAATGGCGGAGATGTTCTGTACAAGTTTTACAAAACAGATGCGGTACTCAGATCTTTTCCTGACCACCGAGCTTAACACCAAAGTATCCATGATATGATCACTTCACAAGATCACTAACAGTCTCTCTGTTCTCTTTCACATCTCCGCATAGCAAAACACATCAGGATGATTTACACACTTCTACTTGAACTAATTTTTTTATCAACTTCGACCTATCCTGCCCGGCTAATACTCACAAACTGACCTCAAATAAAGTTGAAGCATTGAAATGAAGGATGGGATTCCCAGCAAGGAAGTGGGGATTCACAGCTTGGTCAAGTAGGAAGTGGCTTGAGTCAAGCAGGCGGTTTTACTTCTTTTTCACACTTATCTGAAAAAGTAAAGCAGATAGAAAAAAAAACAGATTTCATATTTAGATTCAGCGCCCCAAATATAGTTTAAATCAGTTCCTAAACCCTAGGCACCAAAAAAAAATTATTATCTTGTAGGTCTGTGTTATAGTTGAATCTACTTTAAACTCGGGGTGAGAAAAAAAAAATTATTATTTTATAAAATACACGCAAAATGAAATAAACTGTAATTAATCCACATTGTACCTACTTTTCATTAGAATTATTGATTATTCTGAAAATGGGATATCATTCTATGAAAAATAAATAGCATTTTTACTTGATTTTGTGCTTTTTTTCTCAGGAAATACAAAATATAGACGCACTTAATTCTAAAAATAAAAACCTCCAAAATGGAGATCAAAAGAGAAATAGCAAGCATTCAGAGAAATGATATAATTCAGTTTTGATAGCTATAGATTAAAAAAAAAAGATTATACTATACCGTAACAATAGTGATTTTAAGCACTTGCCTGAAGCAGTAGTTTTTGAGGCAATTCGAGTGAAGTTATATTTTTAGATTTACGAATTTGTTAGTAAAAAAAATAGCTTAATTAAGCACTAATTAATATAAAAATTATCTCCACTTACAATTAGTTTTTAACTTTAAAGCATTAACTGTTTTTGAAGACAAGAGCGGCTGGAGGGGATGGCATTATCCGTCATGCCTATGGGCGGCAATACAACAAATCCTCTCTTGTATTGTAATATTGAATAAAAGGAGCCAATATTTTAAACATTATATATATATATATATATATATATATATATATATATTTTTTTAACTTCGTCTTATATCGTTACTCTACATTTACTAGAATAATGGAAACACAAAAACAAATAGAAAAAAATGTATATAATATTATATTTTAATATAATAGGAGGAGTTTGCTTAAAAATTTCATGTGCATATCCGTATTTATATCAAACTATATACATGTGCAATTATCAGTGCAGTAATGAAAAGAACCAAGTGGCGTAAATCCAGATAATCTTGGATGGCAATGGGGAAATAAAGTTAGCAACAAAAAATAAGCGAATGAACAAAAAGAACTAATATTTAACAAAAAATAATTATAATGAACTCCAATTATGAAAATAACATATTAACTACATTTTGCGAGTGGCTGCTCAATTATGCCGAGTTGCTAATTCACGCAGCATACTCATCAGTCCAATAGACTATCATATATTAATTAATTGATTATATATATATATATATATATATATATATATATATATATATATATATATATATATATATATATATATATTAAAAAAGAGAGTTAGACTGGAGCATAATGTATATACACTTACAAAGGCAGGGCACAGTCAGTGGATCACCGATTACAACCAATTTTTTTTTTTTTTTTTGGTGATTCCATATCCAGTAATATTGGAAAAGTGTTCCGGCTTTCGTTCCAAAGGATCCCATGAGCCAAGAAAAAAATAAAAAATGCTGAAATTGCTTTATTTCATATCTCGAATTCGGAAAATGATATCGACATGGTTTTCCCACCAAAACATTCGTTTTTTAGAATATATCAAAGGAATAATAAAAACTTTCAAGAATAATGGTGAAATGAATTGAAAAAATGTTCAGATTATTGGGGTTCAGATTTTCAGATTTAGATTTAGCGCACCAAAAAACCTTTATAATGAAAATATCATCGAGAACAATTTTTTTTTTCAGTTCCTATGTAGTTAAAAATGTTTCAGCCACGAAGCCTAGTTATGAATGTTCATCCATTTCGATGTTCTTGAATTTGTTGAAAAGAGTAAAGCTTCTCCTTTCCAATATTATGAGATCCCGAGCTCTTAGCAGTGTACATATCATATTATAAAATTATTATTAGTAATAAAGAAATAGTAGGTACATAAATATTGGAGAGAAACAGAGAGAGAGAGAGAGAGAGAGAGAGAGAGGGGGGAGGGAGAGAGAGAAGGTGGGAGAGAGGGCGAGGAAGAGGGAGTGTGGGAGGAAGAGGAAGAGGGAGGGAGTGGGGGAGTGGGGGAGGAAGAGAGAGAGAGGATGAGGGGGGGAGGGAGAGAGGGTGAGGAAGAGGGAGTGTGGGAGGAAGAGGAAGAGGGAGAGAGAGAGGGAGTGGGGGAGGAAGAGAGAGAGGGTGAGTGAGAGAGAGAGTGAGATTAAGAAATATAGAAGCATATGGATGCTGTAAAAATACCAGTTAAATTTCTATTGAATTTCATTTTTATCTTTATGGGCTTTCTCACCATTTCAGTATTTCTTCTGTTTCTCTTATTTAATTTGATACAACCATTTTATTTTTATAGCATTTTCTATTTCTTCTTTATTTCTCTCTTTAAAACATTTTTTTCATTCTCTTTTTTACCAATATTTTTCTATTATTAAAATTTTCCTTCTTATCTGTTAATATTTTTAATCTTCTATTCGGATTATTGTCTATTAGTTTGTCTCATGTCTATGTTGTAACTTTCAAGATGGTGTTGGGACTGAACGTCTGCGATATAAATAAAAATAAAACACGCCGGTTTTTTTCTTATGTTCACCATTGGCTGATCTTATAAGATATCATCTTTATTGATATTTTTAAAAAATCGATATATCCGTATCCGGGTTATAGAGTGCCTAAAACATTGATTAATGTGCTTGTCTGTTGTTTTTTATTTTGGTGCATGCGATTTCGTTCAAAGAATCCATTTTGATTTGTTCATGTCATATATCACTCCTATCATTATAAACTTCAAGGGCAGAATAGATTAATTACAGCGCCAGAGCTTCTGTGAGGAACTTTTCATTGGACAATTTATAACAGTTTTGAAAAGGTTGATCGAAAAACCATGACATGGCCTTGAGTATACGTTATTCCAGCAAATAATAAAGACAGCCAGCCATAGGTATTGTGTTGTACACATTATCAAAGATCTTTTTTTTTTTTTTTTTTTTTTTACAAAACCGCTGCCTACCAATTTCTTTATTCTACGGCGTTTTATTATTTGATAACATCACTCATCAATCATACATGAATTTCACGAGTATATGCACCTAACAAAATATAATAACATATCCTTTGTATAAGGATTAATCTAATATTTGATATGGTTGAAAGATGGGACCAATTGTGGTTGACATCCAACAAGTCACCAAATTAAGAGCTCATATAACATCACTATTATAATTACTTTACACAGTAATGATTACAAACTCTACTACTGACAGATTATCGTAAAAAAATGCGCTATCTAAAACGAATCAGTATTATACAACCAGACTTATGTGGTTAAGACGGGCAAATCCAAAATTTTAAACATGTACTTTGCCTGTAAATTGTTTGACAGATTACAATTTATTATAAAGAAAAGTGTTTGTTATAGGACCGCTTATTCAGAAAGGTTTAGCTTAATAAAGCTTTAGGCTGCCCATAGGAACGAAACACTGACCAATAATAAATTGCAAAGAGGAAAAGTGTCCAACATACGTACTTATCGTTGTCATGACAACTGCATACCAGTGGAAGCAAGTCGGAATAAGAATAGGAGGGTGAGGAAAAGTATAAAGTGCGAAAACCTGAAAATTATTTAAGTAAAACTTTATTGCCTTTCATAAAAATGTATTATAGTTTTGATCCTGTTTCTTGAAAATGTCTGTAATAAATGAGACTCAACAATAGAGAGAGAAATGCTTTATTTGCATCAATAGTGCCCAAATACCTTGGGTATATAGCTAGACATACAATAACACTATACCTAATATTTATAACATTTTTTTTCTTTCATTTTAGATTTAAACACATTGTAATTATCACTACATTACCCATATTTTATCTGTTCCTTTTTTTTATTTTTCCTTTATTTGATATATATCTTCTGTTTCTCTCTAATCAATCCCTTATGTCTCTTTTTCGATGACTCTCAATCACATCATAATTTTAAAAAACGCTTTCTCTCTTTTATACATACAAAACAAAAAAACATCGAAAACTAATCAAATGTTTATATTTTAGAAACGCACACCTAAGCATCAAAAACATTTCAATAAATAATAACTAAATAAAAAGATACGAATATAAATAAATTATATTTATTTATTTATATCATATTTTTATTTATTTTTGTTATTTTAAATAATTTTTTTTAAATATATTTCTTTTTATATTATTTGAAATTATATTATAAATTCTTATTTTAATGGTTGCTATGTATTTTAGGAGTTCTAAATCTAAATTTAACGCGAATGAAATTGTGGAACGCTAGTTCGCCATGAAGAACTCTTATAGCACTAGCCTGCGATGGTTGTGGTTTATAATTTTTGATGACCGATTCTTAGGTATTTTTTAGCTCTGAATCCGAAAACGACCTTCATTTTCTTTCATAACGTCAGGATTTTTCGCAAACGCAAATTTCAAAATTTGTAATAAGTAAAACAATTACGAACATATGAGCCTTAAAAATAGACTCAAAACGTTTTTCTCTTATCATTCATTTATTTATTTTTGGTTCATTCTTTGCATTCTTATAGCTTTTCTGTCTGTCTGAGCTTAACGGTTTCGTTTGATACTGATCTGACCAAAGAAAATTCAGGATTAATTGGTTTGAGGCTTAGAAAGAAGTACCTGCTACAACCAATTACCTGCTGAACTAGCTGCTGGCAACTCATACTCCTGGTTTAGATACAGAGAAAGTGATTTTTTTCCCCCATATTTGCGGTACATTTATTTCCATATTGCGAATAATTCTGACGTGATGTGAATAAATGAAGGCCATTTGCGGATTCAACGCTAAAAAGACATAGGAATCAATCATCAAAAGTTAAAACATGTCACAAACTAAACTTTTGAAGGGCTTGTGCAATCATCCATGTCGTATCCCATTGAAAGGCATGGAGTATGTATGAAAGTCTAATAAGTGGTCCTTATGTGCATTACAAATTAAGATTGGTACCTATATAATTATAATGTATGGATATTTTTCCCCCTCATATAGTTACCCTTTAAAAGAGCCATGTTAAATGTAGATTGACCGATTCATGAGCATTCGAAACGAGAAATATGCTATAGTGGGAGAGCGACCTGTATTTTCGATTTGGAAATAGTTTCATTCGATTCTAGACCAATAAAAACTCATAAATCGATTCCGAAATATGTTCCGAGTGACAAAATAATAGACAAAACAAAACTAATTATTTTCCCGAAAACTGAGGTTTCGTACCTGCTGTGCCGTCGTAAAGCTCATTAAGCCCCGTTTTGTAAGTGTAAGGCGGCTTGTCGAGTTTTGTTAGCCACGTATCAAGGTGCTTTTAATATTTTTCATAAATAAATTCCTACTTTTTGTGAGTGTGCTGTGTACTAGTGTCAGTACCGTATGTATATTAGGAGTATATCGATATAATGGTCTGAATAAGGTCATGTACATAGATACATTTAATTTTTGTTTTAGTTTAATTTTTGGAAATTTGGAAAAAAAGTTGGTAAAATAGTTTGAGACATTTGATAAGGGTAATACATTTAAAACTTTATAAAAATCTGGGACTGTGCGCGCTTCACACTACTTTCACTTACCACCCTACTTTAAGTAGAAAATAATTTCTGCTCAAACTGGGCTTGTGAAATTTTAAAAGTTTCCATTTATTTTGCTCTATGTATCATATAAGTAGAAGTGATAAATTAAAGCAATTACTTACGTTAAAGCGTTTTTCATTACTCTCTATTAAGTACCTTCTACGACTTAATACGTTACATATTATTTTTTCTAAAATCTTTAACTTTCCAACGGTATATTATATTTCTGTATTACTAGATACTCTTATTTCCAGAAAGTTGTTTTGAAGCCTGGAAAATATTTATTTTTCCACCTTTAGTTAATCATAAAATTCTTTTATACTTCGTATTTCTCCATTTTTCATTACTGCTAACAATGAAAGACTGTTGATTATTTCAAATTAACGAAATTATTCAATATTAACGAAAAGTGCTTTAGAAAAAGCCAATTTGAAATTTCGGCATTTAAGCTCTGTCAAACTAGAAAAAAACACCTTAAAGAGCATTTGATTGTACATTCATAAAACGAGTTTCATCAAAATAGTGCAAAATTGGTTTTATAAATTGGCACTTCCGGTAATTCGATTTTAGCTAAAACGTAGATGCAACACTCCAGGTATATACCTACCTTAACTTACGCTTGTTCAATATTCAGCTTCATGTGCCAAACTAATTATAAAAAATTGAAAATTTATCAAAACAAATACCTAATAATAACTGGGGATTGCCCTTACTGTACTAGAATTAAAATTATGCATAAGGAATTGGAATACCATTCATTAAAGAAAATATTACCAAGCCAAGTAAACAATTTTTTTTTTTTAATTAAGTCTAACAAAAATCCACTTATAAAAAATATTGAGAACTATACAAAACGTTATGTACATAAGAGAATGAAACATTTGCTATTGTAAGACATTTGCTATTTTTCTTCTTTTTTTTTAGAAATGAGAAAGTTTTTCTTTTCATTTTTTATTAGTCATATTAGTCGAAACATGTATTTTTAATATAGAGACTGATGTAATGTGGTACCACATCAAACTCATGTTCATTATAATAAAATTATTATTTAAAAATATATATATATATATATATATATATATATATATATATATATATATATATACCCATATACGTAATTTCAGTTTCGTAGAACTTTTTGTTTTTGAGCTAGGCTTCACATACTTACAGGCGTATAAGTATTTTGCGAGACTTGGTTAGTTGGGCTCAGGGAACTTTAAAACGTGTATTTTCGTTGAAAACTCGGATTCGAAATATTACCAATACTTTCCCCTAATCTACATTTCATATATAGGTAAGTGAAGGTATAAAAATAATTATTGTATTACATTTTTAAAATAATTTATTTAGAAATGATTGAATATATGCGATAAATTTAAAAAAAAAAAAAAAAACTAAGCTAGGAAATAAATTAAAACCGCCTTTAAAATATCTCTTGGGATTTCAGCAGGATGAAAAATGGAAATGAGAGAGAGAAATGGACCAGCGGAAACGCGGGTGAAAACACTAATGAAAAAAGCTTGGTGCAGTGAAGAAGGCACGTGAGAAGAATGGGAGGAGGCCGGGCCGATGACAAATGAACTCGGTAACTTATAGCGTTGATAAATCGAACTCGATAACTCAGCCTCAGTCCAGGATTGGTCCGGACTGCTTTCCCGGGATGAAATCTTCGCGGATGATCAAGGAGGGAACGGAAAATTAATTAGTGGGAGTGTTTTCCGGTTTGATGTTGGATTTGAAATGCTCTGGCGGTGGAGTTTTCCGCTATGATTTCGGCTTCCTTTGAGTCTGGCCATCCTATCCGAAACTGAATACCTGGCCCTTCAAATGACAATTATTTTAATTATTTCATTGAAATAAAAAATTTGAACTTAAATTAAAAAAAAAAAAAGTTTGAAACAATTCCGAACATCCAAAAGCAGTTTTCCAAATAATCGATATGATGGTGATTTGTAAGGAGATTGAAATTTAAATTATTTATACTAAAAGTTAACCTTTAACTCTTTGAGGAATATAAACAGTAAAAGAAATATTATATATAAATAAAAAGAGTAAAAACTCAAAAAGAGACATAAATTAATTACTATATGCAATTGGAAGATTCCAAAACACAAATCCTCAAGTCTCTAAAATATCGGCAACCAACTAACCATTCAACGTTTCGTCAATTCAGGCATCATCAGGACATATACCAAAAATCAGATCTATGAAGATCAAATACAGCACATCATTCCAAGATATCCAATCACATACTAAAGGCAAAGGGAGGTAGCATAACAACAGCTGAGAAGGTTATATTAAAACAGCTGATCAACAGAAAACAGCAAATACACATAGAAATAGGCCTGAACCAAAATATATATACAAATAAATCATAAAAATTAAATACAAAGTAAAACTAGAAGAAAAAAAAGTATATATAATAATAAATAAAAACTGAATATACAAAATAAAAGATTAAAATAAATAAAATGCATAGCAAGGAGAGGTTATAATAAAAAAAACTGCTGATCAACAAAAAAATAAAACATAAAAGGTAATCTAGTTGGATTTATTGGATTTTTCTAAAATGCTTAACGTTTCAGAGTAAAATTGCTTCAAATTTATACTGTCATTCCGGTAATTAACAACAATGTCCAAATTCTGTGAACTGTTTGACTGCTTAGTTGGTTGCCTATATTTTAGAGAATTGAGGCTTTGTGTTTTCTTCCAATTGTATATAGTATATATATATATATATATATATATATATATATACTTTTTTGTATGTTTATTGATGATTGACCGTTTGGGAAATCAAGAAGGAAATGATTCGAGTGGCGGCTAAGAATAAAATAAAATGTAAGTTACTACTATTTATTAAATGCCAAAGTTCCATACGTCACTGATACTGGTCAACCCAGCTTTTCTCCAAATCGAAATCCGTCTGATATAATAATGTATAATGTATATATATATAATATATATATATATATATATATATATATATATATATATATATATATATATATATACATTTAAAATTTAAAAATTTCAATATAGACAATAATAGAATAGAGTTAATTCAAAAATGAATAACAAATCTATCTAACCAGATTAGAACATATATCGGTCGGTGCAAAGAACAAACACGTAACAATTACTAAAATAAAACGTAGTATTTTTTTAATAATTTTAATTTGTTGAGGGTTGCGAAGGGCTCAGCGGTATTTATGCAATTCTAAGCTTATAACTGAAAGATTAATCATCTGAAATGGGATAAATATAAATTACAAGTAAGAATAACTATACATAACTAAAACAAAAATATACTTAATTGGTTACAAGAAAATAATAGAAATTGAATTAGGAATAGAAAAATAATAAGGAACAACTAATGTACTATGGAATAGGATAAACCTTCACACAAATATAATAATAATGTGTAATTAATTAGTAAAAAATAATATAATATAAAAAATATAATACTATAAATAATGCAGAATATAATATATAATAATTAGGTAATGTGGGATAAGTGCGTTTTCGGGGTAAGTGCGTATTTTTCTTGTTAAATCGAAACCCTGGATTAATAAGAGCTGTCCTTTAGGAGCATGAAGTCAAAAGTCTAATGTCACAATTCAGCCACGAGAGTTCGCTAAGGTAAAGTATAGCGAGTTGTAAAGATATCTGTTCCTACATGTTGATTAAGTTAGATATTTCAACTTCTGCTTTATAGCTATGTCGGTTTTTATCCAGGGCTAGGACTGTTTAATTTTTTTTTTTCAAATGTTTGCGGTAAATGGAACCATCAGAAGCTGTTCTTTAAAATACTTAGTGAGTTACATTTTTTTAAAGAGTTTTCTAGTTTTTAAGCGCTAGTCCACAATGGCCCAGCAAGACATGCCTGTAGGGGTAAGTGCAGAAGCTGTAGTGTACACTAACCCCTACCTGGGCAACAACTGTTCGACCGGGGCAATCCCGGAATAGCGCATTTCAATAAAAAGTTCCTTTATTCCATACGTTTTTTCAATTATGTTCCACATCCAGCTTTCACGACTCACTGATGATTGTAAAATGTGAATCTCATACAAGTTTTAATTTTCTTCGACGATTACATTAATATAATAATCTGCCCTAGAACCAACTATTTTGCACTTGTCCCAAAATTCCTAATCCTTGAATAATGAGTCTTCCAGATACTTCGTTTGTACTTACCCCTAAAGGCAGGGGCAAGTGCGTACTAGGTACATCTAAATGGAATTATCAATCTCCCAAAAATGGGCTTGGGCGTTAATGAAATATTTAAACATAATCGTCTAAGGAACATTTTTAAAAATAGAGAAAAATCTAGGCTCGAAAATAAATATTTTACAGTAATTTAAAGTCGAACATTGTAAAATCTATTGAGCATTTACCCTGCATTATCTTGCAATATATTACATTAGAATATGCGATCGTTATTGTCAAAGAAAGCAATTATACGAATTTTATCTGCTGAATAGAAGACTAGCTTGCCATAGTTGGAAAATTGTTTTGTTGGAAAATTACAGATTTGTGGTTGCATACTTATTTATAATATATTTAAGAAATATATATATATATATATATATATATATATATATATATATATATATATATATATATATATATATATATATATACATATATAAATAGATATTATCCGTTGTATATATATATATATATATATATATATATATATATATATATATCTATATATATATATATATATATATATATATATATATATATATATATATATATATATATATAGGTATTTTCCTTTGTATTGGGTATATGTTTCAGTCATATTTTATTCTTGTAGAATATAGTATTATGAAGCACTCTAAGAAGTTTTAGTCTGATATTAATTGCACTCCCTATTACGAACTATAGGTGACCTTTAGATATACCAATATTATTATCGTTAGTTATATAATTAAAAATTGTATAACTAATATATATATATATATATATATATATATATATATATATATATATATATATATATATATATGGAGTATATAATGGGATTAAATCCAATGGACAAGTATTTCGTTTGTTGTTGTTGTGACCCTCTAAGGGTGTAATGCTCTTAACTTCCGTGACTTGAAGTACAGAAAGTAGGCTTATTGGCTTTTAACTCGAACTTTAAGTAAAACCCAAGACCATAATGTATTTAAATACTTATGCTATGTATGTACTTAGCACTACTGGATCCATATGCTACTAGGAATAAATATCGCAATTCGAAATTAAAAGATTTATTAACGTTTAATCTTATGAATTGCTCCTACAAAAAAAAAAAAGGAAAGAAAAAAGTAGTTGAAAATACTTACCCACAAATTCTCAATAACTTTTTTTGAACATTAACATATTTATTGTTCCATCTGCTTCATTAACTTATTTATAATGTTTTATAATTTTTATAAAAAATAATGTGGGTACAGGGTAGAAATTAATTCATTAAGAAATATACAACGAAATCTAGTGTAATATTTTATTTATCATTCATCCATTTTGCAAGTTAAATGAGTAATATGTGCATAATTGAATTTATTAGAATATATTTCAGAATATAGAATGTATATTTCGATGAAATATAACTAATATCATTATATCTTAAGTTTTGAAAAGTGTTTATATATATATATATATATACTTATATAACAGCACACGTATATACATACATGAATTACAATATATTCGTGCAGTAGTTTTAAAGTTGCCTCCCACTACTTTGAACATTAAACTCTAATTTGAAGTTTAAGCTATTCTGTACTTCGGCCTCAGGCTAGTCTCCGCTCTGTACCGATACAATTCGCAATAACCTTTATATGCATAATTTATATGAGAAGTTTGTCGCATTTATACAAACTATCTGGATAAGAATTGAAAAAGTTTTCTGCAATTTAGAACATGAAATACTGATGAAATTTTAAAAAGAAAAATACGTGCAAGCATGTACACAAATGTTTAACAATTGTCATGTATTATAAAATTAATAAATTCTATTTATAGTCTATTTTAGTTTTAACTTAAAATACATATATTCATAGAAGCCTTTTTTTTCCATAGTTTTAAACGATTTATTTTTATATTAATATATATATATATATATATATATATATATATATATATATATATATATATATATATATATATATATATATGTATATATATATACCTCCTTTAAATCCAGAATCCTTAACCACACCAACCCTTTTGTTCGTAGCCTTTCATCTCTATGTATCTCTATGTTCCCTATGTATTCTTGATAATCCTCCGAGGCGTCTGAAAAAAAGGTGGCCACGGGACCTTCTAACTTAAAATAGTCATTGGAGTGCTACCAATGGGTGGTTCCTTCACAAGTCATTATCATGTATTATATTCTTACTTCACATTTACTTGTTGTATGATTTTAATACAGTTGTAAACATCAATAAAAAAATAATAAAAAAAAGTTTTATATTATTTTTTAGTTATGGTTTTACATCAGAGAAGAATTTTAGTGAATGTGTGGTTTGTATACTATCTGAAAAAAGTTTCTCTGCAATTAAGATATAATGTACTTATTAAATTTTAAAATGAATAATAATTGGCCTATTAGGCCAATAAATATATATAAATCAATATATAATAAATCAATATTCTATATATTTTAAATGGAAATATACACTAGGAAATCATTTCACTTTTATATGCCCCAACTACTTTGAACTTTATACACCGCGTGGCTATGCAAGTTCAAGCATTGAACTTCGTCGTCCAGTATAATCTTAGCTCTGTACGACTACAGCTCGATTATAATATTGTAGTCATTGGTTAAAAGGCAATTTTATTGCTTCTATATTTAATACTACTGTATTAAGGTTTTTAAAATATCTCAAGAAGTAATACAACATTTTTTTTTAGAAATTCAGAAGTGAGGTACTGATTCTATTAAAAATATAATAATACTGGCTATAAAACTAAACATTTCTTGATACATTTACAAACATGTGCATATTTAAATGTTAGAAATTGTCGTAAAGTTCATTGTATACATATTGGCAATAAATGAATCACGGTATTTGCCGGAAGATTTAAAAAAAAAAAAAAAAAAAAAAACTGAACAACGCTATTGATATTTTGAACCTGATCGTCTACAGCTGAGAAATTCTCCTTTAAACATAAAATATAATCATATAATAATATAATGAATCAGACTGCGCTGTTAATTGTATGAACGAAAGAAGATAATAATTTCAGAATTGAAAGTCTGTGTAGTTTTCAATAACAAAGACTTTTATAACAAAAAAGTAATAAAATTGTTTTTATAACAGCTGATAATAAAATACGAAGTATTAGAAGGGGATAACATAAAGTGTACGACGTACAGCCCAGGCCTAGCGTCATAACCCACGGCTATATTACATTGCCTTTCCTTAGATCCTGTATTAAATTCCCTCCTGTTTGTAATCTTGCCTATTGGGACAGTCAGGGTTGATAGAATTACACACAAATAAGAAAGAAAAACTTGAAGAAATTATCTGAGTCAAGAGAATTCATAATTTATTTTCTTATGTGTATACAAGGTGCACCAGATAAAAACCAGAAAACTTAGAGACTAATTCTGAATCTTAAGAGCAAGAAAAAGTTCATGTATACCATGGTCCGATTCCACACAGAAAAGTTGAAAATTTAAGTTTTGAGTTTTTTTTTAATTAGAAGCAATCACTCAAAAAGTACTCAAGGTAATTAAGTTCCAATTGTACCATCGTAAAATAGACGAAATTCCATTTAAAAAAAAAAATAGTTTGGCTTAACTAAATCCATTGTATGAGGGCTTTCTGGTGGATCAATAGCCAAAGGTTTTATTTTATTTTTATAATCGCACTTTATTTGTGAATGCTTTTCTCAGTCGCGTACTTCAGGAAAAATATTCTCCTTTATTAAACCTTAATTTCATATATTCATAGTAGAGGTTTCTTTTGGAATCTGGCACTTTATTTGCCAAAAAGTGTGGTAACGATTTAGGTTTCCCCAACAGAAAGAAGTGTTTCGAGAATGAAATTTATTGAATTCACTTTTTTTTTATAGTCAATAAAATAACTCGGAGATGCAGAATAAAAAGCTCTTTTGTGAAAAAATACAAAATTAAACCCAAACAAATATATGTAAATTAACTAAAAAAACTCTGAAAAAAAAGGGAAATGAAACTGTACCTAAAAATAAAAATAAAATAAACCTTGACAAATTAAAATGGATACCACAGCACTGACAAAAAAAAATATTCACAATAAAAATATCATGAACGAGAGAATAAATCGGCTTTACAAAACAGTTCTAAAAGAGTTCAAACAGACTAAATATGTAATGAACACGTCTAAATAATTATTTATATATATATATATATATATATATATATATATATATATATATATATATATATATATATATATATATCTTTATAAATATATATTTCTTAATTTATGTATATCCGAGTGGTCGAGCGGGTTAACGCGCTTGCAAAAAGTGCACCTACTTACAAATTTAATTAATAAGCAATTAATCACTCCTTCCCCAGGTATGTGAGACCCGCCAGCCTAATGGAAGCAACTCACACAGACCTATTATAGGATTGATGACCCTAACCCGTGTACCTAAATTGTGAATGGCGTTATGGTTTTTCAGAATGTAAAATAGCCGCCCGAAGGTTTGGTCCATGGACGGTCTGCTTCGGGGAAGAAATGTAGGTCCTCGTGCGCCTGCTGACCTGGAGCAGCCATAATCTGTGAATCTTGACCGGTTTGCCACTTTCCTTGAACAAGAGTGAGTCTGTGGGAAGGACACTGCAGAATTGACCCCAAAACTATGGATAGCCTGCCGCTGCACCATGGAAACCATGGTTCGTAGCAACATGAGGTTGCAGCCCTCCAGGCTGTCTGTGCTCCCGCAAGCAATAAATGTCTGTAAGAATACCACATCGCGCTGCCAAAGATCTCCATGGTCTGTAAGTACCAACAGAAAAAATATATATATATATATATATATATATATATATATATATATATATATATATATATATATATATATATAGATATATATATATATATAATTTAATATAATTTAAATTGAAAATTAAATAATTGAATTTTTGATGTTTTGATGTATACTTGACAATTGCCTTTTTAATTTTCTTTTTATTCAACATGAATGAGAAACATTTATGATGATCAAGATCACTGATGATATATATAATATTTTCTTGTAACTCCTTGAAACGGATATCTCACCTTCTCCATCCCTCTTAAAAACTCACCAGAATTGCATTATGCCACCAGGAGTGGTATTCTCTCATATTGTTCCAGCCCGCCTGGAGGAGCTAATATTAAAAGCAATATCAGCGGCTTGTGAGATAGGTTTTGCAATAATCTAAAAAATACAACACATCATCATCACAAAGATCCTCAGATGAAATCTTGAAAATAAAGAAGATTTATCTTAATTCGATTTTTTTTAAATGTTTACTATATATTAATTATTAATAATGACCATTCATTTTTAATCATATGTCCTTACACTTAATAAGGAGTTTATCCTTTTTAAAATGATATAAATAAAAAGTGATAATTAAATAAATGTGATGTATAAATGCATAAATTTATCATAAAAATGTATAAATACATAAATTTTCAAGCAAACATTTTTACAAACATACCTATAATTATTAAAGACGTAAAGTCTTTGTATCGCGGCTCTAGGAAACTTGCTAGATATTTTTCTAAATTTGTAACATTTTCATTGCTGTTTATTGTGATTAATTTGATGCAAAATTCGTTTAGATATTACCTTTTGTTTAAGTTGTAAAATTGTAATTATTCAAAAAACATGTTGAAAATTTTAAATTGATAAAATATTGACTACTCGTTTGTGTTGACCGAAGTGAATCTGTCCTAAAATTCTAAATTAGTTTTAAGAAAAGTTATTATAATTTTTTAATGAAACAAGCCTCATTTTGTTGGGAACCAAAAATTATCATTTTTTATAGTTTCATGATGATTGATTCAGTGTATTTTTTTTTTACAGCTACATACCGCTTACCATCATTTAGTTATTTTAACTGTAACATAAATTTGTAATAAGTAGAAAGCATAACGAAATACTTAAATCATCTCGAAAGAGTTTTTGTAAGAGAGTTAAGCATAAAAGAGCTTCTAAAATATTCTAAAAATTGTAGAAAATGAAGGCATTTAAAAAAAAAAAAAGGAATATTAAATTTTTTTATTATTAATTTTTTTTTTATACAATTTCCATATTTAGTGAGAAAAACTTTTATACATTAAAAAATAATATATAGAAAAAAAAACATTTTTGTTATTGTTAGGGATGTTTTTATTTTTTGCTAAATATACATTATAAAAAAAAAATTAAAATGTTTTCAATTGGTGCAGATGTAAAGGAGGCGATATTTTTAGATCGGATTGCTGGCAAGGGTAAAAGAGAAGTATTAAGACGGAAATAAATAAATACTGTATATTTTTCTTTTGAAATAAATAAATTATTTATACCTTAACTTAAATATATTTAAAGTAAACCTTTAAATGTATATTAAGAATTCCTTTTAGTCCCAAAACGGTTCGGCTTAAAGCCTTCTTCTTGGATATCTTCATGCATCAATTGTAAAGGTTAAAATAAATGAACCCAATACACATGTTTTAAATTAATTATTTTATTCAATTTAATGCGAATTATAAATAAAAAATACACTTTCAATCCTATTAAATTTTTAAGAAAATATTTAAAGCAAATGTGATTTTATGGATAATAGGCTAAATTATTCCGAATGAAACTCATAATTTACATTAAAATAAACAATGATAAATAAATATTTTGTCTGAATCATATTTTTTTTTTTTTTAATTTTTATTTAATTCCCCCAGAAAGGTAACGGTTCGCAGAATTATTGGATATATTTATTAGATAATTTTATTAGATAATTATTGGATATAATTAGTAGATACTTTTATAGTTCTCATTTAATTCTTTTATATACTTTATTTTATCAGTTGTTTAATGGATTTTCTTAAAATAGAAAAATCCTTATGCAGGACTACACATGATGCAATAGGATTCTCCGTGGAACATCCACTATTCCTCCATTACTGGGTGATCCTACGGATTGCAAAGCAATTCCACAAAGCTTTTGGAGGATTGTAAAGGTTATTGGCCAAGCCTGACAGAGAATTAGAGCGCTCTCAATTGGCATTCTAAGTCGCAGTGATTTGATTCTGATGAGGAGGGGAGGGGGTGGATCGTATAATAATTGGCACAATTGAACCTCATCGTGATCGTAAACTAACTTTTATTATTTTAAAATTTATATACTTTTATAACATAAGGAGAACGAAGAACGAATATTTTGTCTGATTCGACTAAAGTAATAGCAATATACTAACAAAGTATTTGAATATTTAAAAATTAACACTTTTGAAATATGTACGTCTCTAGAACTCAAATAGATCCATTATATTTTTAATACTTAGTAATAATACGCACGGATAAAAAAATGTTTTGTTTATTGGGGCTTTATATTTTTTGGTTTATTATTTTCAATAATGAGCCTTTATAATCAACCGAGAAAAAAAAATTAACTCCACTCAAAATTTTCAGTTTTACACTCCAAGATACGTTGATTCCAAACATGGAATAAAAAAAAAAAAAAAAAGATCCGTGGAATCCAAAAATTTGCATTTGGTTTATTAAGAGTTATTTCAATAACAAACCTACATAATAAAATGTTTTAAAAAATAAAATAACTTCTCTGTAAATTTGAGGTTTTACGTTTCAAGTATCAATTCAAAAATCAAATAAAAAAAAAATCTGCACGTCTGTATCATCCAAAATTTTGTTCTGATGAACATTTTTAATTGATCAAAAAAAATTAATCCACCTCCCTTTCAGAAATTGAGGTTTTATGTTTTGAGTTGTGTAGAGTCCAAAAATCGAATAAAATAAAAAAATCCGTCCATTCGCCGACCGTCGGCCGTAGAATCCAAAAATTTGCTTTTGGTGTATTATTTTCAATAATGAATTTTTGTAATCAACCAAAAAAAAAATACGACAGCCGGCTTTGCTTTTCTTCGAGACTATTCGATTGATTGTTTGGGAATTGGCACCAAATCATTCGAAATTAAATTAAATTCCCTAGAAAAAAAAAAACACATCCAAATCAGTATTAGAAGAGATATAGCGTATTGAACTTTGTACGCATGCTTTGAAGTATTCTTCACATGTTGCTTTGGAAACCTGTTCACCTTTGTTTATTTTTTATGATAATTCGAAAACTATACATCTCCTACAACATTTCCAATGCTGTTTCTTTTTATTAATTTGATGCAAAATTTGTTTTCGAGATATTACCTTTTTTCTAAGTTGTAAAATTGTAATTATTCGTAAAACATGTTGAAAATTTTAAAAATTTCAACTTATTTTTTAAATTTTCTATTAAATTGACGTGATTTTTTGACCGAGGGGAAACTATCCTTAAAGCATTTAAAATTTTGAAATATAGGGAACCAAAAACTATCATTTTTTATAGTTTCATCATGATTGATTAAGTGGATTTTTTTTCTACAGCTATATACCTCTTACTATCATTTAATTATTTAAACTGTAACATAAATTTCTAATAAGTAGGAAGTATAACGAAGGACTTACGTAATGTGGACAGAGTTTTCGTAAAAGAGTTAAGCTAACGAAGCATTTCTATAAAAAATTATAGTTTTTGGTTCCCAACAAAATGAGGCTTGTTTCACTGAAAAAAATACTATCACTTTTCTTAAAACTAATTAAAAAAAAAAATTCGAACCTGTATTTCAAAATTTTAAATGCTTGAAGGACAGTTTCACTTCGGTCAAAAAATCACTATTAGTCAATTTAGTAGACAATTTAAAAAATAAGTTGAAATTTTCAACATGTTTTACGAATAATTACAATTTTACAACTTAGAAAAAAGGTAATATCTCGAAAACGAATTTTGCATCAAATTAATCACAAGAAACAGCATTGGAAATGTTGCAGGAGATGTATAGTTTTCGAATTATCATAAAAAATAAACAAAGGTGAACAGGTTTCCAAAGCAAGTAGGAAGTATAACGAAGGACATAAGTAATCTGGACAGAGTTTTCGTAAAAGAGTTAAGCTAACGAAGCATAACGAAAGACTTAAATAACATAGATGAATTACAAAGACTAAAATCTCAACAGAGTTTTTGTAAGAGAGTTAAGATTAAAAGAGCTCCTAAAATAAAATAAATAAAAGACGTTTATAACGTTTACAATTATTAAATAAATATTCTAAAAAGTGTAGAAACTTAAAGTAATCCTGTCGTATACAATTTTGAAAGTAGAAATAAAAACAAAGTAAAGTAAATAAATTTAATGTATTTTGAAGGAAGTTTAAAATAAAAATATTTTGTACATCTCCCGCAACATTCCAGACGCTTATTACAAAGATAATTTTAATTGTTTACAATGCTAAAAAAAATATTAGTAGGACCTATATTAGCGTACATATCGCAAACAGTTTTTATATTGGGCTTTCACCCAAAAGCGTTTGGAATAGTCGTTTGAGGGGACACACCAGATTAATTTGATATGTAATTTTTTCGAAATAATAAACCATTTTGTGATAATTTGTAGTGTTTTTGTATTTCTGGTACCGTCGAAACCGAAATTGGTACAAGGTTGTTGAGGCAATTTCTAATTCCCTTCTGTCTGAATGTTTACTCTTGTATACCCTTCTGCTCCACTACCATTCCATTTTCCCTTTATTCCTGCTTTGACAATGGACTACAATCAACCACTATATTGCTTAGAGACAACATTGAAACTGGCTGATGGAGGCAGAGATAACCCTTCCAGGAACGGCTGCTATCTGCACCGCCCTCCTGGTGTAGTGCCCTCCTGAGTGAACTTTACGATCAAGACCACTTAGGGATTGGACAATACAGACCGACAAGTATATGGTCACTAACAACGAAATGGAGCTGGACTACCGCACAAAAGGCAAATGTACGGTGACTTACAAGGGGAAGAAACCGTCAATGAGTCACCGACTTAAACCAAATTTTTCTTGGTTATTCTACATCAAACTATTTTTGATATATGTCACGGCGTTCCTTCCAATTGGACCAAGGGATCGTTGAAACTGCTTTATTTTATATCATCGAGTTTGGAAATTGATACCGAGGCGATATGCATAGGTAATGTGTATATTACATTAATGTTATCTACTTGTGTACGAAATATACATATAAATATTTTGGTTGATTAATGGAGTTTACTACTTATCACAGATACCAATTTGTATAATGTTATTTCTATTTGAACACATCAGCAAATTACGAAATTAAATCAATGGGGAAAAAATCAGTGTAGTTTTCAGAAGGTCTCTCTAACGAAGCGGTTTACCTAAATTAATAATTAATGAGGAAAAATATAAAATTAAAATCGTGTAACCAATGATAAGGTTTATTTTCTTCCAAACTAAAAAATATGACCTGACAAAGAACATTTTTCGACTAGAAAAGAAATTTAAATTAAAACGTTATAGGTAACTATAAAAGTCAATGGAGCAGTATTTGTACATTATAAAAATACACATGCAAGAAATAAAACTTAAAAAAAAATTAATGTTGATCTATTTAGACTAACATTTTTCATAATAACACTTTTTTAGACTACCTAATAGATTTATCTAGACCCTGTGTTGAGATTGACATAAAGGAAAAGTTTTCCTAATTTGAACTATTTCCCTATTTTCTCCTTAAAATCTTTGAATTTCCCTAAAAACGGAAATTCTCCAACAGAGTATAAATCCTGATTAGGTCATTGTTTGAAGTACCAAAGATAAGATTCTCTCAAATGGCAGACAGACGCTGATTCTAAAAAACACCCGTGGGATATGAAACGGGAAGAATTGCTTAGCGTGCTTATTTTTGGGCGGAAAAAAAAAATCATGTTAGCGTTGAAATAAAATCTATTCATTGAATGTTAGCTTATGTACAACAGGTAAAAAAATCTGATGACTTTAAACGCTTATTGTACTTCCACATTTAGTTCAAATCCAGAATTGTTTTTTCAATCTCTAATAGCACATTTTTTTCTGTAAAATGATACCAAGTTGTGCTTTATAGCATCTATAGAAGCGGAGCTATGAGCGTTTAAAGATGACAATAAAAGCGTCTGAAAATTTGTCTTAATTCCATCCCAGGTGGAGGAGCATAATTCTACGTTTAAAACTAACCAAAAAATAGCTACGAAAATTCAAGCATCATCAGGACTAAAAATATATTAGTATAGACCTATACTATAAATATATAATATTAGTGCAGACCAGAGACAGTATATCTCATATCAGTATTCTAATTAAGATTATCAAATAGAGATATTCGAGAATCATATAGATTCTAATCATTCCAAGAAATTTCAGCATATATTTTTCGAATGCCATTATTGTCTCCAAACCAAGATATTGACAAATATTTTTAGTGTCGGGAATCATATTTAAAATGTCATTTCTCAACTTATTAACATTTATATAAGCTAAGTAAATTAAAAATATTAATGGGAATATACAGTTGCGTTAATTTTCCAACAAAATTAGTTTTGTTTATATCTTTCACTTGGAAGAAGAGTGCGACAATAGGATTTTTTTTTTTGCATGGGAAGCTTCTAGTAACGTATATTTCTTTGAGAATAAATGTCAGATTTATAATTTCAATATTTATCGCAATAAAAATTATAATTATACTCTGAATTCAGTTAGAAAATTGAAAATATCTATATGAATTGAGTTGGTGTTAAAAAAGTTTTTTGTGGGTGGGTCTCAACTTTCTCTCCCTCCCACTCTATTTTTGCGGTTTTAAGAGTTTTGTGCAGTTTCAAAGCCCCTTCGAATTGAGTTATAGAGTTGAAAACTTTTATTCGAAAGGTAATTGAAGTCTCTACAAAACCAAAAAAAAAAAAAGTCTAAATCGGACCAGTATTAGCAAATTTACTCAGCTAGTATTCTTTTTAGCCATGTTTATTTTAACGATTTTCATGCTTCTTTATACGATTTCATTTTTGTAAATATTCTACAAATGTTTCCATGGAAACCACTTCAATTTTTATTTAAAGTCTGTTTCATAACCATTAGTTTTGTGGCTCTCCTTTGAATCTAATATGCAAAAATTCGGTATGTACTCGTATGGTTGTTTTCTAGACAGAACAATTCCATACAAGAGGGAGTACATTTCAATCAAAATTTCGACCAGTTTTACGACATTAACCGAATTCGCTCAGCTCTGGAAACCCTCAAAATGTTAGAGAGTAGACAATTTTATGTAAATTGATTTAGTGTTTAAGTAGTGTGTTTTGGGATTGATACTTTTAATTTTGTATTTTAGTGAAAATACGACCTTAGTTACGAAGCTCTGCTGCTTACGTTTTATTTCATTTTTTTAAAAATCCAAGAAAAGGATAGGAGAGCCGGTGCTGGGTTATCTATTTTATTAAATAAAAGCCTTAAGAACAGGGTAGTAAATTATGAATGTGTGGATGAAAGAATAAGCATGCTAGAAAGGAATTTATTTGGGGAGGAAATAGTCATTGTGGGAGTTCATCAGAATGTGCGAGCATCAGTGAGAGAGACATATTCTTCGATAAGCTTAACCATATCATGGAATCTATTTCCCCAAGAAAGACAAAAATATGTATGGATGATCTTAATAGCAGGAACAGGAAGAAGACCAAGTAGTATGGTGGTTGGAAAACACGGGGAAGATACGGTAAATGAAAATGGAAAACGTCTTATAGATCTGTGTGAAGAACAAAGTCTAACGATACTGAATGGTATCTTTCAACATAAAGACACCCATAAATATGCATGGCAACAACACACAAGAAATCTCAAATCAATAATTGATTACGTCATCAGAAGAAACGGCTGGGTGATCCCGCTGGACGTTCGTGTATTGAAAGGAGCAGATTGCTGATCGGACCATTTCTTGGTTAGGGCTAAACTCTTGTTTAAATTCACTTCGACACCAGTAAAAAAAAACCACATTAATAGGGATAAGGAGAAAAAGTCGAGTATAATATTGCAGGTCTTCTTCAGGAATTAATAGAGCGTCTTTACAAGAAGAGGCTGCAAGACAAAATAAGAGATAAGTCCATAAAAGAAGACCTATGAAGTGTTAAAGGAGATTTGTCACGAAACGGCCCGGTAAGCGTTAGGGGATAGAAAGA
The DNA here is from genome assembly GCA_948150685.1 of Rhaphigaster nebulosa. Taxonomy (NCBI): domain Eukaryota; kingdom Metazoa; phylum Arthropoda; class Insecta; order Hemiptera; family Pentatomidae; genus Rhaphigaster; species Rhaphigaster nebulosa. Next base: position 25,040,609 of record OX411312.1, read on the forward strand.
AAAAGAAGTTAACAAATAAGTAATGGTGGAACGATGAGGTCGCTAAAGTTATAGAAGAGAAGAAGGGATGGCTATCAGCAAGTGGCTCTATTTCTCTGAATGAATACAGGAAAGCAAAAACAGCCGTTAAAAAGAAGAAGACAGAGGCTATAGAGATGTTCTGGAATCAAAACTGTGAGATGATCGACCGCTGCATCCTAGGACAAAAAGTAAAAGAGGCATGGAAAAGGCTAAAAACAATAAAGACCCAAGCCCGGTACAAGAATAGCTCTCGACTGATAGAAGTAAAGGAATGGAAAAAGTACCACTCCTTCTTGGTTGGCACAACGTTATATAGGTCAGAATCATGGACAGTGACTATATAATATGCAAATAAATTACTGGTCCTAGAAATGGCTTTCTGCAGAAGAAGTTCTGCCATATCCAGGTTGCAGAAGGTCTCCAATGAGATTATAAGAAATAAGGTGGACGCTAAACTCAGCATTCTCCATGACATCGATGGACGAGACACGATGGCCCCTTCGAGCACTTAAATACTGTCCTGAGAAGAGAAGAAGACGTAAAAGACTTCAGAAGCAGTGGATGGAAGGGACCAGAGAAGAAATGGCAGCTTGAGGTCTGATGGAGGAAGATTGTTTTGACAGGAGATATTGGAGGGAAGGCGTATTGGGAACCGGGATGTGAGAAAATCGCAAAACCCGATAAATAAATAAAAAAATCCAATTTTATTTTATTTTTTTAATGAATTCATTAAATTTATTTAGCTTAAATATTTATAAATAAAGGTATATGTTAACTATGCACATCCCTCCGCCTGAAGGATTTGATAGCAGACATTTCTTCGAAGGATGCACTATTAATTGTAACTTCCTAAACCTGATACTTTATAGTGAAATCTCTTCATTGAATTCCATTTTAAGGATATAAACAACGATTTATTTAATTTTATGACTTATTTACTTATTTTATTTTTAGTTAAACTTGAAACTGTCCTATAATAGAACGATTCCCATTAATAGTACCTGTTTAGGGAAGAAAATTCATTTAATAAACTATTTATTAAATTCAATAAGATTGGTCCTACTGCTATCTATCTCTATGACAGCAATGGGAACTAGAAGGAGACAGGATACAGGGGTCAGAATTAAGCATTCTTGTCCAGATCAAGCACACTTCAAGTCTGAGCTCAGCTCTGGTCAAACCTTTTTTATGCTACATACATATTTCAAGATTAATGAATAAACTCAAGACCCGATCAGAGAGAGTGAAGAGAGAACTGTGAGACCCAACATGAAGAAACTTTAAAGTATGGTCCACCCTATTTTAAATCAATAGACCAAGAAGTCCAATGTTATAACGCCCAATGCTACCATTTTGGACCAATTTAAGATTGTATTTATTTCATTTTTTTTTAAGCAAACTTTTCACTAACAGACTAATCCACAATGTGCTCGGATTTGTCACAGACCTCCCACCTTTCCATTTGTCACATGTAATTAATTCATTGTAGTTTATCTATATAGTTCATTTAAAGTTACCCACATATCAGCTTTATTTCACAGCATTATTCAATACCATTTTTAATACCTAATACCAGTGTAATCACTAGTTATGGTAATATCCCAAAGATAGGGATTACCATAATTCCGTATATCAGTACAGTTGCCATCTTTGTTTTTTTATTAGGTTTTTATTATTTACTATAAAAGTCATCTATTTATTTAGTATGTATCTTTAACCATATTCTATCTTATTCTTTTCTTCTCCAGGAATCAAGATGAACCTGATCAACATGGACGCGGAGAATCGGGTCGTCTTGAACGTGGGGGGTATCCGCCACGAGACCTACAAGGCGACCCTCAAGAAGATTCCCGCTACTCGGCTGTCCAGGCTCACAGAGGCACTCGCAAACTACGACCCCATCCTCAACGAGTACTTCTTCGACAGGCACCCCGGCGTCTTCGCGCAAGTCCTCAACTACTACAGGTATGCCACAAGATAAAAAAATATCTTACAACCCTATTCGTCCTAAGGGACGGAATGTCTTGCATATCTATCTACTATTGGTAAGTAACAATCTATCAACAGGTGACGTAGACGCCCATGATATTGAAACTTGGTGTTGTAGTCGGGTGCCTTCAACACGCAAACGAAAATGATGAATTTTTACTCAATATATTAATTTACTTCCTATATGTTGGTAACGTGAAAAAAAATATTTATAGGGTTGCGCTTGTGAAGTTGAGTAAATTAATTATTACTAATGGGGTACTGGGAGAGAACGGCTCTGAGGAGTGCTGCTCTCTGACGGTATTTGAAAAAAGTTAAGAAAGGGAGATAAGGGCCTGCGGCGTGTCAGAGGTCTGGCTAGTTCCGCAAGGAAAGGTTTGTTCCCGTCCTTTTTTTTTTTGCTGGTGCTCTTTAGCACATATTCGGTATGAGGAAATCCGAAGACTGCACTCCAGGTAATAAGGACTATTTCCCTTATATAAATGTTTATAAAGTTAGATAGAACCCTTCTCTGGAAACGGGTTATTACTTTTTTTTGTTGCGTTTTCAGAGGAAGCGGTTTTCGAATTTTGGATCTTCCATTTTTGGTTTTCAAAATTTGGACTTCAGAATTAAGAATTCGTGATGGAATATATGTATATAGAGAAAGAAAGACATCTTATTGTAATATACAGGAAGAAAATATTTTTAGTTTTGCAAGTTTTAGTTGGTGTATGCAGGTTGTAAATAGTTAATCAATATATATATATATATTTATTTCTATAATGTAATGTATAATATATGCATGAACATTTAAGGTTGTGTTTATTTTTTATTTTTTTGATGCATGTACATTTATTGAGCTCTGAGCGAGCAAAGGGCTTAATAAATGCCGATAAAGACTGTACAATGTTTCCATGCACAGATGGATGGGACGGAATGTACCTTCATGGACGGTAACATGCAGTGGAAGACATTCGACTACTACACCGAGGTTCAATACTCATGGCCGTCAGCTTCACAATCAACCCACTAATGCGCTTAGATATGTAAATACATTCCGTCCCTTTGGACGAATAGGATTTTAAGATATACAATTTATTTCCGTAGTCGGGGTTTTTATTTTTTATTAAATTAAATTTTATTATAACGTTTTTAGTTTCTCAAGCATTGGCTATTTATAATTTATTACCATATGATCATGAACTTACAAATGATATGATATGAAACATTAACAAAAAGTCGAAAATACTTTCTTATGAAATATATTTTTCCTTATTTAGAGCTCTAAATGTTTCAAAACATTCATGGAAATTCACTGGGTAATTTGAACCATTAAAATTAAAAATGGGTCGAGCAGTTCGCTCAAAAAATCGTCAGATGACCTAAAACGGACAGATTAAACAAATTTAATACAACATTTCTTTAGTATTTTGTGCTCAAAATGTTTCAAAACATTCCCGGAAATTCAGTCGGTAATTTGAGCCGTCAAACTTAAAAAATGGGTAGTGCAGTTCCCACAAAAAATCGTTAGATACTCTCAAACGAACAGATTAAACACATTTAATATAACATTTCTTTAGTATTTTGTGCTCAAAATGTTTCAAAACATTCCCGGAAATTCAGTCGGTAATTTGAGCCGTCAAACTTAAAAAATGGGTAGTGCAGTTCCCACAAAAAATCGTTAGATACTCTCAAACGAACAGATTAAACACATTTAATATAACATTTCTTTAGTATTGTGTGCTCAAAATGTTTTAATACATTCACGAGAATTCAGTCGGTAATTTGAGCCGTCAAACTTAAAAATCGGTCGAGCCGTTCACTCAAAAAATCGTTAGATACCCTCAAACTAAGAGATTAAACACATTTAATACAACATTTCTTTAGTATTTTGTGCTCAAAATGTTGTAATACATTCACGAGAATTCAGTCGGTAATTTGAGCCGTCAAACTTAAAAATCGGTCGAGCCGTTCACTCAAAAAATCGTTAGATACCCTCAAACTAAGAGATTAAACACATTTAATACAACATTTCTTTAGTATTGTGTGCTCAAAATGTTTTAATACATTCACGGGAATTCAGTCAGTAATTTGAGCCGTCAAACTTAAAAATCGGTCTAGCCGTTCACTCAAAAAATCTTTGATACCTCTTAACGGTCAACCTAAACACATTACCCCTCCTTGTGGCTTCGTCGTGGTCAGGTAAAAACTAAAAAAGTGTCCTTTTTATTTAAAAATATACACAGGATTTTGGTATCTCGGGGATTCGGACTCCTTGTGTCCATATTCAATTCTCGTTTAGAAGAGTAAATTTATTTTCTATTATATCAGCGGTCGATTACCAGTGGGGTCAAGAGACCCTACTACATTATCTGATAAACTTCCCCAGCTATTGTTATGTTACTGCCCTTTTTCTTTCAGTATGTGTGTAGATGTTTTGGAGTGGGGTATTACCTCTAATTTATGTGTATTTTTAGACTGTTGTTATGAGATGTGCTACAATTTGTCTGTATATATGTGATCGTATTGTTTCTTTCCTGATTCCTGAACCGATAAAACTTCGACTGGTTAGTTTTTTATCGGTATTGTAGAGATCCAAGGCTTCGTGTGTAATCTTCCATTCGTATCCTCACAATTATTTTATGCCTATTTTAGAGTTTTAGCTGTTCTATGTGAATAAGGTTTTACTTGTTAAAGATAAAAAGTAAAAAGGTTTTTAATTTTTTTTTTCAACTTTAGTTCATTTTAAATTGGACCTTTGTCATCAATACCTGAACTTCCGTGATAATCTAAAAGGCTCTAACTCCAAATCATCTTCGTATTTTATCCGATTTTCATTAAACGCAACCTTATTATTTATTATTTATTTTATTTTATTTATTGTTTCTTTTAAATCTTTTTATGGCATTAGAAAGACATAAATCCAATGGTTAGATCCTAATCATTGGTTTTAGAGCTTTCTAATGTCATAAAAGGTTTAGGTTTTAGAGCGATTCGGGTACAATAAAAAAATTTATTTAAAAAAATGATTTGGAGTTAGTGCCATTTAGCTTTTGAAGGCAGTATAATCATTGGTGCAAGACTAATATATACATATAAAATAAATAGTCGTGCTAATTTTTTTTAATAGTCAAGCAATGTTATTATTATGCATTAGGAAAAACAAGATAAATAAAAAATAAAAAAAGGGTTCAATTAGAATTAAATTAATTTCTTAATTAAAATTATTAACCAGCATGTTTGTGTAATGTATGCCAAATCAAATAGCAATTCATGTAGTATTATCGGCTTATGACATAAGGCCGAGGCCATTTGTTAGTGTAAAATAATGAGAATATCATCTGTTGATTTAGCAGGCCTGCAAACAGAAGTAATTATCAAACATGAATTCTTGATAATTCTGCGGCATTCAGCGCTGTCGAATGGGGTCATATATCAAATCCGCAAATTACAAATTCCATCGCTGTCCCCTGCAAAGCGGAATCTAAAACTGGATTTTGTAACTCTCTGGAGGAAACGAGAAATTCGACTAAAACAACAATACACAAGATTATTTATAAGGCTTTATTAAAGCAAATCTTCTTTTTTTTTTTATATCTAATTTTTTAGTGTGTACTTATTTCGGCCAAAAGGGATCTTCCATTACCTTTGCATTCGAATGCAAATAAACTTTGTGGATTCCAATTCATCAGTTAAATCTAAATAAGAATAATTGAATACGTTCCGCCCCAACAATAACAATTCTTGTTAAATATTCATTTTATAATTCTTTATTTCGTTTTGGTTTCATTCAAAAATCATCATAACAGTTTTATCAATCACTAAGCATTCTATCCTAACGTTATTTATTTGTTAAAATACTCTCTAAATTCTAATAAAAGCAATAGCTATTGGTGAAACCATAAAAGTAAATTTTTTGATTCTGTTTGGCAGTGAGAAGCATTTTATTCGATTTATATTGGAATCCATGTATAATATGGTGACATAATATGATGTAGTATGTTATAATTAATGTTTGCTTTGTAATTCTCAAGTGTTCTTTTCTTTTTATTTATGAATTATTTTCTCTATTAAGACATTTACAGTTTTATTAATAAGAAGTTTGAATATGCTCTTCTTTTCTTTATCAATGTTTTTTAGATATTGATTCTCTTTATTTATTTATTTTTTCTATGTTCTTACAATACAATTATTTAGATGATTAAGTTTTTGTTAAACGGCTGAATGTAATTTTCTTTTCTCACTCTCTTAATTATTTTTTATTATTACTCGTTTATATTCTTAAGGAACTTCGTCCCAGAATAAAGTTTATTTTCCATTCTATTCTATTCTAATAAATACTAAATAAAAATAAATATCTTTCTGCAGTCAACCAGTAAGTATCGGACTGTCATCGGTACATTAGTAAGGTCAAAAATCGGTTCAGGCTTTTCTATTATATTATATTTGTTTAATAGAAGAGAGCAAAAACTCAATAACGAGATAAAAATATAATTATGAATCCAATGCCTTACCCATTTAGCTACTCCACAAATTTATTTTTAGATATAAGTTTGATATAAGTTAATTTTTAAATTATTATTTTAATAATATTATCAATTTAGAAATAATGACCTTTTTTTTCTATTCTCTGGAGGACGGGCAAATTGCACTACCCTACCGATGTTTGTGGTCCGCTGTTTGAAGAAGAGCTCGAGTTCTGGGGACTGGACGCTAACCAGGTGGAGCCCTGCTGCTGGATGACCTACACTCAGGTAAGTTTTAAGTGTTCCACTCAAAGTAAAGTTAAAGATGAACTTGTTCTATGGTGCTTTTACAGACTAAGAACTGCTTGAAATGTCGGGGAGAGAATAAAAGAATAATTAAGAAATACTTATTTTGGTTCAGAATAACTCTGCTCTTATACATAAATTTGTATTTATATTTTTTTGAGTCCAATTACGAGTGTGAGTCCAATAAAAAAAAATTTTAAATAAAAAATGGACGAATTTTTTTAGTTCGATTTTCGAATTCTACGTATCTTGAAACGCAAAACTTCTAATTTTGGGGGAGAGGTTTTTTTTTTTTTTTTTCCTGGCTCGATTGCTAAGTTTCATTATTGAAAATAATAAACCAAAATAATAGTATAACAACTAGAGAACGTTCAATTAATAATTATTAATCTATAAAATTATAAATTTATAAAATTATATTGAATAGTAAAAGCTTCTAAAAGTAAAAAAAAATACGTTCTCAGGAGGTGAAAAAAAATTGATTAATTTAGTTAAACATGGGAATAGACACATAGCTGATAACAACTCGTTTTCAATAAAACTATTTTGAAAATATTAATGACTAAGAAAATTAAATTAATAATAACTAAATGTCATATTTTAAAGATCATATCATAATGTATTATTTATATTTTAACTGTCATTAAATACTAGAGATTCTCTAGTATATACAATTTTTATAGTTCATAGCAATATTCTATATAAAAAACTGAATTCATAGTAATAATAATAGTCGGGAAAAGTATCCAGCAGCACCTCTTCACAGATTAGAAGCAATAGCATTGACTAGTTGAGGAAGGAGATCACCCATCCAGCACCTTTTTAATCCCTTCTCGTCTGTCGGTGTGCCCGTGTAAGTTATTTAAAAATCGTTGGTAAAGAGTTCTCATGTGTTGGTCGACTGATAAGTGTAATTCAGAATGTAGAGTTTTATTGGTCACGTCCCAATGGGGTTTATTATGAGTCGTTATATTTTTGATCGAAAAATTTGAAGGTTTTGTAAATCTTTTTCGCTATTCCGTTTATATCTGAGGAGTAAGCTCGTACGGGTATATGAAAAAATATATATGTAGCTTTTATGTCATATTTTCTCCTAAAATAATAGATTTTAATAATATTAATAATAATTATTTTAATAATAAAATACTAGATTATCGAAGATCATCGGATGGGGTTGGGGTGCATTTGAAATCCGTTTTATAACCCTTAAAATACGGTTTTGGGTGTTTCGGGTGTTTGAACATAAACTTTCTCAACACCTCCTGCGGCCTACTTTGAATCAAATAAGCTGAAATTCGGTATGTATGATTGTTTACTAGGCATGATAATGCCTTAGAAGTGGGGATGAATGTCAGTCGGAATTTCGACATTTACAGTCCCTCCAAATTTAGTTAGAGGATTGAAAATTTGGACATGAATTTATTTGGTGTTAGATGAGTGTTTTGGGGGTCTTAACTTTTTTTTTCCACTCCTGCAACTTTGATATTTTAAAATACCAATAATTTTTAGTCGTTTTTGCCCCGAAAAAAATAGACTATTGCAGTGGGTCGAAGATCGGCGGTGAGCGGCGGGACTGCGATTTCTATCCGTTTCATAACCCCTAGAACACGATTATGGAAAAATTGGAGATGTCTGATTTATATTTATATATATATATTTTTCCCGCTACATTTGAGCACTTCCAGCGACCCCCTTTGGGTCAAATGAGCTGAAATTCGGTATGTAGGGCTTTCTTCAAGGCAGAACGATACCATTAAAGAATGAGTAAACTCCAGTCAAAATTTCGGTATGTTTACCTGAAATTTCGGCGTTTTTTTAAGTTTTGCGCATCGCTACAGCTCCACCATATTAGTTTATTGGGCTGAAAATTTATATGTGAATTGAGTTGGTGTCGGGAAAGTATCCTTTGGGGGTCTCGACTTGGTCCCCCCCACCTCCCTGGGTTTTCAGGTTTTTAAAAATATTTGCGCACCTTTAAAGCCCCTCCAAGTTGAGTTAGGGAGCTCAGAACCTGTTGCATTCGAAAGGAAATTAAATTAACTATAAAACAAAAGAAGTTTCATCGAAATCGGACGGCTATTAGCAAAGATATGCCTATTTCAACTGTTTCAATGCCTTATTAGTCGTTTTTTTACAGAAAAAATGTGTCATTTTCGGTAAATTGTCATTTCATATGTAAATTTTGGTATGTTAGGGGACTCTCCTTTGTGGGAAAATACGACTTTAGTGACGGAGTTCTACTGCTCACGGATTTTTTTTATTTTAGTTAAAATACGACCTCAGAGTTGGAGCTTTGAACTGCTCAGGTTTTTTTAGTATTTTGTATTAATTTATTTCTGATTGTTTTCTGAAATTTCTGAAAAAAACATGTAAGCTTATGTTAATTTGTTAGAAAAAGTATTATTCTTTTTCTTCTTTGATAATTTTTTTCCATCTCTAAAATTATTAACTTAATATAGGCATAAAATTCCAACAGAAAGGCACCCAAAAGTTGCAGATTCTCTTATTTTTCTCTACTTCCCTAAGAACGCGTAGTGTAAATCTCTGGGATCTCGTTGACATACTATAACGTTTGAGGAATAGTTTAGTATGAGTTTACTCTGGGCTCTCGCTGGGTGTCTACCCTTGCTTAAGCAGTTATTAGTTCCGAAGAACACACTCTTTTAGTCTTTGAACTCTTCCAGTTCAAATCCTCTTTGCACTCAAGAACTACCAGATCCTTCTGCCAGTATACCACAGTAAATAATTATTCTAATCCGCATCTCGATCCAATGGAATTCCCCTCCTCTTTTGATTCATGTCTTACCACTTCATTACAGATCATCAAATCCCTCCTCTTCTTTAACCTGGATTCTTTTCTAATAGATTTTGTTAATGATTATTATATTAACCTTTATTTTCTCATCTCAATTAAAATTTGGAACTCTATTAAGTTAATTTTGTATATACTAATATTTAACTTGTACAAAATCAACCTACAATTGAGATTTTAAATTTGATTTTAAAATTAATAATTTAAATTTTTTTAATCAAAACTTAAGCACCTACCCAATTAATTAACCTATAGATGGACACCTATAATATGTTGATGGCTTCGTAAATACAATTTCTTTATACATATTAATATTTGACTTTCATTTCAGTTTAATTATTTTCAAGAGAATTATTTATTAAAAACCAAAAAACCGCATATTTGAGCCGTTCCAGTGTTTATTTTAAGGTTTTTTATTATATATAAAAAAATTTAATTTTTAAAAATTATTATTTTTAGAAGTGATTTCAATACTGGGATCGCCTAGCGGTCAAAATTCGATCAGAAAAACAATACAATTTCAGTTTTGTGATTTACGTAAGTATACAATTGAAATGAGCAGAAATAATAAGTTTGTTCTGGTTTGAATCTAAATAAAAATAAAATAAATTGAAGTAATAATTTTATTAATTAATTAGTAATAAATTGAAGAAAATAATTTAAAACAAAATTTAATTATCCATAACGGCCAGCAAATATGCCGGATAGTTATAAAAAAGTTTATCAGGATTTATTTTTGTTAAATACTCTGACACTCTCATGTTTAGCTAAATACCCCCTTGTTCCCAATTTTCAGATATATAAAACCTCAGCCCATTAAATAATTACATTTTTTTTTTTAATTTATTAATGTTAGAAGTTATTTCAATATTATTTATAGAAATTTAATTTTTTTTAAAATTTTTTTTTTCTTTATTTCTTTTAATCTATGACTTGAAAAAATCTACATTTTATTGCCTATTATATTCTTATAAAGAGAATAAGATAGAAGATTAAAAAAAAAAAAATTGATTGATAAAAACGAAAAAAAAATCTTTACGAGAAATTGTAATAGAAAAAAAATGGAAAGTGAGAAAAAAATAATATAAGAGAAATAATATCAATTAGAAGGCAATTTGTGGACAGTTACAGTAGCTGGTAAACTACAGGAATTAGATTTCTGTGTCCTTACGAAATAGGATTATGTAGTTATATATAATACAATAATGATATAATAGAATATAATAGCAGGGATCTACACTGGACCTTATATTGTACAAGCTAGATCCCTCTCTTTATCCCTTCTGTACAGCCCCAATCCCAGAAGAGATTGTCTAACAGATTTACATTTCAAATCACACGCACCCCGAAGTTAGGAACCTAAATTATTTTGTATGTAGCTACGTTTATCGAATCCTATTTGTTGTTGAAACACGGTTATGTATACAGTGAGAATGTTATAAACAAATAATTTTAAAATAGTGTAAAATTCCGGTTTCCAAGGTGCATTAAAAATATTTTTTTTTTTTTTACCTTGAGCCAAAATTGAAAAAAAAATAAATGAAAATGTTCCCAAAAGTAATTTCAACAAATTAATAACTGAAATAAGTTAGTGTTTTTTTTTTTAATTTTCCAATACCAATTATATATATATATATATATATATATATGTAACGCCTACCAAGTAGGTATAGCTTACTCACTATTTCTATAGCTTACATAAGAGAAAACAAATTTAACGTTTTGAGAGAGAGAGAGAGAGAGTTTAAATCAATGCAAGATAAGTTTATTTATAATGAAGTATAATAATTAAGATTACATTAAACAAAATTTCTTTTATGTATTGGCTTCTATCTTGTATTTATTAGCATAGTGGCCTTCTAGTTTATACACCATCTGGTCGATTTATAAATAGTACACATCCTTATATATCCTGATTTGAATTAGCTTGTAACTTTAGTGAAAATGACCCTAGTGGTCGGAATATTTTGAAATTAATAAATATAACGTACTTACCAAATCACAATTTTAGATTGGAAACTAGCGTAACTTCCCGTATGGAATTTCAGGTAGTTGATAGGCTACCATGGACTAAATTTCACTAACGCACTGTTAAGGTTGGTTTATTCTCCAAGATGACGATATAGTTAATATGGAATACCCACTAATATTACATAGCAGTTATATATTACTCCTCAAAAAGAGGAAAATACAAAAAAAAAAAAAAAAAAAGATTAAAAGAGAAAGTCTAAAGAGGAGACTGAAGAAACAAACGATATCCGAGGAGGACAAAAAAAAATGAACTAAGACAAGTAAAAGCTCCAAAACTATGCCTGAAAGTTAGCAAACACAGCTGTGATGTGTATTATTAACATTATGAGTTTTCCAAGGTAGAATTTTTACTACTTACCACAACACAGGATGACAATTATTCATAGTCTTGAAAAATACAACCCACTTTTTATTATCCTTCATGGAAGTCGGTATTCTGTATTTTCCCTTCATGCCTATTCCAAATTATTCGCCTGGTCCATATTACCCTACAATACCTTTCTTTTTTTTTTTTAACGAAAATTTGTCATGAAAACTTTATTTCTTAATCAGTTGACATCCGCATGATGTTATAGACGGATCAATCTATAAATTATTTGCCACTTCTATAAATTTGTTTTATTTAAAACTAGTTTCGAAATATAGTTATACATATTAAATTAGATTAATATAAATCAATATTATAAAACATTTATGAATTATGAATTTAATTAAGACAAGAAATCAAATACATGTTGGTACTCACTAAGGTTTAAATGGATTATATCAAACAGAAAAGTTCGTACTGGTTTCTTCTCGCATTGAACTAACAATGAACGAAAGGTAGGTAGCATGTTTTTAGGTAATCGGTTCAAGAGTCAGGGTTTCCAGTAATGCCGGTGAGTAATTGTTTTTTCTGTTATAGATGGGAATAAATTTAAGATTGGACTATTGGAGATATTTATTAGGTCATTTAAGCAAAAATCTGGATTGGATTTAAAGGATTTTATTATTTCAAGTGCTTCATATATATTTAATTTGAGACTGTTTTCAACGTGATTTATTAATTTAGCTCCTGAATCTTTGATGAATTTATGATTTTTTTCATTTAAATTTCGTTCATTGTTAGTTCAATGCGAGAAGAAACCACTACGAACTTTTCTGTTTGATATGATCCATTTAAACCTTGGTGAGTACCAACATGTATTTGATTTCTTGTCTTAATTAAATTCATAATTCATAAATGTTTTATAATACTGATTTATATTAATATAATTTAATATGTATTATGATACCAAACTATATTTTGAATTGCTTATTTTTGAATTTTTGGTGTATTTTTAGAACTGAGGATGAATGTATAACATTCCAAACTAGTTTTCAATAAAACAAATATATAGAAGTGGCTAATAATTTATCAATCCCTAATTTATTTCTTAAGACCTCTAAAATATGTAAATAACACTTGAAATTTTGCTATAATTTAATCCACAAAGATCTTAAATTCTTCTGTTTCTTCTGGTGACAAACAATATAAATCTAAATATAAATTGTACATTCCTCCCATCTCCGATGTACATATAATTTTAAGGAACCTTCCCACACTGGTCTATTTTTTAAGAAAACCTGGTCAAAACCCATTCTATCCATTTAATTATTTTAACTCCCAAATCAGTATTAAATGTAATCCATCTAATTAAATTTTATTATCTGAAATCTTGCATAGATTTCCCAAAGTTTGAGATGAAGCCTAGCCCTTCAAAGTTTGGTTAGTTGAACAACCGCCTCATCCCATGCCTCCATATGCCAATGGTATTATCATTAAAATACTAATTAAAAATGTGAAATAAACTATATGTTATGATGATCCATTAATTATAAATAACATTTTTAATTAATTAATCAAGCAATTTATTTAATAATAAATAAATTAAGAATGTATTTAACGTACTTTATAAATGTTACAAAATAGTTAAGCTATACACATTTATACATCAAGAAATTACATTGGCCTTTTAAAAGATAAGTATTGGAAATTAGATATAGTTTGTTAATTCAATAAATTTTACCTGCGGAAACCTAAGGGTTTAATTTTTATGACTAAATTAATTTTGAAACTATGGCGTTAACTAATTCGATTTAGAAGTTGCAATTCAGGCTGTGATATAGTTAACATCGCCAGTTAGTTTTTTGGATGATCTAGTGTCTTTTTTAACTTGAAAATTATTGTACAAAAAGAGAAAAAGAAAAAGAGCTATCGAGCGGTTTTAATAAATAATTTTGTACAATTTGCAGTGAATAGTGGAGTAGCGGGGATAATAATTTGTAAACAGCCCCCAGAGTGGATTGACGCTGATTATTGTTTACACTATTACAAATATCTTCAATAATATTCTAATTTGATTTATATTCCATTTGCATTTCAAACCTCAGTATTTCATTAGGATTGGTAAAAGGAGTTAAAATTGATCAAAATAATTCTTTAAAAAAATATGAATTTACAAATTCTTCGCCGGGATTTAAATGAGAAATATTTTGAAATCTCTTCAAAAAATTAATTTTCTCCTATAAAAATGACTAACTTTCTCATTATGTAACTACCATCTTCTTTATCCTGGACGATGATGACTTTGAAAGTTGACGGAGGAATATCAACAAAGGGATCTAGTTATAAACGCTGAGAATACGGAATTTATGTCATCCAGTAATGATGAGATAGAACTGAGTCCAGGAGAGGCTCTGAAAAGTGTTGAACACTTTAAATACCTTGGATCCTTGATTGAATTGGATGGTTCCTGTGGCATGGAAATAAAAAGAAGAATTGCTGATGGAAAAAAGATAATATCTATGCTCAAATCAGTACTATGGAGTAAGAATATCATCCCTAGAACCAAAAGTATAATAATCAGCATTATGACGTATGAAGCAGAAACCTGGACTATAAAGAGCGTTCTTAGGAAGAAACTCCTAGTCAAGGAAACGTAAATCAGGACTATTCAGAATGGACAAGGTAAAAAACCATTCAATTAGAGGAAAGATTGAGGTAGAAAAAAAAACATTATGTTAGAGATTGAGAATAAGCGCCTAAAGTGGTATGGACATTTAAAAAGAATATCTGAAGGAAGACTGCCAAGAGGGGAATAGATGGAACAAGAAGGCGAGGTAGACCAAGACAAATCTGGGATAATGAAGTGGAGGAATCTCAGATGGGACATGGTCTGCGAGAGGAATGGGGTCTTGGATAGAATAGCCTTGAAGGAGGTCTTACAAATTCTAGGTTAAGGAAACCTATTGCTTTAGTGGAAAATCCTTTTTAAAAAAATAATAAATAAATAATATATTTTTAATAATGTTTTTACTTCCTTGTACGAAGTAAAGGAAGTATTGTAATCGCGAAAATGTTAGATTTTCAGATTTCAACGGAAATATCCATTTCGGCCATACCTGAATCCATTTTGACTAGTTTCGTCGTGACGTCGGTACGTACGTTCGTTCGTACGTATCTCGCATAACTCAAAAACGGTTAGCCGAAGAATGTTGAAATTTTATATTTAGGATTACTGTAAAATATGGTTGTGAACCTCCCTTTTTGGTCGGTGCATGATTACTGGAAGTGGTACTTTACTTGAAGGCCATTATTGATTTTCATCAAACATTCTATTAAAATATAATGAAATACTTTTCAAATTTAGTATTTAAGACTTGCATACTATTTACAATAATGATTTTTTGTTAAAATTGGCAAACCGGAAGTGCTACTTTACTTAAAGGCCAGTTTAGACTTTCATCAAAAATTATATTAAAATATAATGTAAAACATCTCAAATTTGGTAAATTAGACTTTTATATTAGAGCGGAAAGGTGTACTTTACTTGAAGGTCATAATAAATTTACATCAAAAGTATATCGACATTCAATACCGAGATCATATGATTTATATAAATATATTAATATATCATATTTATAGGTTATAAACGCGATTTTTTCCACTCTAATTAAACAAATTTTATTACTTGTTTCAAGTGTTAAATTTTAGTGCAAAATACTTTTTTCTTCCCCATTGGTGACCTGAACAAGTCTACAGCAGGAGAATAAGATAACTAGAAACCAAAATAAGGGTGACTTTTTGAGCCACCGATTTATAATTTAATAGGCGTACAAGGAAGTCATGTGTTGTCTATATCAGATTTGTTTTTTAATTTACATTCTATTAGTATTATCAACAATGAGTTTTAAACTTTAAAATGAAAATGAAAAACCATTAGAAATGTATTACTGATTGTTTTAATAACTAAATAATGCGCATATTTCATAGGCATATGACCTATATTTCTTTCCCCGAAGCAGACCGTCCATGAGCCAATAATAAATAAGTATATAAAGGGAGGGAGGGTAGGCATCATTCCTACGCCCGGTCAGTGTGAGTTGCCTACGGTAAGCTGACCGGTCTCACATTCTCGGAGAGAGGGGTGATTAAATGCTCGAGGAACTAAATTTATTATTGATTAAATTAAATTAAATGCAGAAAAAGTGCACCTACTTAAAAACCCAAAGTTTGTGAGTTCGAATCCCGTTCCCTGCATTTAATTTAATCAATAATTATATATATGTATTTATATAATATATATGTATAAATATATATATATATATATATATATATATATATATATATATGTATGTATGTATATAATGGCTTACAAGCATTATTTATTTAGCTAAGAAATACAAAAAAAAATTATGATTTAAAATTAAAGTAACCAAAAGTAGCAATATAGAAAATTTTAGAATTTTGACCAGGTTTCCAGTACGCAGCATTTTGCGTTCCGAATCTCTAGTGTGGCAATGGTTCTAACATTGGAATAAAATATTTCCTATGAAAAAAAAACAAAACAACGCCTACATGCCTCATATATTAGCAGAGACAAGGCATAGAAGACTGAACTGGGGAGAGAGAGCATATGGGGCCCAGGCAGTAGTTGGCCAACTGTTGCCTCGGCTAATAAAGTTGACATTCCAAAAGATTTATGAAAGCAAAGACAAAACAGAGCGGGGAAATAAAAAAAAAAGAATAGAAAGAAAAACATAGGAAAAAGAAAAAAAAAAAAGTAACGCAGAATCAACAGTTCTACTGTATACATTATTGTCATATTTTATGAGCCAGCTTTATCTTGCTAACAGTATTTATTTATTATTCTACAGGTGATATTTGTCCAGCAGCTATCCAGTGCTTTTTAAAAAATTAATTCGTGTAAAAAAAAAAATTCAGAGATTAATTATAAATAATTTTATATAATTTTTTTTTCTGTACCATTACAACCCATGAAGGGTCTTGGGTTCAGTACTAGGTAAGAACCGTACTGTTCCTAAGCCAACGGTTGCGCAAGGAGGTGATTTGGCCAAGATCATGCTCAACCGCCAGGTTTTCCCCCAATTAAGGGTACACACTTTATAGAGGCTGGGTGAGCCCCAGGAGGTTCTCCCGATCCGACAGGGTCGATCCACGGCTGATAACCGAATAAATAATTATCTGCCACAGCCGGCCTCGAACTCAGGACCGGGAGCATGGTAACACAGTGCCTTACCACTGAGCTACTATGCTCCGTATATAAATTTAGTATATATAAATAACTTTAGAAATTTAATATATATACAATGTATATAGTATTACATAGTATATATGTATGTGTATTGTATTGTAAATTTCGTATACATTAAATCTTCTAAATAAAATAGTCATGGTGATTTACTGTCCATCAATGGGAGGTGACTACACACTAGTGTTCAACTAAAATTTGATCTTCGTAAAATGTAAAAGTGAACAAACAAACATTTTTTTCGAAGATATGGTTTGTTGCTATCTATGTGTGCCTGAAATCAATTTGCACTTCAGTATTGAGAAAATTGTAAAATTATCAATAATTAACAAAAAATTATTAACAATTTCATTTATTATAAAATGTATACTTTGAGTTATACAAATTAAAATTTCTTTTCTTCACAACTTTTTTTTTTCCTGCTTTTTCTCGGAGATGTATTTTTTAAGGAAATGAATTTAGCTTTTTGAAGAAGACTCTGGGCAAGTCTCATCAAAATCTTACCAGCTGTTTTGGTGCTGCAATATTGGATTTTGGTATGATTTTAATTTAAAAATTAATATTTTTCCTAAAATGAATAGAAAAAAAAATTTAAAGAAAGTAAAAAATTATCAAGAAAACTGTTTAACCATTCCGTAATATCTTTACTCCTTAATATATTATATTATTACATTAACAGTATAATTAATATTTTATTAATTATATTAAAAGGTATAAAATTGTAATATAGAAATAATAATACATTATTATGTTATAATCTAATGATAAAATTTTTATTCGTACCTTAACTTTTGAAATATATTAGTTAACTATCCCCCATTTAAAATACTTTGTCAATTTGAATTTCCTGAACTTCAGGGAAGTAGGAGTTTTTACTGCTCACGGACCACTGCGGGGCGTCGCCTATAGGCAGACCTGCAACGCAGTTAAGTCACGTAGTTCTAGTAGCGAAGGAGCCCCCAACCATGTGCCCGCGGGCGCCTGACTGATGTCATGTGAATATGATTATTCCTTAACGTAACCTGTATATACGTAACCTGTATCAGCGATTACAAACTGTCTTACGTGACCTGATGCGACGAGTATTCATTAAAATATCGTATAATTATTTTTTTAATAGCTACTCGGTAATTATTTAGAAATATAACCGAATTGTTTGAAAATATTAATGCATTTATATCATAGCATTTTGTTTTTCTGTCAATCATCATCACTGTATTACGAGGCTTACTGCAGTTCGACGAGTTTTCAATAAAATATTGTTTGCTTTTTTTTTTTCTTTTTTTTATATCTAAGAATTTATCAGGAAATTTATTTGAATAAGCCAATACCTTTTAAAATGTAAATTTATTTATATTGTAGCATTTTATATTTTTCTGTTAATCATCATTGTTGTTTTATTTATTTTATTTTCTAGCAGGAATTAAAACTGAATGACAGCGTTGGTAACACTGCATTCAACTTATTTTATACATCATGCCCGTATTGATTTAAATTTGTTTTTTTAATTATAATCTCAAAATATTTGAATCTATTACAAGAAACGTATAATTTTAAAAACGACTGATAAGAATCATATTATATTGCTCAATTCAATTTCAAAGATAAATTTGTTTGTTGTGTGGTAGTAGCATTGCAATACCGAAGATTTTTAATCTTCAGCCTCACTTCCAAGGGTTTCATGCTACTTTTAATAGAAAGTATCCTCTTAAATCTATACAGTAGTAACAAATATTATTAACAATATCCAGCACTCATTTTGTATTGAATAAAAATAGAAGAAAAAAAAATATGTTGCCCGCCATTCAACAGATAGAATATAAATGTGCCCCCAGGTAGAAAAAAGTTGGGGACTCCTGTCCTGGCACCGCGGCATCATTACATTATAATTAATAATAATTAGGCATAATAATAATTATAATGTAGAAGCCACAAGTCGCGCCAGCTTCTACATTACAATGACCGTGCTTACTAAGCACCATGTTTATTAAATAAAAATCAGTACACTGCCTTGTGGACTGTTTGATAGGCATGAGACTAGGGTGAAGAGACTAATGAATTGCTTCATTAGATTCATCTTCGGTATCACCAGGCGCCTCCCATGTTTCCAGTTGGTATTCCGAGTTAAAGTGGCTTTCTTTTCCGACCCTTTAGAACAAAAAGCTTCCCTATCTTCTTAATCTGTTTACCCCATGTTCCTCGGTCCACTCTTTAAGCACGAGATTCCAGCCAAAAAACTTATGTACTCCTTCAAAAAATCATTTATCATTCCTGCTACCTTTTGGGGGGAATTCCTTAACTATCTCCATTAAATTATCGCTTTGTTTATTTTATTGTGTATTAGACTAAATTGGCATACAAGATGTGTAATTGTGTTATATTTTGCAAACACTTATATGCTTCTTTTTTATTTTATAATCTTATATATTAATTATTTTATAAAATTATTTCAAACCTGACATTTGCTACTGGTATTACAAATGATGTTTTTATTTAATAATTTCATTATAAGGAACATAAGTTTAATGCTGTACGACAACAGACCAGTTTCTATATAAAGCATACATTGTACAACTTTATAAATATACGACTAATAAGCATCCTTAATAAAAAATTAAAGAAAACATATATAAAAAAATTTTCACATTTACTGGTATTATACATTTTTTGTTAATATGGAGGGACTAGATGTTCCAGAATATAATTTATGTTTCATCCATTTATTAATTGGTGAAAATTTCCATTACCTCCAAGAAAACGCGAGACCTCATACCGCTGCTATCGTGACTAGCCTACTTCCAGGAAGTAGACATTAATCTTCTGCCCCTCAATGCGATAGAGCACGTGTGGGATACACTGAAGGGGCGTAATAGAGCCCGTAATCATGAATCAATGGCATTTGTTGAAGTTCAAAACTCATTATTGGAAGAATGGGAGAACATTCCTCAACATAATATCCCACTGTAAGTACTTTTTTCTAACAATTTCCGTGTTGATGCTCACATTAAAAACTTTTTTTAACATTTTCCTTGTTTGTTTGTTTCTTCTTGCTTTCTCTTCTAATGTTGATCATGTAATTAAAAAAAATCTCTTTATTATAAATATCTAAAGTAAAATATGAAATTGTTTATCTATCGGCTGCTATGAAAAATAAAGTGATGGAGTTTATCACGTTATTACCCACAGGAGTGGATAGGAGAAACTTTCGTCCTCCACGAAAATAAAGTCAGCTCTTTGAGAAGGTCAATTCCGGATTATTTATTAACATTAGATGAGCCAACTATAACATATTATGATCCAATACGTTTATGGAGAGCAGTATACAATATTTTCGTGATTCCCACAAGAAATCATGTTTTAAGTATTCCACGACCGATCTTTTAATTTATTAAGATTCACTATTATAACTGAGGAGTGGGGTAGCTGAATGGGTAGGGAACTTGCTTATTAATCTCAGAGTCCCGGGTGCGATACCGGCTGTGGCAGATAATTATTTATTCCGTTTTCAGACGTGGATCGGTCCTTTGGGATCGGCAGACCCTCCTAAGGCTCACCAAGCCACTATAAAGTGAGTACCCTTAGTTGAGGGAAAAACCTGGCGGTTGAGCGTGATCTCGGCCGAATCACCTCCTTGCACAGCCGTTGGCTTAGAAACAGTACGTTCCTTACCTTACTACTCAAGGAACCCAAGACCCTTCACGGGTTGTAGTGACACAGATTGTTTTTTCTTTTTTTGTTTTAATACTATAAGTAAGATGAAATAAATAAATGAGCTATATAGACTTCTTTTTTTTTCTTTTTAATATACAGGGAAAACAAAAGAAAACTCAGGCCACAGTGACAGTGTTCACATCTTATTTTTTAAATCTTTTTTAATATGATCGACAGCAATGGTGATATCTACCGATTCAAAATAATATAAAAATATTACTAATAACATTATAGAGTATCATTGTATATTTTTGATACATTTGCAAGACTGGAAAAAAATACATATGTGTAAAAGAGAATGTACATCGCGAATAAATATATTAAAATATATTTAGAATATAATAAATATATTAAGAAGACCACATCTATATACTCGTGTGTGTGTATATATATATATATATATATATATATATATATATATATATATATATACACACAATTACAAACTAATAATATTAAATATTTAAATAAGAAAAAATGGAGCAGATATAAATTTTCAAAAAGAAAAATAACAGAAAAAAGAAAAATAAAGTAAAAGGAAAAAAAATATACAATAATGAAAAAAAAAGACTATAGATATGTTAAAAATTTATAATAGTCAGTTCATATATGCCAATTGTTTTATATAATCAAATATTTCATAAATATAAGAACTATTTTCTTTTAATGAAGTAGTTAATGTCCATATATTAATAAAAACGAAATATTCATTTAATCCGATTCAGTAAGTAAAAAGTCTATTTATTTTTTTTTCAAAATTGCATAAACTACTTGATTATGAACCTGAAAACAGCGAAAAATCAAAGTGAGAGCTACTAAAAGTATTAAATGAGAAAACTTATAATGATAAATATAATAGATAAATTTACGCTAAGTTAAAAGTTATAAATTAAAATATACAAGCGAATATATACACCAGTATCTATGATTCAAACAACTGCAACAACAACAACGTTGTTTATTCTGTCCGAGTATCATTTTATTTGTTTTTCTTAGTTATTTTGAGTAAGCACGAAGTTGGCAATTTTCCCCTTAGTTATAACGTCAGAAAGTTAATTAAAAACAAATATTTTATATTTGAATTGCTAGAAGAAAAACCCAGGGCAGGTGGAAAGTTTATCTACAATTAACTATATCAGTAACGTACACACTTCTAAGGCAATGGGAAGATTACAACTGTGTAGAAATATACACTCCTTGGTCATACACGGAATATAAACCAAAATCATACCTTTTAAAATATATATAATATTTTTTTTTAAATGTAAGAGCAACACCATTTGAATCTTATCACAAAAAATATACGTCCGTTTGATCTTATTGTGAATAAATTTTAGTAGAATTTTATTTTTGATTTTTATTTATTTAATTTATCAATAATTAGTTTTTTGAGTTGTTCTTGATTTTTAGATTTATTAAATTGGCTGCTTTTCTTTGTTTGGCAATGGTGTCATGAAGGTTCCAGAGTAACGAAATAAAACAAAAATTAGTTTCTTTTATTTATTAATTTGTTCATCGGGTAACATTTAAAATAAAATATTTTAAAAATATGTAATTTGATTTTACATATAAGCTTATTGACTGCGAAAGTGCTATCTTCTTCTTCCATGGCACTACAACTCCTGGAGAGTCAAGGCCAACTCCAAGGTTCTCCAGGTATCTCTATCGGCCGCTGATACTCTCCAGGCACGAATGCCCAAAGTGGATCTCGCGTCGGTGGACTCACCATCTATCCATCGCAGCTGGTGTCTTCCCACTCTTATTGTGGCAAATATTCTTTCTTAGCAGTGTCTTAACTTAAAAGAGCTATCTTCACTAGGATAAAAGAAATAAATCAAGGTTTTCAAAACAAACTCAATGACTGGCTTGTATTAGTCCGCGTAGTTGAAATGCTTTTTTAAGCATCCTTTACAATATACACTAATGAAAGCAACGTGATTAACAAAAACACATTAACAGAGTTGTGCATGCTGGATTATTTGTTAAGATCGTTGAAAATACCTTTTTGTTGATTTTTTTAAAATTAATTTTCTATTTAAATTCTCAAAAGCAGCAATGAAATTTAGTGAAATTTATTATAATTGTCATTTTAATGTCTCAGATGAAATTGTATTATCATCATACTTTACTTTGTAAAACGTTTCATGACTTTGAAATTAAAAATGACAATGCTAATGAATATTATTTTATCTTACGTTCTACATTATTTATCTTATTCTATAGAACACTAATTAAAAATTTTATTTCTTTATATTTCATATTCTTTATTTCGAAACAATGGTATATGTATCTATAATAATTATTTATAATTATTATTAATACTGAACTAATTGTAATGCACTGAGTAAGTAATATATATTTAATCTTTTGGCATTAGTTGGTAAATACCTTTTTAACCGTAACAGCTCCCGTAACAAACGCCCCACTAACCAATAAATTAAAAAAAAATTAATATAGTAATTTTTATATGCGTTTATTATTGGCACCAACCGATTCATGTCACAACGTAGTTGGACACAACTGTTATTATTTTAAAAATAATAATTTATTTCTGTCATAAATAAAATTCTATTTTATTGTATTCTATCGAATTTAGTCCAGTAGTTTCCGAAAGAAACAATTTTTGGACGTTTTTTGGAAAAAAAATAGAAAATTGTAGAAAAAAATTGTATATCACAATCATAAGTTAATTGGTAATTTATTTTTTTGGAAAAATTGCAGTCCATCATACTTCAATATGTTTTATTCAGCCAGCTTCTTCTACACTACGTTTTGGACTGGTGTTTCCATTTTCAGCTGTCCTATTAACCTTTTCTCACTTTTTGCTTAGGCTCACTCTTATCCTAATTCTTCTTTATTCCTATTTCACTTCTTTTTATCAATTTCCGTTTAGCGTAAGCTATTGTTTATTTTTTTCATCTGTTATAGTAATTTTTTTTTAAATTTACTATTTATATTTATTCTTCCTACTGAAACCCATAGTTACCTTACCTATTATCAACTTGCTATCAAAAGTTGATTACGGACACTTGAAGAAATAGTTTGTAAGATACTTGAAAATGGACGAACCAGTCCGAAACGTAGTTTAGAAGGAACTGAGTAAATAATATCTGGTGTGGCCAATCACACTACTTTTCTTTTGTGTGCGATGTCTAATACAAAAATGTTTTGCAAAATCTTTCGCTAATATTAGTCTAATAAGGATTTGATTTTTAGGTTTAGATTTGTAGACCAGTAAATTATCATGGAATGAGCATAGATTATCATGAAATGTTTCGATCGATTTTTAAGTTTTCTAGTTATTCGGAAAAATTAAAAAAAAAAAAAAAAAGCAAACGTGTTTCCATAAGAAAATACTTTAAAAACGTTGCTACAAAGTTCAACCAACTATATCTTTGCTAATAATGGTCCGATTTCGATAATTTTTTTTTTTATGTTTTTTCAAATAAGCCCAACATAATTTAAGTTTCATCAAAATCATTAGAGCCGTTTTGACGCTAAAGTCCAAAAAAAAACTACAGATTTTTCAGCTATTGCAAATAGGCTGTCCGATTCCGTAAATTGGCATTGGAGAAAACAACTCTATAAAACAAAAAAAAAGTAACAAATGGGTCCATCTATTCAGGAGATAATCGTAAACACATAAAGATCATAAATTAAGATACCCATCTAAAATAAAAAAATTATAAAAATAAATAAATGGTACTATATTTCATATCATTACTGTATATCATAAAAAAAATTTTATAATATCGAATTTTATCCTGATAAATAACCTTTATGCCCTAGTTAGTAACATAAGGATGTAAACCCAAATAACTGAAATACTTGAGTTATTGTCATAAAATGAATTGTACTGCGGTAAAAGAAGGTTTATGCCTGCCGTCATTAGCTAAAAGGCCCTAATTCAAAATTT
This sequence comes from Rhaphigaster nebulosa, assembly GCA_948150685.1. Classification (NCBI taxonomy): domain Eukaryota; kingdom Metazoa; phylum Arthropoda; class Insecta; order Hemiptera; family Pentatomidae; genus Rhaphigaster; species Rhaphigaster nebulosa. The sequence goes on from OX411312.1 coordinate 25,065,416, forward strand.
TTTTTTTAAATACATTTCAGTATTGTAACCGAATCGCTCTAAAAACTAAACCTTTTTATGATATTAGAAAGCCCAACAACCAATGTTAGGATCTTTTAGCTTATCACGGCAGTATAATTAGAAGAATATGTGCATGTGCATATATAAATATATGCATATGTATTATATGAATATATATATATATATATATATATATATATATATATATATATATATATATATATATTAATTATTTGAGGATAAATGACAGGAGATAAAGTGGTCTAAGCGGAGACACAACCTAACTGGGGCAAAGCAATATCCTATCACCATAAAGTGGATGTTGGATGGCGGTCGGCATTGGATTCTCCTTGGCTTCCTTCATCACCATCAAGCTGAAGAGCTTCGTCTCCATGGATTCATTAAGATCTCTCGGAAGTTTGCCACAAGCCAAGGAATGTAGTATTTAACTATATTCCTTCGACATTATTTAACTGAACATGTTACATTTTAAATTGATAAATCTTTACAAACCAAAATTCAAAGACTAATTGAAAGACTAAAGAAGCTTCTTGGTACGTAAATGACAAAAGGCTACATATCAACAAACATAAAAGATATGGCTGGCATGCTCATTAATATGAGAAACCGGCTAAAAGGGAGCTGGACGAGAGATCTCCTTTCGTGATTACGGTACTGAAATCAAGGCATAACTTTCATATTGCTATTAAATTGGCTGATTATCACTTTTATGTGTGACAGGAACGAATGAAGGCTAAATGATTTTAAATAAAAAAAGAAGTTTTATGTACTTGAAAAATAAAGAAGTTTATTAATCTATCGATTTCTGGTTGTGAATAACTTATGATATAAAATAAAAAAAATTAGGATAAACTACTAAAAATTATCAATTTTCTTACCATTGAGGATTCTTTACGTTTTAGATTCCTTTTAGTCCAAAAAAACGCATATTCAGCTATTGTATTATTGTATTATTTTTGTATTGGTCTGTGTGCCTGTACCATGATTATCACTTGAACAGTTGGACTGATTTTGCTGCTTTCTATTTTTTTTTTGTAGGTGTGACAATCCTCCAACAAAGTAGACACACCCCCAATGTCTATGTGCCAAATTGGACACCCTCTGCGAAATAGCCGAAAAATGTTTTTTCTATAGATAGTAGCGCCAAAACTACTCTAACGATTTTGATAAAACTTTCTGAAAGTTTTCTCCTTAAAGTCCTTTTAATTTTCCTAGATAGTTCATCACCCAAAAAAAAAAAAAAAAAGGAATCAAAGTTATAAAGAAAAGAAAATTTTTATTTGCACATAACTCGAAAAGTATGCATTTTATTGTAAATGCTTGGTTTAAAAGTTATTAATTCCCCTACAAAATAAAAAATGTTTTCTTTTTTTATTCATAGATAAATGAAATTTATGTAAGAAAAGAAGAATAAAAATGTATGGAATGTCACCATTGGCCAATATTAGCAAATATACAGCGTTTTGGATTTCGCAGTTATATTTTCAAAGTATCTGCGCATGTTCTATGTTCCGCATTGAAACCCGTTTATTATTTATTTATTTTTTTTTTAAGTTTTTGAAATAACTTTAATACTATACATCTCCCGGAGTAGTTCAAAAATGCCGCTTAGCTGATAAGGTTCTCCGAAGAGTCAACCTGACCCTAGCCTTACACTTTTAGGATTAAATTCGATATTTAGGGTAGAATATGTACAATACTATGAAAATGGAGGTAAATTTAAATAAAAATTTCGGTCTGTTAGGGAAATGCCTTTTGGAGGTCTGTTATTTTTTCTCTCTCCTCCGTCATTTTAATATTTGTTATTTTTTTTTTATTTCGTTAGGGCCATCTATAGACCACGATGCTTGTGTTTTAGCTGCAAGTTTCTGGTTGTCATAGTCGTTGTTTATTGCGATTGTTGTTCTGAGTGCTGGGTTTGGCAGCTGCTTTCTTATATGTGCCTTGAGCTTTTCTGATGGCCCAGTAGTTCTTCATTTTCCTGCTAAATTCAATCCTGCGCTCCTCAGACCATTTCCTGGTTTCGTCCTTCGGTCTGTGGGTAGCTTCTGTGAGGGACGTTACGAAAGGTGTAGTTTTGACAGTTATATGATAGTCACTCCGGTCATTTTGATTAATATGGAGTTCCACAAGATCCTCCTCTATTTGCTTCATCCACAAGAATCCAGTGACCTTGCCCTTGTTAGCAACCTTGAAGATCCTATGGGACAATCTGTTAAAGTCCATTCTAGACAGGTGCCCGTAGAAAGGCAGTCGCTTTCTTATGATAGCATTTGTTATTTTATTTAAATGTTACGGATTTTTTTTCTTTCTTAAAGGCTTTGATATAATGATCCCAAAACACCTAATATATTTCCTCTATCTTCATGTATCATTAGATATAGGCATACGAAACACGTAATCGGTCACCATTTTTAAACGAAATGGCGGATAGTAATGTCGAATTCCGCGGATCAACCTGGGGTGACTTTTGACTTAGGTGCCAAATCTCAAAAACATCAGCCCAATAGTATGTAAGGAAACCGATAGTCGGAGGATATTTTTGGATTCTAAGTATCTTGTAATGTAAAACCTCAAATTTTGAGGAGGATTGATAATTTTTTCTTGGTCGATTACAAAGGTTCATCATTTAAAGTAATAAACCAAAACAATAATTGTTTACAATATTAAAAATTTAATGATTTAATTATCACGTTTTCTTCTTTTCAATTCATATACTCCATACACTGTGTAATTATTAATTAACAGACGGTGTGAATTGTGTGTTTTTTTTCTATAATAGATGTGAAAAATTAAAAAAGTTCCTTACAAAATCTGACAATGGGACTGAAACCACAGTACGATCCTGTTAGAGTGAGAGAAAAATACTGAACGCTCTACTTCTTTTTCATCCATTCAGGGCTGACTTTATCTGGTTCAGCTTTTGTGTTGTTGACATCCATGAAACTTGGCATTGCTTCTGTCTTTTCTAGTTTGGAGAATTTTCATGTTATCATATCCGACAGTCAGTTTCAAATTTAAACTGATTTTTGTTTTATTCCAAAAAGAAATATACCAAAAGCATTTTACGTTTAATCCCATCTTACTTTACTGTATAGTGTGGATTGACAATATTTGATAATTTAGATTTTTTATATTAAGCACCCATAACTTACCTTACTTTAAATTTTGATTAAAACAGGGGGATGAATTTAAAGAAAAATATTAGATAATACACAATTTTATTAAATTATAAGAAGGGTTTATGAATATTTCTTCGACCCACTTTCCACAATCAAATTTAGTTTCTCATTGAATAATTCTTTACATGTCTTCATTTATATGTCAGTATATATATATTTTCAGGCGTGTGAGTGACGACCCTACCCCATGTACTTAAATTGTGAATCGCGTTGTGATTTTCCAGGACTCAAAATAGCCGCCCGGAGGTTTGGCTCATTGACGGTATGCTTCGGGGAAAGAAATACAGGTCCTCGTGGGCCTGCTGATCCCGAACAGCCATAATCCATGGGTCTTCACCGGTTTGTCACCGTTCTCGAACCCGAGTGAGTGGGTGGGTACACAAATACATTAAAAACTATTTAATAAATACCGACGTTTCCGAATTGGCCCCAAAGGGACCGATTATGGAGCTATGGATAGCCAACCGCTTCACCATGGAAACCATTGTTCTTATCAACGTGAGGTTGGGTGATCCCCTCCAGGCTGTCTCTGGTCCCACAAGCAATATATATATATATATATATATATATATATATATATATATATATATATATATATATATATATATTATTTTTTTTTTTTTAATTGAATATTTAACGAAAATATAATAATTCTATCTGACTAGATGGTAACATCTATCGTTCGGTACCATATACATCATATAAAAAATTATACAAATAAAGTAATAAGTTAGATATTTGGTCAATGTAATTAGTTTTTATTATCGTTAACAAAAAAATAAGAAAGCATCCAATCAAAAATATCTTTTTTAGTTCTCTTTGTGATTGGTATATTTAGTATCTTGCAGGGACGTACGAATTTTTTTTCGGAAGGAGAGAGGGGGAATTTCATTTTTTTTTGGGAAGATATAATAAGAAGAAGACAATCACCTAAATGTCTATAATCCCCAAATTTGGCGTAAGTATCAAGGATAAACATTAAAACTGGATAAAAACTATTGTTAAAAATTACTAAAAATATTACTCAAAACACAAATGTTATGTTGATAGGTATGAAAATTATATTTTTTCGTACATTTCGGGGGGGGGGGGAGGGAGTCGATATATCTCCCTTATCCCCTCTCCTTCGTACGCCACTGTCATCTAGTGCATTACGTGATATGCATACAAAATTGGGACAGTATTTTTGAACTTTTGACGAGAGATGCGCTATCTCTACTCTACATTTATGTGATCTTATCAATCTCTTTCCTGATAAGACCTGGCTTGGCGAAATATTGACTGGTTAGTTATTGACTGCTAATTTTAACTTTAAATTTTGAATGGTTATGTACAGAAATAATTTCAAGCAGAAGATGGTCAGGGTTGCGGTCAAGATCTCATTAATATAATATTTAATAAATGCCGACGTTTAGGCCCTCATTGTAAGTTTTTTTCAGAGCCAGACAAGATAAAACTCATAATATTATTAAAAAAATAATATATATATATATATATATATATATATATATATATATATATATATATATATATATATATAAGTAATAGAATAAAAAAAACACAGGTATATAAGAAGCAACTGCCTTCAAAGAGAATAAAGCATATTCTGCGCGTTTTATCAAGAAATATTTTTGTGATTTTTAATGAAGAAGATTGAAGGGCCGGACTGACAGTTATCCCTGACTGAACTGAAGGAGCCCTTATCCCTTCCTGATCTAATCCCTTTAGGATTCCTGTTCGAGTGGCTTTAATGAACAGCCGTCCTGTCTCTCTCACCTCGACGGAACATCAGCGTTAAATTGTTATTCCTGCCACAGCTCCTCTACCTAAGTAGCCTACTTGACGATGAGTATCGGCCTGTAACCAATAGATGAAAGATTCTTATTGGCAACCAGTTATTTTGTAACCGTTACTTTCTTCATGTTATTTAATTTGCTTAATAATAACTAACCGTTTTAGTTAGTTCCGGTCACACCTTATTAAAAAAAAAAATATTTAATAAACAATAGGACTATTATTCAAATAATATAAAACATGATAAAATATTATAATAGTAACAACAGCAAATTTACTATAATTTTCTACAGAACGAAATAAAAAATAAAAAAGTAATTCACGATGAAAGACAAACATAGGTGAAATGCAGTGCTTATGAAGAAACGAATTTAACATCTCTCAGGTTATAATATAGTATATTTATTTAAAATAATAACAAAAGACCGAACCGTGCTCAGAAATTATTTTATTTAATTATCTAGCTTGGATGCAAAGAATAAAATAGCTACATGTTCTATAGTCATGTATCTACAATAGTTTTACTATTTTTTTGAAACAATGGACAATATCAATGCAATATAGATTTAAAAATATTACAGCACGACTAAATCATATTTATAATTATTAGAAATGCTCAAAACAGATAAACAAAAAACTTCTTATGCTTTCTTTAATGTCCCAATTAATTTAATTAATGCCCAATTAATTTTCCCTTCGTTTTGCCTACAATTTAAAATTAAAATGTATTAGTTATAATGAAGAGACAATAAAATTATTAATAGCGAATTTGTTATTAAAAAAAAATATTTTTTTGTATGAGATTTGATTGGAACCAATTATCACGGTTCGTTAGTTTAATCACAAATGATACTCGTTTTGTTCACATTTTTTCGCTCCGATCTACTTGTTTTTTTTCTAGAGTAAAAAACGCCAATCGATATCTGAGGTCAGGAAAAAAACAACAAAAAAACGTTATTTTAAAAGTTCATGCACAATCCTTCCGCGGGATTTCGAGATCCAATTTTCAGACAGGGATTTCTCGTGTTAGTGTTAGGATTTACAGAGTTAAATTTTTTTTTTTTTTTTGGTGGGGGAAACCTTTTAACGTAGAATACTTATAAACCTTTGTCACTAAATGTTCTTACGAAAAAGTGTAGCTGGTATACTCGTTACGATATACCATTAACGATCTAGGGGTAAATGTATAGCTCCCCCTTCGTTGAAGGCAGGAATGTTTTTTATTAGTAAAAAAATTTTGAATTGGACTTTTTATCCAAAAAGCTGAGGAAAATGGTGTGAGTGGACACACCAGCTATTTTTCTTGATCGACCTATCGCCCAGATTCCTCCCACGCCCTAACGCTTCTATCGCTGACCTCTGACGAACTCGACAAAAAGGATGGTAAAGACACGGCGTGGGCGTGACAAACGATCCTCACCTAGTTAGAAAGAGTGTAGGGGAAGAAGAAGTTGGAGAAATGAAAAAAAGAGAGACACGGGAGCTGTGAAGCTCCGACATAACTGAGATGAGTGATGCCAAGGAGGACAAATGCCTCTTCCAAATACACACTTCCTCAACTGCGACGATATTCTCACTTGACTACATATGGGCTACTTCCTTTATATTACCGGAGAATAATACTTCCAGTCCTTCTTGTCCTGGAGTATATGCTAAGTTAATGCATTGTAAATAGTATCTTTCATTATTATAAAATGTCCAGCCTATCATAACTTTAATTTAATTTAACATCAACTTGGAACAATTTTATTTTACAAATTTTATTAAAACTCTTTTTGAGATGATTCTGGGAACAATATAACTTATTTTTTTTAATTATTAGGAGAAAAAAATATAAGAAAAATCACCATCTTATTATTTTTGTATACATGGTGTTCAAGACTAAATTGACACTCCCCTTAAAATCCTTAATTTTTTTAATTTATCGGTGAAACTTGGTGGGGCACAACTGTGTTTCATTTGAGCTCAAATTCAACGCCATAACTTTCTTCAATTCTTCTCCAGCGCACACTGAGGGCGTTAAAAAAATAAACCTTTCTATAATAATTTCCAAATTTCTCTGAAGAAAAGTGAAAATCACTTTGGAATTATTCTACTATCATTTCAGAACGCTAAGTATTAGAATAGTAATAAGAAATAAGAAAAAAGCAAAAATTATAATTTAAAAATAAAATTATTAGATAATTATTATTTGTATTTGGCAGCTGGATAGATAGAGAGAGAGTTTGAGAGAGGAAGGGGGGAGAAGCTGCTAGACAGATAGATAGATAGAGGAAGGGAGGGAGGGAGGGAGAGAGAGTGAGTTAGGGAGATGGGGTGAGTGTGTGTGTGAGAGAAAGAGAGAGAGAGAGAGAGAGAGAAAGAGAGAGAGAGAGAAAGAGAGAGAGAGGGGGGGAGGAGAGACAGAGTGAGAGAGAGATTATATATTTCTCAAGAAAAATAATTAAAATTATCAAGTTTTTTTTTTACATATCACACGAAACAATTTACAAGAATTTTTTACGTTGTTAGTTTAAGATGTCATTTGATTTACTCTTTACTCAAGACATTTTTTTTTACTGCGTCAAGAAATCAAAGTTCAATAAAGATATAAAAATGTCCATATTCGGTTTAAAATATGAATTTTTTCACAAAGCGTTTTAGAATGAAAAATTTGATCTCTAAAAAGAGGGAGAGGGAGAGTGATATGTACAGAATAACATTTACAATAAATATCAAATATATTAAAAAGAAAAATATTTGAAACTTGGTTGACACGGTAATTGATTTATACATATTTATATTGACCGTATTGACATAGACTTTACCCATCCATTAGGATCACCAGATGTAATCGACGGACGATATGATGGTTCAGTGACAATAGAAGCTATGGATCCATTGTTTGCTGTAGGAGCACACTGGGTTTTTCTAACTGCTATAATCCCAACTGTGACAAACCAGATGAATAGTATGCCATCCATTGTACCATTGACAAAGGGACAAAGCCACTTTCAATCAGGGCAACCGCGGCATTAATTGATTGCTTTCGGCTTTCCAACTGCAATCGAACTTGGCCTTCGGCCTCTCCACTGTGACTGAAAAGAAGCTGGAAGCGACTGTTGCAAATCAATTATTTGTCGTAAAGTGTTGACGAATTGAATTACGAAGTGTGTATTCTGTAGTACGTTCGGAGTAAATTGAATCTCGGTTTGTTATGCGGCATGGTATTTCTGACGCGCGTCCGGGGTACAGATAATTTTATTTCTAGTTATTTTATATTTTTATTATCTATTTAATTATTTTGCTCTTAATAAAACGAATACTTTTTTTTTAAAGACCCTTATTTAGGCTTCTCATAACTTCATTGCCCGGAGATTTTTCTGTTTCTGCAGATTTTCATTTTAAAGAGATGAATATTGCATTTTCATCAGTATTTCTGTTATTTTTTTATAATTTCTAATTATAATTAGGTGATGGGTTTCATTTTTTGTGTCTCATCTTATTGAAATAATAATGTAACTATGCATCACATATTCATGGGACAAAAAGATACAAATAATACAGGCTTGTCATTGGAAATAAATAAACAAATAAGGGCCGGTTGCTCATGGGTTTAAAGATGTTTCTTTGAATAAGTAACTTGAGTTATTACATTTCATATTATATTCTAAAGAATTTAATAATTATTTATTTTATTGAGAACTTCCGATGTAATTAAAAATTTATTTATTAAATTATTACGTTTCAGCTCTTGGCCAATTCCAAATATTTCATAAATGAAATAAGACATGTAAATTGTTTTCTATCTGTTGGTTTCCTTATCACGAGAAACCGACTCCTCATCGACGAACCTTTTTTTTTCGTGTTTAAACAGACCTCTAAGAAGGTTTTAAGCAGTATCAACATTTTTAGCATCCGCCACCTTATACCATGTGGTAATATTAAGAATAGCGTGGTCATATTTGTTTATAATAATAACTGTTAATATTAAAAATATGCAGTATTTAAGTTTAAGTGATAGCACGCTTTTTAATGAAAATGAAATGAAAACCATATTTACCCGAGTCTATGTTTTTTACATTTGTTATATATCACTGTTTCAAAGGAATGATAAATCATACTCTAGATTATGAGGAAAGTTTGTAGAAGTTTTCGGAAACTGCTTTTATAATACTGTAAATATCTTTTCTTTTGAAGTTGGTTTAATTATCTTGGCGCTAATGAGTGTTAGTTGGGTCCTATAATTATGGCAAGCCCTGTTGATCTTTCTGTAGGCGTGTTACAAACTGGTTTGGTGTTTTTGTAGCTCCTTTCTGGGAACATCCCTTCTTATTATTTCTTTACTACATGGGTGTAAATAAAGTCTGAGCATATTATTTTAATTATACATTTATTTTAAACGTAATTAAAAAACCGGTTCATTAATACACATCTAGTGAGTCCAATAGTGTTTTCTGGTTTATCCCATATTCTTGAAGAAATCAATTTAAAGGATTTACTATAATTAGGACGTAGATAAGTTTTAATGTGATGAATTTTATTTTTATATTATATAAAATCATAACTTTTACTGAATTTTAATGTTTGATTTTTTTTTCGAATGTATACTTCAATTCTGTTGTCCACTCCGCCAGACCTTCACATTTATACGCTAAGGCCCACCGATCCGCATCTTTTAACAGACCTTTCCTTATCCGATCCCCATCTTTATGGAATTATATCCCTCCTTCTATCCGTCGCTCCGATACTCTTCCTTCCTTTACATTCCGTCTATTCAGTGACTTCCTATCCATTTATTTCCAAAATAATTATAAATATTCCATATTATCAATTAAACTTTGTACCTAATTATGTATTAACCGATCAATTTATTATTGTTTGAAATTTATTTTTATTTAATGACTTAAAAGTTACATTATCAGGACTGTATAATTTTATTTTTTTTTTTAATTAAATATTTCTCTTTTTATTTTTTGTTAATTCCATTTTTATTTTACTCTAAGGCTCTAAAGATCAACAATATTGCCTGTAATGTTATTCTAAAGGGGCATGCCCCAGAATAAATAAAGAATTTATTATTATTATTAATTTATTGTTTTGACCTAGACTTAGCTTAGATGTGTACAGATTAAATATCAAATCTTGGAAGGGTTCATGTTAGATGGGTTTTAATGTTTAAATTTTTATTTACGATAAAAGGTTCAATTAAATTGGTAATAGGATAAATAGATTGATTAACTTATTGGTAAAAAGGTTTAATGTAAACTATTATATAAGAGTACTTTCTCTTGTTGTCTGTATATCGGTCATTTGGAGAAAGAGTGATACTTCATGAACATTTATGTTTTACCTTGGAAAGATATATATATATATATATATATATATATATATATATATATATATATATATATATATATATATATACATATATATATATATATATATATATATATATATATATATATATGTATGTTTGAATTTCCGTCTATATATATATATATATATATATATATATATATATATATATATATATATATATATATATTATTTTTGGGCAAAGACTTAAAAGTTACGCCCTTAATTATATATAGTTTCAATATTTCAATAAGTCCTCTAAGAACAAAAGCAATGAAATTAGGAATTGATAAATTATTTTCCACTTCTATAAATTTGTTTTATTGAAAACTAGTTTCGGATGTTATACATTCTTCCTCAGTTCTTAAAACAGCCAACAAATTCAAAAATAAGCAATTCAAAATATAGTTTGGTATTATTATACATATTAAATTAAATTAATATAAATCAGTATTATAAAACATTTATGAATTATGAATTTAATTAAGACAAGAAATCAAATACATGTTGGTACTCACCAAGGTTTAAATGGATTATATCAAACAGAAAAGTTTGTACTGGGTCCTTCTCGCATTGAACTAACTATGAACGAAAGGCTGGTGGGATGTTTATAGGTAAACGTTTTAAGGGTCAGTGTTTTTCCAGTAATGCCGGTGAGTAATTGGTTTTTCTGTTATAGATGGGAATAAATTTAAGATTGGACTATTGGAGATATTTATTTGGTCATTTAAGCAAAAATATAGATTGGATTTGAAGGATTTTATTATTTCAAGTGATTCATATATATTTAATTTGATGCTGTTTTCAAAGTGATGTATTAATTTAACTCCTGAGTCTTTGATGAATCTATGATTTTTTTCATTTAAATGAATTGCAAAGTTGGAATTATCTGTCTTATTATTATATTAACGTATATGTTCCTTTAATCTCTGATTTAGCGATCTTCCAGTTTTTCCCTTATATTTGGCTGCACAATCATTACAATTTAGTTCGTATACTCCACTTTTTTGGAAAGGGTCTATTTTGTGTTTAGGAGAAGAGAAATATGAGGATAGGGTTTTTTCTATTTTAAATGCAGGGTTTAATCCTAGTATTTTCAATTCATTTCCGACTTTGGTGGATATAGGACCGTTTGTCATTTGTCAAATGAAGTAGTTCTATAAGATGGAGTATAAATATTAATTGGTTTAAGCGTGTAATTGAATGGTAATTGAATGGGTTGAATGGTGTTCAAGAAGTGGACTGAAAAGGTTAAGGAGTTCAGTGATATAGGAAAGTTTATTATTTTTTATGCACTGGAATAATCAAGAAGTAACAAGTATTGCCGACGTAGAGAGAGAGAGAGAGATAAAGCCAATTTAACTCGGTGTAATAGCCAGATATATGAGCGCGCCCAGAAACTCCAAACATAAATCTTATAAAACAATTCATAAGACGCTTTAATTTCGCTTCTATAATAGGGCCTGTAAATAAGTAATATTGCTGATTTATCATGGGGCTTTGGTTATAGTCCTTATAGTTTTGAATTTTTTGCGTGTTTTTGAGTGTTCAATTTCTGTCTAAGTTTCAATTTTGAACGTTCCGAAAGAAGTGGAGTATAACAGTTTTAGTCTTTGGTTTAGCGTTATTTGTTTGTTTTTGATGCGTGCGCTCCATGCCATTCTTCTGTCAAATGTCATACCAAGGTATCGATTTTGTCTGTTTTTGTCAGGTCTCCATTTATATGATATTTCATGTATGTCCTGATGATGTTTGTATTGGCGAAACAATGACTGCATAGCCTTTAACTGCCATCTTAGAGACACAGGGCTAGTTCAAAATCAAGCGTAGCCTAGTAACATTTCCAGAAGGGTATTTCATCATAAAATACATATTTTACATTGGGCTCTGTGAAAAATTATAAAATACTTTAAATAACAATTGAAATTCAAAGTGATATGTTTTATTTTATCAGCGGAAAATGAAAAACAGAGTATATTTTTGAATGTACATTTGTATAGAGTATTAGTCGATATAAGCTTTCAAGTTTTTTTTTTTTTTTTAAGGATTATATTTGAATAAACGATAAAGCTTTACCATAATGCTTGCTCAGGCTTCTATACTCGCTCAAATCCACCCGCTGTCAGAGTTACAGGAAAAAAAGAAAAGAAAACTGGTCCATCGAGCTTATAGGAATTCATTTCCATATATTTCTGAATAACCGACCTCCAAATCGCTATACCTTACCCGAAAGAAATTATAAAAAATACTTCAGAAATACCATACCTTTCTTTTTTTTTTTTAATTCTTGTTATTTTTACGGCTTCGAGAAATCTAAGAACAAAAAATATATAAAAATGTCCGTATCTGTTTAAAAACATGAATATTTTCATAAAGCGTTTTAGAATGGAAAATTTAATTTCTAAAAAGAGAAAGATGGAGAGGGAGAGAGAGAGAAAGAATGAGTCTGAATGTGGGAGATGAGGGGAGAATAAGAAATACAGAAGCAAATAGAAGCTATAAAAATACCAGTTAAATTTCTATTGAATTTAATATTTACCTTTAGTGGGCTTTTTCACCATTCTAGCATTTCTTCTAGTATAGAGGGAGAGAGGGAGGAAGAGATGCAGGGGGGGAGAGAGAGGGAGTGAGAGAGAGAGAGAGAGAGCGAGAGAGAATGATTAAGTGTGTGTGAGAGAGAGCGAGAGAGAATGATTAAGTGTGTGTGTGTGTGTGAGAGAGAGAGAGAGAGAGAGAGAGAGAGAGAGAGAGAGAGAGAGAGAGAGAGAGAAAGAGAGAGAGAGAATGATTGAGTGTGTGAGAGAGAGAGAGAGATGATTGAGTGTGTGAGAGAGAGAGAGAGAGGGAGAGAGAGAGAGAGAGAGAGAATGAGTGAGTGTGTGTGTGTGTGTGTGTGTGAGAGAGAGAGAGAGAGAGAGAGAGAGAGAGAGAGAGAGAGAGAGAGAGAGAGAGAGAGAGTGATGTTATGTTTAATATGTAATTTGATTTTGACATCAATATTATATTATTGATAATACTTTGGATGTCTTGATTTAGATTTTTCATACCATCTCGTTTCATATGCCTCAAATTTTATCGAAAATAAATCAGTACTTTCAAAGAAATACGGGCACTGAAAAATAGGCTATGTGAATAATATATTATTAAAATATTTTGCAGGTTCAGGATTTCCCAAAAACATGTAAATTTTATTTATTCATAAACTTTATTTATTTCTTTATTAATTTTATTTTAGTATTAAAATCAAACAAGATTTTGAAAACTTTTTTTAGATTCATTAACTTCTCGTAGATAATGATATAAAGGGAGTGAGATTCACAACTTTTTAAATATGCTATCAAGAATCTTTAATATTTTATGACTAGACTTTTTTATAAAGGATATCAAGTTATAACAAAGGAAAACAAGTTAAAAAATAATAGATTTTTTTAATCAAACAGCGCTCACCCCTGATATGTATATAAATGACGTACATGTCATTGGTTTCTATATTAGATTATTTAAAATTAGATTATTTGCCTGAATTTTTTTATTTGCGTTCTTTAATTATAAAAAAAAAAACCTTAGCTCCTTCGATAGCAAGGCCTGCAGATCTGCTATTCCGTTCAGTAATGCGGTATTGTATCTACAGCTGATGAAGGGGCATATCTAACGTTAACATAAAGTTATACATTTTTCTAACTTCATTATTTTTATCTAATATTCACAGCATCCAAAATACAGTGCCGAAATTCTAAAAAATTTCGGAACTAAATTATTATTTTCAAAAAATAAAGTGGGCTTAAGAAACACATATTAAAGAATCAGATTATAGCCATGTTTAAAACAGTTGAATTAATTATGATCCAGAAAAAATGAAGAAAAATATATATCCAGCATATATACAAGAGTTAAATAGATGCGCAAATAGAAAATAGACGCAGAGAGAAACATTTTATTGATTCTACCAAAATGCATTGGGTTGCCATAAAGAATAAAAACAAATTTAAGATACAACCTCGTTCCTCATCACGTGAAAAATGGATTGGTATATATTTTTTTATCTTAATTGTTTATATATATATATATATACTAGATGTGCTCTGCGGTTTCACTCGCGTTATATTTGGATTAAAATATAAAATAACCTTTAAAATGATAATCTATAATATGCTCAGTCTCATTTATTACAGACATTTTCAAAAAGCCTGATCAATAATAGAAATTTATTTATAAAGTTTATAATTAATTGCTATAATCGCCAATAAAGTTTCACACCATTTTTTTCCATCAACTTCCCGTTTTATTTACAAAATGACGTTTTCACATTATAATTTCATTCTTATTAAAAAGTTCGTGTAGGCAACTTCGTCCACGAATATAAAACTCTCATGACGACATAAGTTGGACATTTTTTTCTCTTGTCAATTTATTTATGGTTACTTCTCCGTTCCTGTGGGTCATAGTTTGATGTGGTATAGCCAAATGCATTCCTCAATAAGCGGTCTATCAAAAGCAAAAAGAATTTTTTCGAATCGTTCGTGTAGTTCCAGAAATTATCACACTCAAGAAAACAAACTCTTCAGGTTTATACATATATATATATATATATATATATATATATATATATATATATATATTATAATATATATATACATGTAGCTATAGATACACAGTCTACTAAACCCAGAGATAATTAAGCATGAATGTTCTAATAATTTTTCGGATAAAGGATAGATTTATTCTTATTTGTGTTTACGTACTCTTTTATTTATTATGTTTTTGTTGGAGAAAGTTAGTTAGTCTGTGAAGAAATTTTAATTTAAATGGGTCTGATTGCAAATGAAGGTGGACAGTGGAATGTGTCGATCCAGGTTTTCCTGCTAATTCTTCAACAGTAGCCTGCAGGAGTTCATTATCAAGCTCTATTGGTCGACCTGCCCGAGGCTCATGTTTAAGTTTGCTGTTTCCCGCTCGAAACTTAAACTAACACCACCTCTACACTTGCCGTCCACTAATGACGTTTTTTTCTAGATATTTCTGCAAGTTTCCGATAAGTTGAAGCAACATTTTCTACTTTATCGAATTCCCAAAGCATAACATGGCGTGAGTGGTTTTTGGGGAGATCCATTTGAATTGAAATTTAAGCACAGACTAACTAACTACCTCCAACAAAAATATGATAAATAGAAGAGTACGTAATGATGCAATTAACCAAATATGTAAACACAATTCAATTGCAAAGTAGGGATTAGTAATATCAACATAAACGGACAGATTTTTAAAAACCGACATTATTTATTGGATGGCCTGATATACGTTGTTGTATTCATGTAAAACTGCATTCATTTATGAAATGATCTTTGAATAGAAACTCCAAAAATAAATGTGTTATTATTAAGTATTTAAATAGTGCGACATACCGCGGTATTGTTGGTTGTAAAATCCGATTATAGAATGCTAAATGAAAATCCGGTATCGCTGGGTAAATATTAGACAAAGAGTTTTGTGAAAACCCTTCCAAAGTGGAATATAAAGAGAGATGGAAAGCGGCCAAAGAAATGGAGGCGAATGAGGAAAAAAGAGGGAATAAAAAGGGAAATGCCGGAAAATGGAAAAGCCCAACAGATAGCGGATGGGGGCCGGGCAACGCTATTAGGGCCCTCAAGGTCTTGGGCCCCCTTAGGGCTCTGGGAATAATGAAGGAAGGTCCAGCTTCGTTACCCCATTCGGGAATTACTGCAGAATACTGTTACTGTGGAATAACACATTGTTATATTGTAAATAGGGCGAAAAATTGGATGAATTACGGTGGTTTTTTTTCTCCTTTAATATAAACTTTAAAATTTCTTCAACGGGTTTCAGTCACCTGTTGGGATACGTGTCCATTCCTGTAGCATACGGAGGCCGTGAAATAGGCCGAACAAATTTTAATAAATTAGACAAATATTCAGGGATGATTATAATTTTATTTTTTATTAAATTGTATGTATGATAAATTTCCGGAAGAATTTAAGTTTATGATATATACAAAAATGATACAAAGAAACATAAATAGATACAAAATAATGAGCTAGTTACAGTACATATTGCCTTTATTAAAAAAAAAAAAAATAGAGCGAATTCGGCAAATCTGATATTTTTTTCGAATTGAGGAGACTGAAATTATCCAGGTTCGACTTGAAACCCTCCTCTGAAAAATCACTGTTGCCCGAAAAAAAAAAAATCTAAATAAAATGTATTTTCTTTATTTTAATATAGAAATAGTAAATCAGCAAATCTGATATTTTTCTAGTATTTAGAAAACTGAAATTTTCCAGAATCGACTCTGAAACTGCGCCGCAAATTCACTGTTGTCCGAAAACCCCTCCAAAAAAACCGTTCGTTTCTCTTTCAATATAAGACTATTTACTGCCTTTATTTAAAAAACATGAGTCAATTCGTCAAATCTGATATTTTTCTCGTGTCTAGAAGACTAGCATTATCCAGAATCGACTCTTATTGTTGTAAGAATTTGCTTAAAAATGGACGGACTTTTCGAAATGTCGAAAATAAGATGATTAAATAGAGAATGTATTGAAGATTGAATGTTATTAAATATATTGTATATCAAATATTTATAGAACCTTCGATAAGAAAAAGCGTTTATAAAATGTCTTAAATATTTTTTTTTTTAAACAATTTAAGACACATATATTTAAATTAAAATGTTTTTACACAATTATTTAATATTTTCTGACTATAAAATAATTATATAAAAATTAAGTGTATATATCGTCGTAATATTGATTATGAATTTTATTAGATTTAATTTATCTTTTCAATATATCATTATGTCAATGTAAAATCCTTGACTCTGGCATCTTATTTGGGTATCGTGGGCAACGTGCGTGTTACTAAAACGATAAAAAAATAAACTTAAAATAAAAAAACTGTTCATGTTACATATTCGTTGAATATATGAGTGTGTGTGTGTGTGTGTGTGTGTGTTTGTTTTCCAAGTATTAATTCACCTACGTGTCAAGTATGGAATTGACAACTAGGAAATAGGCCATTTGCCTAGGAAAATTGCGGCCTCAGGTATGAGGAAGGACAGTTCGTAGAAACACCTGCACACCAACACCAGTTATCTTAGGTCACTGAAGAAGATCTCTAATCCAGCACTTTTTTAGTCCTCCTTAATTGAAATCAAATCGTAGTTAAAGAGTATTTACGTTCTGATTAACTCGTTGTTAGTTGTAATTAGTATATAGTTTGTTGGTCACGAACCAAGAATCAGTCGTAATATGGGTATTTTAAAATTCACAGTTCCTATAAGTGGATCTTTTTTCAGTGTATTGTATCTCTGTGAAGAGAATACTTGCATGGTTTGAATTATATATTGTATAACAAAGCTCTTAACAAAAGAAAAATAAATATCATTATAAAAGTGATCATCAATGAAAACCATCCATTTATGAGATGGTGAATCAGTGATTTCTATTGTTATATATTGGTCTATTTTTAAATGATTCTTGAGTGGATTGTATCAAAGCATCCTCCCTCCTTCCATCAGCCATGTACAGAAGATCATTAAGAAGAAAACGACTAAGAATCGTTCGCACATTGAAGTAAGAAGTCGAGTCGAGCAAGTTGATCGAAACAGCTTTCATCTTCAGTCTATCTCTTCCTCCCTTCCCTCCCACCCCCCCTCCACCTCTGAAATTATGATCAATTTTACAATAGTCGGCCAACATCTCGGTAGTTTAATCAGTTTCAAGTGTATTTGAAGTTCATAAGATCTACAATGGCAGAGTGAATAATCTAATCTATAATTATTTTAATTATTTTTAAAATTTTATTCATTGAATTCATAACCATGAACCTGAACATGAGCCATTCATTCATGGACCATTGACCATTTAATTAATTCATTTATTATTCTTTGTATTATTGTCTATTATTATTTTTCCCTCTCTCTCTCTCTCTCTCTCTCTCTCTCTCTCTATATATATATATATATATATATATATATATATATATATATATATATATTCTTTGTATCTAGTTACGCATTTTATTTACATGATTGTATTTGCTTATTTATATTTGATTTTTTTTTAATGCTGTGCCAATGCAGTGTCAGACTCTTTCCTGTTAATATTATCGTATTATGTTTCCAATTTTTATTTTATTTCCCCTAGTTTATATCTGTAAATGGTTACTCAAATTTCTTGAATCAGGTTTAATATTAACAGCAAGTTTTTTGCTTTTTGCTATCTATACAGTCTCCGTTATCCTTTTGTGGTTTTTGTATTTTACAGTAGCTATTATGTTTGAGTTCTTGAAATCAATACCAAATTTAGAGAACTTTTTTTAATATGGCCAAGGTAGCACCAAACTTACATATTTACTATTCAAGGTCTTACGGACTTACTTTTCATTTCGTCAGTTGGTTACCGAAAATAGAAAAAAAAAAAAGGAAATAGAAAGGAGTTAGGAGAAGCGGCTGTGACACAATTCGGACGTTTCATATTTAACGACCCTATAGTCGTCAAGTGTTTGCTCTCTGCCCCCATAATGGTCTGCTTTGGGAAAAGACTTCTCTCTCCGTGGCCGTGTTTTTACCCATTGGTCATGTAACTACTTTTTAGAAAGATTTTTCTGGGACGTAGCAAAGCTTCCTTCTCTTTAAAGGAATAGTCTACGCATGGAACTGTCGGACATAAGAAAAGTTAAGATACGAATCTAAATTGAATTTTATGTAATTGGTATTGTAAATACCCCCATGCACACCAGAACTCTATACGTATATATACAGTAGACTCTCGGTAATCCGAAATCATTAAAAACCAAGGGGGTTCGGATTAGCGAACATATTGGATTAGGAAAATTAGTTAACATCATTAATTAAAAGTCAATTTAAATACAATTTTTTAAATTAATTTTATACTTTTTTTAGAGTAGTTAATCATTGTTTCGTAAGATTCATTTTCGGTCTCCCCAGATGATCTCACATCTCTCACTGGTGGCTTTATCAAGAGTGGCTTTATCCTAATTATCGAGGAAAATAACTTCCCGGTACTTTCTTAATCCAATCCTCAAGAGCTATAAACCTTCCTATATTCTTGACCTTCTCCCTTTTCTTCCATTCATCTCCTAACTACAAGATCTCAACCTATTGATTTATCCTTTATCATTCGTGCTGCCTTGTATTAAAGTTCCTCACCCATCCCCATTCGTCAAGCTTCTCCTCCCTAACTTCATTTAAACACCATTTATTTCTCCATCTCCTGAATCATCAATCTTCTGAGTGCGTTTAAAGAATAAATAACTATGTAAATCTGAGCAAATATGTAGATGAGTATAGTTATTGTTATTTTTGTATTTTATTTTTATAAATTATCATTATTAGACTTATAGTTAATAATATAATTGATTTACCACAGTGAAACCAGCCTAATGCTGCCTAAATTATACATTTATGGTATTCTTAGGGGACTGAATTGCCCCAGAATAAAGATTATTTTTTCATTCATTCATTGTTCAGAATTTTTTTTTTTTTTTAGAAATAGGCAATCTGAAATTTCGTTTTCAAAGTCATTTAAGTAGTCTAATATGGTCTACTCGGTTATGCAATGTCATAATTTTAATAGACCCAACTGACGCGTTATGGGTTAAATTAGATTTTTAAAGCTTAACAGTTACAAAAGGTGTTTATAACAGAGACGGTTGCATTGAATTTATGTATGTTCTTCAAATTAAATTTTCAATTTTTTTATTTTATTTCTTACTGGTGATTCGGATTAGCGAGAGTCCACTGTAGACAAACACACTCACACATGTAATGACTTGTAATCCTGAAGATGTCTGAATATACAGTAACTGTACCTGTAATGTACTAAACGAAACAATGAATTAATAAATTAAGTATACGTTTTAAAAAAAACAGGGTTATTAATCAATTGAGATTATTTTTAACTAATATAATTCATGAAAAAAAGTAAATGTTGACAGACCGAAGTGGGGTCACGCGATCTAATTAATTTGCGACATAATTATGATTGTAAATTAAATGTCAAAAAGCTTAGCCAGCGAGTACATCATAATGGACATAGAGTGAATTGAAATTAAATTATAACTTGAATCCCAAACATTAATTTAATTAACTCTATATTATCGATTACAACAGAGATTGAATACCATTTTGTAATATGGTGCACAGGTTTACTTTAGTTACTTAGATTTTAAATGAAAAAATACAAGATATTATTATTTTAAACTGATTTTCTATTAAAATATAAGTCGTACAAATAATATCGCTTTATTAATTGAGAGTAAATCCATGAGGTTATTTCCTGACGATTCGAAAACAAGCCCTTACGTCTGTCAAGTTGATTAAACATCTTTCGACATTTCGCTAAGTTCTATCGTATTCAGGAATAGATTTTTAATTATTAAATTATGTAATATAGAATTCATGAGCAAATGAAATCTATATTTTGTTTCAGAAGATCTATAAATCCATATTTTGTTTTATAAGATTTGCAAAATCCGTATTTTGTTTTATAAGATCTGTAAAAGCCATATTTTTTTTTTTTTTTTAAGGATTATTCCTCTTAAGCTTTAGTTCTATTTCACACAAGAAGGTTTAGTTAATTCAACTAGTTGCTTCGGCGTGTGTCAGGAGTAGAATGAGATTGGCTTTAATGATGCAATAAGAAATATAGTTGATGGAATTTTATATAGATTATAAATAGCGTTAACAAAGGCGTTCATGACCAACAGGTTTCACGCCTTAATCTTTTTAAAACATCCAACCAGCCAACATATAATCAATGGCATTATACTATAAATTATAAAAAATTGATCAAGTTTATATATTTAAAAAAAATTAATTAAATAACAAATATACAAATATAGCTCACTTGAAGAATTTATCTGACGTTTTCTACAAAAATTCACTATTTTGATGGCGTTCTCTATATTTTCACACTTGTCATCAAGCTTAATGCTTAAATATTATAATGGCATATTTTGTCGCTTAGCAATAGGGACATCTACCTTCAATACCTCGTCTACCTTCAATAGATCCAAAGATTAAATTAAAATTAAATAAACATTTGTTTGGCGCATAGAAATTTCCCGATTTTCTTCCCGTAGCCTGTCCAATATTTTATGGCGTAAATTCAAATAATAAAGCTTCCACAAAATCTAGGGCACACATGTGGGATCTTCTCCTTATGAATTGAATCAACTAAACCGCCTCGTGTGGAACAGATCTAAAAAAATGAAAGACAACCGCCGAAGCGACTAGTTGAAATAACTGAACCGCCTAGTTTGAAACAGGCCTTAGTTTCTGTTAACTTAAAAAAAAAAAAAAAATGATCGGGTCTGAAATTGCAGTTCTATTTTTTCAAAGAGCTTCATGCATTTCTAAAAAAAACAAAATACAGTAAAACTTCGTTATAGTGCTCTCTCTCCTAGGGCCAAGAGAAAAAGAGCGCTATAATAACCATGATAACGCTAAAACCGAGAAATCATAAAAAAATAAAAAAAATAA
Source organism: Rhaphigaster nebulosa (assembly GCA_948150685.1). NCBI lineage: Eukaryota > Metazoa > Arthropoda > Insecta > Hemiptera > Pentatomidae > Rhaphigaster > Rhaphigaster nebulosa. Next base: position 25,087,271 of record OX411312.1, read on the forward strand.
TAATAATAATAATAAATAAAAAATAAATTAAAAAAATATGTTTTAATTTATTTAAACTACAAAAAAAAAAAACATTTAAATATATATTTTCGATGTTCCTGATTTAAAGTAATCATCGATTTTTTTTTTTTTTCTTAAGGTAACAAAGTATTTCTTTTTTAAAAGTATTTTCTGATTTATTTGTTTGTTGAAACGGTTCCTGTTGGACTTGATTAGAGCACGAAATATGTGAGGTGAAATTGTAATTTCTTGATTTTATTGATTCAATACAGTAAGGTTTCTTCGAGCAAGGGATAAGAAACCTTTTTGGACTTTTGGAGAAATGTATTGAAGATAACAGAAGTTATTTTTAATAAAAATAATATCATTAAAGTTTATTTTTCTTTCATTTTCCTCTTACCCTAGCAACTGACAATTTATAAGTTCCAACCGAAAAGGAGTTGTATCTTACAAATGCTAATTTGGAAAAAGTACAGTAGTTATTAAACCTACAAGGAGTAGAACAGGAATTGCTGAAAAACGTTTCAGCACACTGTTGTTTTTAATATACCTACATTCCATAAAAATTTAAGTATTTTAAAAGTTTATTGCGGGTTAAACATTTGCATTAGGTTGAAGAATAAAATTTTAAATATAATAAAACAATTAAATGTTTTCCTAAATATCATAACTTGATTTTTTTTTTTTTTTTTCAAAATCGTAAGAGGCCAAAATCTCTGATCATATTAATTTTTGTTCGAAAAAAAAAACAAAATTTTAATTTAGGTATAAATGTATTCGTTAATTATTAGTTAGGCTTTCTTTGTTCCTAATAATAATAATTGTTAAATTTTTTCCCTTAATGGTAAATTGTCTGGTATTTTCCCTTAAGTTTTTACTTTCCCTTACCTATATACGAAGTATATAGAAAGGGGAAGTATTGCGATCGTGAAAATTTTCGAATTCGAGTTTTCAACGGAAATACACTTTTTAAGGTCCACTGAGTCCAAATGACCAAGCCTCACAAAGTGGTCTGTGTGTATGTGAACAGTCTAGCTCAAAAACGAAAAGTCGTACGATACCCAAATTACGTATTTAAAGTAGGTATATGGCTGTGATGTTACAGCAACTTTTTCGTCATAATCGACTAGCCGGAAGTGCCACTTTATATAATCGATTTTACACTTCTTTACAATTTTCTCGAAAACGGCTCTAACGATTTTGATGAAACTTGCCTAAATTATTCTTCATAAAGGCCTTTAACTTTTCATTTATGTAGTAAATCACCGAGGAATTGGAGGGAAAAAAGTTATGATGAAAAGAAATTTTATTTGCGCATAGCTTAATAAATATGCATTTTACGGTAAATTAGGTGCAGAATTGTATGAAAGGTAATTAAATTATCTAAAAAAATTGCAGGAATTGCATGAAAAAAAGTTATGATGAAAAGAATATTTCAGCAGCTACAGCAGAACCGGAAGTAGCTATTATATCATGAATTTCACAATTTTATCGTAAACCGCTCCAACGATTTTGAAGAAACTTGCCTAATGTTTTCTCCTTAGAGGCCTTTAACTTTTCATATATGTAGTATATCAACGAAAAAATGCAGGGAAAAAGAATCATCAAAATCGGACCATTATTAGCAAAGATACAGTGTATTTTATAAGGAGTACAAGACCCTAGATGGATAAATAAGCACATACTAAAGGAGACGGATGCGACCAAACTTCCTCCCACCAATCCGCCAATCTGCTGTAAACAATACGCTCTGTAATAAAGTAATTTAAGAATTCAAAAGCAGAAATTTTCTATGGAAACTAAACCAGAAACTTTTAAAATATATTTGCAACTTGACAAAGTTAAAATATTTAGGTAGCGTACAGGATTTTTGTACTATAATTGTTTAAAAAACTTTTTATTGTACTTAAGCGGGAGAAGATGTGTATGCTGCTAAGTTTATTAGAAGCAGTGTTTATGTGAACTCTTTAAAATTGTATTAAAAAGATAATTATTATAGGACGGTAAGGGAAAGTTGTGTGATGCGCGCACCGCACCAGATTTTTTTCTGTCATATCAGACTCAGCTTTTTATCCAATAGAATTGATTTCAAGTGTTTGATTTTTTCTGAACTTTTTTCACTAGACGATTTGGCTCAAGCCAAAAATGATTAACGTTCTGAGCAGAGGTGGTGGGTGCATTATATAATAATCATTCATGAACCCTTCGGTTAATATATTGCCTGTTCGACTGATCTATTGTTACCATTTCTCAAATAAGAAAGTGTTCATTTAGGATTTAATTGTTTCGAAGTATTTCGGTCTCGCGGAGAAGTGGATATTACTCGAAACTTTTTCAATTTCGCCCAACTCCGTCTCGGCCCGTTTTTGAATTAAAATAACAACTGGAAATGTTTTATGAAGTGAACCGGGGGTGGGGTAGGAAGCTCCCGACCATTTTCTCCTCCTCCTGAATTTCCCTAATCACAATTAACCTCTGTCAAAAGCACTCCAATAATTACAGAGTTGGTGAACCGGAATCAACTCACTTCGACGGAACATCTGCAACTTGAGAAGTGAAGAACGATTTCGATATTTTCTCAGCAATAATTAGTCCTGGTACCATTTCATTGTTCCTTAACACAAGCTATTTCCATCTATAAAATGGATTTTGAAATCCCGCCAAAATATTTTGCTTGAACTTTTATAATATCGGTTTTAGGATCTCAGAAATCAATTGGCTTAGTGCTTTCCTCCAGGAAAATTATGTTTTTGTAAAAAAAAAAATAAAAAAAAATAAATAAAAAAAAAATAACAAGCAGATCTGTGGAAGAATAAGTAAATGAAAAATACTGTAACTAACAACCACGGTATTTTCGCATTAATTCGCCATTAATTGAATAGTCAATTTGAGAAGCCCTATAAGTTATTGAGATTAGGGTTGAAACATCGAAAGGAAAATATCGATATTCGATATTTTGCTATATCGCAAAACTGAATATCGATATCAACCGATAATCGCTAGAAAAATGCCGATATCTCGAAAGGAAATGGATAAAAAAGTCAAGACCAGTGCATCAAATGAGTATAATATTAAACTTCGAAGAAGGTTATGAAATAAAATCATTATTATTTATAAAACAGTATTTTTATTAGCCAGGAATCGTTATACATTAAAAAGATACAACAAAATTATACTTTGGCAAAAAAAATGTCGCAACACATTTTTATCTTATAGACTTTTAGCCATATTTCATATATTATATTCTTCTACGAGTTTTTCATTAACAAAACATTTAAACTTCTAAAAAAAAATACTTATCTTATAACGTTTCCGACTACATTATACATTCTCAAAATATCTGATCTACATCTCAGTATAATCTCCATTTATATTATTATTTATTTGTCTTTGCATAGGATTAATTAACATTATTTATATATAAACCTTATCTACTAATTATTTTTAGTAATTAAATATTGCTTATTCTTATATTTATTGGTAAAACTCCAGAATCATGACACCCAGATGACGGACATCTAGATTTTAAGACCTGATTGTACTTCAAGCTGTGCATGCCTACAAAATATATTCACAATCAAACCAACGGTTCCTAATTAGTTGAGGTCGGGGCCTTACCGTAATTTAAATTATTATTGCTTTAATTAGATTAAAGCTGTTGACTGCGCCATGTTAGGGTTATGATTATGGAATTTTACCAGTAAATATAAGAATTTTCTTTTTTTTTTTCTTAGCCCTTTTGGGATTTTGGGGTTTGAGATATGGGGAAGTAGGATTTGACAGGATCTCTTCTACTGTACAGGGTACATTTTAAGAGAGGGATGTGGAATAGAGAGGTTTTTGTTTATTTACTTAAGCATCTTCTTCCAGTGACGGGGCTATATAAATATAAGAATAAGCAATATTCTAAGCAATAATACCCAACTGCAGTTCAGAAGTGTTGGGAAGCAAAAAAAGATCATTAACATAACAGTACAGTTATCAACAAACAGTTTTGCTTATTGTACACATTCGTTAAATATTTCGATTGTGGTCCATGCTTTAGTGTTTGCACGATAGGCTATTGGTGACTTGTTTTTTTTTTTAAACATGCTGGTTTCGCGGACTTGCCAGTCATGAGCGAACTTAATTTTTCTGATCAATCCATGTTGGCAGCTAACAATTTGGTTACAGGTTTCTTACAATGTTTTTTAAAGAGAGATGAATAGAAAATAAAAGCGAACGAAATTCATAGAAACGATTCACCTCTCACTCACTCTCCTCTACTCTTAAAAATATTAGGATTTAACCAGATTTTTTATTTGGAAATTCGAAATATAAGACGTTTACATTACTTGGAAGACGAAAATAAATACGTATTATCGAAGGGGACGGATTGCATTGTTGTTATAAGAATTAAAGAGAGATTTTCAAAGGTCCGGAGAATCTATACGAATTATTGGGATATACGAATTACAGGAAAATGAATTATCGAGATTCTACTGTAATATAGTTTAGAATATCGGATGTTCGATATATCTTTGTAAAATATCGATATATCGGATGTTAAGATATCGATAGAAAATATCGGTCTTTCAAATCCGATATATCGCGTTTCGATATTCCAACCCTAATTGAGATCAAATTTTCGGAAAACAATAAAATACTGACCAGGCTAAAGGGTAATAGTTCAAGACTGCCCAAATAATTAAAATGTAATTGAATCAGAACCTATATTATTAGCAATTATGACAATAATAGTTATTATGGTGTTTAAATCTAAATTTAAATTTGCTTGGCTAGGGGTTTCTCAACTTTACGGAAATAATAATTGCCAATAAATGTGTAAAAAAAAGTCTTTATTTATGATAAAATTGTTTATAAAAGTATATTAAGCCTTCATCCCTCTCACGCGCCTAATTTAACTTCGATGACTTAAGGCACCCTTCGACTAAATGTTTACTTTCCACCATTACAAACACAGCCAAATTCGGACTTAAGAGTCTCCCTAAACAGATATCTATCTCAATAGAATGTAAATCATTCAAATTTTAAATGGGGTTTCTCAAATCAACGATTCAATTACTTTATATCCAATTGTTTGTCCAATTTTTACTTAAAAATGAATCTAAATATTTTAGACAACACCTATTTAGAACCATATTATCGTATATACTATATATCTTGTGTTTTTATTTAATATCTAATATTATATATATATATATATATATATATATATATATATATATATATATAATATTAGATATTAAATAAAAACACAAGATATATAGTATATACGATAATATGGTTCTAAATAGGTGTTGTCTAAAATATTATATATATATATATATATATATATATATATATATATACTCCTATATAGGTGGGTGTGGATGTAATAGGAATCATAGGTGATAATAATATTAATAGGGAAATAGGCAAGGAATTTATTGAAGAACCTCACATCATCTCATTCTTACTGCAACTGTTATTTGATAACAACCAATAGCTAGCCAATTCATAATTTATACATCATTAATTTTTGAATATTACCTAACTAAACTATAAACTACAAATTATAAACTATAAATTAACGACAGATAAAAAACCAAACAATTATTTACATTCGCTGCTCAAAGTTGATAACGAGGCAGAAGGAGTTTTTAAACATCTGGACTGTCTTATCTTTTCTTTCTCCTTAAGCCGATATTCATACATCAGGAAATCTTATACATCAGAATAGCAGAGAAACATACTATCTGTTTCTCTATCTTTCTGCTCACTGACTCATGCGCTTGCGTCTTTCCTTTATTCTGCTTCGTCCATCACATGTGTACAACGTATGACGGCTTACTCCAACGCATTTTACTGAAGAACTGTTGGTCTGAGAGAAAAATACCATTAAAAAAAATGTAGAGCCTAACATTAATAGGAAGTCTATTTTAACATGTTTTTTTTTTACCTCCTTTTAAATCAAAATGTGATCAAGGCAATAGGAACAGTATTTTTCCTAATAAATGCAAATAATTAGAAACCTAAAAGTTTTTTTTTCATATCGTAAGTTAAACAATAAAATAGTTAATTATTTTTTTTATTTTTATCCATTAGAATTAATTAAAGAATCGCCAACCTGAAATTTTCTATCGAAAATCTTTTGACAGTGTTCGAGTCTATCTGATCAAACCATTACATTCCCTTAAAATAAAAAAATATAGAACATTTTTAGTAATCAATACACACAAAAAAAAATAAGATAGTCTTGGGTTGGGTATTTAATTAAGAAGGAAGTACCGTTTTATGGTCAACGGTTGTGCAAGAGTAGGGAGGAAAGAGGGGAGGGGGGAAGAAGATTGGCATTTTATAAATTTTTTTTTTCATACAATTTCAAAAGATACTTGAACAATTGGCTTCTAAGTTCAGATACAGTGTATTATTCAAGAACATGCTATTATTTGGGGATCCTAAAAAAGTTAGCTTGATATTAACTTTTTTGTCGGTTCCCAAAGTGGCTTACCACATTTGCTGTTCAAACATAAATCATCAGAGTTTAAATTAGTTTAATGGAGAATCACACATTTCGTAAATTAATTATTATGTATATCTAGCGTGGATTCCTTTGTTAAGGTGCATTTAGACGACCGGACCAGACCGGGGAAAACGGGTCGTGTAAACGCTCACACACTACCAGATATCCACGCCCATATCTGGTAGTGTGTGAGCGTTTACACGACCCTTTTTCTCCGGTCTAGTCTGGTCTGGTCGGGTCGTCTAAAAGCACCTTTACGTATAATTACGTTCTTCCATCTGGAGTGTTAGTACAGAAAAGATTTAAAACGATCTTGGTCCCATATTTAAACGCTCATAGCTCTTCTTCCATAAATACTAGAAAGCATGAATTGGTAACATTTAATAGAGAAAATATGCCATTAGAGATTGTAAGAAGATTTATTGGAACTGGACTTAAGGCAGAAATACATTAAGTAAGTAATTCTGACGTCACCGCTCGCAATAATATAATTTGCAAAATATAGATCTTAATTCACGATATTGTTATTTTATAATTGTATATTCTTCTTTGCGATTGTTATCACTTGCACTCTTAAGTAATACTTCGCCTTTAAAACCCCGCAGGAGCGTGGCAGATATTGCCTCTGTCCGAAATTTTTATTAATTTATTCCATATGTTTGTAAATATCTACTTCAAGGGCATATTTGGAATATTAATGCCGATTTTAGAAGCTAAAACTGAGAATAACAGCCTCAATAATTAGTTCTGAAACAATTCTGGAAGCTTATTCGCTTAATAATACTCGATGAGGATTTTAGGGGAGCATCGAAAGGAGGGGTATCTGTAGTAGTGATTAAGTTGAACGATCTATCTTGAAATCTTTTAACCAGGAGCCAGTTTAGGATGAGAGAGGGAGGGGGCTGGCGATAAAATGACGGTACGAATTTTTCATTAATCCTTCCTCGGTTAATGGGGCCATTAAACTTTATTATCTCCCCTTAATCTCCTCCATCCCCCCCCCCCTATCACAACGGATCCTCTACCGTAGTCAGACTGTCACTTCTTTTATTATAGTTTCAGTCAAGTATGACAAATTGGATACTAAAAATTAATTTGACATTTCATTATGATATCACACGCAAGTAAAACATCAAAGTCACGCCGCTCTTAAACCGAAATTGTTAAATTTATATAAAATAAATTTTTTCTCGGCACCTAGGGCGCATTGGGAAGAACCCTCGGGCACGTGTCTAGTATTTTTTGAATTAGTATCACCAAGAAAAGTTTTATTTATATCACTGATCCCATGTCCGTAACTCCTCCCCCCTTTAGTAAGAATATCATGCTATATAAAACTAAATTGAACGAATGTTATTCATTATGACCATGGTTTTCAAACTTTTCTTTCCCTACGATTAAACTTGGACTAGAAAGCTGTCAGCTGTTGACAGAACAACTACTCCTTACCAACCTAGCAGAAAAAAGATTCCCATAAATCCCTTTAAAATTCAGATAACACTCCTGAAGTCCATATATATATATATATATATATATATATATATATATATATATATATATATATATATATATATATATATATATATATATATATATATATATTATTATTATTATTTTTTAATTTTCGACACTTTCGAAAAAGGTTTTTTCCTGGAGAGGGGGAGAATCAACTCCAACCACTCAGGTCACTGTTTGTTTGGTCATTTTTATTGTATATTTAGAAAACTCAAAATTTACAATCCTTGAGGTATTCAACAGCACAGCTTTCTGGGCTTTATTTATAACAGCCGTCGAGAGGCCCAGCCGTTCAGTCGCTTCCACAGTGGACTCTGGTATCAGACCATTGCTGGAGATCACTATAGCCCTCACAATCACTTTATCTAGTCTGTACAGATCTTTTAGTTCACCTGCTAGAGCTTGATATTTTCTAATTTTTTCTGCACATACTGAATTAGTGTTTCCATCATTCGGCACAGCAATATCTATTATCTCTGCTGTCTTCATATTACCATCAATCAGCACGATATCAGGTCTGTTGTGGGTCACGGAATGGTCTGTTATAAACGACTGATTCCAATACAATTTTATCCCTACCCTCTGGACGAGATCTTTAGGATTGTACTTGTAATATGGCATCAAGTCATTTAATAATTTTCTTTTTAGTCCTATCGCCTGGTGATAGATTTTGGCAACATCATAATGCCTCTTGAGGTATTCTGTGCCAGCCAGCGCATCGCATCCTCCAGTTATGTGCTGAATAGACTCGTATGTGCTGGCACAGAGCCTGCACTTGTCTGATACGTTCTGTTGTTTCAAGACGTGTCGCCAGTAAGACCTAGTTGCTATGGCCTGATCCTGGATTGCTATAAGAAATCCTTCTGTTTCGGGGAACAGACTTCCTCTAACTAGCCAGCTAGTAGACAAAGCTTTATCTATTTCAGTTTGCTGAAGCTGGTGATAAAATCTCCCATGTAATGCTTTCGATTTCCATTCTTCCAGTCGCTCGCTGTTGGTAATAATGTTGGACGCAACTTCTTGAGAAACCAATTGCAAGGCAGTGTTTATTATTATTATTATTATCATTATTATTATTTTCTTTTATTTATTAATAATATATGACACTAAAATATGTCTTCATACGTAATATTCTTTATTCTGGCTATAGTTAATTTTAAATTTTAGCACCTATAATAAATTTTTTTATTGCAAATTAATTATTTAAGGAAATGTTACTAAAATTATAAGGATGATTTTTCCTTAGCCAAGGTTTCAATCGAAATCCACAAAATCTCTTTAGAAAATTTGAACTAGTTTAGTGTGAAGGTCAAGAAAATACAAACGATTTATTTAAATTTATTTTTAATATTTTTTTGGCAATATTTAATAATTGTTGTAATTTGTCTTTTCTAAAGATCGGTCATAAGTTATTATACCTTGAAAACATTAATTTCAAGATTACTCCATCACCACACAGCTAAAATCGCCAATATCATTCGGTTAGTTAAAAACGTTATTTATTTATTTATATTTTTATGAACCTACAGTTAATTTATATAATTTACAATTATATATATAATTATCATATATATTCTCTAATTGTATATGCATATTTTATAATCATATCGTTAAAATAATCCAATGTAGCTCACCCAAATAGATAGGCCTTTACTTAGCAATGCCTGTAATGTTTTATTATAATAAAAATTTTACTTATTTCAATTTATGTTTATTGATTATCATTTTATCTATTTAACTTTGCTGGATCTAAAACATCCTAAAAGTAAGTTATTCGTTTTTTATGTATTAGTAATATTATCCTTCCGTAGAGTAGCCCCTTAAAGATTAAAATGTATGCCATCTTTAATTTTATATAATTATTTATTCAAATTTTTTTTATTGAAATGTTTGAATTAAAAATAATATAGGCTGCCACAATCAAGGCCAATAGGTATTAGGGCTGTAAGTATCCAATCAGACCATATAAACTAAATAAAGATAAATAAATATTAACAATTAAAAAAATAAATAATGATAATAGTAAGTAAAATAATATATATATATATTCATCAAAAATAAAGATAAGTTAAATAACAGTAATATAAATAATAAATCTAGATAAAGAAAATTTAAATTAAGTAAAAGTTAAAAATAAAATCATTTTAAACATATTCATATCTATGTGCAATATTTGCATTCTGCCCTCGTAAACTCCGAACTAAGCTTTGCCCTCACGTGTGGGTGCCAAAGTAGGAATCCAGGAGATCCCAGCGCTTCTCTCCCATCCGCGTCACTGCTACTGAAAGGCAGCGGAGACTGATTGTGAGTGAGAGCACTTGAGCCACAGACGCACAGGACATGACTGCAGAAACTGATCATTGCCTGAACTCCAATAACATGTTTACGAAAGGTCTCGGGGCCACTGCCGTTTCAGCTTTCGATGAGAATGATAGGAATGGTTTGAGTTGAATAGGGATTGTGCTAAAGGATTAGAATGAGTAAGATTCAGGTGAAAGTTTGAGAATTTGGATAATATATGGTCAAGAACATATGGAATAGTAATGCCATGATGAACGGTCTTGTTTGTAACGTCGAATAGAATAGAATAGAATAGAAATTATTTATTTAAGATTTACAATCTTGTACAAATCAAGCATGTATAAATAGCTTTATTTCACCCACATGAGTCTAGTTTATCATGTCTGTCCATTTACTCGACTCATTGGAAAAATAATACCTGTAAAATATTAATACTTTAAAATACATTTTATAATTTAGTTATTATGTACCTACATTATCAATGAAATAATGGTAAAAGAAAAACAATTGACTGAACTGCCCAATAATTATCCTTAATTGGTATGTGGGCCATTACAATTTAAGGAATCCAGGGTATGACATGTTGACTTAATAAACCAGTAAATCTTATTTAGTTTTTCTATGCTGCCGATTTGAAGTATATCTTGTATTTTATGAACATCACTGGGTATAGAGAGAAATACTCGTAAATATTTATCTCTGTCTTCTGTTAACTTTTCAGTTTAGGGAAGGAACATGTGTTAGAAGAGTTCGTTACAGAAAGCGCAGGTTTGCTGGGCTTTGAAGTAGAAAATTTTGTTTTTTGTGTTAAGTTTAATTAATTCTGGTTTTGAAACTCTTAGCTGACTGACCTTAGTTTTTTTATGTTGGCTCTATACATCAAATAGGTCTCTGGACTGGAAATATTGAAGCTGGAAATAGTTCTATACATGGGTTGTTGTTGGAATTTATGGATCGGTGGATTTGCTAGATAGGTTATGGTTTTTTAATTTTTCCAACATTTCATCTCTATATTTTAATAATCCAGTTGAGTATATTGTATATACAACCATACGAACTCTTCTCTACAACCATAATGAGCAGCTATTGATCTAGCTTGTGTGACCCAATTAAAGTTTGTATCAGGATTCCTTGTATCCAGCAAAATTAGTCTTATTTTTCTCCTTTCGCTTCTCCCTTCTATGCCTCTCAGCGTAGGGGAGTGCATAGCCACGAACTCCACTCCTCTCTGTTCCTTGCTAGATTCCTGGCCCAACGGATATCTTTGCCTCTTCTTCAGCAAAGTCTATCGATATATTCCAGAACCGACACTCTTCTGCCATCCGGAGCTTAGTCCATCGTTTTCATTGGGTCCTTAAGTTCCTCCATGCTAACGATATGGTCGAACCATTTCAATTGACGGGTTTGCAGAACTTCCTTCAATAGGATGACCCCCAGTTCCTGTCGTATCCTCTCGTTCCGAACGCGGTCCATGCTAGTCTTACCGACTGTTCTTCGCAGAAATTTCATCTCAGCAGCAGTGACTCTGCTCTCCTGCCTGTCTGTCTTTCAGCGCCGTACAGAAGTACTGATTGGTACACAAATTTAAATATATGGAACTTAACGTCCTTAGCCACCTCTCCCTTTCCTACAACATTGTTGCAAATATTGCAAACCTATATGAACAGGCCTGAGGTTATATCTATATTTTCCGTAAGTGATTGTTATCTTTTTTGTAACATAATATGGAGCATTGACTACTGTTTGTAGTTTGTATTAGGCTGTAGATTCCTATATTAATAAATTATTGTTAATAAGTGAGAGAAACACGTTATCAAATAATAAAATAGTAAATTCCATAATAATAATTAGTAAAGTCAAACATTAATGAATTAGTTTTTAATGCACCTTTCTTTATTGCTGAAAAATAACAAATTGAATTTGACTATCATAATAGATTTTTTGGGTTTTATACAATTAGTAACTATTTTCTTCATTGAAGATCAAGTGGTTAAAGGATAGACGATTTGGAGGATATGAAGAAAAAATGAGTAATATATATAAAGAATATATGTTGAAAATTAATTTTGCTAAACAGAATATCTTGTTGATGGAGTGAGTGTAAGTATGGTTGGTTGACTATCTTGAGAAGATTTAGGAAAAATTGCTGTGGGTGGGAAAACAATTGAAGGGCAACGAGAAAAATACGGTATAACTCCGTTATTTTAAATTTAAAAAAAAAAATGGTACAATACCTCTCGGCATTCAGTTTTCCGGGTGGATTTATATTTTAATTAGAATAATTAACTCACAACTTTGTTGTAGGGTTTATCACAGTAGAGGAAAACGTGTTGGGGATTATCTAAATAATTTAGGGAAACGGGAGAAACTTTTTGTTTCAACCGAAATGTAGAGGGGAATAATTATTTGGTGATGAAAAAAAATTTTAATGTAAAAAAGAATTCTTGCTTAACCCTTTTAGTGCCAACGATGATATATCCTTGTTCGTTACATCTGCGAAAATAACCAACGGCAGATGATATTATTATATTATTATATAATGTTATTATATTTTATGTTTGATATAAAGTGTATAGTTAATGTGATGGCGTCTTAATATTCGCATTGGAAGAGAATTCTATCTCAAAATAAATTAATATAAATAAATACAAAATAAAACGATACTTTGGGCTAGCACTAAAAGGGTTAAGCGCACAGGTCATTCCAAGATCCAATTAAGTCTAAGTATCTTGAATAATAGGAGAAGTGAATAAAACTGAGCACGTGCTCATTCCTCAAATAACTGAGCAGTTGCTCCAGTTAGATGTGAATAAAGAAAATTTACCTATGAAATACTTGCTAAGGGTATGGAGCACTTGCTCCACAAATATGGATTGATTATTGATTCGGGCCTTAAATACTAAGTACCTAGTACTCAGTAAAATCCCGATCTACTCTTTCGTAGATTCAGTATATTGCTGAGTACCTGCTCACAAGTGGAGTGTTTTTACGTTCTATTCATATAGAAAGGTGAGCAGGTGCTCCGAATAAAATATTTGGAGCACATGATCCATATAATGAACAAGTGTTCCATTGTGTAACTTCTCTTTATTTATGGTGTAATAAGAGATAGATATTTGTTAGATACATAAATTTATTAGATAATTATATTTATATATTTATTTATATAATATATATTTACATATTTATTATTTATATATTTATTATTTATATATTTATTATATTTATATATGTATAAGATATAATAAATAATAGATTATTTACAGATAAGATAAACTTATCTTTATCCAGCCGGAGCACCTACTCAGTTTTTTGACGAATGAACACTTGCTCAGTTGTATTCACTTCACCTAATATCTCAACGAAAAAAGTTGGCAGATCATCAATGTTTTCGAATAATCTATGACGACCAGGTATGAGGGTAACAGTGGCCAACTGACATGGATTTTTTAAATGCAATTGCTTTAGTAAATCCTCAACCAGCTCCTTTTAGCAGTATATCTCACTATGGGCTAGAAATCAAGTCAAGCCGAAAAAATTATTTTTTATGTAGAATATTTTCTATGGGTCTACAGTGCTAAATATAAATTTATATTTAATATATTTTATCTTCAATTAGAGTTAGTCGGTTTTAACCGATGCAAATAACTGATTTATAAAAAAAAAAAGGTTATTTTAAAAGGAATAAGTTCCCATTAAAACTTTTTTTTATTTAGCAATAAAAAGTCATGGGCAAGATCTTTAATTCAAATAAATTAAACATTGATCTTCGAGGAATAACCTAAAAAACCTTTACATTAGTTAATAAACAGTTAAAACCCTGGAAATACCTGATGGTTCGACTTCGCAATGCAGTCGCTTTATAACTAGCGCCATTTGAGCTGACTAACTACTTTGTATTCAATTAAATTTTTAATTCAGTAATTCAATAATTGAATTGAACTTTGAACTCATTGGAATTATTACTGCTTTAATTAGATATCATTTAAAATTATTAGCGCTGTCGACTTCCTTCCCCAAGCCACCGGAAGTTGACAGCATAAATAATTTTAAATAAAATCTAATTAAAGCAGTAATGATTTTAATAAATAATAATTTTACAATTGAATACAAAGCGATTAGTTAGCACAAATGGCGTTAGATAGCGTAAATTCGCGTCCTGTATTTATTTTTTCTTAGACTATAGAGCTATAATGCAATTTTCATCAATTATTTTTACATTTTAAAACAGAAGTTAATATTTGTTTTTTTTTTACGAAATTTATTTTCAATCAGTTTTTTCTAGGTTTTTTTTCCGATATTTGGATTAAAAAAAAAACGATTTTAACCGATGGTGTAAAAAAAACACGATAAAAACCGTTTATTCGACACCAAAAAGTTGCTTTTGCGTATGTTGAAATAAGCTTTTTATTATTAAGGAAAAAATTTGTGAGCTCGTAATGTCAAATGTGAAACATGATAACAATAACCCATTGCTGTAATTTCATACCAGGATAAAGATAATTGGCTTCTCCTGTACAGATTAATGCTAACTTCATAGAAGTTTTCAAGCCCCCACGAGAAGGTTAGAACGAAAAAAAACAGAATGATAAGCCAGGACATGTGCCAGACAAATCAAACATAAAGTATTTCCATCAACTTACAATTCCGGCTTTTTTCTGGCTAGATTTGATTTCTTGCCCATAGCAAACTGATTAATTTGCGACAGCTTGTTAAAAAGGCTGTAAAGAGTTTGTTTAAAAGTGTTGAGATTGTTAAAAAGATTCAATAGTTAGGGTTTATTTATTTCCTCCATACATTGCCTTTCGGCAGCAGGAGTTCGGCAGTGGAGGCGTCTACCATGAAAAAATATGCCATATCTGCTAGAAAGCATAGATTCTATTATTGACCCCAATTATACTTGTCATACTCCAGAGCCTTCATTATCTATATCATCGCCTTCCTTTCTCGAGGGAATCCTAAGAACAGAAGAACAGATTCTCTTCTTCCCAAATTACAGTGGACTAAGTTCAATGCAGTTTTCCATTCACCTAGGAATGGTTTGTAGTAGTAATTTTCTGTTATTATACCCTGAGATAATTCTCTTTATATATAGAACCCTGTACCCCTCATGAACTTGGTATTTAGTGCCTCTTATGATCCCGAAGGTAGTGCCCGAACTTGATCCCCGGCCTACTGATAGATTACCGGGATCAGGCTTGTAATAAAGACTGAATTACACCTGCACAGTCAGTACTCTGCCCAGTAATATGGCGAGTGATTCAGGCGAGACTGGATGGAGGATCTCGGTCATGGAAGTACCCCAACCACCTTCCGAATCAACTCCATATTCACTCTGTCGGGGTGACAAGTCAAGATGAAGTAAACAAAGCGAGTAGTGTTGCTATTAGTCCCGCTGTCTCACTATTTGAATTATTCAGTAGAAATCGTTAAATGGAGCAGTGAAACAACAGTTTAATTCATAAAATGCACGAATGCTTATGGAATTTCAGATCGGAAATCTTCAAAGACAGAAACTAGCTTGATGTGTAATGAGTTATTGTTTCAAGCCAAGAATCACACTCAGTTGACATCCGCATGATGGTATAGAAGGATCAATCTGATTAGGGATTGATAAATTATTTGCCATTTCTATAATTTGTTTTTATTGAAAACTACTTTCGAATGTTATACATTCATCCTCAGTTCTAAAAACACACAAAAAATTCAAAAATAAGCAATTGAAAATATAGTGTGGTATTATTATACATATTAAATTATATTAATATAAATCAGTATTATAAAACATTTATGAATTTATATATATATATATATATATATATATATATATATATATATATATATATATATATATATATATATATATATATATATATATGAATACCAAACTATATTTTGAATTGCTTATTTTTGAATTTTTTGTGTGTTTTCAGAACTGAGGATGAATGTATGACATTCGAAACTAGTTTTCAATAAAAAAATTTTTAGAAGTGGCAAATAATTTATCAATCTATAAGAATCAAACTGATCCAATCCCGATCTCATAAAAGATTTATATTCTTTGAGATCTTCAGTTTCAATTCCTTTAACAGAATTTCAATTCCTATACTAATATTTCTTCTTAATAGCCATGATCCTGTCCATAAGAGTTTTTTAATATTGCTAATTTCATCTTTTATTTCCTCTATTATGGCAGGTACGATTTCAAGTTACAACATTGCTTGAAAAATCTCTCGATTTTTATCTTGTTTCCTCCGGAACCATATTTGCGGTTCCCTTTAAATTGACTCGCGCACTATCTGTAATCACTTCTACTCTTCAATATTTTTCAACAAGTGACAAAGCGAGTGACTCGGCACACCACTCATCAATAGACAATGCTGAGCTTGTGCTTATTTATCCAGGAGAAGCTAAGATTGAGAGATCTAAGACCCACTCCAGAGTACAACTGTTCTTGGCCCATTGTTGAAGTTTCTGGGAGCACCTGATGTTGTAGGAGAGGCTAAATGGGAATAACTTGATATATTTAAAAAGTATTTGGTAACATAAGTTTTCCCTTCATGGATCATAACGGGTCTTCTGGAAGTTTCGGGATTCACAACTCTATTTACTCTTTCCTCCTTACTTGTCCGTTATTAATGTTAGCGCTTGCTATTTTCCAGCATCGGGACACTCAGGAGACGCTGGCCGTCCTGGACAGGCTGGACCTGGACTCGGAGAAGCCATCGGACGAGGAGATGGCCCGTAAGTTCGGGTTCGAGGAAGACTACTTCAAGGGCACCGTATCCTGGTGGCAGCGGCTCAAGCCCCAGCTCTGGTCCCTCTTCGATGAACCTTACTCCTCCAACAGCGCCAAGGTACTATTATATATTATTTCATTATTTAATTATACTTGTATTTATAATTATGCCATATTAATTAAACTCCATGAGTCTTTCCACACCAAATACACGTATAAAAATATAATTAAAGACTCGAAGTTTTTCAAAATTAGTGAAATTTGATATTTATGTTCTATGCAGAGGGTGTTGTACCTTGGACCAATTTTCACTCAATGAATTTTTCAACTTTTTCTATTGAAGTAAACCTTATCTGAATGCATGAATGTCACCTTCACTTATCTCGGCACCAATTTTATGTTTTTAATAATATATTTTTTATATATTATAAAAAATATAATTGTTATATAATATAATATTCTTATGATTAAGAATATTTATTTTTTATGAAAAAAAACTTCATCATATTCAGCACGTGGTTATACCTTTGACCAGGTGATAATAACTACTATCACTTAGATATAAACCATGTAATTAATTTTTATTTAAACAGAAATGTGTACATTTAGCAAATATTTACCATATGAACCATGGTAATAAAATAAGAGATAAAGGTTTTTATGACTTTAATTCTCCTTCTCGTTTGCATGGCCTGGAATGCTGGCCATAATTTCTTCTTGTTCTGTATCGTAGAGCTGGTCAGAGGAACGACACCATGTTACGGTCAAAGGTACATCAGTTGAAATTATATTTCACTCCTGCTACAGTTTGTACAACTTCTCTTTAGAGGTTTATGTACTATCCACATCTGCTAAGGTAACAATCAAAAGAAAACGAAGAATGTTATTAAAGAAAGCTCAAGTTGATAAATATTTATTTTTTAAATAATGAAATTGGATTTATATTTTTCACCTGTTTCCAATAAAAGATCTGTCTCTATGGTTTCCATAGTGCCTCTTGCTGTAATGCTTTGCACTGAACAGAGAAGCTTTTAAAAAATGCTGTTAGATAGCCCCACAAGCAAGGGTGCTCAGAGGTACAATCGGTCAAAGGTACAAATCCCTCCCGTATGTGTAGTCCAAAAATTCGAAATTTCAGATTTTTTGAGGTCAAAGCTCAAAGCAGTGTTATTCTTTTCAGCATCACATGATCTGTATACACGAAAGGAATTTGGACATACCAAACCAGTCTTTAAATGTTTAAAAATGTCCAAAACTTTTTTTTTTAAGCAATATAGTAATTTTAAATTTCTTTGGAAAATTACCTGTTATAAAAATGTATGGGCTTGATTTCATAATGGCGTTTTTTGGGTTCTATTATAAGATAAAAATAAAATCTTTTATTTTTAAGCCAAGTTTTTTTGAAACCGAAATGGATATACACTGTATATGTCGCGTTTTAAACAATTTAGTTTACTTTGCTAAAATCTATTATACAAACTGCGTATTTAAATAATTTTCCACATCCGACATTATTCTAGAGCCATTAATTGGCGAATTGCTAAATTTTGGATCTCCGTTTATTTAAAAATATCTATTACATACATAAGTGAACAATATATATACAACATGTATAGGGGGAGGAATTTTTTTTATTACTAAACGTTAGCCTAATAAAGTTTGTGTTGTGAACTTACTTCCACGGGTATGAAGTTGTCACGATAACAATTAATTATTATACAGATAATTAATAATCTTCTAGAATGCAAAATAATCTAATAAATGAAGTTAATAAACTTTTTTTTCTTACTTTCCATTTTTTTTATTAATAAATGTTTACTTGATGGTAACCTAATTAAGTTTGTGCAGTGAACTTGCTTCCACGGATATGAAGTTTTCATGTCGATTACGGAGACGTTCGTACCCACGTAGGCGTTTCATTATATAGATAATATAATTAAACAAATGCTGATAAATAATTAACAAACTTAAATATAAACCATACGATTGTCAAATACAAATATCTTAAATATAAGCCATACAATTGTCTTTTTGAACCACGTTTGGGGGAAGCGAACAACTTTATATTTTTTCTTTTTAATCTCAAATAATCCAGAAATATAAAATAAATCATGTAGAATGTAATAATTATATAGTCAGTTTTATTAATAATCACTTAAATCTAATAATATTAACTAAATTATTTTTAGTTGTCATTACTTTCTGAGTTTCATTTTATAACATTTCACAAATTCATCACTGTTTTCATATTTCTCATTATATTTTTTTAAATATTTACTTTGTCAATTTTAATATCATTCACTGTATATATCATGGTTTTATTTTTATTTTTATACCTTGTTTATTAAGCCCTGATGGAGACCTGCAAAATGGGTCGAAACGTCGGTTCCTAATAAATAGTTTTTTACTATTTATGATCAACTTTTTTTTTTTTTTGACCGCTTCCCGGACCGTCTCATTCCTTCATAAAAGTTTTACGGTCAACTATTGATTATTAAATTAAATATAAACTATCCGGTTATTCAATAAATGGTGTTATAAACAAAATTAATCAATAAAATATATGTCAAAGTTTGTGTATGAAATAGTTGACTTTGGTTACAATATTTATAATGTAAAAATTTTAAATACCTATCTTCACAATTTTATCCGAATAATTGTTATTTAATCTAGACTGATTATGAAACTTACCAGACTGAATACATTTTCAGCTTGTCTAAGCCTATACAATACACTATACACATACACAATACAACCGTGAGACATTGTCCTCCCGTCCCATTATGACGCGACAATAAACAATTGTCTTTTTGAATCACATTTGGGAGAAGAAGAGCAGAACGGACAACTTGATACTTTTATTTTTATAATTTTTAATCTCAAATAATCCAAAAATATAAAATAAATCGTATGGAATGCGAAGGCGGCCCACAGTGGTCTAAAAACGGCCTTTTTGCGTAAAAAATTAGCCTCTCGTGTTTTTTTTTAAAGTGAATTACACAAGAGGGTTGTTTTAATTTTTTTTTTTTTAATGCTGAATCGAATTCATAAAATCCCAATTCAATAGGAGTCATTCATTTCAAGATAAAATTTAAAAGATGTAGAAAATAATTATGTAAATAAAAGGGGAATTTGAAAGAAAACATATAAACATTAATGAAACGTAATTTCACTAAAAAATAATAATTTAAAAACTTTTAGAAAAGTATTAATGTTTATTTTTACATTTAATTTAAATTGAATACAAAAAAAAGGAGAGATATAAAAAATATATACATTAAAAAGAAATTAATTTCCTGTAACTATATTAATTATATCTTCTCGAAGATCAAGTATCCTTTTCTTTGGTTTGTTCGTAATTTATTGATATACCTATCGGATATCACTTGAATGTTGATGATATCATTATTGGTAGCGAACCTCCTGAACTTTCGGTAATGTCGTAATCGGGATTTTTCCGCGAGCAGTATAGAGACAAGTATAAAAAAATACATACATTAAACGTAAACATAAATTTTTTTAAACATATAAAACACATTTAAAACTCATCCACTCATAACTGTCATATATGTCAAATAGATGTTCCAACAATATCATTGTATATTCATAGATGAAGCAGTAGAAATGAAGTGACACAGGATTTCGTCATCAAATTTCTCACTTCAGAAAATGATTTATGATAGGTAGGGTTTCGGCTGAGGAAATACAACTGCAAAAATACCATTTTCCCTCGTTAAAATATGAACTTGAACTATTCTAAAATTATGGAATATACTTGAATCAACATTTTGAGAGGGTTGCGATTTAGGGAGGTTTTCCACGTTTTGACCACTGTGCGGCACCCTAAACCATTTTTAGATTATTGGGCTCCGCATGGAAACCGCAACTGAAACCATCATATTATCTTATAAATTCCGCATATTTTGAATTCCTTTACAAGCCCATTTGAAATTCGGCATCGCAGGTTTACAGTATAGCCATATTGACTAAACAAATGACAAATGTTTAATTCACAAACACTGCGCCTTATTTAAGGATTCTTCTGGTGCGAAAGTATCCACTGCAAAATATCACATCAAAACAACTATTGTGTTTTTGTCATATATGCAGAACACTTACCGATTAAATTCATCAATATTCTGACTTGATAATGACGACTGCAAAAAATATCCCAGACGATTAATACAGAAGGCGACATCCATCGATTCATGCACACATACTTTATGTAGGTCTCTTTCCGTTATTATATGTCGTTTTCTTTCAGTAGGTAACTATTTTCCATGAGATTTCTTCGTGTTTCGTGGCAACATTAGAACTGTCAATGCCACTAGATAAAGCATTGGAAATCGACAGTTTCGACATTATAAGCGGAAGAATCCACTTAAATTAAATCTTATTCTCCTGCTTCAGACTTCACAAATCTCACAAATGCAGAGGAAAACCAGTATTTTACTCTCAATTTTAACACTTAAAACAAGTAATAAAAATATTTCATTGGAGTGGAAACAAAATCGCGTTCGTAACCTTTATTACCGAACCATATGATTTCTGTATTTAATTTTAATATAATTTCTCATGTAAGTTTATGATTACCTTCAAGTAAAGTACCCTTTTCGGCTCACCAATTTTAACCAAAATATAGCAAATACATTCATATTGATATAAAAGTCCTATTTACCAAATTTGAGATGTTTTACATTATATTTTAATATAATTTTTGATGAAAGTCTAATATGACTTTCAAGTAAAGTGCCATTTCCGATCTTCCAAAGTTAACTAAAATTTATTATATTATTCATATTAATATGCAAATCTTATATATCTAATTTGAGAAGTTTTTCATTATATTTTAATATAATTTATGATGAAAATCAATAATGACTTTCAAGTAAAGTACCACTTCCGGTAATCATGCAGTCACCAAGTTACTAGTTCACAATTAGATTTTTCAGCAATCCTAACTATAAAAGTTTAACTTTCTACGGCTAACCGTTTTTGAGTTATGCGGGATATGCACGTGAGTACGAACATACGTAGAGACGTCACGACGAAACTAGTCAAAATGGATTCAGGGATGGCCAAAATGGATATTTCCGTTGAAATCTGAAAACCGAAAATTTTCTCGATTATAATACTTCCTTTACTTCGTACAAGGAAGTGAAAAGCTTTATTGTTGTGTTAGTGGGTTTTTTTGTGATGGAAGACGTCAAGAAGTGCGTGCTAGAAATATTCCAAGTAGTGTTTATGTGAACTCTAAAATTATTTTAAAAAATGGATTATTGTTATATGTTTGTGAACGGAAGATGTATTATGCGCGCACCGCACCAAATTTTTTTACTCCGCACATTGCCGAGCTACTGATATCTGCGGTATCATTTATTTATATTGATAAATTTATAAACAGATTGTTGAATTAATTAGCACTAGTCGGGGAGTAAGGTTGCAGTTGCGGTGAAATGTTCCTTCCTCCCACCGCGGACTCCTGATTATCGGCGGATCAGAGCGTTTGACCATGGAGTCGTTTGTGGTCTATCGAGGTCTCCGCCGGCCTGAGGATGACCTGCTTCTGGGGCTGACCAGCCGTTAACAATAATTGTGTCTCACCATCAGTTTACAATAACCAGGCATGTTTACAATTATTTCAACTTGAAAATTTCAACAGTTATAAATTTAATAAGAAATTGAAAAAGTTAAAAAAACTTTATTCCGTGTCACATTGCTCCCTAAGTAAAACATTATAGTAGAATTTAATAGTTAAATCTGGCCAAAATGCATACATTGCTGTAAATAGCGTATTAATATAAGACGGAGAAAAAATGAAATAAAATATAGTTCTTGACTCCTTGGGAATCATCCACCACCACATGCTTGGTGTCCAATTAAGTGCAAGGATCACGAAAGGATCATGAATTCATACGGTTGGACGTCCTTTTTTGAAAAAGACGTAAGCGCAATTTAGCGAACTTTACAGGAAACACATCAAACGATTTTTCTCCAAATAACAATATTTTTAATTTTATTCTTTATTCTATAGAGTACGAGTTTATTAACCTGGCAAAACCTTTATAATTTCAATATATTTCAGAGAATTCTAGCACTGGTTAAGGCCAGATTTACGACTGAGGCTTGTCAGTGTTTGGTGCTTACATAACCAATATTCGATTTTTAGACCATTTCCAAAAATTGTTTCCATATACTGTGTGAGAGAATCGATAGAGATGGCGTTTAGGTCCCAAAATCAATTAAAAACCTAAATTTTGAATTTTTTCCGCTTAAGCCTTTTTCAAAAAACGATGTCGATATTTTTTTGTTTAGTTATATTTGTAAATATCTATTAAATGCTAAATGTTAAATTTTAGTTATAGTTCATATTAATGTGCGAAATTTTATTAATTTATTATAAGGATAATTTTTTATTAATTAGAGAGTTTTAAATTATATTTATTAATAAATTATATATTGATGTAATATAGGAAGAGTTTTCGAATCTATCGAATAGAATCTAGATTCTAATAGATTCTATTTAGCAAAAGGGAAAAAAATAAAATAAAAAGAAGAGAGTATGTGACATGGACAATAAGGAAAATTACTCCCCAATTTAACATTCTTTTATATATTATAACCAGCCAAGATTATGACAAAGTAAATTATACTGATGGCAGGATATTTGGGGAGATAATAATGTTAATTAAAGAAAACTAATAACCTGAAGACGAAGAAGGACTTCGAAACCTCAGTAAAAAATGTGGTTTTTAAAATATAAAAATATAAGTTTTATATTTTATGGGAAGTGTACTGTTCACTAATTAATTTATTATAAAAAGAAGAAAATTATATCAAAACCGCTAGAAAAAAGAAAAGTATATATATATATATATATATATATATATATATATATATATTATGAATATTTTAATTATGCTATATATTTATAATGCTTCACAAATTATCAATATGGTGTTAATAGTATGCTATGTTTATAGAAACCCAATACAGTTTGGCAGCAGCTCTTTAATAATAAATTATTTATCTTTTAGACTGTTTAAAATCGTCTCAATCTGCTTTACTCACTTTTTTTTTCTAAATCTCCAAAATTGAAAGTGAGACAGAAACTAAATACATGCAAATACCTACTTAAACCTACTGTATATAGTGGAGTGTATTATATATATATATATATATATATATATATATATATATATATATATATATATATATATATTTGAGAACTTAATTTAAAATGTTCTAGTAGGAAGATCTAGAAATAATTATTCGGGCAATGCGAACAAGGTCTGACGGTTGCATCTATAACAGAGAGACACAAAACCTCGCTTTTGCTGACGATTTGGTGATAACTGGGACAAAACCAGATGCACTTTCCGAAGTATACAAAAAAAGTGAAGAGGCAGCAAGTAAAATTGGGCTCAAAATAAACGGAAACAAAACCAAGTACATGATTTCATCCAAAAGAAAAACGACTGGTGGATCTCTGATAATAGAGGATACAGTTTCGAAAAAGTGTCAAAATTCAAATATCTAGGCACAATTGTTAGAGAAGACAATAAAATAGAAGAAGAAATAAAAGCAAGAATCCAAAATGGCAACAAATGCTATTGGTCATTGAAGGAAATCTTCTAAATCGAGATGTATCCCGAGAGATCAAAGTTAGGTTGTATAAGACCATCCTCCGACCGGTAGTAACGTATGGGAGTGAAGCTTGGACCCTTAAGAAGCAAATGGAGAGATTATTGAATACGTGGGAAAGGAAAATCCTAAGAAAAATATATGGCCCAACCAAAGTCGAGAATACATACAGGATTAAAACAAACGCAGAACTCAGAAACCTATATGAAGACCAAGATTTGGTCTCGTGTATCAAAAAGGGGAGGATCAGATGGTTAGATATGTCCAGCGGATGGATCAGGAAAGACTCCCTAGAAAGATAATGGAGGGACGCCCAATTGGTAAAAGAGAAAGAGGTAGACCCAGGCTGCGGTGGTTGGAAGATGTAGAGGCTGACCTAAGGCTTCTGGGGAGTGACGGAATGGAGAAGAGCTGCAGAGGATCGATCTCAGTGGAGGAGAATTGTTGAGGAGGCCAAGGTCCTTCATGGACCATAGCGCCGTCGGAGATAGATAGATAGATAGATAGTAGGAAGATCTAATGATAGAATAAAAAAAGTTTTGACAAGAACTTGTATTAACTGAACTTTTTAATTATTTAATCAAAAACTTTTAATGATATAAGTCATTGAGGAACTTTCTATCATTAGTTTCTTTTGCTTAGAACTTTTATGTTAATACTTTAATTATAAAAGTTCTTGTAACTTGAAACTTTTTGAAAAAGTTCAATAACTGTTTCGAGCCCTGCTATAAACTGTAAACTATAAAGGTATGTTGATGGTGGTTTCCGCAGTATACCGAATGCTCAGAGAAGTTGACGTTTGTATTGGCAACCCTGACAGAAGTCCGAATCGGGAAGTTTGTGAAAAACTCTATTAAATCATCTTTCTAAGAGCTTGGATAGCTGGCTCATTAAAACGTAATCGAATAAATTTCTCCCACTCTTATAAAATCAATCGGAACTCAGACATTGTGAGAAATTCAAGTGTCATTGTTATCAGTGTTTTCATCCGTGATATTTGTTTCCCATATTCAATAGTGTTTTTATTTTCGTGCTTTATTTTTAAATTATCATTTTATTGATTTATTGTTTACATCGCTCGTTTACGAACCATGTTTGGATATTTTTTTTTGTTCACTTAATATTATCGGATAAATGTGTTTTTGTTTCTTTGGCGGGTTAAATATTGATTATAAACATAAAATTTAGACCAATATCAACTATATTCCTCCGCCATTTTGTTTTTTATTACTTTAAAAATAATGAGTAAAAACATATAATTGTTCAACGTATTTTTTTTTTTTTTTTATCCTAAATTGTATTGACTTCGCCCATAATTTCACCAGGAGAGAATATGACATCCTGAAAGAATTCAATTGAAAATAGGTTATTAAGCTTGAAGGTTTTCACAAACTTCTTGATTAGCACTTTTTTTCCGGTTTTAAGCCTAAAAAAAGCTTTTATCCTACTCGAAATAGTTTAACAGACATCCTTCCTTCTTATTGTTATTCATGATTTTCTTAGATATATATATATATATATATATATATATATATATATATATATATATATATATATATATATATATATATATATACATACACTGTGTTTTTAAAAGGTTTTCAGGGCCCCAATTATTTTCCAATTTTTCCATCATGCTTTTCCGAACCCACTGCCCACTTCACATGTATGCCAGATTAACCTGAAAGGCTTTTGAATGGAAAAGCATCTCTATGTAATTTTCAGTGGGTGTTGTTTGCTAGGATTTTTTTTTTTTTTTTTCTCGTTTTCCATTCATCTCTATAAGAATTTATTTTCTTGTTTTTCAGCTGAGTTTTTTTCTGTTATTTATATATTTTTTTAATATTCAGAGACGCAATAGATTTTCATTGTCTATTTACTTCTATTTTTGGCGCTTTCACTCTTTTCTATACGATTTGAGTGGAATATAAGATCATAATACGAATAATTTCTGTCTATCTGAAAAATTGATCTCGAAATCCACGGGAGGTTTTGCTCTTCCTTTTAGTATAAGGGCTTTAGGATCTCAGAAATAGATTGACGTAATCATTTACTCAGTAAGAACAATTATTTATTTTTAAAAAAACATCAGAACGCTGAAAAAAAAAAAAAACTGAACGAAAATATCTGATGTGGACAACACATGACTTCCTCGTACGCCTATTAAACTGTAAATCGGTGGCTCAAAAAGTAATCCTGAATTTGATTACTAGTTTCCGAAGATCGCAGTATCTCAAAACGACACTCCGCGTCGCGGCATCCATTTATTGACACACACATACAAATGGGGAGGAAAACCAGTATTTTACACTAAATTTTAACACTTAAAACAAGTAATAAAAATGTTTTATTAGATTGGAAACCAAATTGCGTTTGTAACCTTTATTACCGAAACATATGATTTATGTATTTAATTTAAATATAATTTTTGATGGAAGCTTGTTATGACCTTCAAGTAAAGTACCTTTTTGGCTCACCAATTTGAACCAAAATATAGTAAATACATTCATATCGATATAAAAGACCTATTTACCAAATTTGAGATGTTTACATTATATTTTAATATAATTTTTGATGAAAGTCTAATATGACCTTCAAGTAAAGTACCGCTTCCGGTTTTTCAATTTAAACCAAAATCTAGTATGCTATTTAAATCAATAAATAAGTTATAAATATTAAATTTGAGAAGTTTTGCAAAGTATTTTAATATAATTTTGATGAAGATCAATTATGACCTTCAAGTAAAGTACCACTTCCGGTGATCAAGCAGTTACCAGAAAGGGAGGTTCACAACTAGATTTTAGAACAATCCTAAATACAAAATTTCAACTTTCTACGGCTAACCATTATTGAGTTATGCGAGATACGAACGTACGTAATTTATTCCAGCTGTTTCCATATATGATTCGACGAAATATGTTTTGTTGAATGTAATAACATATTTCTTTTAATTAGCCGCATTTGTGAGAGGATAAAGAAAATGTCAACTAATGAGTGAGTAAGAGAGAGATTATCTTCAGTTACTAACACTTATTTAAGGGCAATAATAATTGCGAGTAACCATCCATACTATATTAACGTTATTACTCAATAAAATTTTTTTTTATAAAATATTGAAAAATAAAGAAAATTAAAATTAAGATGATTAAAAAAAAATGGCGTGAGATGGTGCGTAAGTGCGTACACAAGTTCTATGAGTTTTTAAATATGTGAGAAAAAAATCAATAAATATTATATTTTAGTATTTGGTCTAGAGCATAGCTTCTCAACCTTTTTACATCAGCAGACCACAAAAAAATGTTTTGTGGACCATCAACATTGGAATTAAATAATAAATATTTATAAAATTTATTATTTGAATAAAATATTCAAATAATTGTATATATGCTTTAAATAATGAAAACACAGTGTACGGATAGGTATAACAATACTTAAATGTATTAAATGAGAACCACCCAAAAATCCTCGCGGACCACCAGTGGTCCTCGGGCCATCGATTGAGAAATTTAGATCTAGTATATTAATGCATAAATATCTGTGATATATTTTCAAGTATTTTTTTTACTCATATTCGGTTTATTTGTGTAAATAACTTTATTTATAGGATAAGGCCATGATACACTGACGTCAAAATTTTGTTATTGTGGAGTCAGTGCATACACCGTAAACAAACTTGCTCCACCATTCCTTAAATACAGATTTTATAAGCATAAAAATAAAACTAGGACGAACTAACGCCTCCATCTCCTATACACAATTCAAGTAAGGCAGGAGCAGAATATTCCCTTGCCTCTAATAGTGGGACAGGTACGGACATCAAATGTCAAAATAAAAATAAAAAAATACATGAAAAACTTTCTTTAATTTTTTGAATTTTCGGCAAAAGTAAAAAGTATCCTGAAGTTTTTTGGTTAAAAATATTAACTTTCTGTTTTGAAAAATGGTTTCTATGTGTATATGCAAAGTCGAGGTTACTAGTATCTGAGGTGCACTTACTCTAACAACCTTATTTTATTTGGTTCATCACTGTTCAAAATATTATAATTAAAAAATCCATAAACAAAATATAATAATTAAGTTCTGATCATAGAATTGAGCTTGTTAATCAGTGGGTATTTAATTAGTAATATATAGCCTGTAACTGCTATTTCATTTTAGTACACATTAACTTCTATTCAGAATGAAAAATAACAGATTAAAACATCAAGTTCCATTCTTTTTAAGTTCGAACTGATGTGAGGAGTATCGAAGCGTTGAAACCTTGAAAGTGTTAAACAGCTTAAAGTAAGACCTAACTTTGATTACTAAATTAGTAAGCCCTAAACGAGTTTCACAAGTTTATTTGTTTTGATATTTAGATCAACCGTGATATTTTTGGTGGTTTTTGTTTTCTTTCTCTCCAAGATATTATTTGTTTTGTTTTTTTCGTCATTTCTTATCCTGAACACCTTGTTCAAATTATTCCTCAGGGTTAAATTCATTTTGTAAAAACCGATATGAGTATAGTAGTAGTATAGTATGAGGAGCACTACTATGAAGGTTTGTGGTAATTTTTAAAAATCAGAGTAAAAATACGTTTTTTCTATTATTTTAAAGCTTTTCTACAATAAATCGTTTCCATACAGCTTTTTATTTTTCCTTAACCACCTCACTGAGTTATTTTTATAAAATAAAAATTTCTACTCATTATTATTACAAACTAAATTTTTTGGAATTTTTTTTTCATAATTTCGTTAGGTTGTTTAAGTTTTAAAACATTTTAATACATTCGTTTAAATATAAACTCAATGATATTTAGGTTGCTGTTAGACTAAGCGAATTGTTGAAAAAAATTGTTATTTAAGATGTCATGTGCAACTATTATTTATCAAAAAACGCAGCAAATTTTTGTTAAATGTAAACTGCCAAATAAATAATTATAGAGGATAAATTAATTAAAATAATGAGAAAAAACGCATAATACAGCCTTGGATTCTCATAGCCCTAATACCTATTACCCTTGAATGTGGCAGCTTGTATTATTTTTTCAAATAATAAATAAAAAAATTTAAATAAAAATACAGCCTAGAGTAGTGCATCTCATCTCAACAGCCTGATACAGACTAACCTAAAATATGATAAAACTTAATAGATTACATAAATTAAAGCCGTTAACATATAGAAGTTACATAAAACGGAATTAAGGTGAAATCAAAAATATTATTAACTGTTATGTAAGATTAAAAACGGTTTGGATTCTTTAACATATTTAACCAACCTCATCTCCAAGTAATTAAATTATGAATCAGAAAGAAAAAAAGTAGACTTTTTACACCTAACTGTCTAAGAACTTTAATATTATAAACATTATTTGTCGTTAAAGTTTTAGGGATACGGGGGTCGGAATAGATATTATAGCGTACTACCCCTAGGCTATAAAGGTGGCCACGAAGTCTGGTAGATTACCCGAAGATGTATGACGGGTCGCTACTATCGTGGTAAAGCACTTGAGTAAGTTACTTACCTTCGACCTCTATATCGTCCTGAAGGGTTAGGGACCTTGCTTCACATCAAAGGGGCCGGAAAATACTACCCGGTAAATCAGATCAGGGCCGGTTCATTCAATTGGCTAATTGAGCTGTTTAAACCTAAAGATTAGCAAGGAATCAAAAGGCGTATTAAGAGAGATCTAAAGGTAATTATCAAAAGGTATTCAATTCGGTAATTTAATCCAATAATTATTTAACTCGTGTAATTTCTATGCCTAAGACAAATGATAAAACATCACAGACAAATCAAACTTAACGAAGAAAAAATATTAGTTTCGTAATTTTATAATTGATGGATAACGCGCCATAAATTTAAACCATCCTAATATTAAACTGGTTTGTCAGACACACCCGACACAGCATAAATTCTTCAATCACTTGACCAAGGGATTATACAAATATTTTAAACTTTTTATTTATGGCGAACGTTTGAAATTAATTCTTAAATAATTGATTGTAATTCAAACGCTTCGCTGTTCATTTATAAACTGGTAAGTGCATATTTAAAATTGTAAAAAATTATTTAGTACTAGATTGCAGGCATGTTATGTGATGATAACAAACATCGGGTCTTTTAAGGGATTGTCATAACTGGAGTCCGGAATTCGTGGAGTAAAAAAATTGTACAACCTGCAAAAATGTGCAACGAAAAATAAAATTCTTCCATTTACGTCGTTTATGCTAAAAAACAAAACTACATTTTTGTTTTCTTTCATAAATTTCTCAATAAATTAGATTGTTTGAAGTATTTATTACGTTATTTTTTGCTACTTTTCTCACGTTCTTAAGTGATTATGCACTATGGCAACGCATTTTCTGCCTAAGTATTTTTTTGTTACCAACTGATAAATTTTTTAATAACGTATCGCATGGTCAAGTGAGACAATCCTAAATTTCTTTCGATATATCGATAACTCAATCCTTGTCGAAAAAGTTGAACCATTCATCTTTGGCGGTAGAACTCAACTCTTTGGATTTATGATCCATTTCGGTGGATTGTCTTTCAATTCTGATCATTTTTTCCCATTTTGGGTTCATATATAAATAATATATAATTAATCAGATGAAAACCATGAGCAGATAACTAATTAACTAGTTAACACCGTAATTGTTACAGCATGAATAATTTTTTTGTTGGACCAATTTCCGATATTTGTGTTTAATTAGGTTGTACGGATTTTTAATTCCCTTCACTCAAAAAAAAAAAATATGCGAGATGTTGTTTGTTATCATATCCACTAATTAATTTATTTTCAATAAATTATTGAACATATTTTTGTCCGAAAAAGTGTGTGTGTGCGTAATTATTTTGCCAACTATAGACTGAGTGTAGCACCGTAGAACATAGGAGGAAATGAATAGATTGGTAAGGATTAACTGGCTTTCCACGAATCTAAAAAGAGCAAAATAAACTTCAATTTTCAGTTTCAGTTCCAGAATTTTCCTGAAAATTGAATTATATTTAATGTGTTATAAACAGTAACACATTAATACGTGAATCTGTCCTATGTAATTTTGGTTCAATGTTTATATTTTTAAACAATTTACAATTTTTTTTTTTTAATTACGGCTAAATGTGTAGTTTAGTGCAGTAAACACATAAAACTTGCAATTTACCCAAAATTGTTTAAAATGTGCAATTTCGTGCAAAATAAAACTTACGTATATTAATTCGGATGCCTTAATTCGTGTGAATAACTTGTCCCCAATCGATTTCAAGCAAACGAAAAAAATATGCGATTGCACGACAATCCGGGCTCGAGTCATAACTCTTTATAGGACAGTGGGTAATATTCGTCCCACTTGAGGAGCGGCATTTAAAAAAAAATGGGGGTTGTCTTGGTTCGCCCTATAAAAGGCTGTTAGATACGGAGATAACTGGAAAGTTCTTAACCCGACATAGGGATGTGAATATCGAAAAAATATATCGATATATATTCTATCGATAGTTTTTTGATATATCGAAATAGTAGTTCAATATAGAAAAAAAATATCGATATTTCGATATATCGGGCTTCATTATTTTTAATATTTTAAAGGATCTTCTAAAGGGACCTATACATTTCGATGTTTACTATGTGCCGATGTAATTAAGATATTGTTTTTATAATATCAATATTTCTGTGCCGATATAATTAAGATATTGTCTTTAAATTATCGATATTTCTGGGGCGATATAATTAAGTTATCGTTTTTATAATATCGATATTTCTGTGCAGATACAATTAAGACATTGTTTTTATCAAGTTCATTTACAGCAGACATTAATTAATAATTATTAAGAAACAGGTTATTTCCTATCCTCCTTCAGATTCGTTTAGGATTTTTTTTTTTTTTTTTATAATTTGATGAAATAATTAACGATATTTCGAAATGTGCCAATATAACTTAGATATTGTTTTTATTACGTTCATTTCCAGCAGGATTTAAATATCAAGAAACAGATTATCTCCTAATCTTCCTCTAATTCTTCTAGGCTTTTATTTTTAATTTTATAAAAATATTAACGATATTTTTAAATATCTTTTTTTATACGTAGATATTATCAAGATATCGATATCGATATCGATATCGCTATCAATATCGATATTTTCCTTTCGACATCCTATCCTAAAAGCACCCCTAACCACTATATCTAGTAACACGAACACATCACCCGATTTTATGGTCGAACCCATCGTCCTTGTAGACCTTTTTATTATATATATATATATATATATATATATATATATATATATATATATATATATATATATATATATTAAAATAGGCAAACTTTAAAAGTCTGTGCAGTTATACATTTCGAAGGAACTGGTTCACAATACTAAATTTATCTAAACGGTAATAAAGTTTTACTTAAATAAGTTTCACATTTTCACACTTTTCCTGTATCTTACCCTCCAATTTTATTTACATAATAACATTTTCTAATAAAAATTAACAATTTTTTGTTGTCAACATTCCACGGAAATGAAGCTGGCATGACAATGACTCATACGCAAGTTGGACACATTTTCTCTTAGTAGTTTATTAGTAGATGTGTTCAATTCCTGAAGATACCCACAACCATCATCTACCTTGTTTTATCAACGAATTAAATTACTTCTACATAATTATGACATTGACGTTTCGGGGAAATACTTCCTCATCATCAGAATAATTGTTTTTTCTAAAATTAACAATTTTGCATCTATTGATATATTTCATATTTAAAATATATCAATAGATTATATTTAATTTAAACATATTCCAATTAAAACATAACATATAAATAAACCATATTAATATTTTTACATTACCTATAGTTTAACAATACCTCAGCTTATGTTTCTCTGGCGTTCTCCATATTTAAAAATTTAAGCATTTATTATTTACATTAGCTGGGAGTTTAAGGTCACTGACTAACAGTTAACAAGAGAGTACTCCTATTTAATCTTTGTACTTATCCTATATGTATCTTTTTATTTGTCATGGTTGTTTGTTGTTTTGATTTTTAATTATTATTTCTATTTCAAGCAATTGAAAGATTTGTTTTTAATTTTTAAAAATATGTAAGTATAATTTAAATATATGACTATTAGTTTTATTATGATTATTAATATTAATTTTGTTAATAATATCTGCACAATGTGTTCCTAGGTGATTAGTATATTTTTTATAATTAACTATTGCTTTGTTGTTTTGGTAATATGGATGGCTTTTAGTAATATGTAACATTTTTAAATGTGAACAATGGTAGAGAAATATAAGCTGAGATATTGTTAAACTATAGATAATGTTAAATTATTAATATGGTTTATTTATATGTTATGTTTTAATTGGAGTATGTTTAAATATGAAATATGTTAATAGATGCAATAATTTTTAATTTTAGAAAAAAAATATTATGATGATGAGGAAGTATTTCCCCGAAACGTCAATGAAATAAAGAAGAAGTGAATATATGGAAGTCATGCATTGCCCTCAAATAAAATAATTACAGTAACTTCCCAAAAAATTATAAGAAAGAAGATAATTATGAGGGTTTATTTATCTATTAATTACGCTCCTTAAAAAAAAAAACGCCATTTTAATACAAATAAATATATATTATATTTATATACCGTTAATGGTACCTTATTCTACTGATTCTTGTATAATAAACATTGTGCTTGTAAAACATTGGCCTTGGTAGGTGGTCCACGGCGCCTTAAACCTACCATCATTGCGTTACTTCGCTGTGTTGCTGGTCAGTCTATAGGAGGCGCCTTCAATGGACAAAAGTATTTTGTTGCCAGTTTTTAACCATTTTTTTTTACTTAAGTATTCCCAGTTACTTTTTTGATAACTGTTATAGATTTGTCACATACAATTTATTTAATAAATAAATGCGATTCTATTAATGAGGTTATAACCTGAATCATAAACGTATTGTTTTATTGAGTGTGAAATTTAAAAAAAAAAATGAACTTGTTAAAATTAAATGGCATGCTTTCATCAAAAATGAAGGGCATCTAAATGAAGATGATGAATGGACTATTACACAGAAAAAGGAAATATTCCTAATGACAAAACTTGAAATTATACATTTCCAAAAATGATAAAACTATGTGGAGGTGTAATCTAAGAAGTTGCCGGCAAAATATCAGCATCTACAAAGAAAGGTACGTGATTAAATTTTTGTAAATTGCCCATCCAAAAAGTATTATTATTATTTTATGCCTGCTCTAAAAACACACCACTGCGTGTGTAATGGTATGTGACAAATCTGTAACAGTTATGAAAAAAGTAACTGGCGATACTTAAGTAAGAAAGGACCCTTTAACCTTATTGTCCAGTCATTTAATGCTCAAAAGGGGAGTGTACGGTAGACGGAAATGAAGGGACGGCCTGAACTGACTTCAGGGATTTGTTTGGACTAGTTAAGATGCAAACGTAGTAAAAGTCCCCTGTTTTGAGTTGAGTAAAGGAAAAAGTGGAGGGGAAAGAATGTCGTGATTTTCGGTTTTTCGTTTATATATCGAAAACGGTTGGTCGTAGCTAAAATATTTTATTTGGAAAATTGAAGAACATTCGATTTCCTACATGAATGGTCCTATTCATTTTTTTTCGAATCTTTTATAATTTAAAAAATGTGCACTCTTCAATTTGCTAACTGTAAAGACGGTAAAAGAAAAGGAAATATAGTCCAGTTGGCATGGAATATAATTTTTTTTTTTTTAATTTGTTACTTTAAAGGGCATATATTTCTTAAACTATGACAGATACGAAAAAACGTTTTCGAGATATAACTCTCTTCCCCCTTCTCTCTTTGTCTCTTCTCCTAGATCCGGGGACTTATACTATGTTTACCTCTCAACTAGTCCAAACATAGCCCTGAAGTCAATTTAGGCCGTCAATTCCCCCTCAAGGACTCGCGCATGCTATTGAATTAGCATGTGTTTGTAAGCAAATAGAAAGCTACATTTTATATTCAGATGGCTCGAAGGTAAACATAGGATCAATAAGGCATCAATTTTTGGCCAATTGACTTCTGAAATTTCTCACACAGTAATTGTTATTGACAAAACCAGAAATGTTGACCGGTCAATTATTTACAGAATTTACTTAGATAATTTTACATAATTTGTAGTAAGATAACTTACATAATTTACTTAGAAGAAATTATTATCGATTTTGATTTTTTTCTCTCAACGTGTATGTAGTTATTGGTAGACTTAAAAACAAAGCTTCGACTCTCTCCAACAGCAGAAAATAACTAACCTGTAAACGTTTCGCCAAATCAGCCATCATGAGGACTGAAAATTATAGAATCGCATCAATGCACAGCAGAGAGAGTATATCTCACTTCGACGACCAAAAAAAAAAGTCCATAAATACAGACAGAAAATCAATGTTTTGTTAGATCTTTTTAAAGCTGTCGAGGTGTGGTGCACTCTCTCTGATCTGCATTAATGCGATCTTATATTTTTCAATCTTGATGATCTCTGAATTTTGGCTGGATGACTGTTTAATGCTCTTTGAGAGATTTGAGGTTTTGTTTTGCTATCTTCCATTAATAACCCGATGGTTGTTTTTGATAATTTTTTTGGAATTCGTACTCTCATTAATTTACTACGCATATTGTGATGTTAATTAATATTATTATACTAATGGAGTATTGTTGTTGACAGATTATCGGTGTGGTATCGGTGTTCTTCATCTGCGTCTCTATACTCTCTTTCTGCCTGAAGACGCACCCGGACATGCGAGTTCCGGTCATCAGGAACATCACGGTCAACACTAGCGACAGCTCCTGGTCCTGGACCTTGGACAAAAACATGACGAATGCTCACATCGCCTTCTTCTACATCGAGTGCCTCTGCAACGCCTGGTTCACTTTCGAATTCTTCGTCCGCTTCATCGCCTGCCCCAACAAGTGCGACTTCATCAAGTCATCCGTCAACATAATCGATTACGTCGCAACCCTCAGCTTCTATATCGATCTCATATTGGCGAAGTTCGCCAAGCACCTCGAAAACGCCGATATATTAGAATTCTTTTCGATTATCAGAATAATGAGGTTGTTCAAATTGACGAGGCACTCTTCCGGCCTCAAGATTTTGATACAAACATTTCGGGCCTCTGCGAAAGAGCTGACTTTATTAGTTTTCTTCCTCGTCCTGGGAATCGTGATATTCGCTTCTCTGGTGTATTACGCGGAGCGGATCCAGGCGAACCCGGACAACAACTTCCACAGTATCCCTTTGGGCCTGTGGTGGGCCCTGGTGACGATGACCACGGTGGGCTACGGGGACATGGTCCCCAAGACCTACGTCGGGATGTTCGTAGGTGCGCTTTGCGCCCTTGCGGGTGTGCTCACGATAGCGCTCCCTGTTCCCGTCATCGTCTCCAACTTCGCCATGTACTACTCGCACACCCAGGCGAGAGCGAAGCTTCCGAAGAAGAGGCGGAGGGTCCTGCCTGTGGAGCAGCCCAGGGCCCCACGGCTGCCGGCTCAGACCTGTCCCAACACCCAGGCGCCCCAGGCCATCGCGGCACAGAACAGGAGGATGAACGCCATCAAAGCCAACCATCCTAAGGACCAACAGCCTCCCAAGATGGGTGAGTATCCCTCTTACAATTTACTGTAATAACGTAAAAACTCATATTAATGATGAATGAAAAATAAAATGCATCACTACATTTCCTTTTACTAATTAATTTAAATTTAAAAGTACAAATTGTTTACTAAATTAACACTAAATTTTTTATAACCGTCATGAACTCTTCTTAAGGAATATGTATTTACTTTAAGGCTTCTAGTAGTTCTTTTGAGGCTAGCCCAAAATCTCAAAGCAATTAGCTGCCAGGATAACAAAGCAATGAAAATTGCTGAGACATCAAAGAATATTAACAAGGGCTCTTTAACCATCTTAATGAACAGACCACCGCTAATCTATTCTAAGCTTCTTATGATATTTCGAATCAACTTTAAATCAAATCAAGTGGACAGTTAAAGAAATAGATTATCCTTTTTTAAAAATT
The DNA here is from genome assembly GCA_948150685.1 of Rhaphigaster nebulosa. NCBI lineage: Eukaryota > Metazoa > Arthropoda > Insecta > Hemiptera > Pentatomidae > Rhaphigaster > Rhaphigaster nebulosa. The sequence goes on from OX411312.1 coordinate 25,125,009, forward strand.
ATCCTATTATAAACATAAAAATTACGAATAGCATTTTACATTGTAAAATATATGCTTATTATTATTTCTTGCATTAATTTTAAATAATTCTAAGTAGAATTTATTTTTAAAAAAATTCAAATAGTGCCTTTTATAAATACTTTTTTTTTTTTACATTCCAGTATTGGATACCTTTATGTATTAATATTCAGTACTATAATAAATTAATGTAATAAACCAGCTTTTATTTATTTTTTTTCATTCAATATTAATAAAAATCATAAACATTGAAAAAAGAAAAAGTAATGCTTATAAAATTACTGATGCTGATAAAAGTAGTGCTTCATAATAAGGTGGGTTATAGACAAAATCATTCCTAATGAAAGTCCTAATTAACTTAATAAGTGATGCATAGATATAATATTTGTCTAATTTTTCACATAAAATCTGTATTTTTAAATTTATATTTAATAATAATTATTAATACTATTAATTATTATTATTAAAGAATTATTACACTCCAAAGTACCTAAAAGATTGCAGTCTGGCTGTATGATCGGTATGATTACATGCCTATATGATTAGATCTTAAATCACTATCTCACATGTGTTGATATATTTGCTTATCATTTGTTTTCATTATTTTTATTTTATTTGTATCTTGATGCCCACAAATATATATATTTATATATATTATTCTTGATCCAGTTCTATACATGTAGCCTGTTGATCTTACAGCACGTAATAATTATATTAAATTCCCCCTCCTCCCCTCCAAAAAAAAAAATACCAAAAAGATATTTGAATTACTAATCAGATAGAGGTAGGTAATATAATATATGTAATTACATAAATGACTTCTTAAAATATAAAATACTTACATGTTCCCTTAAACAAAACTAACAAGCAGAATCATGATTAATTATATGTGTTGCGAATTCTCTTTTATAGTGATTGTCTATAACAGAGATTTTTTTCAGTTTAAGGGCCTCACTGACTCCTCCACCAAGACCTAGCTAATTATACCAACATACTCATATCATTAATTACTATTTAAATGTTTAATATGTACAAGTATATCTATTATTGTGTTTTTGAATTGGTCGTTAAATAGAAATATATGGTTATTAATTTGTATGATTTGCTTATATTATAAATTTTACAATGTTAAAAAAATAAACTATGTGGTGCTCGTCATAGTTTTGAAGACCTGAAAACCAATATTGCTAATGCAGTTTAAATTAATTTTAATAAATTCCAGATTGTTATTTTTACTACTTCAAATTGTCTACTTTCAGTAATTCTCACTACTGGTTGATTAACACCAAAACTCTAACTTATAGTTTTTGGTGCTAAGCGTATTTTATATAAATATAAATAAAAGTATTAACTGATTAGTATGATATAATTTTGAAGTTAAACTTAATCATTTTATTTTTTTTGCCCTTTTGCACATGGTGAATGCCTTTTTATGTGTGTCTAGTTTGTGTTGTACATGTGTGTTTGTTGTCATGCTGGCTCTGAATTTGTTTTATTTGTGCGGCCCATTTTGCCTTGCCGATATAGGTGTTATCAGCCTTAGTATTGATATTTATCTAAACTATAATTCATCCTGACTACTTTGTAATATAGAAAATTGTTCAATTCTAATGCATTTAATTGTACCAAACATGCCCCTTGATACCCATAAACTTGTCATAGCATGATATTTCTTTTTGTTAATTCAGTTTAAAGAAAAACTTAGCAGAGGAAGTGTGAGCGGAGGGAGTCTTCATTGTGATATTTTCTGCTGCCTGCCATCGTTTACACCACTCAGTCTTTTAAAGAGAAATTAGCCACTGACCATGAAGTACTAGGGATATATTTTGGTTTTGAACCATAATTTAATAACTCCCTTTTTTTAACCGGTCATTAAACGGTATTTAATAAACAGAAAAAATCAAAATTTCATTATGCCCCTCATTTCTTCTATTAAAGAGGTATTGAGCAGAAAAGAGATATTTTGCAAACCAGTATCTCCTGCTGGCAATTGATCAATGGAACATTTTAATTTTAAAATTCAATTCATTAAGCCTGTGCTCTTTTTTTTTTATTAATTCTTGCAGTTATATTCTTTCAAATAAATTTTAAATATATATTTATTATTAGATATATTGAGGATAAATATCTTCCTGTATATTAATTTTCATTTCTTGCTTCTTACACCATATTTTTCAATGTTTCGGAGCTTTTTCCCCATCATCTGGAGATCTATATTACAACATTAATTAACAATTTATTTGTAATTATTTACTTTACATTAGCAAGTAACAATAATTTCATATCTTATTTTTTACCTCACATCTGCTGCTTTCTTATTATTCCTTGATTCTATTCTATCCATCATCATCCTTAGCGCGACAATCCATTACTGAATCTTGGCTGCCTCAAGAATCTTCTTCCATCTCTCCCTATCTCGTGCGTCCTTCCACCAACTCTGGATGCCCAGAGCTCTGGCATCACCACTCACACAATCGAGCCATCTCAGTTTTGGTCTTCCGATTTTCCTCTTACCAATTGGTTCGACATTGAATGCTTTTTTCGGGACTACATTATCATCCATCCATAAGACATGACCCGCCCATCTAAGCCTAGTTATTCTTATATATTTGACAACATCGGGCTCTTTATAGAGGTCAGAAAGTTCACTGTTGTGTCTGATTCTCCATTCGTTGTTTTCCTTAACGGGGCCATATATCTTCCTGAGAATTTTCCTCTCGAACACCAACAGTTTTCGCTCTAAGGCCCTAGTCATTGTCCATGTTTCTGACGCATATGTCAGTACAGGGCGTATTAGTACCTTGTATATGTTCACCTTTGTGGATCTAGACAGCGATCTGCTTTTCATATACTGCAGGAGTCCATAGTAGCACCTATTCGCAGCAACGAGCCTCTGTGTTATTTCCTGATTAATATCGTTGTCCGCTGTTACTACTGAACCTAGATACTTGAAGCTATTTACCTTTTCGAAGTTCCAAGCGCCAATTTTGATGGTTGGGTCAGTCTGTCGGTTATCTGTCGTCATATATTTTGTTTTTTCTTCATTTATTTGAAGTCCAATTTTTCTTGCCGCTATCTCAAGGGAAGTAAACGCGCCCCTCATTGCTGCCGATGATCTTCCAACAATACATATATCATCAGCGTATGCTAAGATTTGGATGCTTTTTGTATATATAGTGCCTGTGGTCTGTACTCGTGCGTCTCTTACTGCATTTTCAACCGCTAGGTTAAACAGGGTGCATGCTAGCGTGTCTCCCTGTCTTAATCCTCTTTCGCAACAAAATTTATTAGACAGATCTCCCTGTATTCTAACACAGCAGCTGGCATTTGTCATCGTCATTCTGACCAGTCGTATTAGTTTTGACGGGATTCCCAGCCTCTTCATAGCTATGTATAACTTGTCCCGATACACACTGTCATATGCTGTTTTGAAGTCTATAAAGAGGAGATGGAGGTATGTATTGAATTCATTCATCTTTTCAAGTATCTGTCGCAGAGTAAACAGTTGATCAATGGTGGACTTTCCCTTCCTGAAACCACACTGATATTGCCCCACCACTTTATCAGTGTAAGGTCTTATTTTAGCATTGAGGACGTTTGAAAATATCTTGTACGCCGTGGGGAGTAGGGTAATAGCCCTGCAGTTGTTACAGTCGAGGACATCATTCTTCTTGTGTATCGGGCATATTACTCCTGTCCTCCATTCTTCCGGCATAACTTCTTCTATCCATATCTTTAACAGGATATCATGCAAACGCTTCAGAGTTTCTGGTCCTCCCTGTTTCAAAAGTTCAGCCTGCAGACCATCGATTCCGGGGGCCTTATTATTCTTAAGTTGCATAATGGCATCAAGCACGTCATCCTCATCATCCTATTATATCCATATGTTATAATATTTGGTCAATCTTTTAAAATTTAAAAATTATATATTTTACAAGGGATGTATTAAAACTGATCCAATCTGGTGGATAACTTCTTGGATTTTTGTGTTTTTTAACTTTAAAAATAATTATAAATATCGTTTAAAAATAAAAAACAAAACAAAATCATAAGGATATCAAAAATAAGACCAATAGTAGAGGTTAGTAATTAAAATGAGCAGATAATAAAGAGAACAGACTAAGAAGTTATTTGATGATCCAATTTTTAATATATTCGTAGTAAAATATGTAATTTTTATTTTTAAAAAACTGACAAAATATTAATATATGTGTATAGAATGGAATCGAGGAATAATAAGAAATCAACTGATGTGAGGTAAAAAATAGGAAATGAAATGATTGTTACTTGCTTATTTTGTCAAATAATTAATCACAAATGAATTGTTAATTAATATTTATTTATTACAATAAATATATGTTTACAGTACTCCACCAAAAGGCATTGTGCCCAATGATATGTGGTCATTCACATCATATATTGCAAAATGAATAATAATAATAATAATGAAAATACAATCATTTTTTTTTTTAATGGAATAAAAACAAATAAAAAAATAATAATGAAAAATCAGTCCTTCGAGAGGTCCTTATTTCAAAAATAGTTAAATAAAAAATATGGACTGATTATTGTTTCGGAATTCCTGCTCTCCTTTCTAAATGTATAAAATGTCAGAATGCATGCAATGTTAGCAGGTAGTCAGTAAAATTTTGAGTCTACAAAAGAGTAGATCGGCACAAATTAATTAATTGTAGCAAAAAAAAAATTCTAATTGTAAAAAAAATTAAGGGTATCAAATATATATCCTATATCAAAATGATGGGAATGGGAGAAAAGTATTCCCATCATTTTGATATATTCAATTTTTTATATAAGTTACTGTTAAAGATAATTTAAAATACACGATAAAAGCACCGGAATAAGGACCTTTTGAAGGATCTCTATCCTCGCCAAAGATATATTGCTATGGCTTAGATTGATCGAAGGACAAAGACAAAGATCGAAAGACCTTTTTCGAAATGGATTAATTTATATTCCAAACTGTAATACATAGTGTGCTTAAACTATTAGAAAAATCTAATTGCTTTTCATTATTTATTAAATTCCAAACCTTTGATATTTTATTGACTGGTGAGGAAGAAGCCAAACTGGTCTGACTGGTAAATAAAAATAATCTGTTACCCTGTTACAAGTCCTGCTGAATCTAAAATTCAATTTATTCAGTGTAGAGCTATCATCAAGAATATTTTTTACTAGTTTTATTAAATGCAATACTGTGGCCATTTTGCAGCATCGGGTAAATGAATGCTTTATTTACCCCAAAATTATGTTTAAAATATGTAAGAATTGGACATCTATCTGGATATACTCTGTAATATTTAAAATAAACAAATTTCAAAAAAAGTTTTTGTACCTTGTAATTTTTCTTCCTTTTTTCAAATTTGGATAACACATAATGGAACAATATTCTATTTTCGGCTTAATAATAGACTTAAAACCTGCAATCAAAGCAGCTGGGTCATTGAAGTCAATAATTGCCTTCTTATATAACCCACAGTAGAAAAATATTTTACAGTGGTTTTTTCAATGGGTTTACTAAATGTAAGCCTACTATCAAAAATGATAACAAGATCTTTTATCTCATGAAGTATAGGTAATATTTGTCCTTCGATTTGGTAGTCAAATTTTGAGATATTTTTCGGCCCGAGTGAGAAACAGCAAATTATGCATAATTAGGAGGAAATAACAAAAAATTAGAATATTAAATATCCTCTGGAAAATTGTTAATAAAGTGAAGAAACATTGACGGGCCTAAATTGCTACCCTGTTGGACTCCAGAAATCAGAATAAATGCCTTAGAACAGTACCCAAAATGCTGACCATAAATGTACTCTATACTTGAGTTAAGAATATATCAGCTTGATGTAGCCTTCAGATAAGCCAAGCTTGTATAGTTTTACTAAAAGGATATCGTGATTGACCAAATCAAACCCTTCCTAAAATCAGTATATATAATGTTATAGATGATAAATAATATTGTAATCTATATATCCTGACAATGGAGAAAAATGGCCTGAAACATCCAAAATTATGATGTAAGAAGCAATAAATGTAAATTAATATAGAGGAAGATATTTATTCATAATATACCTCATAATAATAATAATTTATATCTATATATAAATTATACATCTATATTCTTATATATGTATGTGTATAAATAACTTCCAACATATAAATAAATTTGTTAACTGAAATCTTAAATATAGCATCCGTTTTATGTTATTTAAAAATATTGAAAATTAATCCTATTTAAATATTTATTAATAACTTTGAGAAGAAAAAATTCTTTTCTTTAGCATACCTAAAATATATTCCTTATCAATTTGGCGATTCCATAAATTTGGATAAGCTCCTTTTCACATTTGAAACAGATTTTAAATAGAGCAACGTCAAAAGTTTCCATTTTATATTTTTAACTTTCTTGAGGGAATATGGGTAGTTTATTTCTGTTTGCAGAGTCCGAGAGGCGTCACTCGAATCTGAAGAACAATGAAGCTAAAGGAGTCGAGGACTAGTGGACAGCCTATTGAGGTCACTATAATATAATCAGAATTATCTCCTATTTCACACCCAACCCTCAAATTCTGTTCTGATATGTAGTCTTTACTGAATTAGTTCCATGTATCACAATAATATTCTGATTTTCTAAATGTTCGTTGACGAATATGGCATATGTGAATGCTGTAGTGTTTATTAATATTACTATAATTTTTTTTATCTGTATATTTAAGTAGACATTTACTTTAATTACTTCTTATAGAATTATCTCCCTCTGATATGTCTTTTATGAAACTTGATTGCTTGATACTTTATTTGGTATTTATCAGCTTTTCATTTTTTTAAATTTTATTTTGAAAAGAATATGACAGACTATAAAGTATCTCTAACCTAACCCAACATTCTGCACTTTGAAAATCTGACTTAATATTAAGATTCGGAGATGATGAAAATCCGCAAGCTATGAGCTTCAAGTGAGTTATTGTTTGAAATTTCTTGTATCGGAATCAATTATTTATCAGCATTCCCAAAACATCCAGATTTCGACCTGCATACAAATGTCCAAGATGTTTGTAATTAATTAATTTGCTTTTGATGTTTGGTGCCATATAAGGATAGCTTCAAAAATGTCTGTTAAGAAAATTAGTCATTCTAATCCTTTATTTTTAATCTAGAATAAATAGATTGCTATTTTTGCACTTCAATAAAGATTGTTAGAATATTTTATTATTTGCATAAAATAAATGCATTCTAAAATTAGAAACATAAATATTTATTGTTTGGGGTAAATTTTAGTTATAAATAGTTTCTTATCTATTAAACTGCAATTTTCAGTAAACAAAAACTCTTCTGTATTTTCTTCTTTTGCAATCTCTGAGTGTTTTTTTTTCTCTGTTTATTTAATTGTTAAAAGATACAATTTAAAGAAAATTCATCAGCCTTTAAAAATAATTTATAATTCCTTTAAGGATATACAATTAAAACCAAGTATTAAACTGTACTGTTAGTAATGTTAAATAGGCCTAAATATATAAATCAATAAATAAATAAATATCTGCAGGATAGAAATGTATGTATGATTTTTTATTATTTAAAAAAAAAGTTTGTTAGCATTTTTATAATTAGCTTTTACTATCGTAGATAACTGAGGCATGTTTGAATTTTGATTAAATAATGCCCGTTTGCATGTTAATCTGCCCCACAATTTTTTTTAAATAAGTAGAAACATTTTTATAGAGAGGTTGATCTTATTCTATAATGTCTGGCTTAGGTTGAATAGAAATCTTTATGACTAACCATTATACCTAATTAGCCCAACAACCAATATGACAAACAATGTGGCCAGTCTTGTCTCTTTCATAAGGGATGTAGAGTCCAATTGTTTTTTATTATAAAGTCTCTAAGGGCTGAGGCATTAAAATTGATGAACAAACTAAAATTAAAATTAAATTTAAAAATTAATTTTGAGTTTATACATATATTGCCATCAAATGTTCATTTGCATGATGAGGATACTCCTGATAGAATCATTTAAAAAAAAAAATTGTAAATTAAGAAAGATTCTATTTTTTAAGAGTCAAAAAAGCAATGATCAAACATCTCTGTGGTCCAAAATTAGGTTCAACTTAAAAATATATTGCAGGTCCCAAAAGAAAGTTTAAGTTGTCCCGTTATCAATACATTCTTGTCTTTTCAAAAATTCAATAGGTTAAGCCTAAAATGGCATCAAATGTCATAGAAGAATAGTCATATAATAGATATCAGATATCTTTTTAATTTTCATACTGTTTCGTTTATGTTTTTGATTCTTGTTATTTAAGTCGTAAGCTAATAAAGAATCCGAAATGAAATTCCAGTAATTCACAATGAAAGATTCAATATGGTAAGTACAAATTTAAATCAATAAACTTGCTTGAAACTCACGGCTCAGGATTTTTTTTTTGGGCCCATTTAATACAGTAACAGTTTAAAAATTCAGAATAACGAATCCAATGGGGCAAGTAAAGTTTTATAATGAACCTGACTCTCTTGAAACCTTCTACTTGGACAATTCTGGGGCCTCTGAATCCAAACTAATGGCCAGATTTTCAAAATGCACATTGGGCTGAGTGGGATATACTATATACTAGTGTCAGTTCATAAAAATGAGGGTGGTCAAAAAATTTCTCTCCTATTTTTCGAAGAATGGTGTAGGTATCTCCTATTAGATTAGGCATTTTGGATTTTAGAAATCTTAACTCAAATAAGCATTCAGCAACCTCAATAACTCCTAAAGTGAATTTAAGAGACTTGAAGTACTTGGACACCAAATGGGATTCAACATTTTGAATATCCAAAATTTGAGCCTAATTTATCATTAATGACACAAAAAAAACACTAGATATAGAATCCTTTAAAATTGAAGCATCCTCAGGTGTCTCATTAACTATTTTTCTTTTCATTGAATTTGATGGCGTTTGGCACCGTATTAGGACTGTCATGAATTTTGTAAAACCCTTGGCATCTTAATCTTTTATCATATTTTTAGATTGAACATAATTTTGGACAGGGTCAGAATTGATAAGGAATGCCTCATACATATTTAATTTTTTGTCTTATACCGTTGTTATGGGACTATTATATAAATCAAACCTCATATAACATGTGTGATACATTAGGTAATGTATTTAATGTAATACTGTAAATGTATCATAAATATCATTTGATATTAAATCAGCCATAATAATATAAGTAAAATAAAAATTTGAAAACAGGATCAAATTATGTACATAATATATTCATGTGGATGTAGTTGACCACAAGTGTAATTTAATTGTTGGTCAGCAGGAGTGCTCAATGAAGAAAAACATACAAACATTTAAAATTTATTATTATTTTTTTGTTTATTGTTTGCCAATGATTCAGCCTCATATTACATCGAGAATGGCTATCAGACCGTAATATTGGGAAAAGATTAAGTATTAATACTTAATTAAGTATAAATACTTCATTATTTTGAATTGTTGACCTTCCATATTATATTTTTATCTTTAATCAATTTGCCTTGAGGTCAATTAAAAAGCTACTAAGTTTTTTAATTGACCTCAAGGCAAATTGATTAAAAATAAACATAAAATACTTAATTTCGGACTGATAGCCTTTTTCTGATGTAATGTGTGAATGGCTGAACGAGTTTTAGTAGAGAAAGGCTTACAATGGGCCATTGAATACAAAAATTCAAAATCAAACAAGTAAGCAGAACGTGATCTGATAATAAACTGAGAGCTCAGAAGTTCCTATAATGTAAAAAAATATCTAAAACAAGATATAGAAACATTACAGGACCTAAAAGGATTAAGATTTCTTTATTTCTCTTTTTCGGTCCAACTAATCTTGTGGTAAAAAGATATAAAAGTGACTTTATTATTTTTTTAAAGTAAATCAATAATATTGTCTAATGAGTTACTAAAGGATTCAGTGTAACATTTATTGTGAAAATTATAGTTATTCACTGTGTAACTGAATTTTTAAGAGTCCATACTTCCATGGGCGGTATTGTAGGTAGTTAAATAAAGATAAATAATATACTGGCTATAAATTAATAATACATAAATTTGAAAATATATAAAAATTATTATGTTTTCTGAAAATAACGAAAATCCAATATGAAAAATCAAAATTAAAATAATAAGAAATGAGAGAAAGAATGAGATATATTCCATTGTATCTTTCATATCTTATTCTATCACTTATTTCTTATTATTTTATTTTTTCTTATGTTATTACTGCCTATATTTACTTTATATGTTTTCATGTTTTATATTCCTATGCTTTATAAATTTTTATAATTTTAGCCCTGATGAAGGCCTACAAGTTATATCAAAACATAGACACACAAAAAAAAAAAATAATAATAAGCTTCACTTATTAGTGTGTTTTTCTTCATTATTATCCTATATTTTCATTAATTTACACACACACACATATATGTATATATATATATATATATATATATATATATATATATATATATATATATATATATATATATATATATTATTTATATATACTATATATATTAATGGTTTTTAAATGACTAATATTGTTTTGATTGTAATTTTAAAGGATTACAATAACCTTCAAAATTATATTTTTAGGCTCATAAAATCAGTTGCTTAGAGTACTGTACTTTATATCAATTGTAAATATTATTTTTTTTAAATTAAACATTAAATCTAACCTATAATTAAGCAGTTTTTCGTTTTTTATTGTTTTCAGTTGCTGTGACGATGACTTTAAATCCAAATGGGGTTGGTGTTAAAGCAGAATCTGTGAAACCAGCTGCAGAAGCCTCCTCTTCGAGCAAATTAGCGAAGTCTCCACAATAAATAAACCAGTGCTAATATAATGCTATTTGAAATTTAACGGAGAGGTGGACTGTACAAGGTTTACTTTCCTATTATATGTCAATGCACAGACATTTTAATATTTTCAAAACGTAATTGCTCATATTTAAATTATCAGGTTAAAAAAAGTTGTACTTGAAAAAGAAATAGATTGTAAAATAGTAGATTTTTTTTTTATTATCTTGTATATTTGGATATTTAAAAAAAAAATAATTTTAATAGAAAATTCCAGAAAATAGTTATAAATAATAAATATTCATGTTATTTTCTATTTTTAAAAATATATATTTGTTATTTAGCTTTCAGAGACTAATAATAAACAAATTATAGTATAAAAATTATTAGAAATATCTCTGTTTATTATTGATCTTTTCACAATAATTTTGAATAAAAAGAAGTGAATTTTATCAAAATTTGGAATGAGAGATATTCTACAATTTTTCAAAGGCTAGTTGCTTTTCTTGATGTTTTCATTTTTCTAAATCCCATTTTTTCTCAATATTATAATCAAAATAATATGAAAGATTTAGAAAACAAAATAAAATATTTGTTCGCAACTATTGTTTGGTGCTAATTGTTTTTTGAGCTTAATTAATTATTATGCTTTATCAAACCACAAATTAACCTCCATTCATTTGTGAGAAATAAAAACATCTATACAACTGCGGATGTAGAAATTAAAAAAGATATCAATGTCGGTTTTGGAAAAAGGCGTAAGCGCTATTTAGCAAACTTTACAAAATTGTTGCAAACTTACATGAAATAATTTTTCCCCCAAATAACCATATTTTTTTTTTTTAATTTTATTCTTTATTGTATACAGTAGAAGTTTTTTAATCTGGCAAAACCTTTAAAATTACAATATATTTTTGGAGATTCTAGCATTGACTAAGGCCTTAGTGATGACTAACAGTGGTTAGTACAATTTCCAATTTTTTTTTTCGATATACCATAAGTGGGAATTGATTGAGGTGGTGTTTATGTCCCATAGACCCATAATCAATTGAAACCTAAATTTCGAATTTTTGGCTCTTAAGCCTTTTTCAAAAAACGACGTAGATATTGTCTATTATTTTGTTTCTTTTGTAATTTTGATATTTAATCTTTAAAAAATACAAAAAATCATTGAAAAATGAGTAGATGAATTTCTCTAAAAGTCCAAAATATTGATATTTTAAGAATGTGAAAAAAATTATTGTATCATTTTTAGATTTTCATACCAAATATGAAGTTTTGTTCACAATTTGTAGTATTTAGTGTAGATTATTGCCAAAAGGCTGGGTCGCCGAAAAAAAATAGTAAAACCATTCAATGATAATTATGGTTCAACCAAACAAGAGAGATCTTTCAGGGCAGGGCTTTGCCTGGGATGCGTTACTCACAGCATCGGTATTTTAATTTTAATTATACTTATAGCCTTTTTTTTTTTATTCCTTTACAGTTTACTTATTCGAAAGAAAATCAAATATCTGTTAAAAATATAAAAACGTTAAAAATATATAAATACAAATAAAAGAATAAAAATCAGTCAGATTTAGTGTGCAAGTATTGACCCTTAGATTTTCCCAACTAGAAGTCTTAAAAAACCCACTTTATTGATAAAAATCCAAGTTTAGCGTTTTCTACTTTAAAATGATTCATATGGCACTTCTAAAAAAGAAATATATGACTTATTTATTCCTGTTTTTTTTATTTCATTTCTTCTTTTGTTATTTTTTTTTCTTTCAGCTTTCAATTCATAAAATTTTATGGGAATACATGGCAAAGAAAAGAAGGGGGTTTGCATTTTTGCGATAAAGGGAGAGAAGAAAGTAAAAAGGGCCAAAATATACTTAATAATTTAATACTGTTAAATTTGGAGACTAAATTCTGATAACTAATAATTTTTTGTTTTTTAGTTTGTTGCTATTGATTATCAAAGACTAGTTAATTATTTATATTATATGAATAAAGAATACATTTCACTTATAAATATTCATGATGGATTAATACAATCTTTTAAGTGCAAAGTAATAATTGGTAGAACGTTGGCTTCCTAAAATAAACCCAGTTGAAGCCCAATGCTGACCACAATGTCTCCAAAGAATGCTGTGAGACCATCAAACAGGTACCTGCACCAGAGTCTACTCCCTAAGCGCTTCATAGGCGATTGCGCGACTGATTTATAATTATTTTGCCATTAAGAATATGTAAATAAATATAAAACAAAGAAGTTTTTGAGTGGGAGTGAAGGCATACCCTTTCTAAATCAAATACACCTGGTAGAAATATGTCTCTTATTTGGTAGAACTATAGATTACCATTAATTCCTGCTTAATAATTGAGTGGTTTTTTGATTATTTAAAATATATATACATACAAAAATATATACTTCAAAAACTTATGTTAAAATTTATATATTAAAATAAGTGCCTGCTGGGATGAAGATGCTTGTAAAAGCCCTTAGTGATTTAGAATTGGACCAAAGATTAATGAAGGAGTATACATAATCGAGTGTTATATAATGTAAATGTTGATGCATAACCTTTCTATTTGTCTTGAATACCTATTTTTATTGTACATAATAAGTCAAGCTATATTTCTTTATATTAAAGTTTTGACAAAAGTAAGTTTAATACAATATATAATTAGTTATTAAGACAAGATGTAACATTAGTGTAGGATTCAAAACTGAAGTTGTTTTATTTATTTTTATTTTTTTTTATAGATGGAATATATTTTTTATTGTGGAACAACTTTGTACAGTTCAACCTCTGAAGCATAGGTAACAAGAATTAACAAATTTATATGTCCTCATCTGAAGTGCCCTATTCACCTTCTGTACAGCAAGAATTGTTTAAAGGCTATATTTTACATAATGAAATGTTATTGAAATGATCTATCAAGTTCATTCAGGGAAAGTAGGTAATAACAATAGTAAACCATATCATTGGTTAGCTCTAAAAACACAAAAATCTCAAGTAACTGACCAAAAACAAAAATAAAACCAAAAAAAAAAAGTATTAAATGTTTATTATAGACTAGAATGGTGTGATGAGGGTAAGTTTCAGGATTAGCTTTTTCTTCTAATGACCAGCGGGAACCATGTTCTAAAACTCTTTATTCTATACTGCTATAGGAACATTTGTATATTCCAAGCACAATAGATTCGGTCTAGCACAACCTTCTTCTGTAGATATCTTCACTTTTGGTGCACTCCAAAAATCATTTTTATAAAATGTGAAAATAAAAATAATAATTACAAGTATATATATGATAAAGTTTCTATATTGTAAGTTATTACCTATATATTTAAAAAAAAATACATATAAATATATACGTTTAAAATTATAAGTTATAGTTTTAAAATGTATTAAAGGACGTTATTAATAAAATGCTTAAATGGAAATTTAATTTTAGTGAGAAAGACTATAAAAAAATATTTTGTAGATGAAAATAAAATTCACTGCAAATTTATTCCAATAAGATATAAGTCCTAACGACAATTTTTTAAATATATCATAACTACGAATACTAATGGGTTCAGGGGCTTAAAGCACGTAAACATTGTTATGCTATTGTTGTATTTTACTGTACATATAATAAATTTCCTGTACTCATTGGTAAGCTGTTGAATCGAACAGAAATAATATATATTATATTTCCTTCCAAATGATAACTCCTAATTCAATATATATTGCCATAAATAGATTAATTAACATTACGTTATAAATCTATCTTGATGTGGTCCAACTTGAAATATCCAACTTTTAAACTATCATCTAAAAATTTCAGTATTTTATTAGAATAATTATTAAAAAAAAAATTAAAATAAAAACTGACTATTTTCGATTATTTTTTATTTAAATATAATAATAATTGTTATATAATATAATTAAATAATAATAATAGTTATTATTGTTATTATATAACAGTCAATGGATGACTTTGGTAATGAAAATTGGCTTTAAAAATGTGCTATGTATTCTAATTGAGGGTTGGCCAACCTATTTATTATGCATGCTTTCTCGCCCACTTTCTGAATCGTATACTGAAATGGGGTGAAAATTAATTACCATAAATCAGAAAAATGTACTTGAATGTACATTATTAAATAGTACATTAAATGTTGAAAAATGTATTTATATGTATTACAGTACTCAAATATTTCAATCCAAAATTCAGAAATCTTAAATAAATCTTTCCAAAATTCATTAAATATAAGTTATAATTCGCCAAATATTGTTCTTAGCCTTATTACATTGGTGTTGCTTTACACCTACAACCATATGAAGCTAGTATTATTTTAATTTGATGCAGAATTCGACGAAATACATTTATATATAGTTATATTTTGGTAGTATTAGAAATTCTTGATTAATTCCTAAAGTAAGGCTGTATTTGTTTTTTTTTATGTCTTTAACACTAGCTTCTTACTAAATCATAAGCAAACCCATGCTTAAAAGAAATTTAAAATTCATTATCAAATTCTGTATAAGATAGCAAACTACATTGAGTCCACCCTGTATAATTAGAGAGATGGCTTATTACAATTGTGTTACATCTTAATCCCTCTTTATCACAAACTCAGTTAATGTGAAACATAGAATAACACAAACTAATTTCTTAATCCCGTCAAAAACAATGCATTTCCTATCATATTAATGATTAAATCCCTAGCTAACATGAATTTCGAACAATTCTAGAGTGAAATTTTCTGAAATACACGAAGTTATTCTTTATATTTGGAAAGCAATTGTTGGTAAGCCCTCACCCTCACCTCACTCAATGTGCATGGGTTTGGTTCCATATTCTCACTTTGCATTTTGTTTCAAGAACACTCTTTACATGATACATATGTTTTAATAAGATATCTCAAATTTTATTTAAAGAATTGTTAATAGTAAGTGGAGCTTAAAAGTAATACTATCAGGAGTTTCGCGCTGAAGTACTAATGCGCGCTGAAGTTTTAATCAAATTAAAAATTTTCAAAAAAGTGGATAGTGGCATGATATCGAAAATAAATACAGATGAAAAATTTAATATTCCAAAATCAACCATCACTATATTACAAATTCAAGGCCAAATATATGTATTAATTTGTTTTAGTCAATCTTATAAGACAAACTTGTTTGTCTTAAACGAAATTTAGGTTAACACGAACCAGGGAATTTGCCCTCCACCGACTTCATGCTAATGATATACAATGTTATACCCATGTACGAGTATATCAGCAAATAAAAAAAAACAGTTTAATAGTTTTATCAAATTTCTGTTTTTCTGTCTAAATATTATTTAACAAATTAAAAATTAGTTTAATTTTTAGATGAGTCCAGTCAAATATAAAATAAATTTTAATGAGGTCAAGTATGTTAATCATAATTTAAAAATATGAAAAAAACTTAATGCATGAATATTGAAGGTTGGCCACCCCTAACCTAAAGTATCAGCATTTTGTATTTAGTTTTACAAAAATCACTTAGCTATGTTCAATTTTTACCATCAGTTTTAAATTAGGGATCCTGTATATTCCTCAATAAATATTAATTCTCAGAAAAAAAAATATATATATATATATAGTATGTATTTCATAAAACAACTTATTAAATAAATCATAATACTGTCACAAGTACAGTCGAACTTCATTTGAAGAGGCATCTTTTGGGAAGGTGCTAACAGCTTCTCGGGGAAATTGGGAGAAAGGTAATAGTGGTTTAAAATCAAAAGGAAATATTTAATGTACAAATTTAGTAATTTAACTAACCATCAATTAATGAATCCATTTATAGTATACATTAATATCATTTTATTTTCAAGTATGGCAATAAAATAAATAAATAATTTTCCTTTTCCTCATAAAAAATAAATAACACTGTTTTACAGACCTTATGAGATATGTTTCCTATCATACATTTTTATAATTTGTAATAATTTTTGAGTTGTATTATTTTTTTAAATAATACGGAATTTATAGAGAAAAAATATGATAAAAGGTAAGAATTATTGAAACCTAGTGTCTCCGATCAAATTAAAAAAATTTAAATAAAATATTGCTTTTGAAAAATATTTAATTAAGGAAGTTCGACTGGATTTGTATGCATAAAAAAGTAAATAAATAGATAAAACAGATGAAAAATCATGAGCATTTACATTATTAAAAAGCTTTAATGAACAATAAAGTTTGTTTGTAATATTCTAGGGTAAACTGAATTTTATACAATAACTTTGTATAAGTAGATTTCTGAATCGCAAATTGACATGTTTAAATGATAAGTGCAAAGGTTGTTAAGTCATTAACCATTAACAATTTTATTTTTTAGAAAACTTTAAAATTGAATTTTTAACAAGTTGGTTTCATTTAATGATAGCTTTTTAGCTATAGTGAAAGGTATTTTTTATGAAAAAAAGAAAAGAAAAAAAATTATGTATGACTTGGCTTCCTTTATTATGTTTTTTTGTTACAATATAAAGTTGTCGAGGAACATATCAGGATAAGTTTACAATTATTGTACAACACTAATATTTTAATTGCAACATACGTATATTTTATTAAAACTAAAAATATACATTGATAATGAAGTGTGGTTGTTAACTTCCTTTTACATTTTGATGTATAACTTTTAATAAAGATTTATCTTATTAAAATGTTAAAACAAATTTTCATCCTAAAAATGTGTATAGCTTTTTTAATGAAGTAATTTGATATTACATATTTAAAAATTGTAACATTATTTTCTTACATTAATCTTTTTTCATTTAATTGTAAACGTATTGTCAACTGTAGACTGTTGTTTCCAAGTCTAACGTAAAATAGTTATTAAAAAAAATGTTGAAAAGAATTAAATCATATAAATTGGTTGATTGACTAAATATATTTCAACACTAATTATAAACTCAATTATTTTACAAAATACATTATTTATTGGAATACTTTCAAAATATTTTTCAACAAAAATCTCAAGTCTCTCGAAGTCGATAACTAACCTGTTGACATTTCTCCAATTCAGGCATTATCAAGGCTACGAGCTCACATTTAAACCAGTATTTTGAATATAAGTCTTACCTACTAATTTGTTAATAGCTGCATTTCATGAAATTTGTAACATAACATCCAATACAAACTGCAACAACGTATCTCTAGACGACCTCATGAACCACACCAATTCAGTATAAAGATTTCTATTATAAATTATTAATGAAGTCTAAAACTTAAAAATTCTTTTTTTTTTACATGATTGTTAATCCAGGAAAGATTCCTTTTTCATGATGTGTCGAGTTACTTATCCTTGAAGTAAAGTTTGATATTATCTTTCATTTTATTCAAAATAGAAATTAATATTTTTTATTATTATATTTTCTCAAAAGTAAGATTATATTTAATATTACTACAATACATACAACACAATACTACTATAATTTTCATTTTAAAATATAGACAGACAACAGATAAACAACTGCTAAGAGTTGTGAAACAGTTTTTGTGGACTTACTGCATTTACTTACTACTCCTAACATTGTTGGATTATATAGTAACATGGACAACTATCTATGGAATGGATCTTTCAATTTAAACAAGTCACATATACACACACATAAATATAATATATATTTGTTAAGAATAATATGTATATACAATCTCTTAATATTTCTACTTAGTCAAATATAATTGGAATAAGTAAGAACAGTTCACCAACTTTTATATTAAAAAAAAAAAAAAAAAAAGAATGTACAAAATGACTAATATAGCAGGACTATTCATAAGATCTGATCAGATATAAATTCAATACCGATCCAAATTAGTAATCGGATGAAAATATATAATACAATGATATCACAATGTAAACATAGGTCAGGTAGAGGAAAACTAAAACAAAGAAAAATAGACAATATTTTTGGAGACACGACAGAGGTGGTCACATGAACATGTCACCGAAACCAGGTGGTGGGAATTCATCAGAGCCAGGAGGTCTACGAGGGCGTGGCAAACCGGTAGGTGGCCCAAATGGATCAAATCTCGCACCAGGTGGAACAGATCCCCTATTAAAAGAAAAAAAAGAATTATCGATTAGAACTTATTAAATATAGAAAAAAAAAATCATTTGAGTTATATTGATTGAGCAGATATGTTACCTTGTAATTCATTTCAAGTTTAAGTTGGTTTTTTTCCCAGTCGATTTAGTAATTTTATCAAGCAATTTAAAAACTTTCTCTGAGCAATTTAATACTTTTTTTGGAGGTATAATTTAATCGAACTAGTTCCAGTTAAGACATTCCGTGCGGAGAACGTGAGGATCCACATCATATCCTCTCAGGCAGGTAACGTCACACACGTAACATGTCATGGGGATGTTACATTGCAATGTGGTGTGGGTGACCTGTGCACTGTGAAGTTTGCCTCATTACTTATCTCCTGCCCTTTGAAATGGCCTTTTTTGGGCGATTTGTTGTAATTCTCATTTTTTCTGGTCTGTATTTTTTATGAGGCTATAATCGAGTTTTATTTCTCCTACCCAGTATTATTTTATGATATTTCGTAGAAAGAAAAGCAGAAATTTTATTTAAATAATTTGAAATAAATATTTTCTTTCTAAAATCTTAAGTATTTCGTATGCTTCATTGAATCCTAGCTTTTACATATTTACGAACAGGTAATAAAATACACTCGTACTAAGGAAGAATTATTGCTGAGGGTAGGTCATTTCGCTGGTTTGCAAAACCAAATTCTAATGTATGATGGTCGACATGAACGCTCACATTGTATATAAATTTTTTTTTCCCATTAAAATGTTCAAGAATTTAATCATTTAACATACTAGAGTTTGAAAATCAATTTTGTAAGTAGATTAAAAACACCATGTTATTAAAGGGATTAAACTGCTGTGAGCCTGTTAAGGTTTTTTTTATTGTGTTTGTTACCTATTAAGGAACAGTGCTGTACATCATCTATCCAGGTCATAATAACAATCAACACATTTTTTATCTGCTTGACCTCCACAGACAATTTGCTAAATATTAGATAAGGTACCAACCAATTAATAGATTTCAATAAATAGTGAGGCAGAGTAAATGATTTATAAACTCAAAATATCAGGATTTCATTAGAATAATGCTAATGCAGATCATCTCTATCAACCACTATTCATTATTTCAGATTCATATAAATTATGTAACCGCTAACAATAATTTATGAAAATTATTTGGATTATTATTCAAGTTAGTAGAGAGAGATTAATTTATACTGAATCTTTACATGAAACAAAATTTAAAAAACCAAGATGGGGTACAAGTTAAATATTTATATGCAAAAAAATAACCAGATTAATCTAATAAATTTGATATTTTACAAGTATAAATATAATGAATGAATTAACAATTATTTACCTTGGTAATGGTGCCCCAGGCAATCCAGAAGACGGGTCTAATAATCCACCATAAGGTTGACTACTAAAAGGATTAAATATCATACCACCCCCTCCACGACCGAGCGGGTCAAGATCGGACTGACCGACTCGGAGTGGATCTCTCTCAGGATCTACCCTGCAAGACCAATAGTTAAATATTGTAAGATATAGATTATATTATATATATATATATATATATATATATATATATATATATATATATATATATATATATATATATATATCAACACTAGATCAATCAACACTTAATTGAATTTGTGAGAATGACAACAATACAAGTCCACTATTAGGCATTTTGGAAAAAATATTTTTTTGGGCTTAAAGCTGTAGAACTAGCCAATAAGAACAAGAAAAATACTCTACCAACACTCTTAGGATCTAAACTAAGTGACTGATACTGATTCAGTGCACAACAAAACCTTTGATTGCGAATATTTCAAAAAAATGATTTGGGACATGTACTTTTGTCAATCGCACTGATTAAATTAACAAAATTAAAAAGATAATTCAATTTAGTCCGGATTATTTAAACTGGGGTTTGATTATTATTGATCAAGCAAATTTTTCAATTGTATTTTGAATATTATTACAAAAAATAATTTTATATTTTTTTATTTGATAAGAACATTTATAATTCAATACAGTCTGTTGACAAATGAATCTTAGCCAAGTAAAAAGTGGCAGAAAATTATTTTCTCTAGCTAGCAATTCGGAGAAATCTTATTCTAGTAAATTTTCTCAATAAAATACCATTTTATTGACATGAAAGCTTTTTAATTTTTCTTTGTAAATTAATATGTTACTATTAATAGAAATTATAATTTTTATCATCTTTAATTTCTGTTTTTTATTTCAAAGCTTTAGTTACAGTTTGTAATTTATAAGTAAAGATCGAATAACCTCTAGAAAATTATTTGTGAACTTATCCACCAGCCCTGCAAACTGAAATTTTAGGAAAACTATCGACAATGAACATTAGCCGTACCTGGTAGAGCCAATTCTTACAGGCAACAATAACTTATGTTCATATAAAAAAATGATGAACATAGTAATATAAAAACTAAAAATAGGGTTTTTGAAAGAGCATGTTGTTAATAAATAATTATAAAGAAAATCAGCACGAACTATTTGTAATATAAAATAAAATTATTTACCAAAAAGGATCGGGTCTTATAGGTGTAGGCCCGGTAGGTCCAGATGGACCGACATAAAGGGGGTTTGTTGGTTCGACGAATTGTCTACGCTGATCTGAAGACAGCCTGCTCGGCCCGGTCCCTGTCCCTATTCCACAAGCCTGAGTCGTAGCTTCTTTTTTGTTTCCATTTCCCATAGGACCTATGAATTCCTGTTGAATCTTCTTCATGATCTCTTCATGAGATGGTATTAAAGTTGATAATGAGCCAGAAGTTTCTCCAACTGTATTTTGAACGTTAAATGCAGCATTAGTCACCTTCATTTCTCCAGCATTCTGAGGGAACAAAAAAACAATTCAGTTTTTAAACATTCTATTCAGTTGGTTACAGGGAATAAGGCAATCAATATTTAAAAAGACTAAGATTTGATTAAAAAATTTATATTTATTCCATAAACAATATCCTTTAATCCTCTCTCTCCCTCTCATCTTTAATTTTCTCATATCGTTAACAGATTCCTTGAGCACATGGGATAACAAAATGGGATTATATTAGAACTAAAATAATTTAAACAATAAATCAAAATGAAGCACTTTATATTTTTTGTGACAATAAATTTGTAACATTAGCTTCAAACAGACAACTGTTGATGTAAGTTCGATAAGAACACATCCTCAAGGGTTCTTGTTAAGGCAGGTACAATTAGGCACTCGATAAATAACAGACAATAGGTGGCAAATAACAACTATTAGGACTATTGTTCGGAGAACTAAAGAATAGTAGAGCTACCAAGCAGTATAACAAATTCACAACTTAAACCTTCATCATGGCCCATAAGCTAAACCAGAATGTATATAATAATTTTGTTTGCCTTAAAAAAAATGTTTTTATAAAGGTGATATTCTTCTGCCTCAACAGGTGGCACAATAAATAAAAACACTTAATCAATGAGAAGTTTTAATCATAAATTCCATGGATTCACAATAAGAAAATATAAAAGTAAGTAAAAAGAAAATGTTAGCTGGTATACAAAAATGACAGAAGAGGTTGATAAATAAACATATCTTGGCTTACATTATAATTCGAAATTCAAATAGTTTGGTTATTTCAAATATCCATATTTTAACTTTATATGATGAAATATGTTTAATGGGAGAAATACTCTATCAATATGTTTCAAGAATTGTGGTCTGATAGGTAACTGTGGAAATATTGCTAACCAAGATTAAGTATTGCACAAGAGTTGTAAAACTTTTCTTTTGTTCTTAATAAATGTGTTTGGACGATTCGGTACAAAATAATATAAATGTTTTAAGCCGTGAAGGATTCAAGCATTTAAATAATCTTATAGTTCATATATTTTAAATAAATTGGCAAGGACTTACTGATTTCAAATCAATATATTTATACAGACAATATGATTTTGCAAGGTACAAACAATTCTTATTTTATCTAAAAGATTCACATCAGACTTGTTGCTATATCCGTTACCTTGTTAATCAAAAACTTATCTTTTTGATATTCTAAATGTTTAACATAAAGTAGATAAATGAACAAGCAAAACTTCATAGGATAAGTGAGCTAAGCTTGATTGATGAATATAACCAAGTTCAACATTATAAAAGGTCATTACATCTGATGTTGATATTCGAATCAATTCCAAGTTATATCCGTTAATAATTATAAACACAATTTACAAACTCATATAATAGTGATCACTACTTACAAGTAAATTATAGACAATATTGTCTTCAAGAGGAATGCCTTTCAAGATGTATAAACTATTATTAAACATGTATCTAAGAGAATAAGTGCATCCTTTATTCCACTCAGGAGGCAAACTTTCAGTAGCAACTTCATTTCCAGTCAGAGCTTTCTAGAACAAAAAAAAAGGCAATAAGGCACAGAAAAATTATAAGTTCCAAAATCAATCTATCAAAACTTACGTCTTCACCCAACCCAATACATTTGTAACCAGCTTTAATGAGGAGATAATGAATAAATAATGTAATAACATCTTCCTTTTTCTTCAGTTCCTTTTCGGACACTTTATACATTAAATCCCAACCGAATAATTCTGACATTCTAGTTGAGTTTGAAATTGCAGTTGTCATCCACAAACAAACCCATATAAGATGTGAAACCTCCTCCCGGTGTAATGTTTGGAAAATCGATACAAATTCTTGTAAATAGTATCGAGTTTGAACATTATTTTGTTAGTTTATTGAGTATTTTTTTTAATGTATTGAATATAATAATAATTGATAGTTTTTACTTTGAAACGCGCATAAACATTCTAAATTCTATAAGCATATTGACAAAGGTAAGAAATATGTGCCAGGTAAATATGAAGTTTTGCTTGTCAATATCTTAAAAAGAAATTTTCATTGAAATGAATTTATAATTTTTTGAAAACGCCTTGGTTCTTCTGACTCAAACAGAATTCAATGCGTTAGTAAAATGGAATGTAAACTTAAATATTAATTTTTATGGAGAATTATGTAGGCTGGTGATGCAATTATTTTATAGAATAATATTTAATTATAAATTGATTATTCTTTTTAATACAATCAATTATTGTTATATTTTATAACAGAAGTGGCAATCATACAGGCTGCGAACGCTGGGAACTAGAATTAAAAGTGATCGATAAGAGGCAGGAAAAGTAATATGGCGACTAGTGTCGTGGTACGGCAGGTCCGTGTAACCTTGTTGACAGGACATAAGCTCGTCTGGGATGGGGTAGATATGTGAATAAGTGGAAATTTTAACTTTTTTTTAATGCTTAAATTTAGTGATTCTTCTTCGTACGTTAATTCCAACTTATAATGATGGCTAGTGATAAAATTCGTGTGGCTGTTAGAGTCCGGCCTTTTAACCGCCGAGGTATGTAAATATATTGTCTATATTCACAAGAATTGACTAATTAAATATAAGCTATATAATGTATTTGATGTTTTATTCGATAACATTGTTGTCAGTATGTTGTCATGCTTGGTTATGTTTGTTTATTTAATTGTTTTTTCATGAAAGCATTCATTTTTTTATCCATTAATATTTGTTATTATCTTCCTGTCATTATTTTTAAAATTTAATTCAATTGATGTTAAGTTATCTATCGTGATATGACGATTTGTGTAGTATTACGGAATGGTAGTACACCATGAACATTGTTATCCTAATTGACAACTTTAGTAATATCGTTTCTTTTCTATACATTTTTATGATTACTTACATTACAAATCAATCAATTGTCATTTTAATCAGGTTTCATTAATTCGTAAAAGAATAAAAAAAAATCTAGTTCTTGATCATTAGATAAACTTACAACTCACCTGATAATGACGAATTCATTCATTTGAACAAACAGTTGATATTCATTTTATTAGAAGCTTGTTATATCCTTTATTATTTAATTAACTAGGCTACCTAATCTTCATTTTAAAGTTTTGGATTTCGTTGTAAAAAAAGAATAAAGTAAAAACTGTTAGAATTTTTTTTTATATCACATTAATGTACACATATTTAAGCTTGTTCCATAAAGTTACTCTTGATTAATTTTTTTTTTATTGTAAATATGTTCCTTAATTTTTTTATTGTAAATATGTTCCTTAATTTTTTTTATTAAGATATTGTACTTGCATTATTACATATAATTATTTCTGAAAAAAATAAAGTAAATCTTATTTTTCTACTATGTTTAAGTTTAATTTCCTGTTTGATTAGGAAATTATTAGTTTTGAGTATGTTTGTATTAGCAGTTTTTTGTGATATTGTGTTACATACACTTAACTGTAAATTCTTAATATTAAAGTACGATTTTCTCAAATAATTATGTTTTCTAAAATAAAATTTCCAGTCTTAAAAGTAAAACCTCTTGACTGATTTTATCATGAATTAATGTTAATGAATTTGATAAAACAAAATATCTAATACTTTTTATATTTTTCTGAATATTAATGTTCGATTAAGTTAATTGACCTTGTGTAGTTCTATTTTTAAAAGAGATTCTGTGTAAAAAATTAAGAAAATAATAATAAAAAAAATAATAAAGGGATAAATTGTTTATCATTATCAATAAATCAAATATTCATAAGAAATTGTTTTTTCTTATGAAACCTGCATTTTTTCTCGCGTATTAATTGAATTCCCAGAACAATAAACTGTTTCTTATGCTCGGCATTTTATTTTTTATCTTTAATGAAACTTTTTGAAAACTGGATTAGTCGATTTTGTAAAAAAAAATATTTTACGATTTTAACAAAAAAACCCCCATCAAATTGTCGCAGTTTAAGATTGAGATAAGGTAATTGAGATGAAAGTAAATAACAAAAAAAAAAGAAGAATCATTTATATATAATAACCATATTAGTGTATTTTGGGCATGATCTGGAACTTTAATTCGTTGCCGAAAATAGATAACTTTGACTTTAGTTTTACACGATTTATATAGGCGATTCTCCCAAAAATGGACAATTTGAATGTTGAAATTCATTGAATACAATGCTACTAATTTTAATTATATCACCAAATTCGTTTCTCGGCATGTTGACTAATACTAAGCTACCAAATTCCATTCATAGAAATTTTTCGTTTTTTGTCTTATCTATATTTTACTCGAAAATATAATTTTTACTTAATAATTTTTTTAAATTTTAAAATAAGTAAGCTCTCCCATCCCTCCCCTCCAAGCCTGGAATCTCCTATTACGTGGGACTGCAGAGGTGGCTGTTATGGCCCTGGATTTTAGTAGGAAATTCCATATTTTTTGCCAGATATCTCATTTTTTTCCGACTGTTAAAATAATAATGACGATGGAATGAGGATTTCGGCTTTAACGGGTGATAACCCAGTTATATTTTACTTTAAAAAAAATAATTTGCATTCAGATTATAAGGTCTTCCATTAGATAAAGATAAAATAATAACATATTTGAAACCTACTTACAAGATGATGTCAGGCGACAAAGGAATGAGGAGAATGAACGGATACACCACAAATTTGTTTCTGTAATACCATCTAAGCTTACTAATTGTTAATTAAAACAACAAAAATAATGGAAACACGTTAGGCGAGAACTGTCAGTGTTGCCTGACTAGGAGCAATAATGAATTTAACAAGTTAAGACTCTGGCAGGAAATTCGAACTTTGACGAAGGAATGAGAATCAGATTATGGGACAGGGGTAAAATGAGTCGTTGATAACAAGCGGATTGCATTAGAGGATTTTCCTCTCCTTATCTTAAAAGACTTTCAAAACTGGTACAAATATAATCTTACAAAATCTAGCCTGGCCGTGTCAATATCCTTTCACAGGCCGTTGAAAGTAACAAAGCGTGACTTTGGACAGGCCGAAGGAATGAAAATTGGATGGTTTATGGTCAATTAAAATAGTTATGTTTAGGGATTTCGAAATTAAAAAATTAAACCAGTAGTAGCCTGTGGCATATATTAAGTCATAAAAATTGATCCGGCCAAAAAATGTTTATGTGAGCCATAGCAGAAATATTGGACACAAAATGCCCATTTTCGGAATAATCATCCATATCTCAATTAATTTTGAAAGCATAGTTGAAATTTAAATGTATTTGAAGTTTGTTAATATTGCCGAGGTTCGAATTAAAAAAAGTATAAGGGAAATTCGTTTTTATAAGTGATTATCTAATTTTTTTTCTTTTTTGTTACATTAATTAAAGCCAAGAAACGAACGTGCTCTAGTTACCCTTAAAATATTATTATGTTAATTTTCTTATCATTATTTTAGCAATTTATTATAAATATTATTTGTTAATCCAGATGCATTTTCATTCTAATTAGATTAATATAAATAAATGGAGTAAAACATGGTGTTAATTCTGAAGCACCTGTGTGTTTGAATATCGACATTAATTTTTTTCTCGGCTTTCCGCTAATTTTTTTATCTTATTTAATACAAGGCATATAAATCGTCAGTGCCTGTATTCCATGTTACAGGTATCATGAATTACCAAAATGAATCAACACTAGAAATCATAGCACATCTCACCTCACCAAGCCGACTTTACTGGAGAATTTACTTTGGGTTTGAGTATCGTGATTTTTTTGACTTTAAATCATACAAAAATATCCTAATTTAAATCAAACGTTTTTTATATACAAATTTTTAGTAGGAGAGTTTTTCTTCATCAAATACATAAACCTATATATCGGCCTGATTTTTATGCCTATTTTTATTTTTCATTTTTGTCTATGCATTCTCTAAATATACTATAGGATTGATATATACAGGTTGTATTTGAATTGCTACTGTGTCATCACTCAATGCCATAAATTTCACTTTTGTCTCATTTCTGAAGCGAAAAAAATAAAGAAAATGTGTGTATTAATAATAATACTCAGAGACTATGTATGTAAAATGTAGGACTACTGTAAGAGAAAAAGAAATAAAAAAAAATATTAAAAACTGCGCTCCCTACTTTCAGCTCGAATAATTTTTCAGCGTCATATTTTACGTAGAAAATTTATTTATTTATTTAAAATAATTTTCTTACTATTATTTTTCTTTTATACTAGAATAGTATCTCACGAAGTTGCATATAAACTATTTAAATGTTTATTTGTTTGCATTTATTTTATCTTTCTCATCGAAATAATTTGATCTGTATATGACTCCATAATCAATGATTTTTTTTTTTATCAAAAGTTAATATATCCACTTAACTTCAATTTTTAGGAAATGAAAAAAAAAAAACGTCGATTACGAACTGCATTTATAAACGATGGTTGTTCCATATTGTTAGTCTCTGAGATACTAAAAATTAGGCAGGTTTTCATAATTTCACTTTGTGTAATTTTGGTAACTATGTTGAGTCATTTTTTGATTGAAAAAAGTGTATGTGTCGAGTTTTTAAAGAAAAGTAAAAACTTAAGCATCTAAATATTTTCTGACCAATCTTATTTTTACTTCCTTATTTCAATCAGTCGAGCTTAATTAACGAATAGTTTGAAGGTAAGTTTCATCCGCTTTTCCTCTGATATCCTGTGAACGATGTTCCTCCTGTTTAGAGGAACACTGAAAGGAAAACGAGTGAAAATTTTCCGACTTTTCATTCACCTTTCCTATTATATTTCATTAACAGCTGATTGAATTTTCGCAGTTCAATCCCTTTTCCGACAATTTAGGGATAGGCTAAAAGGAAAATGAATATGAAAATACTGTGACTTTTCATTCGCTTTTCCTCTCAAATGTCGTGAACAGGTAAATGGATTTATTAGTGGAAAAGCAAATGACAATTCGAAAATTGTTTACTCTCATTTTCCTTTTAAACTTCCCTTAAATAGTTGAAAAACGTTTGAACCACGAAAATCCAATTTCCGTTCAGGAGATATGAGAGGATAGCCGAATGAAAAGTCGGAAAATTTGCTTTTAAAATTGTAGTACCAACCGAAAATAAAAAATTATATATATGTGTGCTTAGACAAATATAAATACCAACAGTGAAATATAAAAAATTATAGTGGGCTCCTATCTTTCTGCCTAATTTAATTGCGACCTCTAATGGTTAAAAGGCTCCCGAACTACGGGATATATCATCACCTTTTGGCGATGGAACTCATTTTTGGTAAGCAATTGAATAATTACATTTAATTGTGTGTTTAACTGAAAAGAAAGTTTTAGGAAAATTTTGGTTTTGAAAACAAACTGAATAATCTTTAGATGCAGTTTTGATTGAAGAATTTCAATCCGACAAAAACTCAATTTTTATGAAAAGTGGATGTATCAACTTTTGATAGAATACTCCTCAATTTACTTGTATAATTAGTTAATTTTTATCTGATGTTTACGATGCTTGTTATTTATTTTAATAATTCATATTCAAGAATGATTTCTCTAATTATCGCCGGACCGTTGAGTTTTGAGTTGAGCTTATTAATTATATGATATAAGCGTAGTTATAAAGGTGTGTATATATGTAGTTTTATTTACACGCGAACATACATTTATATATACCATGGATATCTCTTGAAAGCCCAGTAATCGAGTACAAGAAAGTCCTAATAAACTGATAAGAACTTTTCTCGATGACGCAGCAGGGATAGGTCTCAATGTTATCAGTTCTTTCAATGTGTTGAACATCATTTTCCTTCATGATACTCTTAGCAGCAAATTGTTTCATAGAAATCTGTATACAAAAAATCTAACTATAGTTAAAGGTATCGCAATTCATTATCGATAATCAAATGAAGTATTTTATCTAAGAAAGGTAGTTTGATGGTTTGTTAAAAATAAATATTACTTATAAATATAAGTGTTTTAAATAATTATATTCTAAAAAAAAATATCTGATGTGGACACCACATGACTTTTTTGTACGCTTATTAAACTACAAATCGGTGATTAAAAAAAAAAAGGTGGGAAGTAAAAAAAACAAAAAACAGTTTCAGATAAAGTACCCCTTCCGGCTAGCGAATTTTTACCAAATTGCAGTGTTATTTAAATCGCTATGAAAGTCTTATATACCAAATTTGAGGTGTTTTGCATCGTATTTTAATATAATTTTTGATGAAAGTTAATTATAATCTTCATGTGAAGCAGCACTTCGGACTAGTATATCTCAATCAAAATCCACCAAATTATTTTTATTGATATAAAAGTCTTATGTACTAAATTTAAGATGTTTTACATAATATTTTAATCTAATTTTTGAAGAAAGTTCATTATGACCTTTAGGTAAAGTACCACTTCCGGTTTGAAAATTTTAACCAAAATCAAATGTATTATTTATATTAATATATAAGCCTGATTTACCGAATTTGAAAAGTTTTGCATTATATTTTAATATATTTTTTTATGAAAATCTATTATGGCCTTCAAGGAAAGTACCATTTCCAGTAATCATTTAGTGAACAAAAAGGGAAGTTCACAGCTGAAAGTTACAAAAATCCCAAATACAAATGTTTTACTTTCTACAGCTAACCGTTTTTGAGTTATTCGAGATACGAACGTACGTACGTACGACGAAACTAGTCAAATTGGATTCAGGAATTGTCAACATGGATATTTCCGTTGAAATTTGAAAGCCGACATTTTTCGCGATTTCAATACTTACTTTGATGTGTACAAGGAAATGAAACTCAATAAAAAAGTTTTTTTTTTTTAAATTATAATCTATAGCTGATATTCCATTTTTTAAAAATGAACTAATGTGTAATGCAGTGATTCTCTAAGTGGATGCCGCGCAATTTTTAAATAATACATTAAAATATTAAATAAAATAAAATAGTTGTAAACATTTACTGTTGTTTTTTTAATAATAATTCTAAGTTTGTTTTATTTACTTCTGTGGTTTATTATTTTATTTATCAAAAATAAAAAATAATAATAATGGTAGGAGAAGTTGTTTGGGGGATCCGGTCAGTGAAGAAGAAGGACACACAAATAAGAGACTTCTAATTACACAATTAAATAAATTTAAATGATTACACAATTAAATAAGTCTCTTATTTGTGCGTTCTTCTTCCATGATCGCACATCCCTCCCCTCCCCACTCCTCTACCAACTTCTACAATTATTTCTACGGTCAATCACACTTCCACCATTATAAATAATAATTAAATGAGTGACAAACAAAACAAAGGTGTTGATTTTAATTGCCTCGCATTTGCAGACGATTTCGCTATACTTTCTGTGATCCTGACAGATGCAACAGCACAAATCAATCTCTTGGAAGAAATTGCCAACAAAACTGGTTTGAAATCTCTGGTGATAAAACCAAATTTATTATAAATATAATAATGGCTTCAAATTCCTTGACAACAAATATTGATCGAGTAGAGAAATGCAAATACTTGGAAGAAATAATTCAAGAAAATAGTTCGGAAAAATCTGCTGTTGAAGAAAGGTTACACAAAAGATATCATCGCTAAGAGTAGATTAATAAGAAATGCTTATCTAAAAATCTTAAAATAAGACACTAAAATGTGCCTGTGAAAGCGGAATGTCCATACGAAAGTAGATGTCTAGTTTTGAACTATAATTTAGATAATTTTGAAGTACTAGAAAGAAAAATCAAATGAAAATCTTAGGTCCAAAGAAAACTACGGAGCAATGATGAAATATATGAGGACATAAAAAGTATGACAAAAACAATAAGAAGTAGGAGATTGCTATTTTTTGGAAATATCTGTCTGTAGGGTGGATGATGACAGATAGACAAAGCAGACATTAAGATACCTTTGGAAGAAAATGTCGAGAACGAAGAACGAATTGGAAAGAAATAAAAGAAGAGAAAAAGAAACTATGTAGAGACAGGTTTTTCAAAAATAAGGCTTTGAAAATTGAGGGACTCCAAGGAGGTTCAAAGCGGAGACCCTGTCCGAAGTGGTCTGAGGAAAGGGAGATGAGTAAATGAGGAAATGATGAAATAATATTGGAAGGAACGAAAAATTATAATTGTTAGTTTGGTTCTTAGAAGGCCTGATCCAGAAAAAAAAATGTGTGTCGTTAAGTTTGTACAATTCAGTATGCCGCCAGACAAAAAAGTTTGGAAACCACTGATGTAATGTGTTGTTCCAGGTCTTGAAAAAAATTGAAGATTTTTCTATAGCGGAGAAATAGATATTTTAAATAGAATTGACGGAAGAAAAAATACGAAATAAAAAAAGGATAATTTAAAAATAAACTTAAGGAGTTGATTTTTGCAATTTTCTTTCTCTTATTTATTAATTATTATTTCTAGTTTTGGTTGATAAACTTGATTTTTACCAAAGTCCTGTTAGCGTAGCAATGTATACTTATATATACCTTTTGCTTCAATCGTGGTATAATTTAACGTAGATAAAATTTTAAATGGAACGGAAATATGTTTCTAATCTATGTGTTTTGTAATTATAAAAAACATTTTTTTCGATGACAATTTTTAATGAGAATTTTAATAAATTTTAAATAGCGAAATCATTCACACATAGGAGTTTTTAGGAGAAACAACATATCATCAAAAATGTAGTTGGCGTTCGAAATTTTTTATTAATAATATTGATTCGTAACTTTCTTCGTTAAATTTTTCAGCAGACTTTAGTGGTGGTTTTGAATTATTAAAAAAAAAAATTATAATTAAAAAATGTAGCACGATTGATAAAAATATATATTCATATATATAAACTAATACGTTTATTAAGTTTAAGTATTCAAGGTCCCCTTCCAGTAAGTACTTTAGAAACCGGAATCATTATTCAGCACGCAAAGATAGCTGCGTGGTTCTTTGTACAACTGAATCAGAATGATTATAAGTTAGCCAATTTATTTAATTTTTCCCGCTCTTACATTTAGTTATATTTGTCGGAATTTCGAATAATTTTTCTTTCTTTGATAAGGCCTGACCTCCAAAGTTTAAAGTTTTTTGGTTGGGCTCGCATCACTGCGACAAAGTTTTTGTGACAAACTACAGATGGAACAAAAAAATAAATAAATTTTATAAGAAAAAAAAATTCTCTAGTATTCTCCAATCCCTAATGGATAATATACAGTTAATTTTAATAGTTTAATAATATATATATTTTTTTAACTAAAATGATTGTCAATACTTTTATAAATATAAACAAAATGACTTATTTTGTACAGATTTTTTGCGATAATTTGCTTTTTATATTTTTTCTATCCAACTTTTATTATATGAATAGTTTTTCTCTTTCTTTTATATTTTCCTTCTGTAAATCAGAGGATTTGATTTATATTTTTTAAAGCGGATACTAATATATTTTATTCTATATTTTTTATAAAAAAATGATTGATTACAAAAAAAAGTATATCTGCTATCTATCAATCTCTCTCTCTCTCTCTCTCTCTCTCTCTCTCTCTCTCTCTCTCTCCTCTCTCTCTCTCTCTCTCTCTCTCTCTCTCTCTCTCTCTCTCTCTCTCTCTCCTCACTCTCTCTCTCTCTCTTTATATATATATATATATATATCTACTCTTGATAATTTGACATTCTATAATTAGAATCTCTCGATAATTTGATGTTTTTTCCCGGTCTCTTGAAAAATACTTGATAAATTGAAAAAAAAATCAACGTCTTTTGGTCCTCTCGTTAATTTAATGTTGTAGCAAATAGCATCTTGCTTGCCAACATTTTATAATTTGATGTCAGGGCTCCTCAACTCTCTATAATTTGAAGACTCCAATTTCTTTGATTGTTTTGAACATGCACGGACCCGTCCTTCGTTTATATACACTGAATGATATAATCGTTTCCAGTATGCCCTCTTTCATAATTTTTTCATTCAATCCGTATTTTTGATGCAGTGAAATTGTAATGAATTCTAGAAAGATTAATTCAATTAATTTTAATTAGGCTTGCTGTTAAAAAGTGGAATTTTGAAAAAAAAAAAAAAAGGTGTTCGGTATTTTACCATCTGCTTTGTCCATTATTGTGTCTCCGGACGTGCTCAAAATTAACATTTAACTGTAATATTTCCATTTTATGTTTTTCAGATATCCACCATATCTGTTTGTCATTTTGTGCATTTTAAAATAACGATCACTTTTCACATATGTAACGGTACTTCTAATCAAACTCGTCATTTGATTTCTTCCTCCATCCCACTTGATTAAACTTCTGTTATTTTGAAATCTCGGTAATTTGAATTTTTCCTTTGGTCCCTTGAGTTTTCAAATTATCGAGAGTCGACTGTATATATATATATATATTATATATAATATATATATATATATATATATATATATAATATATATATACATATATATATACATATATATATACCAATACGTTGGTCGGGGTGGCCGAGCTGGCAAAACCTAAAAGTTGTGAGTTCGAATCCCAGTACCGGTATTACTTTAATTTAATTAAATTAATAATTCAAGCAATTTGTCATCCCTCCCTCCTGGGGTATGTGAGGCCCGTCAGGCTACTGGAGGCAACTCGTATAGGCCGGGCATAGGAGTGATGACCCTAACCCGTGTACCTAAATTGAGAATCGCGGTGTGGTCTTCCAGGACGTAAAATGGCCGCCGGGAGGTTTGGTCCAAGGACGGTCTGCTCCGGAGAAAGAAATATAGGTCCTCGTGCGCCTGCTGACTCCGAACAGCTGCAATCCGTGGATCTTCACCGGTTTGTCACTGTCCTCGAACCCGAGTGAGTCGGAGGAAAGGACACTGCCGAATTGGCCCGAAAGGTTGGTTGAGTTTCAGGCTGTCTGTTCTCCCGCAAGCAATACATGTATGTATGAATACCACATCGCGCGGCCAAAGATCTCCATCTCCATGGTCTATAGTGCGAACCGAGAAAAAAAAAAATTAAAAAATACCAATACGTTGGAAGAACACTAGCAAAACTCAAAACTTAACGATTTTCTAATTTTTGTATAATCATAATCAACGAGATAATATTTTTTTTTTACAGTGAAGGGAGCCAAAAAAAATATTCATCCTGTGATCTCTGGAGAGCAGGTCTAAAAACATTTTTAGAATACAAAAATACCTTAAACAGTTACCTTATAAAGAAAATATTAAAAACAAAACAAATATGATTTATTCTTTTCCATTGAAAAAGACCCTTCTCTTAATTTCTTTACCTCCAAATAAAGCGACAAAGGTACGAATCTAATAGAGAGCAATTCCGGGTTACTTTTTTTCAATTCGTCGTGGCTACTCTCGTCATGTTCAATTTATCATTCTTAAGGATAAGTGGCCATGCATTTCTTTTTCTGCTAATTAATTAAAACTCGTGATGAATTCAGTTGGTACTTTCTATCTATTAAAATTGAGTCTTTTGTATCATTCCATCATTGTTATTACGAAATGGACAAAAGGAAAATATGCAAGGCTATTTGCGGAAAATCGATGCTTCATGCGAAAATTTCAGTTGGCCAAGGTTGATGTCTTAGCGGCATGGCTGCAACGGTATTTGTAATCAAATTGTATGTTATTTTAATTATAATTTTCATAATTAATAGGTAGGCAATATTTTTTTAAAATTTATGACTGTAATTTGGTCTGATGAAAAAAATAATTAACAGATTCGGATCTGGTGGAATTCGCTGAGAAGGAGAGACTAAAGATGAATAATTGTCGGTTCATATTAGGAACGAATTAAATTTTTTTTTTTTTTTGAGACATGTCCCGCAAGAATAATATAGTTGCATACAATTATGTAAATTTGTCTAGCTATGTTCATAAATTCTATTTTTATCCTTTATATGTTCTTAGGTAATTGTTACAAGCAGTATTTATTTAAGCATAAATCAATATTGTAAACATAGGTTACGGTGGATTGATAATGAAGTGAGTAAAAAAGTAATTGGTGTTTAGAGAAGGAATTACAGACCGAAATAGTTAATTCCACGAAGTTAGCGCGAATAATGAATAATCTCCTAAAGGAAGCCCTTAAATACAGGGCTCGAAACAGTTAACTTTTTTTCAAAAAGTTTCAGTTTAATTGTTTTATTCGAACTTTTACAGTTAAAGTATTAACATATAAGAATCTTCTGATAAAAAGTTCCTTAAGAACTTAAGACATTAAAAGTTATTAATAAAATTTCAGTTAATATAAGGTCTTGCTAACACTTTGTTTTATTTAATATAAAAGTTCTGTTAATAGATGTCCCTATCAGAACATTTTAAACATAATTCTGAAATATAAGTTTTCATATACTTAAGAGGCAAATCTTGAGAGGGATCTTCAGAGAGTGGGGAGGGAATACCTCTGAAGACTGCAGTATTGTTGAAAAAAAAATTAATAAAAACATAAATAATAAATAAAATCCTGAATAGAAAAAACAATTACCTTTTTATTGTTTTTTTAATAAACATTTAATTTTTAATTTCAATAGAAAAATTGCTTTAATTTTAATTAAATTACGTACAGAATGTTTATTTTAAAATATTACATTTTAAGATAAGAAGACCTTTCAAGGCACAATTCCATAAGCACTTTCCACATTTTATTGGGAATTTTCATAATGAGAACTTTTATTAGAATCTCACAAAAAAATTCTAACCAGAATAGAGCTTGTTTATAAAAGTTCTTACGATAAAGATCTTGATTGAGAATTTTATCGTAAGGATTTTTATTATATAAGTTCTAACCAAAAAATTCTGATAAGAACTTATAATAAAAGGTTTAAACATAAAAATTTTTGCATTTACTGTCTCTAAAAAGTTTAAATTAGAACAAGAATTTTTTTCAAAATAAAAGTTCACAGTTATTTTGGAGCTCTTTTTTAACGGGAAGGTGTATACAAGGTGGTAGGCTGCAGATTTCAGCTTTTCAGAGAGTAAACTAAAGAGGAATGAACAAATTGAGAATATGGTTCTGAAGGCTGGTTTACACGAGTAACCTTTTTGATCAAAAAACTTACTCGTGTAAACCAGCCTTTAGAGATGATACTTATCAAGCAGAATATCAAAATAGAGTCGAAAATATGACAGCGTGGATGAATTAGGTAAGAGCAAAAGATGAATTAGGTTTAAGTGACTTGCCAAATACATTAAATTTATTTTTCGATATCTAATCTTCGGTTAATTTTTCCGTTCTCTTAGGGGCAATTTTCATGATGAAAACAAAATCAGTGGCATGTTTATTATATTTTATTAATTAATTATAAGCGGTATCACTAAATAGGGTAATCACATTCACAGTTTTCTATTGTTTTTAACATTTCTATTGTTTTGTAGTTCTATTGTTTTTAATATCATTATATATATATATATGAAAATGCGTGTGTGTCTTTTAAGATTTATCTTTGGTACTTCGAGGCGTTCTGGTATGTCCCACCTTTATGGCGAGTTGAAGTGGTTATTTCCCTCCGCCATTAGACAATATTTCCTCGGATGTTTCGTATACCAAACTATCAACACCCAGTTCTCTTTTATATGGTTTTATTCCACGATAAATTATCGGTTTCAACAGCGTTACACACAAGCGAATAATATCCTGCAATATGGAGGATTATTAAATTTTAATTCCGTAAACTGTGGATCGGATAAATAATTTATCGGTTTTAATGGCGTTACACACAAGGGAATAAAATGTGCAATAAAATGAAAACCTGGTCTCTACTCATATTTTCCTCCTCTAAAATATGAACTTGATGGTAGATTTAGTCAGTAAAAAAAATAAATAAATAAATATTTACATATGTACCTATGTCGTCACCATCGCGTAGAACTAACGAATGTAAAAATGAAATAGCTACTTTTCAAAATATCAAAAAAAGTTAATCGGTTTTAATGGTGTTACACACAAGTGAACATGAATTATCCAGTCTCTGTTCTGATAAAAAGGGTTGAACGTTAATGGGTTTATGGCTTAAAATATATATAAATGAATAATACTTATTTAAAGTTCGTATTCTATTATAATGAATAGCCTCTGTATAATAAAATACGTTATAATCATATGTCTCAGATTCGGGAAGAAAGAAATATTTATAAAGGATTTTTAATGATTTTTTCAAACGTTTGGGCAAATCGTCCTGCGAACTTTACGTTTCATAACTTGGACCTTTTGATCAAACAGCATTGATAAAGTATAAATACACCTATGTATTTGGGGGTAATATACCAAATTTA
Organism: Rhaphigaster nebulosa; assembly: GCA_948150685.1. NCBI lineage: Eukaryota > Metazoa > Arthropoda > Insecta > Hemiptera > Pentatomidae > Rhaphigaster > Rhaphigaster nebulosa. Next base: position 25,163,010 of record OX411312.1, read on the forward strand.
AATTATCTTATTTTATGTAAAACTTGAACGCAAAAATTATTATTATATGTTAATATTTGTGTTATTCTTCGCAATACCGAGATGAATTTATTGGTCTGATCGGTCTTGGTTTAATAATTTAATTACTTGTTTTAATGAACTAATTAGTGGAATATTATTGTTTTTATTATTCATTTTAGTATTTCTGTATGTATAATAAATATTATAACTTAGTAAGATAAAAGCAGTAACTGTTATTATTCAAGCGGGTTCTGTTTCGTTCCTGTCCTATTACTTACATATTCTAATCACTGTTGTTATGTCCTCTTCAACCGAATTTAACTGGCGTTTCAAGGACTTGTATTGACTACCAAATGACATATAATTGCAGCTGTGGCAATATTTTTTTTTATTTTTGTCTGCAGTCATTTGCTTCTGTGATTTTAATATTACCGAAGCAGTTATTTTTCTAAAAATATACTTTGAATTTTTATTGTACTATCTATTTTTTTTTAAATTTCACATGTGCTTAGATCCTAAAATTTAATACGATTCTGTTGACCACCAGTAATTTTTTATTATTGCAGAAGATTCTTCTTTATCGAAGGACAATTATCTTAAATTAATTATAATCACTGATTAATCTTTAATTAAATTACTGTGGATATAATGATTATAAGTAATTTATAAGATTCTATATATTTATAGAATAATAATAATATTTATTATTATTTTCATACTGTGGAAGTAAATTTTTTTTGCAAAAAGCACATCTGCGCTCATACAGTAAACTTAGCAAGTCTCTAGGCCACCGCCTCGAAAGCCATCGAGGTGGGATGTGTGGGTTCGTGGTGGATATAAGCGTTTGTGCAAAGAGATTCATGTTGCAAGTATGTTGTGGAAATTTTTGTAGTATTCTGTTGCAGTATTTGAAACTGTTAGGATATCTAAGTCATTTGTCACATAAAATGGGGCGTCATATTGGGTATAGGGTTTTTGTGGGATGCGAGGAGTGCTGCGTCATCTGCGAATGCAGCCAATTAAGTATGATCATGTTGTGTCCTAAGATAATGAATTGCAATGGTCCTAGTACACTGCCCTGTGGAACTTCTGCTTTGAGCGTTTTATATTCGATAAATCGTTACCTACTTTGTCTGTCAAATACGAAAGTAGTATTAAGTAGTTAGTTGGAGGAAGCAAAATTTTGAGCTTGGAAAGTAAGATGCCATACCTTATCAAAACCTTGATTGATATCAAGGAAAACGCCAGGACATTGATATTTGACTCTACAGCACTTGAAATGATATCTACCAATATATGGCTGTATGGTTGGTTGAATTGGTGTTTTCTGAAGCCGAACTGATGATTTGGAATTGCTTTCAATATTTCAAGAGAATTCAGACGATGAAGAAGAATTTTTTCAATAATTTGGAAACGGAAGGAAGAAAGCTAATAGGGCGAAAGGAATTTAGACAGAAGGTTTATTGCCTTTTAATACCATAACTTCAGAATATTTCCACACAGCTGGGAAATATGTTATTCTAAAATTAGAGTTGTATATATTAGTTAAAAAAAATAAATGCTTTCCAATGCAAGTTCTTCAGGATAAAATTCGAAATTGTCATGACCCGGGATTATGTTATTTGGTAAATTTTTAATAATATTATGAACTTCGTGTGCATGAATTGCTTTTGGCGGTAGTGTCATCGGTAAGGATATATTAATTTTGGAGTAAAACAAGTTGGACAGTCGGTCGTTAATGTCAGAATGCGGTCGAAATGTGTCTTCTAAATGGCAAGCAAATATTTCAGCTACCTGATTTTTCCCAAGAGCCATCAGGTCGGCGAAAGGTTGCGAGACATCATGGTGTTGAGTATTCGTTTTGTCATGTTTTAAAGTGGTTTATCAGAGGCCTTTAAACTGTTCACAAATTTATCAAACTTTTTGGTATATGTACGTCTAATTTCATGGTGTAATTTTCTTGTTAGTTTATTAAATTTGTGTTTTTCTGTTGGTTAACGTATCTTCTGCCAAATTTTAGGTGATTTCGTCTTAGTGCGGTGAGATGTCGTATATATGGTATTTATTTTGATGGTTGTCCATGCTTTTATTAGAAATGTACGGATAATATACATGAAACCAATTCTTAAAACTCTCAAAAAATTATTTTAGTTTTTGGCATCAGTTTTAAAGTTTACAACATTATTGAAGCTTTCAGAAATATTATGTGCTTCGAAATATTTTTATTTTTGTTCAGAGTTTTCTCGATGCAAAATAAGAGGCTTCTCAAAATCAAAACCATGTTTAAGGTCATTGATATGCTTAGCTAGGGCTGTTTTGGGTTCTTCATTTTTATTTATGTATTCAGTGAGAGTTTTTATGTTATTAAATTTTGTTTGACCTCATCCGAAATGAAAGCATCAAAGCAGAGCTTGGGATAAAACCGCTATTAGAAATAGCTAAAAAAAAGAAAAGAAACAGCTAAAGTGGTTTGGACACGTTTCAAGAACGCATGAAGATCGCGAACTCCGAAAATTTCTTAAAGCAAGACCAGTCGAGAGCCAAGGGGGCGACCAAGGATGACATGGATGGATAGGATTGTTCGACTGGGGCAGAAGAGAAGAAACCAGCTAAAAGAAGCCATGAAGATGCTAACTCTGGATAGAGACGGATGGCATATATGGATTGAGGCACCTCCACGCTGTAAGGTCCATCATGGAGGAAGGGGAAGAAGAAAGAAGAAGTAATAAGGTTCTGATGTACCAATGCCCTGCTGATTTGATTGTCTCAATAAGGGTTTTAAAATTTGAGACTTCTGTGGCCTTATCTTGCTGTTATATTTTTTTCGTAAGTTTTGTTCTTTGAGCAATTTCATCCTGAAATAACCGCGCCTTAAATCGAATATTTTTTTCTAACCAATAGTTGTAATGAAATTATTTTCTTTATTCCATCAAAAATTTAAATTTACAATTAATAATTTCACCATATGTCTGGGTAGTGATAATTATTATTTATCAATGAAACTGATGATGAATGAGTTTTTTATTATTCATTATTATGCTGGCTAATTAAAAAGTTTCTTTGAATGGAGCGGAAAAAAAAATATCCATCTATTTAATTGGATCGGACCACGGAGTAATATTAGTCATTAGAGAAATCGTGTTGTTACCTCTTCAACAGAAAATAGTGGTTTATTAATTAACCTTTAATTAATACAGACTAATTACAATGTCCAGTTGACATTTCATTAGTTTAATGTTGCTCTTAAATTGACATTACTTTATTTTAATTGCATTGTCTTCCGGATATTAAATATGATGGCGCCCAAACACATAACTACCGACTGGTGTTAATATTTTTTAATGCTTCTACCACTATAAAAGTTTTTAATTTAAAATCCGATTAATATTTTACGGGCTTATTATATTTTTTCCCATTTATCAATAATAGTTCAAATATTCTATAATTTACTTACCTGTAATCTTCACATGTTTACTTCCTTGTACGCAGTAAAAGAAGTATTGTAATCATGAACATTTTCGGTTTTCAGATTTCAACGGAAATATCCATTTTGACTAGTTTCGTCTTGACGTCTGTACGTTCGTATCTCGCATAACTCAAAAACTGTTAGCCTTAGAAAGTTAAAATTTTGTATTTAGGATTGCTGTAAAATCCTTGTAAAAACCTCCCTTTTTGGTCACTGCATGATCACCAGACGTGGTACTTTACTTAAAGGTCAAAATTGATTTCCATAAAAAATTATTTAAAAAAATTATGCAAAACTTCTCAAATTTAGTATTTATAATTTGTATATTGATATAAATAACAAACTAGATTTCGGTCTAAATTGATAAAATATTATGTAAAACATGTCAAATTTGGTACCTATTACTTTCATATCAATATACATAATATATTAGATTTTGATTAAAATTGGTGAGCCGAAAGGGGTACTTACTTGAAGGTCATAATAAACTTACATCAAAAATTAGATTAAAATATTATGTAAAACATCTCAAATTTGGTAAATAGGACTTTCATATCAATATACATAATATACTAGATTTTGGTTAAAATTGGCGAACCGAAAGGGGTACTTTACTTGAAGGTCATAATAAACACATCAAAAATTATATTATAATTAAATACCGAGATCATATGGTTCGGTAATAAAGGTTACAAACGCGATTTTTTTTTCCACTCTAATTAAATATTTTTATTACTTGTTTTAAGTTTTAAAATTGAGTGTAAAATAATCCTTTTCCTCCCCATTTATGTGCTGAACGAGCAAGTCTGCAGCAGGAGAATAAGATGTAAGTTAAGTGGGGTCTTCTTCTTAAAATTTCGAAGACGGAACACGAAGAAATCTCTTAGGAACTTGTTACCTACTGCAAGCAAACGACGTATAATAACGGAATGAGACCTCCAGAAATTAGAGCTTTTATGTGTGTGTGTATGTGTATGTGTAAATATATGCACGTAGCGACGCCGAGTGTCGTTTTTGAGATTCTACAATCTTCGGAAACTAGTTACCAAATTTAGGATCACTTTTTGAGCTTGAGCCGCCGATTTATAGTTTAATAGGCGTACAAGGAAATCACGTTTTCCATATCAGATATTTTAAAAATGAAAATCAGTAATTTATTTTTTTAGAATTTAACGTTGTACAATTTAGATACTTTTGAGATTAATTCCGAGAAGTTAAACAAGATAAAAATTTGCTAAATTATATATTTTGATTATTATTATGTTGAACAGTTAAACTAGTTGCTATGCAAAGGACTAATAATTTATTGTATGAGATTATGCTTGATCAGTTGATTTGCAATGCTAATGGTTTGAAGCTATCGCGCGGTGTTTGGGTCTCAGTAATATCGATTGGTTCTCAGAAGACCCCTAAACCAGTTTCCATGTTTAACCGGTGACCGATTTAACTGTATTTAACGGTCACTGTTAATTGATTTGTTAATTCCTGTTAATTGGTTATTATAATTCTAATACCAATTTATTGGAACATTACGACACAAATTCTTACGTCTCACAGTGGGCAAAAACAGAGAATTTAATATGAATAAATTCAACTTTTGAATATTTACATAGAAATTGTTCGTACCCAATCTAGACTATCTGATGTGGACACCACATGACTTCCTTGTACACCTATTAAACTATAAATCGGTAACTCAAAAAAAGGCGAGAAGTAAAAAAAAACAGCAATACAGTTGCTGGTAAAGTACCATTTCCGGCTGGCCAATATTAACCAAAATCTAGTAGTTTATCTATATTAACATAGAAGTCTTCTATAACAAGTTTAAAAGAAGTTTTGCATTTTATTTGAATATAATTCTTGAAGATAGACTATTACTTTTGAGAAGTTTGTCTATTATGAACTTCAAGTAAAGTACCACTTTCGACTATCCAATTGTAACAAATATCTATAATGTTGTTTATATTGAAATAAAAATCGTACCTAATTTGAGATATTTTGCATTATATTTTGATATAATTTTTTATGAAAACCTATTATGACCTCGAAGGAGGCCAAGACCTGTCACCGGGTTGTAGAGCCGTAAAAAAAAAAAAAAAAAAAAAAAAAATTATGACCTCGAAGTTAAGTACCAATTTCGGTGATCATGTAGTGAGCAAAAAGGGAGGTGCTCATCTAGATGCTACAACGATCCTAAATACAAAATTTCAACTTTCAACAGCTGACCGTTTTTGGGTTATGCGAGATACGAACGAACGTACGTACAGACGTCTCGAAGAAACTAGTCAATATGGATTCAGGTATGGATGGTCAAAATAGTCATTTCCGTTGAAATCTGAAAACCGAAAATTTTCGCGATTACAATACTTCCTTTACTGCCTTACAAAGAAGTAAAAAATCTGGTGCGGTGCGCGCATCACACAACTTTCCCTTACCGTCCTATAATAATTAGCTTTTTAATATAATTTTAAAGAGTACACATAAACACTGCTTCTAATAAACTCAGTTCTCCCACTTAAGTACAATAAAACAGTTTTTTAAACAATTTTAGTACAATTCTGTACACTACCTATATATTTTAACTTTGTCAAGTTGCAAATATATTTTAAAAGTTTCTGGTTTAGTTTCCATGGAAACATTTTCTTTCCATTGAAGAGTGTGAAAGTAGAAATTATTAAGTTAATTTCCGCTTTTCTATTCTTAAATTATTTTATTACAGAGCGTATTGTTTACTACAGATTGGCGGTTTGGTGGGAGGAGGAGGTTCAGTCGCATCCGTCTCCTTTCGGATGCGCTCGATTATCCATCTAGGGTCTGTGCTTCTCATAAAATACACTGTATCTTTGCTAATACTGGTCGGATTTTGATGATTCTTTTATTGTTTTTTAGATAATTTAATTACCTTTCATACAATTCTATACATAATTTACCGTAAAATGCATACTTTTTATGCTGCGCGCAAATAAAATATTCTTTTCATCATAACTTTTCTCGGTGATTTACTACATAATTGAAAAGTTAAAGGCCTTTATGAAGAAGAATTTAGCCAATTTTCATCAAAATCGTTAGAGACGCTGCATTTGAGCACCTCCAGCGGCCTCCTTTGGGTCGAATGAGCTTCTTTAATGAAATTCTGCTTTAATTCATTTAAATTTTAATGAAATGAAATTCTTTATGCAGGCCTTTCTGCATCGAAGGTCATGTAGAGAGGCAGAACCATATAATAAAAGTACGGGTAAATTTCAGTATGTTAGGGAACTGTCTTTTATGGGTCTCAATATTTTTCTTACTCTCACGTTTTTATAATATTTTAAAAAAAAGTGAAAATGCGACTTTAGTGACAGAGTTCTACTGCTCACGGGCCTTTTTTAATATTATTGTTTTGTTTTTTTATTTTTATCAATATTATCTTTCATCATTTATAAAATGTTTACTCCTTTTATTGTTTTAGTCGTTAGAAACTTCTTCCATTCATATTTGATGCCTTCTTTTTAATAATATATACTTAATTACTTAAGTGAAAAATTCAACAGAAATTTTTCGTTCTGAATTCGCGATTTGGCGCAGTGAGCGTCTCTTGAAAGCAGTAGATAACTACCTGCTATTTAAATTAAATAAATAATTATTTAGTAGTTATTTACCAGACAGGTTATCGAATACCTTTAGCGTAGTCGTTTACTACGCTTTAGTATTTTGCTAATAGGGTTAATATAGTAAAAGGCGGAATGAATAAAACATGGAGATATACTACATAGTTTTTTATCGACCAATCAGAGTACTCGTGTAATCTTTCATTGACTGATAACTACTTCACAGTAAATACTGTTAATCTTATCAGCTTGGTTGGTACAACCTGTTACTTCCAAAGTACTGTACAGTTCACAGTTATTATCTGTGTCAAGGGCAGAATTGAAATCATTAAAATATTTTGTTGTTCTATTTGTTTATTGTATTAATTAAATATTTTTTAATATATGAAGGGCTTGGGGCAGAATGTGACAAGCAACAATTTTGCAGTTAATGAATATTTTTTTACAAAACGTAATTTTTTTCTGTTTGGACTTTTTTAAACTGATAAAATAAAGAGTTATTAAGAAGAAAAAAAAGTAGCGTTTTGTACAAAATACTCATTAAGATCAAAGATTGTGGCTCGCCATGTTCTTGTCCCAAGCCCTTCAAATATAGATAAATGAATAAAATAATTATTGAGATATTCCAATATAAAGCCTTAAGTCTCTTAAATCGCAATCATCTAATAATTAGTCCATGTTTCCCCATTTAAGACATCATCAGGACATAGAAAGATAAACTACATGAATGCAAATCAAAAATAGCTCATACGACATCAAGAATCTAAAAAGTACTAACGAAACCTAAATAGTATATCAGTTCAAAAACCTATAAATAAAATGCTAAAAAAAAGAAGAAAAAAGTTCAAAGTTGTATTTTAATTGTAAAATTAATTTATTATATGTAAATGGATATTCTACTAACAGAAGCGATGCCGGCACGAATCCGGCCGGGCTGGTCAAGGTAGACTTTCACTGCTACTGCCCACGGTTGTGGCTGACAGAGACTGCTGGCAGTTGACTACGGCTTTGACTGAATAGAATAGGGCATATTTCGTAGGCACTGCCAGGCAGTCAAAGCATCCGGTTTCTATAGTCTTGACCGCTCCAGGAGTCTGTTGGTCGGCAGTACGACGGTCCTAGGTTATTTTATGTCGAAGAAGAATTTTGATGATAACGCTAACACTCTAACGGTTTCTAATGTTACCTTTATTTATTTTTTCGTCATGATAGACAAAATTAGATGAAATATTGTTAAACATTTAAACCAAATTACAGCCAATCAATTTTGTAGGATTGAAGTAACAACAGTATTCATTATATTTTCGATCTTATACTTATTAAGAAATTTCTATTTAAAAAGAGATTCAAATATAAATCCTATTAACATTAAATAATGAATGAAATTTTCATCTTAAATAAATGCTCAAATTAAAATATTGAAAAATCAAAATGTCTTTTTTAATTAAAGTACTGATTTGCTAATCAAATAATGATAAAACATTATCTGAGGTGCTTTCATTAAAAATACTTTTGGATATTTATTGCTGAAATAATCCTACGAATAACAACGATTATTGTCAAAAGTTATAAATTTAAAATCTTCGATTCTTCTATTGTGTTCTTAAAATACTACAAGAAGCCATCACTCTGCAGAATTAAAATTTTATACCGATGTAACTTAGCCTCAGTATTGAACCAGGCAAAATGGCGCGTGTAGATTAAATAAGATCACTATTCCACCACCGTGTGTATTTCTACCGCTGCGATACAAAGGAAAACTATTAAATTTAAGTTAGGATGTTCAGTGTGAGAGGAGTTTGCCGCTATCATGAGCAGCTTCAACGAAATATACTAGCAGTAACTCTAGGCAAGCGCTGCCAGCCGCTACCGCGGTCAGTATCAGCTAATATCTACCTTTAGGAGAGTTTATTAACACGCGGAATAATATTTCAACCTCCTCACTATGTCTGGAATATGTTGGTAACATGTAGGTAACCCATTCTTTCTGCCCTAGTTGGAGTTTATAGAGGAATCAAATCCAATATACAAAAACATTTGTATAACTGTTTTTAAATCTTATTTACACTTGCTACTGAATGACATGAAAATAACTAATGAATAAAATTAATTATAAACGAAAATGGTTTCAATTAAATATAGAGAAGAAATAAAAATTATTTTAATAATTACTACAACAGTGACAGATCATAACCTGTCGTCGAGCAACGCACTTGCTACATAATATGTAGTAAAAAGTAAAATATATATTATATATTTATATATTTTACTTTTCTTCTTATAAATAGGGTGTATATATATTACATCTATGTTACTCATTATCCTTAAAGGCGACAGATTTTAATTCTTAAAAATAAAATTAACAACAAAAAATCTTCAAAGAATGTTTATGGTTCTGTGATGCCATCAAAAGTATCAGAGAATAGATCAAGAGGATACCGTAAGGCCAATCACAAACCTCTGTTTGTAATTGTTTTCTACGTTAACTTACTATATTTTCTTATTATTTAGTAAATATTTTACCTTCAACCTTTGCTTTATATTAGTATTGTAATAAACATAAAATTAATTTAATTATTTTTCTCTTTTTTCCAGAACTCGAACTCGGTACACAATGCGTTGTCGAGATGGAAGGCGGGCAAACTATTCTTCACCAGCCTGCTGGACTCGATAAACTTGACAGGTATAGTGATGTTTATATAATTATGCGTGTATATACATACATACATACATATATATATATATATATATATATATATATATATATATATATATATATATATATATAGCAATAAATGAAATTGAAGAATTTGTTTGTTTGAACGCGCTAATTTCAGGATTTGAAAAATTCTTTTGGGGTTAGATAAACCGTGAATTGAGGAAAGCTATGAGGAAGTAACGATAAATAATTTTTTAATAGAAAAAGTGTCCAATTTGCGTGCTTATCGTGGTATCGACAACTTCATACCCGTGGAAGCAAGTTGACTGCACAAACTTTTTAATGATAGTGAGATTATTGTGTCAAATCCATCAATCCATCAAAGAACTTGATGTGCCTTAAGCCCATCAAGGCACATCAAGTTCTTTGACAGGCTTAAGGCCTGTGCTAACCCCCTCTTTAGAGAGGTAGCTAGCTCCACCACCCAGGCCTGGGAGGTGGCAAGGCAGTGTCCCCTTGGTTGACGTGCTCGCCGAGTGAAGGGGTCTGGACTCTGCAGTCTGAACCCATCATCATTTTCCTTACCAGCAAAGTGTTTCCTCCACACTTCAAGAAATAATAAAGGCATAAAGCCACATGAAGTACTGTCGCATACAGCGAGCCAAGCCAGTCAAACCTTAGAATGCCAAGAGGCAATAAAAGGACCTGGAAAATTTGTATATATATTATATTTTTGTTGTATATATGTAAAATAATAAATAAAATTTCTGGAGGGCAAGAAAAAAAAAAATGTGTGAAAACGTTATTTTCTAAATAAATTGGTTGGTTAAAGGAAAAAAAGTGTGAAACTATTGTCGTTTTAAAAAAAAATATTGTTGTTTTGACTATTCCTTGAAAATGTCTGCAACATATGAGATTGAACATCATGTTATAGGTTATTATTTTAAAGGTTATTTTGTATTTTAGTGGTTAATCCAAAGTTAACGTGGGTTAAACCGTGGGGTACAGCTAGAATGATTAAATTTAGTAGGCATAATATATGCTTTTTTAAATACTTACGTCTTTGTGTTGGAATCTTAATTAAAAAGTTGTTCTTGGCTCCCTTTTTTTTTTTCCAGAAACAGATAATATCGTATGAATGCAGGACGTACATTATACACCTCACATCAACAGTCTAAAAAAAAATTAGCCAAACAGGAATAGTACGTCAATCCAAAACATTTCTACATTTGTGAGACTACAAGCTTTCAATTAATATGTTTCCAACGATATCTTTACAGATTATTATATTTTATGCAATAAGTGTACCTACATGTTTGTGATAATTATAATTAAACTTTTAAAAAGAGGGGAGCTACTAGGAAAAAGTATGAATGTAAAGTGTAAAATATAATATTTTCTCATATTGAATCATTGGCAGATAAATGGTACATTTCCAAGTGAAAACTTTCTAAAAGTTCCCCTGTGTGGAATGATGTGCCATGGAAGTGAGGTTGAATGAGGCGATAAAACGATTGAGGTAGGCGGTGGACTGACTGACACAATCTCATTCACCTGACCTCAGTTATTGTGTAGATAGGCTTCACTTCATCAATTGTTATCAGCTCTTCCTTGCATCCTGTCCTGCTCGTTCTTCGTTTTTGGAAATAAATCCTCATGCTACTACTCTTTTTCAGATGGAGTAGATAATATATTTAATATATATTTTGAACTATATAAGGAGCCGTTTGTTACGAAAGCGGCATAAGTCCGCATTAAGAAGAAAATGGATTCATGTTTTTTCTTAGTTTTCTAGGAAATTTTAGTAACATACTTATATATATTATTTTTTATTTTTAATCACACATTCAATGGAGCACTATTTTCCGATAAAATTATCAAAACAGTTTAACTATATTGTTATAATTGCCACTGTATGAAGCTTCAAGACCTATAACAAGAGAGAAATATATCGGTATAATAAGTTTACTGCCTTACATACCACATATTTAATATGAATTCACTAGTTGTAAGCTGAGTATATACGAAAAAATATATATATTTTTTAATTTAATATATTAAAAATATATTTATATATTTATTTTGGTATCTTAAATTTTTTTATATTTTATTATTTATTTATATTTCAAAATTTTATCATTTATATACGTGTAAAAAAAAAGAAAAAAAAAACAGAGCTCCTCCACTCAGGTCGTATTTTCACTAAAATACAAAATTGAAAATATCAAAATGGTAGGGATGGAAGACAAAAGTTGAGACCCCCAAAAGGTACTTCTTTAGCACCAACTCAATACACTTACAAATTTTCAACTCTCTGACCCAGTTGAGAGGCTGTGGCTGTAAAAACCCGCCTTTTAAAAAAACCGAAAAAGCGATATGGTATTATTCTGCCTATAAAACAACCGTTCATACCGAGCTTCAGCTCCTTTGATTGGAAGTGCACAAATGTAGCGGAGGGGATGTATGTATCTCTCAAACATCCCCAAAACCTTGTTCTTGGAGTTATGAAAGGGATTTAAAATTTACCCTCTCCTCCAATGATCTGCAATGCAGCGCAAAAGTAAATTATTTTGGAGGGAAATTCAACTAACCAGACGACGTTTCAGCCTAACGAGGTGGGTTATCTTCAGGACTAAAATGTAAATACGACGGAAACTAATAGAAAATTACAAAGAATAAAATAATTTTTAAAAAATATAGGAATGAAGCTTGAAATGATTCCGCAATGGTTTATTATTTCCGGATCGAGTTTTTTGTTTTTTTACGTATTTTAAAACGTAATATTTACCCCCCAGTGGGTTTTAGGTTTAATTTTGTTTTTTCTTACTCGATTACAAAGGTTTATTATTATAAATGAGCCAAAATAAAAGGCAACTAAATTTTCTCTTAATTTTTAGGTGCATTTAAAAATATATTGTTTCCAACTGATTTCGTGCTATTTATTAGTTGTTGAACTTTCCAGAATTCAATCTCATCACCAGAACTACAATTTATATTTCCTTTGAATGTAATTTAAAGTGTAGTTCTTTAAATTATATTACTTCATATTACTTGTAACTCATTAATATGTCATTATTTTTATTATTTATTTTTAACTTTTAATAAATTATTAAGTAATTAATCAGAGCAACAACTAAAAATATCGGACAGAGGCTGTGTCTGCCATGCGGGATTTTAAAAAGGCGTAGAATTACTTAGAGTCCAAGTAATGAGAATTGCAAAGAAGAATATTTAATTTTAAAAACGCTGCAAATCGTTATACAATGATTTATATTTTCTAGTAGTTAGTTATGTTTCCAAAATATCTTGTTTGTCTATTAACACAACTTTCCTTACAGCAAGTTGGCTATGAAGGCCAGGATTGAGGGTGAAGGGGTACAGAAGAAAATGTTGGATAGAGACGCTCTTCAATGGGAAAAGGAAAGACCAAGAAGCAAGTGGAAGTAGAGGATGGATCCAAGGAAGGATTTAGTGGGGAGAGATGCGAGGAAGCCGGCAGACCGTAATTGAAAGATAGGGGGGAGGAACAGGAAGATATGGAAAAGAATAACTCAGGAGGCCAAGAGTCAAGATCGCAAGGAAATCGGTCTTTGAAATTCGTTACGGCATATCTCTGCTAATACTGGTCCGATTTCGATGAGTTTTGTTTTGTTGGGAATTTGATTTATCCTGGTTCCAAAAGAATATACGTTTATCCTCTGTCTTCATAAATAGCCGAGTTATGAATTTTTGTGCGCCATTTTGAAACGAAATTACAGATGATAATTTCGGGTTCCGCGGCTGTTGTGGGGAGAACTGTAACTTTGTTGCCAAATCTCAAGAAAGTCGGCACTGTGGTTCTGTAGTCTCTGAACAAACCGTGGACGGGGGACGGAAGGATTTTTTCATTTATTTGATATTTGGATTCTTAGTATCTTGAAACGTAAAACCTCAAATTTTGAGAGCGTTAAATTTTTGTTTTCATGTTCGATTACAAAGTTTAATTATTGAAAATATCTTTTTATTGAAAATTAGCTATTGATAAATTATTTGCCACTTCTGTAATTTTGTTTTTATTGAAAACTAGTTTCGAATGTTATACATTCATCTTCAGTTCTAAAAACACACAAAAATTCAAAAATCAGCAATTCAAAATACAGTTTGGTGTTATTATACATATTAAATAAGTGTAATTTAAAAGTTTGCATTTATTTAACATGTATAACAATACCAAACTGTATTTTGAATTGCTGATTTTTGAATTTTTGTGTTTTATTTTTAGAACTGAAGAGGAATGTATAACATTCGGAACTAGCTTTCAAGTTAACTGGCTCGTTATCAACTGGTATTTGAGAGACTTAAGGTATTTTTTTTTTAGAATCTGGCAGTAATATTCTCGCAATAATAATACGCATAACGTTTTTATCAGTTTTTTAAATCAATTTATCTTAGAAAATATTATTTTTTTAACGTTTATTTTATTCAAAGTATTGCATTTTAGTAATTTAAACATTCCGAAATAAAGCTCTAAACTTCTTATAGTAAAAAGATTTAGAACAAAGGGGTGCGAGTAGTCCCTTTTTCAGTAGAATTCCTAATACCCTCATCCCTTAGGATTGGGAGGATTTTCCTGGACTTGCCCTCGGGGGAACATTCCGCTTAAATGTATAAAACTTCCTCGCCTTCTAGGTTCTAACAGGCGCTTTATCTACATTTTATAGTTTTCTCGTGCCAGAGTTGGTAACATATTGCCGTGTTTTGTAAAATATTTAAATATGATACTTCAACTGTCACACGAAAATATATATATTTGCCGACCGTGAAATATTGAAGCCATCCGTTTTCGAGCATCCCAAATGTCACAGCCCGGATTCGGAAGGATTTGGAATTTTTGAAGAATGAATTTCCTGGTCAGAGGGCGAGGGTTGTATATTCCATTCATTAAAAAAAAAAATGTATTAAATGAGATTTACGAATGTATTGCAAAGATTAATTAATAAAACGGGTCATAATTAGAACATGTTAACCATTCGTATTATTCCAATGACGGTTGTGTTTCAAAAGGTTTCTTCTCCATCTTCTTTTCAGATGCCTCGGATGATTATCTGGAATTAAATAAGATTAGAATTTAATAGATTTGAGTAGGTTATTTTAATGGAAGAATGGGTATATGTTTCAGACCGAATAAGCAATGGTATTTCAATGTCATTACGTATTATTAATAATAATAATATTATTTTATTAATGGCATAATAATGAGCATTAAGGATTTTCGATAATAAGGGCCGGATGCGGGAAAAATTTAATGTAGCTGAACCCCAAAGTTCATTTTATGTCCAAATAATTGGAAGAGTATCTGTTTAATGATTATTATCACTATTGTTGAAGTATTGGGAATCGACGAGCAGTTCCTTGTAACAGGATGGGAACTTGGAATTGATTTTAGTCTGAGATTTTTTATTTTTTTTTATATTGCATCCTTTAAGTTTCTATTTTATGATATAACTAGATCTTTTTTTTTTTTTTTTTTTAATATTAGTTCTACATGGGAGTCAAAATCATAGCGGCACAAATGAATTACTCTTATTTATGTTGCTGTCTGTAATATTGTCATCCGACTAACGGACCTGAGTTAAGATAACAGAAAGTGCTTCTGCAATGACTTGGGGGATGTTTCAGTGACTCAGGGCTGACTCATGGTGTGTATAGGATGTGATTCCTAGAAGAGCATTGTTCTAGGTTTATTGCTAATGTTTTATGAGCAGAATTCCAATGTTATTAAAAAAAAAATTAAATCATTAAAAAAAGTAGAAATGAATTAAAGTTAATTTGAGAAAAAAAGAAAGAACAGAAAAAAGATAAGATAAATACTACGTACTATACGATTTTTTAAAATTTTATCTACCGAGTACAAAATAAATTATACATTTAAGTTGTGCCCCCATTTGTCAATATTGTAATAAATTTTTTTTACCTTTATTAGTCGTGAATAACTTAATAAGAAATATGTATTTTTAAATGAAATTTTAAATGTTTGCAAAATATTATTTTATTTTTTTTATCCAAACCTGCTTAGGTTTTTTCTATGAGAATTCTTCGTTTCATTTTATATGAAAAAAAAAAAAAACAGAAATATCAAATGTTACCTTTCATTTTTTGAAACTGAATTTCCTAGATCTCACTTTGGCTCATTTGGATTTTACAGTATTTTTTTTTTTAAATTTAAATAAATAGGTTTATGTAGAAAATAGATTTTAATTCAAAATCGAATTAAAAAAAGTTCATAAATAAACCAGGCTATTTTTTTTTTTTTTTTTAATTGGTATTGTTAGTGAGCTTCTTGAAATAAATTAGTTATTACTTTCGGCACATTTTGTTGTAAATTATGAGAGGTTCGTTACGAAAGTGGTATAAATCCGCATTGAGAAGAAAAAGGATTAGTGATTTTTCAAGAAAGTTGTTAGGGTAATTTTAGTAATACAGTAGAGCGTCGATTATCCGAACTAATGTTGTCAGTGGTGGTTCGGATAATCGAAATTCACGTACTCGCAAACTATATAAATATACACACACACACACACATATATATATATATATATATATATATATATATATATATATATATATATATACCCTGCCTTCTTTTCCACTATGCTGCCGAAACTTTTTCACTTCAGGAATGAAATTGTTTTCGAACCGTTTTATGAATAAATCGCTGTCCATCCACGCATTTTTTTGACTTGTGTATATTAACGGAATTATCACGTTTTTAAAACACTAAAAACACGGGTTTTTAGATTTACCTATCATTAACAACGGAACTATATGCGTCCCAGATGCATAGGCACACACCATTACTGTAACGCGATCCTTGCTCATTTTGTAACCTGGAGCTGCGGCTTCTTTTCGAGACATCAACGTCTTAGATGGCAAAGCTTTCCAATAAAGGCCCGTTTCATCAGCATTGTATACAAAATCCTAATCATATTCTTTGACTTCAAAATATATTTCTTCCAGTTCTCGGAAAAAGAAACTGCTGCTGGAGCGTCAGCACTTAATTTTTCTCCGTGAATTTCAATTTGCCGTATCTCATGTCGTAATTTAAATTTTTTTAACCTACCAGAACTTGCGATAAAAGTTGGGTTGCCAAGCTTCATGTTTAATTCCAATGCTTTTTCACACAAAATTGGCCCCGATATGGGCTGCCCAGAAGACCGTTTTTGCCAAAACCAAATGTAAACAGCATCTTCCACCAATTCACTTTTCGCTTTTTTCATAGTTTTACGGTTTGAACTGCCCGCCTCACTGTCAAGATTATGTGCGTACCTGATTATTGAATCATTTTTAATTGAATTATTTCTTATTCCGGCTATCGTTGATTTACCAACACTGAACTCGATAGCTAATGTCTTGACCCGATTCACCTTTTTTCAGCCGCGTAATAATTTCCATTTTATCTTTTAATGAAAGAACCACTCGTTTTCTTTTTGTTGACATGCTTTAATTAAAAAAAAGTGATTACAAATGCGGTATACACCTCACAAAGAACGGTTTAAAACTGAAAGTAAGTTATCTACAACCAGCCAAATGAACGGAAATGGTTTTACAGAAAAAATACAATGAACTAATTAGGTATACAGTTCTAGGTATACAAATACTATTTAACGAAGCAGTTTCTGAGAAATAATTAAGGATAGGCTTCCTTTATAGACGTTCTGGGCAAAATAATTATTATTGGATAGTGTGGTATCTTAAAAAAGTGATTTACTTTTTACACTTGTTTACTTATAATTTTTATTTTTTGATATAACTGAAATTAATTCTTAATACAATTCATTGGTCCCGTCTTTGCATGTCTTCATTTTAATTTTTTTTTTTTAACATTATAAAATTCATTTCAGTATAGCCAATGCATATAAAAATATGACCTTAAATTTCCAATTATATTTTTTGAATATATTATTATTGGAAGTGGTACGGATCCATATGAAGCTAAAAAAAATCGTTTATTTTCTTTAAAGATAATTACAATTACGCTATAAAATCTTACAGGTTTATTAAAAACATCAGCGGAATCGATTAACGTTAGCCAATATTTTTGAAATTTATTCAAACACATATCTTTAAATATCTTGGCTTACCGAAAAATTGTCTTTTATCATCACTTTGAAAAATAATGGCTTGAATATTTGAAAAAATAATGGACCATTTTGTTATGTTTTCTTACTTTTTATGGAATCGGCCATTGAATTTAATATGATATTTGTTCGTTTCTCGTGCTTCTGCATTTTTTCGTTTACCTTTGAATAATATTTATTTCTAAAATCCTTTTATTTAAAAAAAAAAAATATATAGTTACTAATTGGAATTGTGACAAAAATGCTGATGATTATGTTTTTGAACGGCGGCTGCCAAGAAATATGGTAGTGGGGCAAGGTTAGTAAGGTAACTTCCCTTTGCTGCTTAAGGTCAAACCTGTTTCTTGTTTGGAAGCAGAGCCATTAAAAACTAAATTGGAATATATGGTGTTTCATAACACGTCCAACAGCAACCGACAGACTTAGCGGCTGCATTTATTAGTCGGCTTGATTATTTAGGTTTAAACCTGTGGTATATGACTTGCGGAGGGCAGACTACACTCATTTTCATATGCCGCATATGAGTTCAAATTATATGACTCTAGCGCATAGAATCTCCTTCAAATGGTTTTGGAATAGGTAAAAAGTTTATTTTGTGTATTGATAGTTGAACAATGTGGGTCGGAACGTCGGCATTTAATAAATAGTTACAACTATTTTACTTTTTTCTCCCATGTCACTCGTCTCCCATGGACCGTCTTCTACCTGGCAAAAAATTTAGTTTAAAATAAGTCATTAATGCCCCCCAATAACCCCGACGCTATTGGAAATAATAGATAACATTCAAGAAACGATGTTGTAGACTTGAAGAAATTAAATTTTTTTATAACTCATAAAAAAGTCGAGTGTTTGCTTTTTTTCAATTACTAGCAGATTTAGATACAGTAATTGTTTGATATAAAAACTAACGGTTTATGAAAGTTAGTCCCTTTAACTTCAAAATAAACGATGTAGCGATGGTTTTTTTTACGTAAATAAAAACGTACGAAGTAAAAAAAAAGTTTAATAACACTTTAAAATTAAGGCTGTTCTTTGCTCAATAATACTTTATTTTAAAATGTTATTGATAAAAGAATATATACAGGTGGTAAAAAAAAAAGTTGTAGATATGGGCTTGGAAAGTTATAAAAAATTACCAGAAGATATTCGAAGCTCAACGACTAAAATTAGGCTCGGAGAATGGTTAGTTTAACAATTAGGCACTGATGTCTTTAATCCTTTTTTTTTATTGCTGATCCATGTTATATATTAAAAAGTACAACTTTTTTTTCACTTTACACTTTTTTTCTATCTATCTTAAGTTTTTATTTGTTCGTATTTGGAGAAAAAAGTGGCGTTTTTAAGTATAGATTTTTTATTACTAAAAATATCCATTTGCTAATGGAATTTTTAGGTGGGTGAGGTGCTCCTGTTATACACTGAACATTTTTTCTATAAATACGTATTATAGGCAATTTATCGTCTAATGAAGAATACAAAGCAAATGGCTTTAAATTTTTTAAAGCAAATAGCTATATATTTTAATTGATTTCGTATTTAAAATAACTGTCGGCTTTTTTATTATTGTTTACTAGTTAAAATATTGTTTACAGTTATATTAGATTTTGTAAGTCTTTTTTTTGTTTATGCATTATAGATACCTCCGTCTTGTATCTCTGCTTTATATCCATTTTAGCTATATTAATTGATTTTTTAAATGTAAATTTGACTTCAGAAATTTGAAATAAGGCTCGTAAAATCCAAAATTTTGGTTTTTAAGAAACTTCTGCTTAAAATTTGGTTATTATTACTTGTAATACACTTGATTTCTAGGCACACTAGAAAGCAGAGAAACACCCACACAGCTCGGGTAGATCCCACGAGACACCCACCCTGTGTCATTTCACTTTTAAATTAAAAAAAAGTAACTTATATCATTGTCTTATTGCATCAGGCGAGACAAACATAGAGATGCAGTAAGAATGCATTACTGGATTTGTAATTATCATTGCCAAAAAAGATACTGGGAAATCGAAATTATGTCTTATTTTAATTTGAAATTAATTTTATCTTAAATATTTTTTTCTTAGTTTGAAAAAAAAAAATCCTACAAATATAATTTTAAGAATATCTTTGAAGCCTTGTACAGTTATAAAAAAAAAGTACAGAGCATTTAAAAAAGTATTAATAACATAACCAAACATTATACAGATATTTTATTTGAATTGGAATAATAATTATGTAATAAATAATTTAAAGTACTTCGGTGTAGAGGATGTTTTATATTTATTATTCTCAGATTAATAATTATAAATTACAATTTTACTTAGAGATCATATGAATAAAAGTAAAAATTTGAAATCAGTTCATTCATTTTTATATGCTGGCTTCTACTCATCAGCTATTTAAGCTTTAAGAATGACAATTTTATTTATTTTTGACGAAACTGGAGAGACCTGAATCGGTTGGTATCTTGACAGATTATTAATAAAATAAAAAATATTTTATTTAAAAAAAGGTTTTAGTGTTAATGATATTTATTATTATTGTATATTATAAAGAAATTTTAAAATGGCTACGCGAGCTTAAACTTAGCTTTAGTATTTTTTCAAAATAAAAGATGTTTCATTGTCTGGATTCACTAAAAAATATTATAATTATTACAATTTCAAGATTTTATTTTAAAACTCGTCTGATATGACATTTTTGTTATGTTTTTTCTCATGAAATATTAACTCAAATTCAATGTAAATTCGCGGA
The DNA here is from genome assembly GCA_948150685.1 of Rhaphigaster nebulosa. Classification (NCBI taxonomy): domain Eukaryota; kingdom Metazoa; phylum Arthropoda; class Insecta; order Hemiptera; family Pentatomidae; genus Rhaphigaster; species Rhaphigaster nebulosa. Next base: position 25,183,581 of record OX411312.1, read on the forward strand.
TTTCTCACCGCTTCAGAGCAGAAGTAGCTTAGCTCCGAAAATTATATTTCACAGGTTTTTTTTTTTCTACTTTTTGTTTTATCGTTTCATGATATAAATGTATTAACCAATTTTTAGACTTTCGAGCTGAACCCTAAACATGGCAGAATAATTTTGTGAATTTAAAAAAAATTATATATTTTTAACAATTTTTTTTTTAATTTAAAGTTTTTTAGAAACAAATTATTTAAAAAAAATATATCCCTATTATTGGCATAAGATCTTAAGAGAATAAGTGAATAATATTACTTCTCAAGTTTAGGTATTATAGAGTAGAGATAGGCTACTTATATTTTTTATCTTAATTTATATAAACAGGAAAGTACAAATTTGGAAGTGAGATAGTTCTGCTCCGAAGTGATAATATACTCGTTTATCGCTCATCTAAAATGAAACAGCCACAATTAAAAATTTTCTACGTTCGAAACTTTTATTCTTGTACGGCTATTATAGCAAAAGGGCAGCTAGTCTTCGAATATGGCCAAACCAATTGACACAATAGCTGATCTACAAGAAACGTGTATTAGAATATACACTCTAAAGGCTAATATGTAGAACGTAACCGGTGTCTAATGTTCGTTGTAACACGAACAAATGTTCTGTGTTTTGCCCGTTTCATTCTGGATGTGCGGTATATTACCGAGGTGAAAGTGACCCATTTTAAAAATATATGTTCGCACAACTCACACTAGCATAACACCATCTTTCGAATACAATAAATATGTTATGGCAGTATAATAAAAATTGTTTATTGCCCTGGTAATGTTTTCATAAAGATAAATATTTCGATTGTGAAGAAGGTTAAAGAGAAAACTGGCGACCTACTTTCAGTCTATTACTGATAATCGATTTGATAATTATCTTTTGTCAGCTAACTTAAAATTGCAGCTTGTCGCCTGTTAACGAATTATGATGTAATCAACTTTAAAAAGAATGGTGATACAAACATTTTTTTTTCCTTTTTTCTGGCTTATAACATGAAAGTCATGTTTTATTCGAATGGATTCTGATATTCATTTTATATGAAATTAAAGATGAGTAAATTACCTACCATTTTGATTTTTATGATTTCTTTTTTTAGCCGTTCCGTTTTTAAGCGAGCGCGAGTCGAAATAATGAAACAGAATGTTGAAATTAATTTTTTGAGCAAGGGGTCTCGGTGAAACGTTCTGAAAATTCTCTCATTTCTGTTTTTTTTTGGGTACTGATTACGAATACCAACTTTGTTACCTCATATAGTTTTCCCGAAATATTTTTTTTTTAAATACAAAAACCTCAAAAAATTAATTTCAATTTCCGTCTCATAAATTCTGCTCGCGATCGCTTAAAAACGTTGTTGACAACCAAAAAAAAAAATCATTAGAATAAAAATTATATATACAGTGTCCAGGAGCCTTGAATTCCTTGAAGATCGGGAATTTTGCTTGAATTTTTCGTATGGAGAAAAAATTATGCTTGAAAAACAACCAGTCATCGGGAATTTTTAATTTTTAGTCTAATGATTCATTTAAGAGACAAGTGTATCTGAAAAGAAGGTTGATGTAGTTGTTCCCTTTACCATTTCTAATTTCATGAAATCTAGAAAAAGGCTCCTTCTACTAACTTAGTTCTTCAGTCCCTCTCTCTCAAACACGCACTCATTCTATGTTCTATCTCACCTTACCAGGTCGCCGCTATACCTATCGATAAATGAACTTAGGATTTCATGGAACGGTTAAATAATGTATTAGCTCCAAACAGCTCCGAATTTCAATTTCAACCGATTTACACCCGTCTTCTTATAATATGTTCGCCCCTCGCCATTGTGGCCAAGTATGGGAATGACCAAGGATATGGGGTTGCCAGGATTCATTTTATTCCTGTAATTATGACTATTTTATAATTTATTACTATTATGACCATTTTTTATTTAAAATAAGTTTATGAATAAAATTGTGGTAAATTTTTTTCCAATACTCGAATTTTATTTATTTACACTTGAAATTGTTTTTGTACTGTCTAGATATTTTTAATTTTGGCGATGCTTTGAGCTGTAAGAAGTTAAGTGACAATTTTTGATTATCAAACAGGAATACAATCTTTATAATTATTCAAGTTCATTCTCAAGTCCTAATTGTGCATTTTACCATAAGCTGACCAAATACAATATTTTATGGATCGAATTTCGTTTTAAAATTTAATTCAATAAATTGACAAAAAGCTCATTGAATTTTACAGTTCACAGCCTTGAATTATGCTTGAGTTTTTTCCTTCTATATATCTGGATACCATATATAATTTACTCATCTTCAATTTATTATAAAATGAATATCAGAATTTATTAGAATAACACATGGTTTTCAAGTTATAAGAAAAAAAGATTTTTTTTTTTTTTTTTATGGCAATCTAATCGTTTTTCCAGTCTCTTTCACAGAGATGTTGGATCACGCAATTTAATATTTTATGAATCATACTTTTTTTTTTTTAATTAATTAAAATCAAACTTTTTCAGCCTATTTCACGTTAAATGTTTTCCTTCAATGACTGGAAGAAATTTCATTAGTGGTGAATGCGAAGGTGAGGGTATCGATTCTACGATAAAAATAGCTGCTGACTCCAATAGACTAGAGAAGCGATAGTATGGTGTTGAGGTGTATATTGCTACAATCTAGTTACCAGTTACTTGGAAATCGTTCCTAAACGCTCCAGTTCTTTTTCTGCAAATGTATTTGTTATAAATGTATAGTTCTTTTTCAATCTTCTCCTCATGCCTCAACAGTTTCTATTAAATGAAATTTGTTTTGTTTTCCACATCTATTGTTGGTTTCGTCTCGTCGTAAAGTAGGAATCTATTCATTGAAATCTTAATCTTAAAACAGTAAAAAAAAAAAAGATTTTGAAATATATATATTTTTTATTATTGATAGTGGCCATGGTAACCGAGCGTGCTTAAGCACTTCAGCATTTTCGTGTCAGGAATGATAATTTAATTAAAAATTATAAGAGATAAAATATCAATGTTTTAGCTTAATTAAGAAATGTTTTAAGACAAAATATTATTAAAATCTCAATCTATATATTTTCTTGTTTATTGTGATTACAATTGTAAATTATAAAATAACAAAAAAAAAAAGGGGGGGGGGAGTTTTTTATATTTTAATCCAAAAAAATATATAATGGTAAATATTTGAAAGGATATTTTTTTAATTATCTGCTTAAACTGTCCACAACATATTGTTTGAAATTGAATGCAGCAATTAACTTAATGAATCAATTAATTCTTTGTATTTTAATTGTAAATAAATAATCCAACCCTATTCTAATTATTTTGATCCACGCTTTGTAGCACAATGGTTTAGTGCTCGTCCGTATTTGTTTTTACTAACGATACGATTTAATTTATTTATGAAATGTTTCCTATAAATATTTTTTGTAGGTTGGTTTATATATATATATAATTTGTTATTTTCATCGCTTTACGTCTTTTTTATAACCGGACAAACGGTTGTTTTGTTTTTTTAATAGGTTTCTAATGATTTTTTTTTTCAGATCGTTTTTGTAGTACTCCGTCGCTATAAGATTCCGTAGGATGGCCAGTTTATCTTATTGATTGTAGTTTCTCTTTTGAAAGTCAAGCGTGGGTGCTCATTCCTTTTTTCAAATGTTGGTTTATTTATGTCATTTTTTTTCTCATTGTGTTGTTTTATCTCCTTCGTTATTAGGTTACATGTTTTATGTTTATATATTACATGTTTTATTGTATATATATATATATGTTTTATGTATGTATGTGTATATATATATATATATATTTGTTCTTTCCCCAATTAATTGCCCGAATGTTCGTTTACAAATATTTAGGATATGGTAATGAATTATGTAAAAATGTACTCTCTTATCTTTATTTCTGTTAATCTTGTTTCAATTAATTCCATATGTAGCAGAACTATTGAATGAACTTTACCATAGTATTTTATGTTGGATGAACTTTACAAATTATGTTTTGTTTTGATTTTGTGAATATTTTAATATCATTTTTCTCTTTAAAAAAAATTATTTACTGTGAAAAAGCTATGCTTAGAAATGATTTTACTTAATTAGTTACCTTTGATGGAAAAAAATATGCTAGTCGTATATCTTGCATTGATGTGGTTTCCAATAATGATGTAAAAATATAACAGGATATTTATAACAAATAATTAATAATAAAAATTCACAACAATTCCTCTGCTTTCTTAATCGTCCGTTTTATTATATTTTTTAGTCCGTATTAGTTCATTTTATTGTCTCGAAATGTTTACTGAAATATTTAAATCCATATTGTATAAAATAAAAAGGGGATGATAAAATTGGAAATGAAATAATTAATGGCGAATTCTTTATTTTAAAAAAATATTTCTTTGAATGAGATTTGACTAAAATAAATTACCGCGCTCTGTTTGGTTTAACAGCTCGCATTTCGCTCTTTTTAATTCTCATTTTTTTCCTAGCTGGATTAGTTTTTTTTTTTTGCTTAAAAAGTGTTTTCCAGGGGCAAAGGATTATGCCACATGATTTCTCTGAGCCCCGAAACCTATTATTCTAAAAGTTTAAGCAAAATCCTTCCACGGCATTTAGAGACTAGTTTAGTTGGAGAATGAGGGTTGGAATAGGTCAACAGGTCTTTTTCTGCCTGGGGCACATTGTAGGTAATCGGTCAGGTGGTTGGCGCCATTTATCTTTTAGGGTTTGGATGTTGTTATTAATATACTTTATCCGAATTAAAAAGAATGAATTTCAAATTCACAAAAAAAAAGAGAATAACATAAAAATATAATGAACATTTACAGAAAAAAATTGTTAAAATCTTATGGCATAAATCTTAACCAAGATATAGATCTTTAGAAGTCATCCTCTGCCTCTCTACATTATTTTCTTCTTTAAGGCAAAACCTACTGAAGTCTACAACAATTGAGGAAATCCTCCAAGATGTAGCAAGAAAATGTTTGGATTTTCGTGCTCCTCGGTTGAGATATGTTTGGTATAAAACCTGGTACCTATACACCTAGCGACAATCTATTGACTCACGTATGAGCGATACACGAGTCTCATACTGTCGCGATACAATGTCGCGTGTCGACACCTACTGAGTCAGTATGTAACACGGCGGTGCACCGTTAAATAAATTACTTTATGTTCTATTAATTTGTGTGTTAATAATATAATGATATTTGCACAAAAAATATAAAGGGAGTGCTGGAAGATAAATCTATTTTGTAGAGGCATAGCCCATGTCATCAATCTCCTAGAAAAATTAAAATTAGAAGATAAATTAAAATCTAGTATGCCATTAAAAGGAAAGGCCTCAGACGAACAGTAGGGCCTAAACTCGAGGAAGGAGCTCCCCGCCTAAGAACAAACAAGGAAATATACTCAATGTACGGCGACCTATCTTATCTCCCAGTTCGCTCGAGTTCAACGTATGAAATGGTCGGGACATGTCCTGAGAATGGATGAAGCGAGAACTGCAAGAAGGCTTTACCATGGGAAACCAGAAGGAGTTAGGTCTAGAGAAAGACCGAAGTCTAGATGGATGGATAGTGTAAGAGAATATTTTAGAAAGAACGGGATATCCATCAGGTGCGCTGCCAACAGGGACGACTGGGCAAAGACTACTGAGCTGGCCAAGGACCGCTATATGCGTCTGTCGTGCCAATAATGATGATGCCATTAGAAGAATTTAACCACTAGTATTAAACATTATATAGACTGTCACATTATTATTGTTACCATTTTATTATAAAATGATGAAATTAACCCTCGAGAGCCCACAAAATATCTAATACCTAACTGATTGTATATTCTACATGACACTTTGCAATCATGAAAAGTTTCAATCCTATGAATTATGATTAATGATTGAAATAATAAATTTTATTTATTATTATTTAAATAGTTGTATTTACATTAGTGGTTCTCTAAGCGGGTTCGTGAAATTTTAAATAATTAAGTTGAAATATTGAATTAAATTAAATAAATGATTAAAACAATTATAAAAAAAAATAATTTTGGTTTCTTAATACAATTCTAAGTTATTTATGTTTCTATTTTCTTCTTTTCATCCTTCATATGTTTTAAACTTGAACTAAAGCCGCCTTCCCCCACCCTATCCCGGATGTTCCCCCCACTCTATCCCACCTGCGACATGTTCCACACTGTCCTGTATAAACTCCGTATGTAGCCGTACATTTGTAGCGAGGTGTGTACGTGTCGTAAGATTTAACCTAACTAACTTTTGACCCAGCAACCTGCACTTAGTGTCTAAATGGAGCCGAATATTTTATTGGTACGACATTCGTGTTCATGCAATTTCAATATTGTTTATGTGCATAAGCGTGACACGGGGTGCAAGAGGTAAACAGGCACTTATCAAGGAGTCAATCTTAGACCTTCTCTGGCCCAAGAGTGTTTACATTTTTGGTTTAGTTTTAACACATAGAATACGTTTATTCTTGACTATACGTGAATTCTTTAAACAATTCTTCAGGGAAGTAAAGAATATTCCGGAACCCCGGCCGACTGAGGAGTATGGAAGGATTTTAGTTAGTGAATCAGTCTTGAATTTCCTGAGAGCGAGCATTTTGGTTCTAGCCTTCATGGCGTTTAAGTACAGCCATCAACAACCATTTTTTCACTGATAGTGATGCAGTTTACTGTTGTAGTTGGAATCTCTCCCGCTAGATAAAATTTAACTGCTGGAAGTATGCGCAAACATTGCGACTCGATGGCTGGAACCCGATGATGGGCCTAAGGAGTTTGCTCCTTTAATCGCCTCACCAGTAAAAGCTTTCTCCACTTGGCTCTTAATCCGCAACCCAGACTAGACGGAGGAGAGAAGGGGGCTGACATGCAATACCATCAGGGGAATTCTATTAGCTCCCCGGGACCGAGTACTCTAGATAATGGCCTGATATCTCTCTGGAGTAAGATCGTTGTAACTAGTTGGGAAATCGAATTATTTGTAAGTATTCCCCAGTCACTCAAGGCAGAGGAAGTATTATAACCCTTTAACAATACTCAAGTAGATAATGGTTAGGATTACGATCAGAAATAAAGTAATGAATTTACTGTTTATTTTACTCACCATTTTAATGTTTCGGTCTAAATTATAGGCCTTCTTCAAGGCTAAGAAAACAAGATACAGGAATATTGGAAAAGAAAAGAATAATTGTGGTATGATCCCTTGTATTAGAGGAATATGAAAAATAAAATAGTATACATAAAAACGCTGCAACTTATTACACTATGGAATGAAATAAAATGAAAGATGAATTTAATTCTGGGGAATCTAGTCCCCTATTCCGGCTCCACAGTAGTGGCAAATCGTTTATAAACTTGTCCAATGTGTATGAAGTTTGAAATGTGGAAGTACAAATGGAGTACTGACACACACGATAAACCATTTGACGAATCTTTTGTCAAATGTTTGTGAAAATATGTTGTTTAAAAATAAAAGTTAAACAGAATAAAGTACAAATAAAAACAATAAATCCAATTAACAACCGAAAGTTATCAAGTTATTATTCATTGATTATTTCAATATAAACTTTAATGTAACAACAATTATAAAATGCAATATTTAGGTAAAAATGAGGAACCCGATGGACAAACCCTGGCCAATCCTTTTTGATGTGTTAAACAAAACCTCTTAGGAACGGCCAACTTAATTGCCAACGCCAACATCGGTACAGTACTTTTACCAATGCTCCAACATTCACAAATACTCCGATCCACACCAACGGCCAACGACTTGCCAAACGATTTGGCACGGTTGTGTAGCAGGAGTAAGGATTACAAAAAATGTACACTACTAGTAGCATTTTTCTGGCTTCTAATGATTCTGATAAAATAATTAATTTACAAGATTATAAAATGAAAGACAAGAATATGATTTATTGCAAAATATAACATATTTCTTGTTTACCAATTTGGCGGCCTACTATGTAATAAAATAAACACAGCGATAACTTTAATTCTTACATATATACGGAAGATTGGTAGTTAAGGAGGTCAAGAAATATTTATGGTTGAATGAAGTTAAGGATAAGATTTTGCGAATGGAGACGGACAAGTAATTTCGAAAACGTAGCCCGAATGGTAAATCATTTTTTGAAGGAAGCAGATATGTGAGAAGGAATATATAACTTTGTGGTCTGAGATGTCGTGTTCAAAGAGTGGATTAACAAATTAAGGCTGTACAGATTAAGTATGTATGGAGGCTTTTTGGCTTTATAGGATCGGAAAAGTAAGACCAGAAGATGAATCTAATGAAACAATTCGTTAGTCTCTTCAGTCTCGTCTCATGCCTGTCAATTAGTCCCCCATACACAAGGCAACCATAATCAAAGTGGGGGAGATGAGGTAGGAGACTAGGAGCTGGCGGGGACTTAGAATCTATTCTAGGGCAAAACGAGTTCTGAGCATCATTCTGGTATGGCCTGTGACTGATTAAGGTACCAAATTTGAATAAAGAAAAATCGGCTTAGAAGCCTCGTAGAAAAGTCTCGAGCTGCGGACATACCGCAGTATGTACTATACGCATATGTACATAAGCACTCCTCCCCTCCCTCCTCCCCCCCCCCCAACCTTCGTTTCCTTGCTTTCATTCCATCTCATTTATCATCAGTTTAGAGGTTTTCTTCTTGTTATATCGCACTCGGAGAAATTTTTTGTATTTAGTGTCCAAGCAAATAAAACTTAGGACACGACCTACTATCTTTAGATAATGTTACGGCGAGATGTGGATCAAAAATATCACATAAAAAAAACTTTATAAAAAAATTATGATGATAATATTTTGTAATTCTCCTAATTATCAAGTTAAACAAAAATGGGAGTTAAAAGGTACCAAAGATCTTTTTTTTAAGTTACCCAAGTTGTTCTTATAGGCAGTTTTTAAGTTTCTTCACTTTCTTGTCATATCAGTTATTCCCTCTTTCTTTCTCCAGGGGGTGTATTATCTTCTTTCTTCTGTTTTCGTCCGCACGTCCCAGGAGACTTTCTCAGAAAGACTTTTATTACATTCAGAGAATGCATCCTCCTACCTTGTGCCTTGAATATCTCTATCTCTGCCCTCCATGATATTTCCTTAACTCTTTTTCCATCCTTACTACTCTGAAATAGCAACAGGATACTCCTGAAGTTATATATCTAAGAAAAAAAAAACACCTCTGGTTGAGAAGAACGAGGTTTAGTCCGAATTGAAACATAATATGACTAATTTATATCAGTCTGTTTGTTGTTTTTTTCTTTGGTATTGTTTATAAATAAGTAAATAAATAAAAAAAATAATATAATAAAAAAATAAGTTAATAAAGAATAAAAAGATAAATAGATAATAAAGAACTTATTTCGTCGCTTAAGAGTAAAACTATGCTATCTCAAAATTTGACTTTTTCTGTTTTTTATCAATAAGATAATTCTGGCTACTGCGGTTTTGATGTAGAAATGACCATATCTATCTATAATGCTATAGTATATATAATATAATATTAATATAAAATAACTATATTAATATAATTCTGAGTCTACCTCATCCAGAATTACATTAATGGTTTAATAGGCGTACAAGAAAGTCATGTGATGTCCACGTAAGAATTTTTAATTTGTGCTAAACTATTTTCTTATTTTTAAATATGCGCTATATGCATTTATAATTTTGTCGATTCGTTATAAATATATTGAGGAAGTTTGTGCCAAATCTCTATTATACACAATACGTCAATAGCCGTCGAAGAGGAAATGAAACCTGGCGGAAGTTGACGGTTCGTCATTGAGCGGTGGAAATTATCCTAGACCGCAGGTTTCTCTCCCGCCGCTGCAGAGATTGCTAGTTTGTACAGCATATTCCCTTCGGTGGTTACTCAACGTGAAATGAGCATTTACGCCTTTACCATCACTGAATAAAGTGAAAAACGTATATATGTAAATGTATGTGTGTGTGTGTATATATATTTATATATCCATGATTTTGGGTATGATCAGCATATTCCCTTCGGTGGTTACTCAACGTGAAATGAGCATTTACAGCTTTACGATCACTGAATAACGTTTATATGTATATGTATCTGTGTGTATATATATATTTATTGAAAGCTTTGGTGTACTAATTCTAAAATACTTTATATTTTTTCCTTTGTCTTGATAAATCGGCCGCCATTTTAAACGAAATGGCGGATGATAATGCCGAGTTCCTTGGATCGTCCTGGGATGGCCTGGAACATTAGTGCCAAACCTAAAAAAAAAATTGTTTCTGTGTTCTCAGAGAAAAGCCATCACATGTATGGCGGACGGGTGAATTTTTTTAATTCGATTTTTGGTACTACGTATCTTGAAACGTAAATCCTCAAATTTTTTAGGGATCGGTGTTCAATTTTTTTTTCTTGTTCCACTGCAAAGGTAAATAATCAATGACCACGGTTTTGAATATGATTGGTCCAGAGTAGCGTTATTCCACGCAACTTTATTTAGCATAGGACGATATAGTGAGGTTCCCCGATGCTACTCGCTGTTCAACCTTACATGTCAAAGCAAAATCTGTCTGATGTGGGGACTTTCGTGTGTGGAGTCTCTTTTCGTTCGATTTGTGCTTATAAAGAGAAGTCTTTAATACTTTTGCTGTGGCAGTTGAGGTGAGATATTGGAAGCAGCGTCCTGAGCAGAAACTATAGATCAAAATTGGCCGAATCAATAGCGGATAGCACGGGTTGGCGGTTGTTGGTCTAAACTCCCCTCTCATTAGAGCTATGGCTTTCTCGGATAATGGAATATTGAATGCCTTTCGATTTCCTGGTTCTCCTCTTGAAAGCATTACTTTATAAGTGCTCTTCGTGTGAATGTTAACTATTCGCGAAACAACATGACATTTATTCTCTTCGACTTACGTTCAATCACAAGTACATTCTCCAAGTGCGCTATTGAACTTTCTGATTTTTCTATATTCTTTGTTAGAATCACTGAATATACCATTTCCCTTTGGGAATTCCAGAGTTAAGTTGTGTGTTTGAGGGGAAAACTTTATCAAAAAATAAATCTATTGAATAATTAAAATAAACTTCATACTCCATATCTAAGACTTAACCCTTTATGTACCATAAAACCCATTATACTTTATATTGTTCAGTTAGAACTTTTTTCATCTACTTAAATAATTTAAAAAAAGGTTGAACTTTTTTTTCTTCATTTTAAAATTTTGTATCTCCATTTGAAATTTTACCTCATAATACACAATATATATTTTCATGATTAAATCTTATTTTTTTTTTGTGATTGGTCCTGTATGAGCATTGGTAAGAGATTATATCATGCTACACATAACAGTTGTATAGTATTTCGTGGTCTAATAAATTAGAAAGAGAAAAAAATAAACAAATTATGTGTTCAAAAAATAATGTTTATTTTTGAACTTATTATTGCTATCATTATTAATTACTTAATTATATAAATTATTAAAATAAAAATGAGAATCTTTAATGATCATAATCGTTTCCTGATTTTACAATTGGTTTTGGAAGAACTAAATTTTTTTCTCCACAAATAAAAATAAAATAAAACATTAAAAATTAATTATTCTGAATGAAATTAAGCCTATATTTCATTACGTATCCCTGCAGAACATGTTCTTAAATATACAAATATTTTTATATTTAGTAAAATATTTCGGTATAAAAAAATCATATTTATATACCATAGGAACTAATTAATATTAAAGAAAACATTACAGTTACTATTTCATGCTGTTAGTAGTAGAATACAAAATTAAAATACTTAATTTTATTTGTTTGGACGCGACGGCTTTTCACAGAGAACATCATTATTATTTACTTCAAAACGCTAATAAAATGTTATTGGAAAACTTTACAACTCTTATAGTTGAATTATCTATTATTTTTTTAATAACAGTACTCAAGTACATAAAGGGTTAAATAAGTAGGAATTTATAAATGATTTGCCACTTCTATAATTGTGTTTTTATTGAAAACTAGTTTCGAATGTTTTACATTCATCTTCAGTTCTAAAAACACACAAAAATTCAAAATATAGTTTGGTATTATTAAACACATTAAATTAAATGTAATATAAATTAGTATTTCAAAACATTTATGAATTATGAATTTAATTAAGACAAGAAATCAAATACATGTTGGTACTCACCAAGGTTTAAGTAGATTATATCAAACAGAAAAGTTTGTACTGGTTCGTTCTCGCACTGAACTAGCTATGAAAGAAAGGTGGGGTGTTTATAAGGAAACGGTTTAAGTGTCGGGGTTTTTCCAGTAATTCCGGTGAGTAATTATTTTTTCTTTTATAGAAGGAATAATTTTCAGATTGGACTATTGGAGATATTTATTTAGTCATTTAAGCAAAAATATGGATTGGATTTGAAGGATTTTATTATGGTCAAATGCTTCATATATATTTAATTTGAGGCTGTTTTCGACGTGATGTATTAATTTAACTCCTGAGTCTGATGAATTTATGATTTTTTTTTTTCATTTAAATGAAAACAAAATTATAAAAGTGGCAAATAATTCACCAATCTCTAATTAGATCGATTCTTCTATACTATCATGCGGATGTCATATGAAGGGTTAAATAGTTTTATTATGAAATTCTCAAAGCAATGGTTGGCGATACTTGGCTGTTGCCACTCCCTTTATACACACGACATATAATATACGTAATTTGATTTATATTATATCAATAGATGAAAAGCTGCTTTGTAAAGGGCTTATCAAATGACCCATTGTGCATTATTCATGTTTATAACTAGAAATAACGTTGCAAATCATTATACTATGGCTTATTATATAGTTATATACGTTTCAACAAAAAAAAATATTTATTTAGATTTTTTTTTAAGTGGAGGCTTTGGTGTAATGATTCCATTATTTTACCTCTATCTATATAAATGGCCGAAATATGGGCGTATGAATCCTTTAATCGGCCGCAATTTGAAACGAAATAGTGAATGGTAATGACGAGCTCCGAGGATCATTCTGGAATGACTCTTCCAAATAATCCAATAATCGGAGTAGTAGTAGTAAAAACAAGAGGAAAACGGCGAGCGGATTTTTTAATTTTATTTTTTTATTAGTAGAAAACAGTTAATCCTGGACATGCAAGCAATGGAGGTGCGGTTCCTGAGGAGAATAGAGAGAGAAAAACGAGGGACAAAATCGGAAACACCAGAATAAGAAGCAATATCGGATTAAAGCTGAAGATATAATAGAAGAAAACAGGTTACGCTGGTTTGGCAGTGTCAAAAGAATGCAGGATAAAATATTATCCAGAGTAATGTATGAGGCAAGAGTGGAAGGAAGAAGAACAAGAGGAAGGGCCCAGAAACACATGGGAAGGCGAAGTCAGACAAAGCAATAAGTCTCTAAAATACCGGCAAACAACTAACCAGTCAACGTTTCTCCAATTCGGGCATCATCAGGACGTATACCAAAAAATCATATCTATGAAGGTCCAATACAGCACATCTTACACCAACCGTCCAGAAAGACGTATCAACCAGAGACAGCATATCATTCCAAGACATCCAATCACAAACACTTTATTTATTATATTTTGGAATTCTACATAGCTTGAAACTTATAGTCTCAAATTTTGAGGGGTTTCATTTATTTTTTCCTGTTCGATTACCAAAGTAAGTTATTGAAAATAATAAATGAAAAAACGAAACAAAAAAGTAGCCTTAAAAAAATAGGGCTAAACTCTACTTCTTTTTCGATCCTACAATGTAGATTTCTTCCGAGATGAAAGCTGATGCTGTTATGCAATAGCTAAATGTCTTACTGCGCCAAAGATAGCGAACTATTCTTCCTAAGAGAGTTTTCACCGCTGACTTCAGAACGACAACTGCTACGGACTTTCTCCATGTGAATAGAATCTTTGTCATTACTGCCCAGTTAGAAATGGTCGAGATATGTCCGGAGGCCAGTCGAATGAGAAAAGGAGGAATCGTTATAATTGTGAGAGAAATATTTTGTAGTCAACTATCCAAACTAATATACCTATTCCTAGGTAGAAAACATGGTTATGTGTTTCCTATTATTTATTTTGAAATATTAATAATTAAATATTTAATAAATTTCTTATTATTTTGTATAAAAAATTATACCATTTTTTATGTTGTATCAAAGATATAATTAGCTAACTTGCTATACTATTATGAAGATGGCTTCTGGAACCACTACCCGTTGGTAACAAGACAATGACCATTCTATTTTAGGATGTCCCGCGGTCATCTTCTTTTCAGACTAAGATTCTGTTAAATAATTATAATTAGTTGCATAGTAATAGTAATTATACTAATGTTTTGACTGACTTTAAAAGTAATATTTCCCATGTCACAAAACTTCGAAAAAGTAAGTATAACTTTTTCTTTCGTTCATTTTTGCTTTTTATGATTGTTGTTTTCCTTTACCTTGCTCATAATTCTTGCATCTCATGTACGAATTAAGCTGGTTCGAATAGATAAGATTTTTCGAAAAAATAATATAATATTCCCCCACTATTGGCCAAAAATAAAATCAGCTGACTTTGTAAATTGTTGTAAAAATGTTGGAAATAATTAGTGGATGTTTTACGAATGTTCAGTTTGTTTTAATTAGGAGGTATTCAAAAGTGTTGAGCAAAACCTTTGAATTTGTTTTCCCAACAATTTCAGTTTTTTTTTGTCGTAACTTCTATGACGGATACGATGTGTTAATTTTTCCCAAAAAATACCTGACTGTTCAACACTTGCTCTCATATATAATTATGAGCATAAAATCTTCGTTTTTTGAACCTCTGATTTATAGTTTAATTGGCGTACAAGGAAGTCATGTGTTGTCCACATCAGATATTTTATTTATAAGTGTCAGAAATAACATTGTTTTAAATATTAATCGTATTAAAAAAAAAAATGATAATTTAAAATCAATGTAAATTAAAATGGTTCAGTCACTTACAAAGTTGACTCTTTGGTTTAATGGTTAAATTACTGAATATACACCGTTTTTATCATATTTATGCTAGTAATAAAATTAATGAAGCTTGAAAATTCCTTTTAGAATATTATTATTAAAAAAAATGAGTATTCTTGGCGACAATAGCTTCTATTTGGCTGAGGAACCTTCAGTACATCATCAGGTGTTAAATAAGTGAGAGAAGTTATCGGAGTGACATAACTCCAATTTAGCACCCGATAACAGCTCAAAGTACCCGAAGCACTTCTCCAGAATAAAAGCCATTTCCAAGACTTTTTTTTTCTTATTTTCTTTTCTTCTCGTGCTTATAATTCTCACCTCTAATGCCTCATCGTTCGTAAAATGTTCCTCTTAGTTTGTCGACCAGTGGACTCTAATCCGGACAGTTCCGTAATCAAATCAATAAAAAAATCTGAAGATTTGATTGGAAGTAGACACATATATTCAATAAAACTTTATATATTAGAAACACCCTAAGTGTTGTTAAGCTTAAAAAAAAATTAGGGATTGATAAATTATTTGCCATTTCTATAATTTTGTTTCTATTGAAAACTAGTTATTTTGAAACACACAAAATTCAAAAATAAGCAATTTAAAATACAGTTTGGTTCTATTATACATATTAAATTAAATGTAATATAAATCAGTATTATAAAACATTTATGAATTATGAATTTAATTAATACAAGAGATCAAATACAATATGATGCTCACCGGGAATGAATATATAACGTTGGAAACTAGTTTTCAATAAAAACAAAATTATAGAAGTGGCAAATAATTTATCAATCCTTAATTAGATTGATCCTTCTATAATATCATGCGTACGTCAACTGATTAAAAAATATAGTTAAAAATATCTACTCCACCAGCCGTGCTAAAACAAAAATCATACTCCTCCCTTTAACCTCTAATTTTATTTTCATACCAACTTTATCACGCTTATTGAGAAGTTTGTATAGTCAGCTTGCTTCCACCGGTATGAAGTTATCATTACAACGACACGTACACAAGTTGAACAGTTTCTCTTTTATCAATTTATTTATGGTAACTGCTACGTTCCTATTGGTCGTAGCGTGATGCTATTAAGCCTATAAGCCTTCCTCGACAATCTAATGCAAAATAAATTTTTTTTAACCGTTCTTGTTTTTTCTAAAATTAGTGCGTTAAAATTAAACTCATATGCTTTGAATAATAATAGAGAAAAAAATTAATTATAAAAATTTGGAAACGTATTTATTTATTTGCTCAATTTCTCTCTCTCTAGGGGTAGGAAATTCACTTTTTCATTAAACTGATCTTCAGAGTAAAGTGTATTGCTACAATGAGTAGTTCATGTTATCAAAAAATATAATTAACTATAAGTCATAAGTTTTTGGTTAGAGGCCTTCATCACAGGCATTAAAAGCATTGATTTTTTTAAAAATATATTTATTTTATATAAAAATTTTCCTACATTTGCATTTTCTGTATTTTTAATTTATAAATGTAAATCATGTTCTACAGTAAAATCCATCAATGTGAGTAGGTCCGTCAGCTTCAAAAACACATTTCAAGTTCTTCATATTATACAATTTCTAATTATAGGGAAGATTAATTTATATTATAATTTATTTATTTTTTGTGAAGACACAATTTCCGTGGCACATTGTTAAATTTCCGTGTTTTATTGTTAAAAATCATTTCTTGATCCTGTCATCATCGACGTTTCGAAGCACTCCTTCGTCTTCAGAATGCCCTTGTTCTACAATACAATATGAAAAACCCCATAAAAACACACACTATTGCACAATTTTTCGTTACATATTACAATTTATTATCTTCAAAACAGTCAAAACTATATCCGTGTCCTTACGTCCATAAAATTTTACTTTGATACTAGTTTTAAATTATTATTATTTCAGTTGACAACCGCATGATGGTATAGAAGGATCAATCTAATTAGGGATTGCTAAATTATTTGCCGCTTCTATAATTTTGTTATGATTGAAAACTAGTTTCGAATGTTATAAATTCTTCTTCAGTTCTAAAAACACTCAAAATTACATTTAAATGCATTACATTTAATTTAATGTGTATAATAATACCAAACTGTATTGTGAACTATTTATTTTTGAATTTTTATGTGTTGTTAGAACTTGAGATGAATGTTTAATATTCGAAACTAGTTTTCAATAAAAACAAAATTATAGAAGTGGCAAATAATTTATCAATCCCTCATTATTATTTCATCACACTAATATTATGGAGAGTAACGTGGGAAAAGCGATGATAGTTTTGAAATTATTAAATTGTAATATGCAACGAAAAATTGTGCAAAGGTGATGTGATTATTTAGTTGTGATTTCGTTTTATTTTGCATTGTAGAATAAGGGCATCCTGAAGACTTCGAAACGTCGATGATGATAGAATTAAGAAGATTTTTTTAAATAATAAAACAATATTCTATTTATTTGAAGTTGTTTTTTTTACAAAAAAAAATAAATTATTACATTTAAAGTTCGTTAATTAAAGTTGAATTTTGAAACATCATTTTTAGGAAAGGAGAGGTTCTGCCCATAACAGAAGGGTTCGATACGAAAGTCTAGGGAATAAAAGTTTTTGGACCTCTGCTGTAAATGAAGGATTGCTGAATATTCTCGGAAGCCATTAATGGATTGGATTCCTGTCAACTATGGCATATCGGTATCAAAAGCTATCTTGCGCTTTCTTGCGGCGGGCTTTGTAAGGGCTATTGAACCAGCGCAGAGCTTTGTACTTGCTGCTATAATCTCGGCATACCGCATCTTGCGATCAATATGGGATCTGACGCAAACCGGTGCCTCTCCACGTTGCCGCTAATTAAAATAGAGTTTTTCTATGTTTTATATTCGCCAAATAAAAACATTAATACAAACAAACTAGAACGTCGAATAATGGTCATCTAGACAAATTTGTCGACGGCGGATTAAATATCGAATTTCAGCAGAATAGCTCTCGCTAAAAGAGTTGTGGTTAATAAATGGGTCATTCCGTGTCAAATCAACAGATGATGTGGAATTTGACTTCTCAGATATTAATGATTTTTTTTTTTATACATATTGACGTCGTTTTTTGAAAAAGACGTAAGCACCATTTAGCAAACTTTTTAAAATTTAATTTTTTATTATATAAAGTAGGAGTTTATTTACCTGACAAAACCTTTATAATTACAAGGCATTTTTAAGGCTTCTAGCACTGGTTTAGGCCAAAGTGACAACTGATAGTCCTTAGTATTTGGTGAATAGTTCTCGCAAAAAGAGTTGTGATGAATAAATGGGCCATTCCATGTCAAATCAACCGATGATGTGGAATTTGATGTCTCAGGATCTAATGATTTTTTGTAAACACAATCGACGTCGTTTTTTTAAAAAGGCGTAAGCGCCATTTAGCAAACTTTTTTTAAATTTAATTTTTTGTTTTATACAGTAGGAGTTTATTAAGGTGGCGTAACCTTTATAATTACAATGTATTTTTAAGGCTTCTAGCACTGGTTAAGTCCAGACTGACGACTGAGAGTCGTTACGGCGCTTACGTCATCAATATTCGAATTTTAGACCTTTCCAAAACAATTTTCGATACATCGCGAGCGGTAATCACTAGAGGTGGAGTTTATGTCCCATAATCAATTAAAACCAAAATGTTGAATTTTTGGTGCTTAAGCCTTTTTCAAAAAACGACGTCGATATGTATTATCAATTGGAAGAAAAAAGAGAAGAAAAATCAAACTTTCAGATCTTTCCCATTTATAGTTTCTGTGTTATAAATTAAAAAACAAACAACAATCGACTGTTTTTAGACACGTTTTGAGCAACCGAATAGCTTTTTAGCTCCAATACTGTTTGTCATACAAAGATCAAAATAGTTTCATTCTTTTATAATTTTATGGACTTTAATTTGATATGTATCTTGACATTACCACACTGATTATTGAATGCTTAAGCATTTCCAATATATTATTCTAATTACTCTTCTCTTTTGATTTCGAACTAGTGCTAGTTGGATGCAAACAAGGCCTATGCGTCTCCCTCCCACCCGTAAAAGTACATTGTTGATAGAAATAGCTGTGCTTTTAAAACCATTCTGATACCCTATAAATTATAAAGCAGTAATAAATTCAGTTTATGACAGGTCTAAATGACTTAGCGAAATAGCTAAGTAATAAAACTCTGTTCTAAAAGTTTTTCAAAAGTAATTTTCATGCCAAAGTTTTTTTCAGGGAGATTCCCTCTAAGAGATTCTAATAGATTATTAAAGTTTACAATTTGTTTTTATAAAAACTTTTTATGATCTCGATTTTATTTTGTTTTTGTGTTACAAATTAAAAAAACAAAACAATAATCAACCGTTTTTGCACTCGTTTTGAATAACTGAAAAGTTTATAGCTGCAATACTGTTTGTCCTAGAAAGCTCAAAACAGTTTAATTCTTTTAAAATTCCATCGAATTTAATTTGATATGTATCTTGACATTCCCAAACTGATTTCTAAATGCTTAAATGCTTCCAATATATATATATATATATATATATATATATATATATATATATATATATATATATATATATATATTTTTTTTTTTTAAACACAAAAATGAAATTGTTAATTTAAAATATATATATATATATATATATATATATATATATATATATATATATATATATATATATATATATATATATATATATGTCACATATACGTCTTATAATAATTTTTTTTTAGTTCTATTTTTAAAAAAAAAAAAGCCTTATATTCTTATATTTTTATGCCAAGTTTTTCCATTCATTTTAAACGATATAATTTAAACTCATTTTTAATGAGTTTAAAACTATTTAAACTCATTTTCCAAACTGGGTTTTTAAGTTATTTACCATACTCGATATTATTCGTGAGCCGTTAATTAGTTGGTGATTGAATTTCCACATGACTTTTTTTTTTTTGGCATGATCCCTCCAAAATAACATCATAAAATCTGGTATGTGAATCCTTATATTAGAGTTAAATATATGTTTATTAATTAAACATATATTTTGCATTTAACATATTAACACATTATTTGTATATATATATATATATATATATATATACACTTTTTTTTTTAAATTCGAAATTTCGACTTTGAGTACAACAAATCTCATTATTTTTTAAATATATATGTTTAATGAATTTTTGACTGCATTTATGCATGGAATATAAATACGAAGTTTCACTCATTTTTAAAAACCTCGAGTCAAAATAATTTTTTTATTGATTGATTTGGTATGCTATGGCCCAAAACGCTTTGTTGAAGTTGAAAACACATAAGTAAGAAATAAAATATTAAATTAGAATTACTTAATTATAAGTAATATTCGAAGACAAATATTATGATTATTATAATATTGTTACATTTCAAAAGAGAACTTTTAAGTTACTCAAATACCAGTAAATAACTAGCTCAATGTTTCGCCAGTACAGGCATCATAAAGATAGCAAGAAAAAAATGTCACATAAACGCAGACCAAAGACGACGCATCTCACATTAGCAGTCTAACCTGAAAGCAAATTCTTGATGTGATGTACAATATCTTTTTGGTTAGTCTTTTTTAATCTGTTGAGGTGAGATTTGCTATTTCTGTATTTATGTGATCTTATTTTTTTCTGCCCTGATGCCCTGAATTGTCGAAACGTTGACTGGTTTGTCATTTACTGCTATTTGAGGGACTCGAGGACTTTGTTTTGGGATCTTCCAATAATACTAAATTAAGTATATTTATTAAAATATTTAAATAATTTTTTATTCTGTTTTTTTTTGTATTTTTTTTTGTTATTTTTAAAATATGTTTTCTATTTAATTAATGCATTACATATTTATCATTTTATGTATCCATTTTTTAATCTCTCTTTAGTCTTATTTTGTATTTGTATTCGTGTTTATTCCTTATATTTACATGTTAACTTTACATTTTACTATATTTCGAATGTAGTTTTACTTTTATATTTGTCAGTTTATTTTCAATATCCAGTTCCTACCATTAGCTGTTCATTTCTTTTACATCAGTGTTATTTATTTATTTTTCTCTATCATTTTCTTATCTATTTTATAAACTTCTCTGATTTTCATCTTCATTAAATCTTGTTCTTTTTAGCGCCGAGGAAGGCCTGCAATTTAGGCTGAAACTGCATTCAATATTTATTTATTTTTTACTGTATCTTACTTTTAATTTTGGCCGCCATTCGTTCCTTCTTCTTCATTAAAATATCTTCATTTTTTTTTTATTTAGATCCTTATTACTTTTTAAACCAAATTAAGCTGCCTCCCTTTATGAAAAAATCACATGTATACGATTAAAAAGAGTTTTTAGCATATATTTAATGTGCTAATGGGACATCAATGGGCTTATTTAACAACTTTCCACCCAAAAATTTGTATAATTATTCTTCCATGTATAACAAATTGGACTGTTTTCTTTTTACTTTATCCATCTAATCCTCAGAAAAGATTAATCTATCAACATTCTGTTTTTATTTTTTTATTTACTCGAAAAGTGAAGTGGTTAGCAATAGGTTGCAATCTTTTTATAATTTTTTTAAACATTTCAAACCATTACTGCACACGATGAAGGAGATGCGAACTAACTAAACTTGAAAAAAATATTATTACCTTATAATAATAATAATAATCAAACTAAAAAATTTTAAAAAGTTTTACTTTTGTAATTTGTTTAACACTTTAACCTCAATTCCTGATTACTTTGTACCCTAAAAGTGAATATTTCGTTTCATTTACAATCCTCTTTTCTGATCGTATTTTTTCTTAGCACTGATCTGATAAGCCATATTAGTTTTGAATAATTAGCTAAACCATCTTTATTATTTCGAGAATCTGCACGCAATTAATTTTTTGTTTTAAACTATTCCGCGAAAACCGCTAAGCTAAAACGTGCCTGATTCGAAACGTGAGTTTGTCCGAGCGGAGCTACTCTGATCGTCCTCGTAAATTTGCTTGTGTAGGCTACACGGTTCGTTGTGAAATCAATAACAATCTATTATGTTAAACCTTGAAAAAAAAAAAAAAAAAAAAATACTACGTTTTAACAAAACCCTTTCCTACCTGTGAAAATATCTTTGTAGTTTTGGCATATTTAGGCCATGTGTTTTGTTTTTGATTATTAATTGCAACATGTCATGTCCAAAATTTACTAGACTAACTGATTAGAAGTCAGAGACAATAAATAGGGCTTTGTGACAAAGAAATCGTCTTGGATTATATGATATTATAAAAATGGATTATATTAAAAATAAAAATACAAAAATAAATGCAGGTTGTTGCTATTTCACCAATTATATTTATTTCAATGCAAATTTTTGGCCTACAAGCCATCCTCAGGCTTCTCTATAAAAGGCCTTTTTTTAGTTTAATTTGTAACACATCACACGGTTAAATATATTTAAATATTCTAACAAATAACCATATACATACTAAAAAAGTGTTTAAAATGCATATAATGTCATATTTAAGTCCAATCCGGACCAAGTCCAACTATACAGCGTCACTGAAAAATAAATAATTATAATAAAAAGACAATAACAAAATTGATGTTGGATCAAATTTCATTACAGTTTAAAATGTAAAAAAAAATTATTAATAAGTTAATATTATTAAAACACTTACAAATTTAAAAATAAAATAACAATATGGGAGCCATCTCAGTCATCAGAGCCATCATAGGTGAAACTCCTAAGAAAAAGGCAATGTAATGTTACAACCAATTATGATAACTAAAATAATTTACTATGCAATCATTAATCATTATGCGACAATTAATCTACATACATTGAACCCCCAAAATACCATCTATTAATTTATAAATCTAATATTGATATTAATTTAAATAATTAAAATTTCAATTTAGTACTTATATTAGCTATTAGCAAATGTGCTATGCAAACCTATAAGATTTAAAATTGCACACTCTATTCAAATTTTTTGTTATGTATATGGACTCAAGTATTTTTCTTTTATAATTATTATTTTCTTTTCCAATAATCTTTGTATCATTGTATCTATGAGTGGAGAGGTCTTTTATTCAGATAATAAATAAAATTAGTGAAAAAGCAACAACCTGCATTTATTTTTATATATAAAAGCATTCACCTTAAATCAACAAACATCACTAATACATAGTAAAATAATAGTAAAATAGTTTTCATTTATTTATTTTTATTGTTTATTTGTTTTATTAGGAATGGTAATGGTTTTCTTACCGGACGTTACTATCTACCAGGGCTACAAATTAACTGTGCACTTATATTTTAAAACTAAACTATTCACAAACTAATCTAAATTAAACAACTTTTTTGAAACAGTTCAAAGAACTTTTATGTTAAAACTGTCATTATAAGTCCTTACGAGAACTTTTTGGTCAGATCTTACATATTTAAAGTTCTGTGAGAACTTTTAGAATAAAAGGTCTTTAAGAACTTTACGAACGTTCTTTAGAACGCAAGTTCTCTCTAGAGCATTTTAGTGAGATTATAATAAAAGTTCTCGTTATTAAAGTTTCCAATTAAATGTGGAAAATATTTATGGAATTGTGTCTTAAAGGTTTTCTTATTTTAAAAATGTCATTTCTGTAAATAAACATTCTTCAGGTGATTTAATTAAAATTAAAGCAATTTTCTTTTGAAATTAAAAATTAAATGTTAAATAAAATAAATAAAAAGGTAATTGTTTTTCTATTTGTTCTTTTATTAAATTTATTATAGAATTTTGTTTATTATCTATGTTTTTTGTTAAAAGGTTTTTAATTTTTTCTATTTATAAACGTCTCAATCTACTTTATTAGGAATCACCAAACCGAAGAATTGAGACAGAAACAGAATGCATACACATATCTAATTTAATATATTTTATAAACCTAAACACTTCTCACGAATATACCGTACACCCTAAAATACTAACTTATAAAAACTATAATATTTTATAATAAAAATATAACGGCTGATAAAAAAAAGTTAACTAACAAAACTCAGCAGACAGACTTATATGGAACCTTCATATTTTACAACTTTATTCCAGGACTAAGTCCCTTAAGATAACAAAGATGTGCAAACAAACAAACAATACACACAAACATATTTGGCCAAAAGACCTTTTAGGATAAACAAATAAAAAAGAATCATACAAAAACAAAAAAAAAAATGTATTCTTGGAAAACAATATAAATGTTAATAATATAAGAGAGAGAGAAATAAATAAAAATTAATCATCAAAAATAATTATTTAAGCTTGTGTGTTCTTTCTTATACCTTTACAGTCAGATTATTAATACTTACTTTAGAAAATTAGGGACTGGTATGATTATTGTTATATACGATAGTCACAATTGTTTAAAAAATTCTTTTTTTTTAAGACAAAAAGAAATAATATTCCTTTATGTTCCATATCATCTAGATTTTTTTCGGACTTTTAGAGGCGTCTGGTTTTTTAAAAATTGGATCTGTGGAAAGGTGTTTGTGGAGGGCATTCATATAGTCCGGCAATCGGCGTCTAAGAAATTACCTTATCAATGATATAAAGTAAGGCATTCGATGCCAATGACGCAGTTGAAAGAGAAGCGCAGGGATCTCATGGTGTCCTGTTTTCCATCTACAAGTAAGAGGACAAGCTTATTGTAAATATTGAACGTGAGTATACCTGCGCTTAAATTGTTTACTTTACTATATATATAATTCTTCTGTATACGTAAATGTGGTGCTATTGATAGATTTTATAAAATTATATAATTAAAAGAGTTTACCTCGCTTCGTTTTTCTTTCAATATCAAGTTAAAACTTATTATATAAAGTGGTCAAGAATTTTATTAATAAAGTTGACAACAGCAATTTTATGTATACAATTTACTAAAATTATATCAAAAAAGTTAAAAATATAATAGCGTAAAGAATTAGTCCATTGTGAGTTTGGCATGTGTTTGTCAAGAATCTCTTTTCGTGTCAAGTTGTTTACCCCGCTAAGTTGAGAGTTCAATGGCCGAATTTGACACCACTTCTTGACTCAACTACTTCTTCGGTTATTCTTGCTTGAATCTCGACTAAGGCTATTCCTGGAAAACTTTTACTCTTAACTGGATTGGCCTCGGGCACGAAGTGTACACTGTTGCCTTAACTACTCCTCTCTTTCGGTTTCAAACTAGTGATAGTTCGTTGCGAACTAGGTCTATGCGTCTCCCTCTAATCTCTTAAAGTACTTTGTTGACAGAAGTAACGGTACTTTTAAAACTATTCTGACTCCCTAAAGGTTATAAAACAGTAATAAATTCAGTTTATGAAAGGTTTGAACGACCTAACGAAATAGCTAAGTAATAAAACTGGGTTCTAAAAGTTTTTCAAAAGTAATTTTCATTCCGAAGTTTTTTACAGGAAATATATTAAAATTTCTATTTTTTTTTTTTTGTAAAAACTTGTTATAATCTCGATTTTATTATTTCATTTTAAATAATTATTATTAATTTTCTTTTTTTTTTAGTTGTATTTTCCAGAGGGGAAAAAAAAGTTGACATGATCCGGGTGGAGGTCAAGATTTATTGAATGCGATTTTGGCCAACATTGCAAGCCTTCTTCAGGAAGTATACAGAATGAAAGTGTACAAATAGAGAAAAATTGGTAAATAAGCAAAGAACATCACAGGCTTATATTTACCGCAATTTCAGTTTCGTACAACTTTTCGTTTTGGAGCTAGACATACAACATATTATTTTGCGAGACTTGGTTATTTCTACTCAGGGGACCTTAAAAAGTATATTTCCGTTCCAAACTCGGATTCGAAATTTTTCACGATCGCAATACTTTTCATTACGTACTATATATAAATATATATATATATATATATATATATATATATATATATATAGTTAATAAAATAATAAAGTAATAAAAACGTATTTATATATTATATAAATATATAATTACTACTTGGAAATTATAAGACGTATTGACATATTTTACAACTTTTTTTTTTCTTCATAAATTGATAGGATTTTGTCTAAACAATGCCCAGTATTATTCCTCATTCCTCTATACCCCAGTCTTCACCTTCATTTGGTTTTTAAAGTAAATATGAAGTTGTACCACAAACTCATTGTTATGCATCGAACTAACCCTAGGCGCCATCTCTATTAAAAGCATGTGCTGTAGAACCCGTGACTATTAATGCCCTAAGACGAAGTTGAGTATAACTGAATATATAATAGGTTAGGGAAGTAGCTAGGGATTATTGAAAGGGATTGGAGTGGGAGGGATTCCATTCAATATTCTCCGCTCCATCTTTCGTAGAGCCAACCTCTTGTGAGTGCTGCAATCTCCGATGGATTTATATATATATATATATATTGGATGGCCTCTTTATGTCGGGTTTAATATTTAACATTTTATCGATAGCTTACACGTCGTCACGGCCGGAATATTAAATAAGAATTCCACTTTAAGGAAATATATTATTGAACATTTTATTCATGAATGGAATAAAGTGGATGTATATCTGTGATTTCCTCCTTTCCTCACTGAGGTTTCTTCTTCCCACAGTGGGGCCAAAATAACAATTTCTGGCCAAAATTCTGAAACTTACTATCCTCTTGTGAGACGCTCAATCCAGAAAAAAAGTTAAAAATTCTGCAAGCACTTCTTAAGCAGTTATTTTTTAATTTCGTATGGTTTTTCGAATATTGTCTCCAAAAATCTTTTTTTAATAACCATAAACGGAATATGGCCAGTATTCGAAAAAAAAGTATTTTGAAACCAATAGGATAACAGTATTTGAATAATAAATTGTTTAATAAGTAGTAAATTACAAAAAAATAATTTTCAATGTACGATAAACTAATTGCACAATCACTTTCAGCTTGACTTGAAATAATTGGCTGCTCTAATATTTCGAGAAAATCTGGAGGAAATATTTTAAATTTTTTTTGGATAATTTCCGAACACGAATCCGATGAAACGAGAAGATTGTTTAGTAAGTACTCAGTTGGTGTTAGGTCGTGAAGATTTCCTTAATTAGCTCATAAAAAGCTTCACATCTTTATTTAGAGCTTCTTGCTCTTCCTAACTCGGCTTGAAAGCGTGAAAGTGAGCATTCGACGTTAAAACGAGAAGTACAATTTTCGCAACTTTTTTTAGTCGTATTTCCCCCGAAAAAAATAGACTATTGCAGTGGGTCGAAGGTCGGCGGTGAGCGGCGGGACTGCGTTTTCTATCCGTTTCATAACCCCCAGAGCACGATTATGGAAGATTTGGAGATGTCTGATATATATATATATATATATATATATATATATATATATATATATAGATATATATATATATATATATATATATATATATATATAGATATATATATTTATATTTTTAGTGGCCTTTGGGTCAAATGAGCTGAAATTCTTTATGTAGGACATTCTGTATCGAAGATCAGCGGAGAGGCAGAACCATATAATAAAAGTACGTGTAAATTTCGGTATGTTAGGTAAGTGTATTTTGTGGGTCTCAATTTTTTTCTTACTCCTCCGTTTTTATATTTTTTTAAACGTGAAAATACGACTTTAGTGACAGAGTTCTACTGCTCACGGATTTTTGTTTATATTATAGCTTTATGACCCTTACCTATTCTAATTTTAAAAGAAAAGGCATAGATTGTTGGTTGTTTTAAGAAGATTAAGGCGTAAAACCTGTTGGTCATCAACGCCGTTGTTTACGGAAAAGGCATAGATAACTAGTAGGAGTCAAAAGAAAAGATGTTTTTCTTTCTAAAAAAGATTAAAAAAAAAAATAAAAAAAAAAGTTATTACAATCTATCGCACTTAATTTGTAATGAGTAATCCATAATATTGTAACTAATAAGAGGTTTCTGACATCGATGGTTCAAATAAAAATTGAAATTTGAAGGACTTAAATTATAATAGAATAAATAAACAGACAATGATTAAACATTTAACCAATATATAATCACGGTGGAAAATATCATATTCCTGTCAGTTCAGGTGCATAAAAACCAACCTTTGTTAACACACTAATGAACAAATAAAAACTCCTGAATCTAAGACTAAGACTATTGTATTAATTTTCTGCGAGACACTCAAAATTGAAACAGCCATAAATCGATCGATCACACATACTTATTTAATGAAGCCCATTTGGACTAACGCTTCACAGATTAATCAAGCTTTAAAATAAAATTAAAATCACTTGTTCATTATTTTGTTTTTATTTTATGGTAAAAATTCAATAAATAACACTGGCCAACGATGAAAAAACTTTTGTACTGAAAATACCTTATTCCTATAGTTTTTAGGGTGCTGAATCCAAATATGATATTAAAAAAGCTGTATCACCCACAATTTCTTCACATTTTATAGTTAAATTTATTAAATTAAGCGATTTTTAAAGAATTGAACAGCTTTCAGTCTTAGGCCTCATGAAACAATTTGTTAAGGCCTTGCCTCAAGATGGACCATGTTTCAAGTATCTCTGCCAAAAGTTTCCGCGCCTTTCAGAAGCTAAACTAAAAGAAGACGTCTTTGTCGGACCTGACATTAGAAAAATGATGTTTGATGTTAACTTTGAATCCACAATGATCTTAAATGAGAAAGAAGCATGGGTATCATTCAAGCAAGTCGTTACAAAGTTCTTGGGAAATGAAAAAGACCCAGAGTATGTTTCTATTGTAGCTAATATGTTACTGAAGTTTAAAAAGTTAGGATGTTTGATGAGCCTGAAACCTACGGAAAACTATGGGTGATACAAAAAAACTAAGGCCAGATTAAGATTCAGCACATAAAAATCTATAAAGGTCAACTATCAAAATTAAAAAAGTTTAAAAAAAAAAAAAAATTTGTTGGCCTTTGCAATTATAGAAAAACTGTTTCCAGCCAAAAAAAAATTATTATTTTAATTAAATTTACTTAAAAGATTGCAGAAATATAGCAAACAGATATTTTGAAATCATGCGACAACCTTAAAAACAATAATGTGATTTCATTTATTTTGAATAATTGTTATTCTTTAATGCATAGTTTTAAAATAAATCCGTTTTCATAAAGTCGTTTGAACAGCCAATTACACTTTTTTATTATACTACGCCTGAAAATATACGGCCGTTTCTCATGGTTACTTTGAATAAGAGGAGCAAAATATATTTTTTTAATTTTCTGATATCATTCTTATCCCAAATTAATTCATGAACTCGTACAAGTGCAGAAACACGTGTTTAATAAAATAACAATAAAGCCAATGCTATATATTTGTCAGACATCCAGAACATCTTTCTGGTTACATAGGCAAGTAATGGCTTAAACGCTCTTTCTCTTGAGATATATAAATATTTTTTATAGGCTCTTGATTGAGCAACTGGTTCAGGCATCGTATTCACTATTGGAATTTCGTAAAGAAAATATAGATATATAAAAAATAATGAATGGAATAATTGCTAAATAATAAAGTCGACATTTTACAGAAATAATATAGCTAATTTGGTTGACTACGCTATTTGACTCCTAAATATTTGACAAAAACGTCGTTTATAGCGGAGAAAGAACCTTCCAGCTGGAGAATATTCCAGCTGCGCCTGAAGGTCCAGGTTTTGACGATGAGGTCAGCGACTTTTTGAACTGCTAGGAGCAAGGCCATTCCAGTACCTCCGGGGTCTAGGTCTTCTCACTCCTTCAGGATTTTCTGTATCATTCCTGAGCTGACGATTTATATGGGTGATTCTAACACCAAAAATTTAAAATTTTCAACTTTGTTCTAAAATTGTAGTGATTACTAGTACTATTGGTATTTGAAGGAAGATCAATAGTCATTTTTAGCCTTAAAATTTTATATACTGGACCCTTAAATATTTAATTCTAAATATCTTGCCTTGTTAATTACATTTACAGGCATATATTACCACTAGAAATTTTCCTATACAGAAGAGTGTATATTATTTATCATTGATTACAAAAAAAGAAAAGCGTTACTAAAATTTCAGAAACCTTCGAATATAAATAATTATTTATTGAAAAACAAATAGGGTTTTCAAATATCAGACACAATGTACAATACATCACCCATTTTGTACTAATTTTACTAATTTTAATCTCTTTCTGGCTATTTGGATTTTTCTTCGAAGGATTTCGTTAGCTTTACTTCATACAAGATATTTAACGTTTTTTTATAATAATACATAATGGTAATAATACATTTTCTGGCATGGTTATTAAAAAAAATTCATATAAAATTGTATTAATATAATTCATTATGGCTGTTTAGAACCTATAGAAAGATGATAAGCAGAACGCCAGATCGTGAAAAACATGAGAGTTAAATGAGCCCGTAGTAATTACAACTCAAATTATACGCATCTGAAAAAGACCAATCAGCATCCACTTGCTTTCACTCACCTGACTAGAACCTCCTAGAGCCCGTGAGATCTGTGACAGACAGGGCTGCCACCCTCCTCTCCACTATAAATAAGCCAAATAACCTGCAATTCCAAATTGGCACGGTATTCAAAGCAATATTGTTGACATTAATTAGTTGATGTGCTATCACTAAGAATTGTCTTTCAGTTTCGAAAACTAACATTTTATTGTACAGTATTTCAATTGACATTTTATTTGAAACATTTAATAAGATTGCCTCATTTTTTTGAACTTGAATTGATGTCCACCGGGCGTTGCAGACAGGAATATTTGAGCCTTAAAGCCGGGCGAAAGCCTGAGTCAGGAAAGTTTGTAAAAAAAAAACTCCATTAAACCCACCATTTTTCAAGCTTTATAACTGGCTCATTAAACTGTAATCGAATAAATTTCTCCCACTCTTGTCACTTCTTTTAAAGTTACTCGGAATTCAGACATGTTCAGAATTTCACTCTTATTGTTATCAGTTTTATCCATAGTAGTTATTCTCCATATTACATAATGTGTTTATTAATGTACTTTATTTTAAAATTATCATTTTAATGATTTATTGTTCACATTGTTCATTTACAAACCATATTTATGAAGAATTACTGGATTATTCATTTTGTTTGCTTGACGTTATCGGATAAAGGCGTTTTTGTTTGGGTCGGATTAAATTTAGACTATAAACATAAAAATTTAGGCCAATATTAACTATATTATACACAACATCTTCCGCCATTTTGTTTTGTATTACTTCAAATGAGTCAATCGTTCTTAAACATCTGCAATATTATAATGTTTGTTAGTTACATTTTACCTTCAACCAACACTCACCAGAACGTAATAACAACATTATAATTTTAAAAAAAAATTAAAATTTCCAACAGAATCTTTCGATAACCTATAAAAGCAATTGTAAGGAATCCGACATTGCTAAAAACTGCAGCGCCTCAAATATAATGAATAAAACAAATATAATTATTTCAACGTAATTTTCTTTTAGTTTTTTCTACTAAATTCTATTGAAACTCTTCAGAATTTCATAAGGATAGGATTATATTATATCCTGAAAAAATTCTGAGAGATGAAAATAGGTTATCAAGCTTGAAGAATGACGGGTTTGATGGAGTTTTTCAAAAATAACCAGATTCGTATGAAAGCAAAAAAGCTTCGAATATTTTTGTCCAGTTTTACGGCAACAATATTTCTACATGCGTCGACTGACATGTCTGCCCTATTTGTACTTTATTTCATTTATTATTCTTTATTTCCTGATCGGCTTGGTAAGCCTTGCATGAGTATTTTAACGATGAACAATATTTTTAACAATTGACAAAGTTGAGATACAATCTCGTACAAACAACATCCCTTACTACTTAATTCTTTATAATTATTGAATAATTGTATATTTGTAAAGCAAATACATAATAATAGTAAATAAAATAAAATAAATTATACAATAATAGTGGAAATAAATAATAAGAGATCATAGAGTAAGACCAAAAATAAAAATTAATAAGTAAATAATCATTTATGAAGGAGAATCTTCATTGGTGGTGCGGTCAATAAATGAACACACAAATCAGAAAAAAAAAATATTATAATGTGTACCGACGTTTCGGCTTAAGTTTTAGACCATCATCGGGGCTAAGAAAAAAAAAAAAAAGTTGTAACAATTGTGGCAGTAACAGTAATAATAAAAAAGTTAACAAACAGTAAGATGAAGAAAATATAAACTACAAATACAAATATGATCATAATAAGCTAATATTAATGTGAAAATAAGAAATATAGAAAATTATGTTATAAAGTATAATTAACGTTAAGAAGGTATAAAGAAAAATCATACTAATCATAATGTAAATAATTAGAAATAAAGAGAAATATGTTAACTATATCTTTCATTTCATTCATTATCTTTCTTTTTATATTTTCACAATAATTTTAAATGCCTTCTTGTAATTTCTTATTATTCACATTATGATTAGTATATAATTTCTTTGTACCTTGTTAACGTTATTTATACTTTACTAACCTAATTTTCTATATTCCTTATTTCCGCATTAGTATTATCATCTCATATTTTTCATTATACTTTATATTTTCTTCGTCTTACTGTTTGTTAACTTTGTTATTATTAGTGGTACTGCCACTGTTGTTACATCTTTTTTTACCTTGTTTTTTCTTAGCCATGATGATGGCCTAAAACTTAGGCCGAAACGTCGGTACACATTATAATAAGTTTTTCTTATTGTGTGTTCATTTATTGACCGCACCACCAACCAAGATTCTCCTTCATAATTTTCAACGGTCAACCCATACTCTCAACAAATAATATTGCCGTTTTCTATAACCCCCTCATGATACTAATGCTTCAGAAGCAAGTTCTTTTTCTAGGTCTTTAATCGCTTCATTGGACTGTCCCACTCTTTGATATCGCGTGGTGGTAGAACTGGCTAAAGAATTGATCAAGTTGTGCCATTAGCATTATTGACCAACGTCCATTCCCTTCAGCCTTTCTTTTCACAATTCATTCGGGTAGATCCTCGATTGTAAATGTTTAATAGATAACAATCGTAATAAACTTTTAAAATATATTTTATTAACATACATTTTTTTTTTAGTTTTTGTTTTCTTTTATTAATAAAGTGTGCATATATTGATATATATACACGGTGGTAATACCTCCCGAATTTCAGAATACTTTTACTTCGGTGTCCCGGAGAAAATATTTGTTGTCCCAGTTTTCAGCCAATTTTCTTATACCCAAACTTAATTTTTATGCGAACTTGGTTAAATTTTACAACAGTTTTCATTTAAATGATGATATAAATAAATATGCGGTTTAAACATAACATTGGCATTAATGGTTTTCATATTTAGTTTTTCTTTTAAAAAAAGATGTATTCCCATAGGAAGATATTCCCTTAGGAATATTTTATAAAATAACGAATACTTTTACACGATGTTTCTCTCTTAACAAGACGATTGTTTCATGTAGTTCATAGAGATATGTGGCTTGTGGTTTTCTCAGAAGTGTGTTCGAAGAGAATGGTAAAAAAACAGGTGCCATTTTTTTTATTTTAATGATTAAGAATGAACAGGTGCATTTGCCCAAGGCATTAGAGTGCGGGAAAAAATAAGGTTTTAGTTTTACTTTTTTGTTAAAAACTTCAATGAAATTAAAAAAATCAATTATTATTAATTATCATAAATATATTTTAAATATTATAAATATATATATATATATATATATATATATATATATATATATATGTGTATATATATATATATATATATATATATATATATATATAATTATAATCAATTATTGATAATAATTTGATTGACTCTCATGTTTTGTTTTTTCCACAATCTAACGCCCTGGAAGAATGCAGCTTTTCATTCTGACCAACTTTTATTCATTTATATAAACAAAGTATGTTGCAAAAAATAATTATTTTTGCAATAAGCAAATCAGTGCTCATCCGGATAATGGTTAACTTGACAAGTCTCAAGGCAACCGCCTCAAAAATCGGAATGGATTTTATCGGTTTGTG
The DNA here is from genome assembly GCA_948150685.1 of Rhaphigaster nebulosa. Lineage (NCBI taxonomy): Eukaryota > Metazoa > Arthropoda > Insecta > Hemiptera > Pentatomidae > Rhaphigaster > Rhaphigaster nebulosa. Next base: position 25,217,611 of record OX411312.1, read on the forward strand.
GCGGAGGTAAGTGTTTGTGACCAAGGGATTCATGTTGCAAATCAGTCTGTTGTGGAAATTTTTATAGTATTCTGTGATTAGTATCTGATATCGTTAGGATGTCCAAAGTCCTCGTGTAGAAAGTCATTTGACATAAGAAATGGCGCGTCCACAATTTTTCTCAATGCTTTTGACCGGAACGACTGAATTCTTCGGATGTTTGAAGTCTTGGTAGAGATCTATCCCGTATGTCCATAAATATTTTATCAGTACTTTATAATTGTAATTAGTACTTAAACAACTGAAGTAAGTAAAAAATATGATTCGTTGCGTTTTTTTATTTGTACGAAATAAAGGAAGTATTGTAATCGCGAAAATTTTCGGTTTTCAGATTTCAACGGAAATATCCATTTTGACCATCCCTGAATCCATTCTGACTTGTTTCGTCGTGGCGTCTGTACGTACGTACGTTCGTTCGTATTTCGCATAACTCAAAAACGGTTAGCCGCAGAAAGTTGAAATTTTGTATTTAGGATTTTTGTAAAATGTAGTTGTGAACCTCCCTTTTTGGTCACTGCTTGATCGCCGGAAGTGGTACTTTACTTAAAGGTCATAATTGATTATCATCAAAAATTATATTAAAATACTTTGTAAAACTTCTCAAATTTGGTATTTATAACTTATATATTGATTTAAATAACATACTAGATTTTGGTTTAAATTGGAAAACCGGAAGCGGTACTTTATTTGTTGGTCATATTAGACTTTTATAAAAAATTATATTAAAAATAAAGTAAAACATCTCAAATTTGGTAAATAGGACTTTTATATTGATGTGAATGTATTTACTATATTTTGGTTAAAATTGGTGAGCCGAAAACGATACTTTACTTGAAGGTCATAATAAGCTTACATCAAAAATTATATTTAAATTAAATACATAAATCATATGTTTCGGTAATAAAGGTTACAATCGCAATTTGGTTTCCAATCCAATTAAACATTTTTATTACTTGTTTTAAGTGTTAAAATTTAGTAGAAAATACTGGTTTTCCTCCCTATATGTGTGTGTAATTTTATTGCTAAATAAATTGAACATAAACGGACCAACGTTTTATAATGGCAATTAGTATTTTTTAAATTCCAGTCTCATTTTAATTGGCTTCTACCGTTTAAATAAAAAAATAATAAAAAAAAAAAAAATTCTTAGGACCGTTTATCTACTTAATTTTAAGTCCTAATTTATGCTAAAAGCTTGAGCAGTTAGGAAAGATTCAATGAATTTCATTAAATTAAAATTCTTGTTGCCTAAGAGATTAGTGTATTTATATTCCTAAGGGGGGTGCTTAGGGTTTATAGCCAACTTTGTTTGCACTTCATTTAGAGGTGTTTAATGTACTTTTAGAAAATGATAGCTAACAAACAATTTTATTACTTGATATAAAATTTTTATACGGTTTCCTTTTATGGATGAAAAAGTAAGATTTATGGGGTAGGAGCAAAAACTCAAACTGAAGTTTTGGCAAATATCTATCTCGTATGTCCACAAATGCTTTATAAGTACTTTGTATTTTTAATTAGTACTTCGTAACTTAAACAACTGTAAATCTGATTCGTTGCGATAAAAATCTGATTTGTTTGTAATATATAAATTAATGAAATATAATGTAAATTATGTATAATATTATTAAATATCAAATTTATTATATTTGTATAATAAGATTTATGGCTAAAATTACTTGTGGCCCTCTTATTAAAATTTTTTTGTATCTTATAACAAGGTTACTAGGTAATCACTTGTAATATTCTTTTTTTTTTTAAATCCATATTTAGGCTTATTTATTCTTATATTTTTTATTTATTTTTTTAGTGCATTTTTTATTATTATTTACTACCTGTAGGCCATTATAAATTAACCTCACCTCCCAAATAGTAATAACTACTTTTATAGTATTGATAATCATTTATTTAGTTATAATGTGATTTTTTTTTTTCACGGACCGACCTTAGAGACCACTCGAATATCATTATTTTCGCTTCCCTTCATACCCATTCTCTCCTTCATCCTTTCTTCCCACCTTTTCCTCATTCTTTCCGATTGTTGTTTCCTTCTTTCTTCGGTCCAGGCCACTCCTTTTCTCGCATCTATCTCTCCCACAAGGACCTTAATTTCTTTTAGTCTTCTCCCATAGTCATCCCTATCGTTCTTCCCTCATCTGTTAATGCACCACAACACTCTTGTATCCTCTCATTTTATAGAAGATTATTGAAAGTAATTGTTAAACAAATAAAAAATAGATAAAATTATCATAATTTTATGTACTGAATCTATTTAATTGTATTTTATATATATATATATATATATATATATATATATATATATATATATATACACATATATATATATATTTTATTTAGTAACATACAAATCAATAGCTAACTAGCTAACAAACCACCAAACCCTCTGAAGTCTGGTTAGATCTCTGACGAAATTATTTCCTTGAAGTGCCTGTTTTTTTTCAAACAAACTTTCAGTTTGTTTGTTTAATTGTTAGCGTTATTACAACATAGGGTTAACCTTTTTGTTAATTTTTGTCGCTCAAAAAAAAACCATAACTATTACTGAGTATGGCTCCATATCGCTGTATGTACTGAGAATTATATCATAAGAAAAAAGAAGTTAAAACCTTTCCTTTTCTGTTGCAAAGGACACAATGTATAATCATTTATCGTTTATAAATAGATCCAGGTATAATATTTCGTGATATAAGAATGGTACATAATTGAATATGGACTTGATAGCATAAAAATGAGTACGATTTATATGAGGGATGAGAACTGTAATTTATTTATCCGTACATTTTATTATTAGTATATTAAATTATTTTATTACAATATCAAATAATTTATTATGTATAAATTATTAAATTTGGAATATATAGATGTGATAGACATGGCCAAGAAATAAAACAGTAAAAAATGCTTTAATCCTAAATGAAGTTTTGTCTTTCTCTCGCCTTTTTATAGATACCCTATCCTATAGATACAATTGTTCAAAAAAGAGCATTTGAAAATCTTGAATGTTGAAAATCTATTTTAATGAAAATATAATGAAAATTTATATTATGTAATTGTAAAAGTTAAGACAGAGTATTTAGTAGAAATGAATGAGTACTGATATAAATATACGGAGCCGTATTTATTTTTATATGGATATATGCGGTGCTGACTGCTGTTTTCATTTATATTTAAAAACCCTCTTCACCGTTTTATTTCTTACCATCTGATTTTAGCTTTATTTAGTTCTTTATAGCTTCTATACGAACATATTTTTTTAAAAATTAATTTATTATATTTACTTTTGTAATGTATATATCTATACGTCAGAGGAAACTCTCTTAACTCCAGTTTTACTGATTTTGATTTCAATATCGTATTTTCAGTATTCTGGCCATATATTATAAATATATTTTATATATATATATATATATATATATATATATATATATATATATATATATAAGTATTATTATATAATAAAAAGGCAATGAGTATGCAACACTTTAAATTTATTCGGCAAAAGTGTGCTACCAAGTAGCTGTTAAATCTTAACTTTTCAAAAAGAGACAATAAACATTTAAAAAATAAAATTTTCATCATATTGAGAGATGTTTTTATATACCACTATAAAATATATAATATATCAAGTGATATATTATATATTTTATAGTCTACTCGATAATATATCAAGTGATATATTATCGAGTAGAAAAAGTTAACAATAAATTCTTCTGCATACAATTCACGCAAAAATAAAATAACGTAATAACTATAAACCAAATCATTTTGGAGTTAGGTGTGACAGCAAAAAAAAATATGCATTTTTAATACTGCATTCTATATCAATCGAAAGATTTAATCCACTTGATCATACGTCAAATATAGCGTAAACATTAGGCCGAAAAAAATAACAACAAAAACCAGTATGCAAGAGTAAGTGGATCATATAAGATCGAGGCCATGGATATAAGAGAAAAGATAAACAGCTCTAAAAGAGATTTACAGCGACCAAGGGACTGCAATAGGACCCTCCCCCCCAAGAGGAGTAGTAAAGGGGGGATGTGACCCCACTGCCGATGGATAGATACTTCAATATTTATACTACTCCCAGAATCAGGGCCGAGAAATCGATTTATACCCGATTAGCTTATCGATGCTATAAATACTAAAACAACTGTCTTACAATCAACGGCTTAGTGGCCATTTAATGTAAATAATATAAGAACTGCTAATGAATTATAAATGTGAAATAAGCGCTATTAGAATTTATCTATTCAAGAACTCAAATTTAAGTCATTTAAAGTTCTTAAATAAATGCATAAATCAAGCAGTAGTAGAGCAGTTTGATTTTAAAAAAAAAAGTGCAACAGAAAATAAATATAACAGGAATGTATAAAAAAAGGAGAAAAGGGGTAAAAAGAAATCTATACATAATATATATAAATATATATATATATATATATATATATATATATATATATATATATATATATATATATATGTATATATATAAATATATATATATATATATATATATATATTTTTTTTTTTTTTTTTCGGTTGGCTCTAGAACTTGTAGATCTTTGGCCGCGCGATGTGGTGTTCTTACAGACATTTATTGCTTGCCGGAGCACAGACAGCCTGGAGGGGGTCACCCAACCTCACGTTGCTGCGAACCATGGTTTCTATGGTGCAGCGGCAGGCTGCCCATTGCTCCATAACCGGTCCCTTTGGGGTCAATTCGGCAGTGTCCTTCCCACCGACTCGGGTTGAAGGAGAGTGGCAAATCGGTCTGGATCCACGGATTATGGCTGTTCGGAGTCAGCAGGCGAACGAGGGCCTATATTTCTTTCCCCGAGGCAGATCGTCCATGGACCAAATCTCTGGGCGGCTATGTTCTGGAAAATCACACCGCGATTCACAATTAAGGTACACGGGGTAGGGTCATCACTCCTACGCCCGGTCTGTGTGAGTAGCATCCAGTAGGCTGACGGGTCTCACATACCCGAGGGGAGGGGTGATAAATTTCTTGAATTATTACTTTAATTAAATTAAAGTAGTGCCGGTGGCGGGATTCGAACTCGCAACCTTTGGGTTTGTGAGTAGGTGTACTTATGCAAGCGCGCTAACCCGCTCGGCCACCCCGATCCCATATATATATATATATATATATATATATATATATATATATATATATATATATATATATATATGTGTGTATATATATATATATATATATATATATATATATATATGTGTGTGTGTGTGTGTGTAATATATAAAATGTATATATATAAAATTAAAAACCGCAAAATATAGCTTTTTTGGACATTTATTTAAGGGATTGTAACTATAGTAAGAATACGCTTCGTGAATTAAATTGTTTGTGGATTTTACTGATGAATATCTATAGTAAAAAATTCATGGAAAAATACTCACTAAATAAACTTTCTCCCTTCGCTCCCACGCCCCGGGCAGCCAAAGAAAAAAAAAAAAAAGATTTTTTGAGTTGTTAAATAGAAATAAATAAAAGAAAACTTTTCGCTATTAGTCCTTCTGTAACTTTCTTTATAACGGGTTTCCTAAAGCCAAACTGTAAAAACATATTATGCCTAATTTACAATTGTACAATTGGAACTTAATCACCTTGAATAGGTTTTAGGGATCGCTTCCTATTCAGCAAAAAACGTGACACTTGAAAAAACACAAAGCTTAAATTTTCGTGGAAACGGGCCATGGTTCATATGAACTTTTTTGTTGCTTTTGAGGTGCAGAATCAGTCCTGAAATTTTCTGGTTCTTGTCTTGAATAACCTTTAGAATTAATTAAAATAATTAATTAAAAGAACCAGAACTCATTGACTTAAGAGATCTCTGGACCACTTAAATTTACTCTATAGTATGGACGGGTACCTTACCTTTCAATGTTCTGTGAGAATAATGACACGATTAAGCATGGATTCTAACATCAATTGGTCTAACAGTTGTTCAAAAGTTATAGCCGACTTCTTCATCAGAAACTGAACCCTTCTGGGTTAACAATAATCCATTTTTTTCCCCTTTATTTTCCGGTTACAATTTATTTTTTTAAATAATTAAAGGCATGATTAGGTTGAGAACATCACGTTTAATCAATAGTTTCTACTGTTTTAAACATAGTAAAGGCACTGAATTCGTTATCTTATCAGGAAGGTTTATCATGCAATTGGTATAAGGAATTCCACTGATTGTCTTCATTCAAGTAATCACTTATGGCATTTTATACTAAAGAATTTTCACCAGAAATAAAATGAAACTATTAAAGCATATAGTACAGTAGAGCGTCGATTATCCGAACTAATGTTGTCAGTAGTGGTTCGGATAATCAAAAGTTCGGATAATCGAAATTCACGTACTCGCATATAGAGTATAAAGTTCTAGGTATACAAATACTATTTAACGAAGCAGTTTCTGAGAAATAATTAAGGATGGCTTCCTTTAAAGAGGTTCTGGGAAAAATAATTTTATTTTTCGTTTAATTTTATTCAAAATAACAATAATTTTAACAATACCAATAAGTAATTTCATGGCCAAATTAATCAAAATTACACATAAAAAAAAAAAAAAAAAAAAAAAAAAACCGTTCCGATAATCGAACGTTCGGATAATCGACGCTCCACTGTAATTGTAATTTTATGTTGACAAACATTAATGATGCGATTGAGTGTTCATATAGTACGCGTATAATCTGATTATTTTTTTTCTTTTTATTTCTTTTGAGTTTGTTTTTCTTAATGTTTTTTGTTTAAATTTGTTTATTCTTTTCTTTAATTCTTTCATTAGGAAATCATTATTTTTTCAATATTTCGTAATTTCTGCTTTATTTTATTTTTTTATACCTTAATAATTTCTTTCTGATTTATCTCATAGTCGATGCATTGTATTTCATAACTTATAAAACATTTATATTAATATATTGAGACTTGTATTATGCTTTGTGCATGGATCATGTGTAGACACATAAATACATACAGAGTTTACTGTATGAGGTAAAGAGAGGAAAAAACAAAAATAAAAGCTTATGATTTCTATTAATTGTGTTTACTCCAGTGATGATTTATTTAAAGTATATATTTGTTAATCGACGCTGGAATCCGGAGAGGTTCCTGAGTTAAACTCATCCCATATAAAGTGGTTGATTGGACCTTCATTGGATTTGGGACAAAACCAAGTGATTGAGCTTGAATATTGACCAAATCTCATGCAGAGTCTATCCAGTTAAGGTCGCGATTGTAATAATGAGATGTAATAATAATTTTTCCAAGCTGAACTCGACTTATATGATTGAATATCTATAACTATTTTGAATAACTATTAAAAATTAATAATTCACTAATTTTATTTTATTTTTTTTTTGTTTCAGGTAATTTTTGGTTCTCCGATAGAAAAACAATAGTGATTGGAGGTATGAAAGTGCATATTTATATTTTTTTAGATCTATTTTTCTCCAATGTTTCAGCTCATCGATAGTTTAACATTTAAAAGGTGAAGCGAATAAAATTTACACCGTGCTCCAAATATTGTTTTATTATTGGCTCGGAGTTACTCTGGAGAAAGGTGAATAAAACCATTCTACGTGAATAAAACTGGGAACGTGCTCCACTATATGTGTAGGTACTCAACATAATGCCGATGTACTCTTTCATAGACTCAACTTGCTCAAGTGAAGACTTTTTCATTTACGATGTCAGAGCTTTTATCTATTAGTGCTAAAAAATTTCAACTCAGTTCGGTAAGCTAGCTTAAAATCGATTATCTAATTTTAGCAACTACGGCTCTGATTGAAAAAAAAATGTTTGCGTTTGATAGAAAGTTTATTGAGGAAGGTTTTGTAACATATCGGTTACAAACCCACAGGAACGAAGCAGTAACCATAAATAAATTGCTAAGAGAAAATGTGTGGTTGTCGGGACAACTTCATACCCATGGAACCAAGTTGACTACACCAACATTTTAGTTTTGGAATAGATATAGTTTACCTTTAATGTAATATAAACAGAAATTGGTATAATATATCTGTCTACATATTTCTACATTTTATTCTATTATTTATTTATTTATTTCCGCGATGTTACAACCCGTGGTGGGTCCTGACCTCCTCAATGAGCCGCCGCCATTCTGCACTATCTTCTGCAGTCACTTCCCAATTCCTGATCCCTATTAGGCTCCTGGAGTCAGCCGCTATTCCATTCATCCACCTCAGTCTAGGCCAACACGCTCTTCTGGTTCTATAGAGAACTTCTTCGGATGTTTTCCTCGGTATATCTCTCTCGTTCATCCTGCCTAGATGGCCCGCCCAGCTAAGTCTTCCTAGTTTAAGAGCTCTCACTATGTCAGGTTCGACGTAGAGATCATAAAGTTCTTTGTTTTTGCGAGTTCTCCATAAGTCTCCTTCCTTTACCGGACCAAAAATTCTTCGCGGAGAATCTTCCGTTCTAAGATAAGGAGTTCCTTTTCATCGGCTTTTGGTAGAGTCCATATTTGCTATGCATAAGTAAGAGCAGGATGGATGAGGGTCTTATACAACTGGGACTTGTTTTTCCTACTAATGAGTTCACTTCTCATACATTTCAACATCCCAAAATAGCATCTATTTGCTGCGGCTATTCGACGCTTCCTCGGTGGTGTTATTCGTCGGGTTCACTTGTGATCCCAAAGAGGTAAATTACTGAATCCTCTTATACAGGACCTAATAGTTATTGTTTTATCTTCAGTCTCTTCTTCTCAGGTGAGCATGTACTTCATTTTGGTATCGTTCGCAACCAGGCCCTTCTTAAACGGAGCTTCTTAAATCCTCAAATGCTTTTTCCAGCGCAGTAAAAGAGCGTGATATGATGTCAAGGTCATCAGCATATGACTCCCTAACAACGTTTTCAAGGGACAAATTAAAAAGAATACATGCTAAGAAATTACCCGGTCTTATTCAGTTGTCGGAGTAGAACTCAGAGGAGCCGAACTCTGAATCGAACCTACCTCATTATGATGAGCCGAATCAACTTCGATGAGATAATTGCTTTTCAATGAGCCCATTGCCGTGCCAACGGATCTGTTGGTTAGCGGTAAGGTCAATTTTATATTTGCCCAGCTCATTCAGGAGAAGTTGGAGTCCTCCAGGTCCATATAGGGTTAAAATGTTCCAAAATCCGAATTTGTATTAAATTAGGCGGTTTTCATGTCTGATATCTTGTATCAGTCCTACGTTTTTTCCTGGAGGTCTCGTAATAGATTTATTGAATTATATAAGGGGAGTGGATTATTAACTCAGTCAGGTAGAACATCCTTTCCCACTGCCTTCTAAAAGCATCCTGACTTGCTCCTCCTCCGGGGCTGTTATCTAGTGGAGGTGATCCTAGAGTGTGTACTGTGAGTGATCTTGGTCTGTAATGTGGTGATGAGTGTAGTGTGCTGTTAACAGTGTAGATGCGTGGATGTCAGTGGACTCTTCTCCCTACCTGGAGGGCCAGTGGGTTATTTGCGATACAATGACTGGGTAATGGGGACGCCAACTCCCTACCCCCTTTTATACTACTAACTTTTCATACTTTAATAATTGTTATCTTGTGTTTTTACTTAGTCGAGATGAAGGCTTACAAATAAGGCCGAAACGTTGGCACACAATAAAAAATATGTTCATTTATTAGTGCGCTTTCTTCATTGACCGCATTCCTCGGACATCTTCTTCTTAAATTAAATTTTTTAATAAGTGTCAAATTATTCTGTGAAAACGTTATTTTGTAAACAAAATAAGACACTATTATTATAGGTTATTATTTTAAATCCAAATTTAAGATTTTATCCAAAAGTACGTAATTTAACGTGGGTGAAACCGCTGGGTACAGCTTGTCTTCAATGAAGGTGCTTCCCTTTACAATGCTAATTCTCAATTATTATTATTAATAATTAATTATATTTAATTAAATTTAATGTTGTTTGAGTGACTAGCTATTAGAGAGACCTATTTGAACTTCTTTAGGTATGTTCAATTAGGCTTGAATATTGTCTTGGAGGATAATTTTACTATAGTTCCAAGCCTTGAATGACTGTTATTAAAATTCCGGTCATGAATTTAAGAACCGGTTAGGTGTCAGTGTCTGTTATTTTTATTTGCTAGAAGTGTGATTACTTCCTACGTAAGTTACTTCGTTTTTGTATTAGAAAATTGTATTGTATTTAACTATTTAAAATATCTTTTGGATTTGAGGACAAAAAACAATTAGTCTTTCTACACTAGTATTACATACAAGAAAACCTCTCGTTATTTTGTGAAGAAAGGGATCTGTTGCCCATGTTCATGCGATCGAAGCAATGTGGAATTTAAATTGTACGCCAGGCTTGCTCAGAGGCTGGTTAAAACGTAGAATCCTGTTTATCCGAAATTGCTGTGGATAGAGGCTATACTGGATAACGCGAAATTCCGGATAAGAGATCGTATGATCAGTAGATAAAAAAATGTTTAAATTAATGACATTTATTGAAGTAATGTGCAAACAAATATAAATATTTATTTAACATTTAAGTGAATGTAAGCATGTTGGTAATTTGAAGTTTTTTAACATTTAATTTAAATAATATGACTCACTTAAATAAAGTAAAATAGGATGCAACCCACGATCCATTTATCATATATATTCACAGCTTATACAATTCTTGCATGTTAAAATGCATCTTAAATTACGTAATAAAAAGTACGAATTTTTGTAAGCATTGTGTAATACTATATACTTAGGAAGTATTATTAGGTATTATAAGTTAATTATTATTATATTCTATGTTTTTATATCTTATTCTGAAGCTATTTAATATAATAAAGCATTTTTTTCTACGTAATTTATGTTATTCCGTACTACATTAATAGCACCTTATTATTTCTATGTTACTCTATTTTTTATTTAGTATTTTTTTCTTGTTTATTAAGTGGATAATATTCTGTTATGGTTATGTAAAATTATTATTAGTTGTATAATGATACATCTTTTTTGCCAACATTTTTTTTTGTTTTTTGCTAGAATCTTTTCTTATCTTTTTATGCTGAACATTCTATTGAAAAATCTTTACTCAAATTCGATATTAATCTTGCTATTTTTACTTGCAAACATTTTTTTTTTAAATCACCAAAACAGGGTTTTATTTCTTTGTCGTCAAAATAGTCTCAAAGCAATCATTGTTTCGCCACTAACAATCAATAATCACAATCCATAGGAATTTTAAGATTCGTATCTATTCATAATAAAGACCAATGTTTTCACAACATAAAAAAACAAGTATAAAAAAAAGGGTAAACAAGCGTTGCTATGTTTGTCTCCGTTCCACATCAAATATCGAGAAATTTCCTAACAAAGCATTTCCGAACGGTTTCGTTTAAACCTAAATGACGAAAGAGGGCTTTGGTAGAGGGAGGACTGAAACTTTTGTTTTCAATCCAGTCGGAAACTGAATCGACAGGCGTTGATTTGTCGTTTTTTGTTACTGCCCCTCCCTTCACACTGGAGAGGGATATCGATGGGGAGAAAGTAAAATCTCCCAGGGGTAACTCCCCAATGTATGTCCTTATATGACATCTCCTTTCCCATTTAAATTTTTTCCGTGTTGTTATTTGTTAGTACTTTTTCATTCCTGACACCAGTAGCTGTAGATTACAAAGTAATACAAATATAAAGTATAAAGTAACAACCATTGGACTGGTTCGGATCAATGAGACCATGACCCTATTCCTTATCTATTGACCTGGTTGAGTTTACCATACACTCCCATGCCAGTTGTATTGAAAAGTCATATTAATATGAGATATGGTATTGGTTTTGGCTTGTGTATCCACTATTGATAATTCTTTGCTATCTTCCAATTTCTCGTTCTCAAATTTTTTATTTTTTTATATTATTACTTTTCCTTATTTCGAATATTTATTGGTAGCATATCAAATATAGGTTAACTATAGTGTAATAAAAAAAATATTTAAAATTAAATTGTTCGTAAAATGAAATTATAATTATATAAAAAACAAATTTAATTAATAATATTATGACTTTAGCAACCAAATTATTTTTATAAATAAATTATTTTTGTATTGTTTATTTATTAATTATTATTTAACTTTTATATTAAAAGAATTTTGTGTATACGTATACGTGGCGTGTATGAAGTATATCTGCGTAATTTTGTTAAATCGTAAACATTTTCTTTTTTTCTATTGATTTAATTTTTTTTTTAATCTTTTATAACTTTTATATATTTTTCATTGTTTCAGAATTATTTTTATTTAGTTTTTCTTTCTGTTCCTATTTGACATAATTTTGTTTGTTTTATGTATTATTCATTTTTTGTAATTATTTATTTTAAATTTTTATTTAAAATTTAGAGACCTGTAGTATCATATTAGATGAATAAAAAATTATGTCTTTCTTAAGGTATAATGGTTTCCAGATTTAATACAAATTTCACATTTTTTATTATTATTATTTTTTTTTTTTTGACGTTTCTGTCATATTCGTTTATTTATTATTTAAAGGCACTTATTTTAAATTTTATGAAAAATAGGAAAAATCCTTTTGTGTATTTTGAGATCTACGGTATTATATTAGATGAATTAAAAATTATATTTTTCTTTAGGTCTAGTGGTTTCAGGATCGAATAAACATTTCTCATTTATTAAGTTTTGTTTGACGTTTCTACCAAATTTGTTTATTGATTATAATATTTATTTTGAATTGCATGCATAATGGGAAAAATCCTTTAATGAATCTGAAGACCTGTAGCATTTTATATAGGATGTATAAAATAAATATTGTTCTTTAGGTTTTAATTCCAGATTGAATAAAAAATATGTAAACATTTTACATATCTATTTATATTTTATTTTTGACGTTTCAACCATATTCGTTGTACAATAATCTTGTATTTACAATAATGATTTTGCCCCCCTATATTCTAATCTACTTACAGAAAGGGTCTTATGTTTGACGGTTTTATACTAACAAAGTTTTTTTACGAACACATTATGTTCCAAACTATTAAACGAAAACATTCCTTACTTCCGCGTAAATGATTTTTTTAGTTGTTTCTCACTATGATATAAGTACATACTGGTTTTATCCGCAAGCTGATCTAGATAAGGCAAGATATAGGTTGTCCGTGGGAAAAACAGTTTTCTCTTAAGTCGATTCCAGTATGGTTGGAGGTTTGACCCTGCGCTATATTTATGGTTGTTGTAAACGAGACCTTAACGGGAAATTTTATTATTCTAAAATTAAGTGGTAAAGCAGTGGAAATTATTGAAATGCAAGGTATTATTGTTTTGTTGAAATTTTTATAGCAATAGCAAACGTCTTACAAAATTATAACACAAAATAGAATATATGGTATTTATTTATTTCACTCCATTTCAATAAAAAACTCAGAAAACAGATAAACATTTTTTCCTCTCTCTTCCCTCCCAAAAAATGAGAAATAAGTAGCAAAAATTATTAAACTTTTTTTTTGTTGTTTAAATTCCCTATTTGAAAATATCAATTGTTTAATACGTTTTATAGGTTATCTGTTTTCTGCATATTTTTGCTTTCTAATGAAACTTTAATAAACGTTAACTCCCCTCCTCCCAAATCTCCTATTTGAAAATACCAATGGAAGCTTTACAGAGAACCTGTTTTCTGGATATTTTCGCGTTGTGTTGAAACTGTGTTGAATTTTTCTGGAGAAAGAAATTATATTTAAAGAAGGAAGTCTAATGGTTATACGGACAACATTGTTTTGAGTTGTATATCTAATTCTAAATATAAATCTAGCTATTTGCACATATGTACAACCTGGAGGTGTCTATAGCATTTCAGTGTTCAGCCATCCCACTGGTGGGGGAGCCGGTGTCTGTTTATGAAATAATGGAATTGTCTGTTATTTCAACGAGTCCAGATATGTAACGTGTCTACTCCTAATATATTCCGGGACTGTTGGGATATCAAGGAGATTGTGCAGGACCGAACCTTCAATAAACGTTAACCTAATGAAGGGTCTGCTGAGATCTTGCTTCCACGGGTATGAAAACAACTGCCGTACGCAAGCTTTTTTTTTTTTAATTATTTTTTCTTTATCATTTTTTCGATATGTTATTCATTGGTATGTAATTATGTCGAGTTGAAGTCAACTCTGTTTTTACTGGGCATCTTAGCAAATTACAATATTATCGGCATTGCAAAATCGTTGTCGAAATATCGAACATCAAAAGTGTATTTTTTTACTTATCCGCATCTACCCTTTCTGGACATTAGCGGGCCATGATTCTCAAAATCATATGTCGTTTAACATTTTGTATCACCTACTTTTTTTGTTTTTCAAAGTTTCTGTTATGGAAGGTATGTTATGTTGTGTTTTAGTGTCAGTGTATAGTGTGCATCATGTTAGAATGTGCTTTATTGTTAGTGTTGTATTGCATTTGTCACAGAAGAGCGGTTCAAGGCCTTTCATAAGGTATCCATGCGTAAAGGCAGCATGGCTCATCCTCAATTTAGTTAGGATAACTTCTTCCTTTCTGCATTTCCTAACGGAAGGTTTTCAAGGTAGAATGTTTTTTTTTTTAATTTCCTATAATATGCGTCGTGAAGATATTCGTTTTGTTTTCCACTTGTTCGTAAGTGGCTGTTTAGAATGTCTCTTCCAGTCTTCCGCTGTTATTAAGTTCACAGTTGTAGTCTCTGACGTTTTAATTTTTGCCCTATTTTCTTCTTTGTCGGCAGTTTCGTTGCTTTCAATACCAGGGTTCCGATGGTACACATGCAAGCACACCTTTCTTGTCCACAGACTCCTTACATTCCCGAAAGGCAATCTAAAAATGTTATTTTTTAAGGCATTAAAATAAAAATATCTGATGTGGACATCTCTATGATTTCCTTGTACGCCTATTAAACTATAAATCGATGGCTTAACAAGTGACACTGAATTTGGTTACTAGTTTCCGAAAATAGCAGTATCTCAAAAACGACACTCGGCGTCGCGACATCCATCTATTGGCACACACACAAGCTTTTGTATCCGTAGATCTCATTCCGTTATTGTACGTCGTTTTTTATCAGTAGTTAACAAGTTCTCAAGAGATTTCTTCGTATTCTGTGACAACATTAGAACTCTCAATGTCAATTGTAAAGCATTGGAAATAGACAGTCTCGACATTTTTAGCGGAAGAACCAGCTTAAGTTATATATTATTTTTCTGCTGCAGACTTGTTCATCTCACAAATGGGGAAGAAAACAAGTATTTTACACTAAATGTTAACACTTAAACAAGTAATAAAAATGTTTAATTAGAATTGGAGAAAAATCGGATTTATAACCTTTATCACCGAACCGTATTATCTCTGTATTAATGTCAATATATCTTTAGATGTAAGTTTATTATGACCTTCAAGTAAAGCACCCCGTTCGGCTCTTCAATTTCAACTAAAATCTAGTATATTATTTATATTTATATAAAAGTCAAATTTACTAAATTTGAGATGTTTTACTTTATATTATAGTACAATTTTTGATGAAAATCAGTAATTACCATTAAATATAGTACTACTTGCGGTAATCATCCAGTGACAACTAGGAGAGGTTCACAACTAGATTTTATTATAATCCCAAATACAAAATTTTAACTTTCTACAGCTAACCGTTTTTGAATGATGCGAGATACGTACGAACGTACGTACATGCGTCACGACGAAACTACTCAAAATGGATTCAGGGATGGTTAAAATGGATATTCCGTTGAAATTTGAAATCCGAAAATTTTCGCCATTGCAATACTTCTTTTACTGCGTACAAGGAAGTAAAAATGAAATCAGAAGTAAAATATAAATATAAAATATCTATAATAAATAATGTTAACATTCCATCCACGTACGTACATAAAAAAAAAATCGATGTGCTACTTAATTTGGCGATGCAGAACACTCATTCATTTGTATAAATTTTAAAGCAATTAGAATTAGTGCCAGATGATTGTACGCTTGACGAATTAATTAAATATTAGAATATAATAGTGCGAATGGTCGTGCCGGATGGTTGGCAGGTTGTGTACGATCATCATGCCATTTAGTCCTTCCCATATTGAATAAATAAAGAGTGTTCTGTATTACAATTAGTTTTGTATTCTCGCGTTGTATCTTTGGAAGCGATGGGACGTTGAGGATGTTGGCTTTGTGCCCGGATCCCCCCTTTCCTAGCTGGCCATTCTGCTTGGCTTTATGGTCCCATCAATCTCCTGGTAATAGCTAAATTAAACTTGCAGCCTCTAGCGGGAGTGGGCGAACTATGGAAATTAGCAATATTTACCAGTCTGTCGTGCCTGGAATTATCGCTCCAATCTGGGCTATATTAGAGGCAATAAACAACTAATTTTAGAGAGATATCAAAGTACGATGAATAAATTTATATGTGGCTCGGTTTAATTTACTAAAGAGAGAATACGTAGGTATCAGCTAAGCCATTCGTCTGATATCAAAAACCTAGTATAACATTCAAAAAAGTTAGTTATACACTTCTGTCTAATTTTTTTAAATGCTTTAAGTATTTATGTTTCACCATTTTATTTATTTTTTAGCCTTCTTTTAATTAGTACAATGTATTAAAGATGTTCATCAAAACTCCGTTAAAATTCCCCTCCTACACGCCCGAGGCTGTTAAATCCCGTCTTTATTTTCTTTTTGTTCAATTTTAGTTTTAGTTTTTAAATATATCTTTTATACCTCCATATGATTCCTTTTATTTGTTGTTACTTTCTATTTTTTCAATTTTATTTTTAACATATATATATATATATATATATATATATATATATATATATATATATATATATATATATATATATATATATATATAGAGAGAGAGAGAGAGAGAGAGAGAGAGAGTAATGTAGTATTTTTTATTGTTTTCGGGAGCACAGCCTGGAAGGATTCACCCAACCTCACATTGCTACGAATCATTGTTTCCAATGATGGTGCAGCGGTGGGCTGCCCATTGCTCCATAACCAGTCCCTTTGGAGCCATTTCGCCAGTGTCCTTCCCACCGACTTCCTATGGTTCAAGGACAGTGACAAACCTGTCAAGATCCACGGATTATGGCTACTCGGGGTCAGCAGGCACACAAGGACCTAAATTTCTTTCCCTGAAGCTGACCGTCCATGGACAAAACCTCCGGACGGCTATTTTACGTCCTGGAAAACTACAACGCGACCCTCATATATATATATATATATATATATATATATATATATATGTATTATACATTTCTTATAAACATGTATTATATACGCCTACTCCTTGTATTATATTACTCCTTTGTATCTTTATTTTTAGCCCTGTTGAAAACCTAAAATATGGGTCGAAACGTCGGCATTAAATAAATAGTTACAAATATTTTATTTGATGCTTGACCGCCACCCGGACCATCTTTTTCGTGATTTCAAAAAACATCTAATTTTCTATATTTACTACTTTTTCGAATATCTCGTTTATAGCCCAATTAATGGGGGATCTGCAGTATCTAAAAAATAAAAAATAATATATTTTATTAAA
Source organism: Rhaphigaster nebulosa (assembly GCA_948150685.1). Classification (NCBI taxonomy): domain Eukaryota; kingdom Metazoa; phylum Arthropoda; class Insecta; order Hemiptera; family Pentatomidae; genus Rhaphigaster; species Rhaphigaster nebulosa. Next base: position 25,235,231 of record OX411312.1, read on the forward strand.
TGGATTATAAAGGATTATATTAATTAAATAAAACAAACAACTTAAATCAACCTTAATTTGAAATAAAAATAAAACAGTCGGGAAAACTTTATGGTTCTGCCATGTGGAGTTAATGGTTTGGTAGCGATTATTTTCTACTTAAAAAAAAAAAAATCAGTTTTTCCTCTACCAATCTACGAGTATATTAATTGCATGGCTTTCTGTTTTTGTCTGATGACTCATCTATTTCAAAAAAATTCTAGTTTATTTATTCAATAATGAATCGGCGTCGTCGTATTGATTTATTTACTTCATTACCTGAACAGAAACAACAAAATTATTTTGCGAAATAACTTTGACCTTAGAGCGATTCGATGCGTGATGTAATCTAGTTAGCTTTTTATATTGTTAGGTAAAAATTTTCGTTGTCAGTCACGCTAAATCATTCACACATGCCACGGCCCGTGACATGACTCTTCTCAATACATGTAGATAATTTATGAATACAATTTCTTATCTAGTCCAGTGCATTTTAACCTGAAAAAAACAATTCTAATCTTAGCGTACTTATTGTAGGTGTCTAATGAGAAATATGCTATAAAGCTCTAAAGCAAATTGAAACTTTCCAACTTGAAGATGGAAAATCTACCATATTTTAGCAAAATTAGTCGTTAGAAAGTCTGGTAAAAAATATCAATTTTTATCTGTCTATAACAGGGTGAGTAAACTTAAAAAGTGTATTTACTAAACTTTATTGTACATTTTATCAGATTTAGTTCATTTGTTCTATATTTTATCAGATTTAGTTCAGGTATAATAAGAAAATCTCTTTTATGAATTATGAGGCCTATTAGTATAATATTAGATGAAGAAAAATTAATTTTGGTGAGAGTATAGTTGACCGTAGAAAAGTATGAAGGTTGGGGGAGGAGGGGGCGGTCAATAAATGAACACACAAATAATAAAGACTTATATACAAAACACATTTAATTTTCTATACTTACTACTTTTTGTTATTTATTATATATAAGTTTTCCTTATTTGTGTGTTCCTTTATTGACCGCCCACATTCAAGATTCTTATTAAAATTAAGTTTCCTTACGGAATAATGGTCTCCCGGTTGAATAAACGAATTTGTAAAACTGCCGCCTATGTTTATTATTTTATTTCAAGTGTTGAACATATTCATTTTCATTTAAAAAAAAAAAATCATATTATAATATAATGGGTTAATGAAGTTGATTAAAAGGTTAAAATATATTTCTTATACTATATAAAATAGTTAATATTCCATAAAAAGTTGTATCTTTTTACACATTCTTTACAAATTCTGTTTAAAATTGAGATCGGCTGCTCAACTGTGTTAGCCTGCTAATTTACAAAACCTAGGTATGGCAATATAAATATATATATATATGCGAAGAGCATACGAAATTAACAAGTTAAAATGCAACAAAATCCAACATTTGCAGGTAACATTTTGGCATTGCAGCTAATACTTGCATATTAGCTATACTGCAATAAAAACAATTTTTACACACAATCGGGAAAATATAATTTTAAGTGATTGTAGACATTTCGTTTTGGAATAGTATAACCTAAATTATTTTTGTCTTTTTGTGTGTGAAATTATATTTTATTGCAGGATAATATTTATTTATTGTAAATCGATAGTGTTGCTGTTAATGTTAATATTATAATTATTGGTTCTAATATTATTATGAGAGATACTATTATCATTTTTTTAAATTATTATAAAGTGAGATAGCTTTATGTAACATGCAGCCCATTTTTGACAGTATAAAATATATATTTCAAGCTTTTGACTTTCTGCAAATAATCACAATTTATTCGTCACCACGAATGTGAAAATAGCCACTTTTCAAGAGAACAAAAAAAGGACTTTACTTTTACATTTAGCTTCGCCATTGGGAATACATTTATTTTTATCTCTGGACCTTTTTACTTCTCTGGGGCATAGTTACAAAATCAAGTCAAAAAAATAATAAATGTGACAATTTTACTTATCGTTTAATCAACCTATTTACCTATTTTTCTTTCATTTTTATGTATATTTTTAAATGAAAAATAATAATATAAATTATTATAGTATGCAGTATGCTTAGTTAATAAGGATGGAATATGTTGAACTATTATTTAATAAGCTCTCCTATCGGGATATAATAGGATATATAGAAATATATATATATATATATATATATATATATATATATATGTGTATATATATATATATATACATATATATATTTATATGAGGGGTAACCGCTAACTTCAGCTCTCAAGAGCTGCGACGGAACCCAGTAGCTGGCAGAGTGGGTGGCTATCGACCCAAGGTTCATGTTGTCAACCTCATTTGTAATGCGGCACCCTTCTCTTCGGTCTCTTTTATTAATTCCTTATTGTCTCCCCGAAGAGTCGTCGGACAGATGAGCTACGACCAGGGCTTAAGTGGAAATGCCCAAGTCCTCCAAAGTCTACCCCAACTTGTTAAGTTTCAAGTCAGAGGAGCGAGCTAATTGGCCGAATAGGATGGATCGACCGACATCAATTTGTGGACTTCTTTCTTTTTTTTTAATTATAGATAAATTTACGGCTGAGGAAATCACGCTAAATGGAGACTGGAAACCGGCTTGCCTCATTTCCATCGTGTTGACCACAAATAAAATGACCTAGGTCACGTTGAAGCAACCTCTTATTGAAACGTGGGCATTAAAATAATTAAATATTTCTGGACGTATTTATAAGATTTCTAATATCGTCAATCGAGGAATCATTTGCTCTGAGCGACCTGCAGATGCATAAAGACAACGATTACCTTCAAGTTTAAAACTTTGCCAATTCAATGATAATTGTTTTTCGAGTAAAGTAATTCGCAGAGAGGAAAAACATTTTTTTTTTCTAATATTATGGTCAGCCACATTAAAGAGCTATACTTAGTGATGATTTGATTAATCATTCATATCATACATTATCTCCGGACTATGCTTGTCCTTCCAATTATTGAGGAATAAGCAATTCTCCAGGAGATCCCCTACGTTTCTCTCCTAACCGCGTCCCTCCCTGGTGTTGGAAGCCAGTGGAGGCTGAGTAAGGGCGCTTTAACCGCTGACGCTTAGGGCATGATTGGAGAAGCTTACAAAACATCTCTACTGTAGTTTGAAACTTCGAAATGTATTTTTGGGACGGGTGAAGCTAGATAGGGATTTTGCTAAAGGATTTGGATAATGGTTATGGTTATTATAAAATTCGTTGCGTTTTTGTGTAATAAGATCTAAAACAAATGAAATATGAAGCTCATATAGTTCGTAGTAATCATGGAACTGGATGAGTTGTTCGAAAATTTAGCAGTCTCGCACAGTTTAAGCCCGTATGTTCAGATAGGTTTGAGGATAAACGGCAGCCTAGGTGATTTTTTTTTTTTTTTTTTTGTTATCCTAACAAAAATATTTTACTCTTAATATTAGAGTAATTTACTCCGAACAACCACTGTAGCATATGTTTTTGTAAAAATCAGTTTAGTTGATGAATCGTGTTTCTTCTTAAATATTTACAGTGATTTTTAAGTCAGTGATTTTTAAGTTCCGTTCTACAGTAAAATGCCTACATTACATATGAAATCCCCTCCCTTCTTCTTTCTCTCAGAAACAACATTTTTATTTAAGAAATGACATTATCACGATTAAATATTATGAACTGATTAAAAGAGTTGATTCTTTTTGCCGAGTGAGTCGTCAATGATTAAGGAAAAAGAATATTAGATCTTTAGCTGATTATAAGTGAACAAGATGTCCACACTTCCTCATTACACTGTCAGTGAGGATCTAGACAACTAGGTCTGTGGGAGTCCTTAGCTCTTTTCGACCGTTTACTGAATCAGTCATAAAAAAAGAACTAGTTTTTTGCGGTGAGTGAATCATTCTCATCTGATCTGACCTTGAATCGTGTTGATTTTCTTCCAAAAATTACGTTTATTCTACAGATATCAGAGTATTAATTAAACTCATTTTCAATTAACTTTTATCCTAGTTCGTGCGAGACTCCCATAAACTATTTCCTGGCCCACTAAAATATTATTAGGACAAGGGGGATGGCTGGCAAGACCCTTATCTGACACTGCGGCAACTTTCCCGCTAATTAATTAACTTTGTTGCTGTTGCTAAGGACTTGTTGATGAGGAAATATCGTGTACCCTGCCGCTTACTTGATCGGTTGATGGGTAAACATTTGCTCACCATTGCTGCAAGTTATGTTATTATTATCTCATAGCCCTTTATGCTCCTCCTTCATATTTTTTTCTAAATAAGTTTCCCTGGGGCAAATGATTACGATTTCAGATGCCTAAAATTCTTACACTAAATTTTTAAGTAAAATCCGTCCGTGGAATTTCGAATCCATCATGCAGGACAGACAGAAATTTCTGATATTAGAATGTAAGATTAATTGAGGGTTATTAAAAAAAATATTCGTATTATAGTATAGTTTATGCACTAATAGAGGATTCTGCGTTTTGACCCATTTGCAGGAGCTAAAATCTGAAATTTACATCTCATCTTTCTTGTAGTACAGATGAAATTAAAAAAACCCTAATTTATACTCTGTTGATCTTTGTTTTATTATAAAAAAATGGAGCAAAGTTTAAGGATAGATTGGAAAAATTTTCATCACTTTCTAAAACTCACTAAAAACACCTATATATATATATATATATATATATATATATATATATATATATATATATATATATATATATATATATATATATATATATATATATATAGTGCGATTTAACGCTGTCTTAATCAATGAGAAGAACCAGTATGAGCTTAAGATTAAGAATACATTTTTTTTTTTTTGAACATTCAATTAAAAATACCAATATTTCTTTTTTGAAACATAATATAAGTTTTCTCTTTTAACCAAACTAGAGTAGTTAGATATTAAAAAATAGAATTTTTATTCAAAATAAATTCAAATTATTAAAAATATTTTTTTTAATTTACAAAAATGTTGATTACACTTTTGATGGCTCATAAATGTAACTCAGGGACTTTGGTAGTTGAAACAATTTTCTGGCGGTTGAGGTCGTATATGGTTCGCCTCTACTACCAGATACATCATCAGGTTTATTGGAGCAAAGTATACCCAATTTCTGGTGCAAAATTACCCACAGTCCCATTTTAACTGCGGATAGATTTTGAAAAACTTATAGATCGCTCTCATCTTTATATTACAAGCAGAAGCAATCCAGCAATAAATGTTTGAACCAGGTTGCTTAAACGAGAATTACAAGAGGAGGAAAAAAAATACCAGATAATCTCTGCTTATCCTTTCATTAAACTTTTCCTCCGCCAATCGGAAGATATACTTCCTTCCCCTCTTTCTTTCCTAGTCCTTTCGCGTCTTTTAATATCGCTGGTGAGCAACACTCTACAGCACAAAACGTTTGATGGTATTGGAGCAATTTAATTCCTTAAGGAGCAAAGTAGCCCACTTTTATGGTAACAAGGTTGATCAAAATTGGCCTAGTTTTTCTAAATCATTACTGAAATAGTTTTATGATTTTTTATTTCCTCTTGTACTTGAATGAAAGAAAATTTGTTTATTAGCATAAAAAGATGCAAAAGAAAGATATATATAGGTATAGAAAGATATATAGGTATTTAATGTAACACTGACCATGGCAAAATCCGTCTGTCGAGGTCTGTGGGTTATTCTTTTAATTATACTCTTAAATAAAGAAATGAAATACATAAGAAATAAACAATTATGTTTTTTATTTTTAAATTATTCGTACTAAATTAAGCAGCTTCGAATGTTATGCATTCATCCTCAGTTCTGAAAACACACAAAAAATAAGCAATTCAAAATATAGTTTGGTATTATTATACATATTAAATTAGATTAATATAATTTTAATTAAGACAAGAAACCAAATCCATGTTGGTACTCACCAAAGTTTAAATGGATTATATCAAACAGAAAAGTTTGTACTGGTTTCTTCTCGCATTTAACTAAAAATGAACGAAAGGCAGGTAGTATGTTTTTAGGTAAACGGTTTAAGTGTCAGGGTTTTCCCAGTAATGCCGGTGAGTAATTGTTTTTTCTGTTATAAATGGGAATAAATTTAAGATTGGACTACTGGAGATATTTATTTGGTCATTTAAGCAAAAATCTGGATTGGATTTGAAGGATTTTATTATTTTAAGTGTTTCATATATATTTAATTTCAGGCTGTTTCCAACGTGATGTATTAATTTAACTTGAGTCTTTGATGAATTTATGATTATTTTCATTTAAATGAATTGCAAAGTTAGAATTATCTGTCTTATTATTATATGCACGTATATGTTCCTTTAATCTCTGATTTAGCGATCTTCCAATTTTTCCGGTGTATTTGGCTGCACAATCATTACGATTTAGTTCGTATAGTACAATTTAGTTCTGTAATGATTGTGCAGCCAAATACACCGGAAAAATTGGAAGATCGCTAAATCAGAGATTAAAGGAACATATACGTGCATATAATAATAAGACAGATAATTCTAACTTTGCAATTCATTTAAATGAAAATAATCATAAATTCATCAAAGACTCAAGTTAAATTAATACATCACGTTGAAAACAGCCTGAAATTAAATATATATGAAACACTTAAAATAATAAAATCCTTCAAATCCAATCCAGATTTTTGCTTAAATGACCAAATAAATATCTCCAGTAGTCCAATCTTAAATTTATTCCCATTTATAACAGAAAAAACAATTACTCACCGGCATTACTGGGAAAACCCTGACACTTAAACCGTTTACCTAAAAACATACTACCTGTCTTTCGTTCATTTTTAGTTAAATGCGAGAAGAAACCAGTACAAACTTTTCTGTTTGATATAATCCATTTAAACTTTGGTGAGTACCAACATGGATTTGGTTTCTTGTCTTAATTAAAATTATATTAATCTAATTCAATATGTATAATAATACCCAACTATATTTTGAATTGCTTATTTTTTGTGTGTTTTTAGAACTGAGGATGAATGCATAACATTCGAAACTGCTTAATTTAGTACGAATAATTTAAAAATAAAAAACATAATTGTTTATTTCTTATGTATTTCATTTTTTTATTTAAGAATATAATTATAAGAATAACACACAGACCTCGACAGACGGATTTTAGTTTTTAGAACTGAGGATGAATGTATAACATTCGAAACTAGTTTTTAATAAAACAAATTTATAAAAGTGGCAAATAATTTATCAATCCCTAATTAGATTGATCCTTCTATACTATATGCGGATGTCAACTAAATCATGCAGCATACTGGTTCAATCGAGTAGACAACAAAAATTTAATAACTTTTTTATAATATAATATTATAAAAATTACTATCATACCGAATTTATTAAATCGAATTCAATTACCAATTTTAATTTTAACAGTATCAGCTTTATAGCCTTTAAAGTAGATTGAAATATCTTCCCTATGTCGTCGAACGTAGTTTAAAGTAATTTTAAAACGTAATTATTAAAAATCTCTTGTAATGCATCCTCATTTTGTTCAAATCTCCCCTGTTGCTGAGGCAGACAAGAACGGATTTGCTTCGGATACCGATCAGAATACTCAATGAGGTTCAGCTCGGAAGTGATGTAGGGTCTTCAGCCCTTTCGAAGGTCGCTGGTCACTATCGGAAGGCACTTACCTGACTTGAAGGTTGCCTAAATTCGTTTGGAACTTAAAATTCAAGGGATGCTATGTGTTGTAAGGTATTTTTAACTGAAGTTAAGGCAGTCTTATTTTATTTTGAATTATAAGAACTACTTTAGAAAGTCTTTTCGTATGCGAACTGTCATATGAGGCATAAAATTTGTTTGTATATCTTACCTTGATAAATTACCTCAGTTAACGAATCCACTTGCAGTTGGGTGTTACGAATATCCTTTAGTTATAATTAGGTACAATAATGACTTGTCAAATAGTCTGACTACCTTGAAATTATCCACTCGACTCCTTGCTAATTCTTATGATACAGGTCCCTACATGTCTGAAATAAGTGGGGATAGGGGAGGTTTTTGAAAGATATGATGTTGGATATTGAGACAGTAATAACCGGTACAGTAATAGCCTAATAAACATGGAGCTTGTTGAAAGAACGACATGTGATCCTAGATACTATATGTCCCTATAAAGATAAGTTGCCATGGAAAGCAAACATGGAACGTCTTAGATACAAAGACTGGGTGAGTTATTAATTTTCTTTCAATTCCAAATTTATTAGGGATATTTAAAGGTAAATAAATAAAATTGAAAAATGGCTATTTTCAGGATTATCTCGGCGAGAAGTTTACCCAGAAATATATCATTTATCTACTCCTGTAAAGTCGTTGATGTTTCCAACTTATCAATAAGCAATAAATTTTACTTCGGCTGTCTGTGAGACTTTTCAGCCCTATAAGATTTTTGTCGTAACTTTTTCCGATCTTCTTGACTAAAAATTAAGTTGTCTGTTATTTTAGAACTGTTATTTTGCTTTAAATTCATATACATCGATAAAAATGTAAAGCCCTGGTTGACATAGTTGGAGGAAGTCCAGGCAGCAACAAGCATATTAGGTTAGAGTTTTTTATCCTAACATATAATGTCCTAACTGATTTTTTTTTATTTATCGTAGTTTAGTATTTATTATATATGTGTCTTATAATTATATATAAACATTTTTTTTTTATTTGTGAGCGATAATATACTTTATAAGACATTTCATGGTACGAAGTACACAATTTATTACGATTAAAGAAAGACATAATATCAGTATGATATATTTTTTAAAAAGTAATAAACTATCATAAAATTATTTTTATTTTATTAACAAATCAACGGATTAATATTTCTGACATAGTCTTATTTATTTTTTATACTTTCTAAAATTGATTGTGGAAAGGAAAGAATATAAGAAGGAAGATGCAGAATTATTAAAGGCTGTGTCAAATGCAGTAGTCTTATAGTTTATAGGAAATGGAGATAGGGATGGGAAAGGCAGGAGTTGGAATTGCAGATGTGAATTGGAGTTGGAAAATATTGGGAGGGCTATGGTATTGGACAGTATGATATACGAAGGAAGCGAACTTTCGACGATGGTCAACGAAAAACCACTTCAACTCGGCATATTGGAAAATATGGCCATCCCCGAGGATCCTAAAGATAAATCGAAGAAAACGAACCATTCAAATTTTCAACATAGCTTTTAGCTCAAAGATATCTCATAAAACAAATTTAAAAATATCCTATGTGGACAACACATGACTTCCTTGTACGCCTATTAAACTATAAATCGGTGGCTCAAAAAGTGATCCTGAATTGGGTTACTAGTTTCCGAAGATTGCAGTATCTCAAAAACGACACTCGGCGTCGCGACATCCATCTATTGACACACACACAATTAGGAAATGAAAACCAGTATTTTACACTCAATTTTAATACTTAAAACAAATAATAAAAATGTTTAATTGGATTGGAAACCAAATTACGTTTGTAACCTTTATTAACGAAACATATGATTTATGTATTTAATTTAAATATATTTTTTGATGTAAGCTTATTATGACCTTCAAGCAAAATACCGTTTTCGGCTCACCAATTTTAACCAAAATATAGTAAATACATTCATATCTATATAAAAAAATTAAGTTAAAAATCCAAAAAGTTTAAAATTGTTTTTACAATACCTAAAACATGCAAAAGTCATATTTTTCTAATACTCTATTTAATCCGTTGGCTATATGTATCATGTTTGGGTTGAATGTTTTCGAAGCTTGTCCAGTTTTTGTCACGTATGTAGGTGCTGCTTCTGTTACAAGGAGAAGAACTTCAAACTAAAATTTTGGATTTTTTTTTTTTTGAAATTCTGAATTTTGGAAAAAATCATGAGATCGTCATTGACGAATCGAGAGACAGTCTCATAATTTGTCTTTGGGTGAGACACTTACAGGCAATCAAAAATGGTATCGGATCGATTTCTTAGTGAACAACTCCAACCAAGAGGTTACATATCGTCGTCGTTTTTTTAAAAAACCCTAAGCACCGAAAACTGAAAGTTTAGGTTTCGATTTATTATTGGAAGTAAATACCATCCCTATCGATTCCCGCTCACGATATATCGAGAAAAAAAAATTGGGAATGGTCTAAAAATTGATTACTTAAGCACCAAATGCTGAGACTCTCAGTCGTCACTCTGGCCTTGCCGTGTGTTAGAAGCCTTAAAATATATTGTTATTATATAAGTTTTTCCACCTGAATAAACTCCTACTCTATACAATAAAGAATACATTTTAATATATACTCGTATATATGTATATATATATATATATATATATATATATATATATATATATATAATTATTTGGAAAAAAAGTTTCACGTGTTTCCTGTAAAGTTTGCTAAATGGCGCTTACTCCTTTTTCAAAAAACGACATCGATATATAAACCCCCTCTAGCATCTGTTGTCTCATCGACCATGGCGTATATAAAATTATCTTCAATTTTTTACCGAACTTCAACCATGTTTAGGTCGAACACAGACTTGCAAATGATTTCTCTTGAGTGTGCTCTCATCAGGTATAAGTTTTTAAGTGTATTTTTTTAAGAAGGTTCTAAACAGTGGCGACTGCTGTTTGTTCTCATTAAAGCCTGGTAAAAAATTTGTTTTGGCTGCTCGATGCTTGAAGAGACTCTGCAAACTGGTTTTGAATCGATTAATTTTTTTTCATTCATAATTGATGCACGTGTCCAGCTAACGACAAAATAAAGAATAATTTAAAAAATTCATAGCATCATAAATGGACAACATTTTCTTACCTGTTTTATAATGACCATCTATTTCAGATTTCCATTCACGCCCGATTAATTTTTCACATTAAGTGCAGAAGACAGTTGTCCCATAGAATTTTAGCTCGGAGTAATTTAATATCCAGATCTTAATTTTCGACAAAAGACCAATCCAACTTTCGGCATTTAAAAAAAATTATTACTTTTTTAAAATGATGAAATTATCACTAATATATAATAATAGATGGAACACTGAATTATGAAATAAGCACTGCAAAGTCAGAAGGAATATTGTAAGGCTGTAGAGTGAGTGGGAATCCAATTTAACAACTATAATCTCTTATTCTAGGGAGATGTTTTGTCACAGTTACCCAAGACCACTGAGAAATACTAGTTCAAGAACTCTTGGGGCCTAGCGTTTATCTATTTGTTCCTTTTGTAAACTTATCGCGTATTTAACAATTATTTGCCGTACATCATATTTTTCTATCCTAAACTTAATAATATATTTGGTACAACTGTAGACTAGGGGCGCGTTATCACTTGTTCATTCCGAGGCCACGCGAACGTTACCGGACTAGCACACTCTAGCGTCATTTGTGCTAACTAACTGCTTTGCATTCAATTGTAACATTCGTATTCATTGGAATTATTAAAATTGTTCCTGCTTTAATTGGACATTATTTAAAATTACTAGTGCTGTCGATTTCCGGTGATCTGGGCAAATTTTTTTAATAATTTAAAGGAGTGATATTTAAAATTACGGTAAGGACCAACTGAAAAGGAACTGTTAGGGTTTATTTATCTCTTGAGCGAGCGATAGTCGACTGATGTGATCTAATTAAAGCAGCAATAATTGAAGTTACGGTAAGGTCCCGACCTCAACTGAAAAGGAACCATTGATGTTTTGTTTATTTCTTGGGCGAACGTAATGAGCAGATGTCGACAGCACTAGTAATTTTAAATAATATCTAATTAAAGCAGGAACAAATTTAATAATTCCAATGAATACGAATGTTACAATTGAATGAAAAGCAGTTAGTTAGCAGAAATGACGCTAGAGTGTGCTAGTCCGGCAACGTTCAGGTGGCCTTGGAATGAACAAGTGATAACGCGCCCCCTAGTCTATAGTTGTACCATATATTTTTAGAAAAAAAAAATGATGAAATAAAAATAAAATAAATATTTGCATACATACATATATATATGTAATAAGGAAGATTTTTTTAACCAAAAAAGTGCAAAATTGTGCAATTTCTTGAAATATAAAATTCTAATATATTATTCAATATGATGAATCGGATAGCTAATCGGGTTTGAAGCTGTTTCACGCTAGCGAACAAAATGTGAAATAACATGGAAATCCGGACTCTAGTTATGAACTTTTTGCACCCCCAATTATAAAATAATAATTTAAATAAAAAATAAAATATTTTTCCTCAAAACTGAATATTTCTCCAAAAAATAAATTAAATTAAAATGAGGGTGCAATCAGCCTCTTGAAGAGAATTTCGTACCTGCTTCATCAAAGTTGTAGGGATCCAACACAGAAAGCCGAAATTGAAGCATACTGTACAGGGTGTTCAAGACTCTTTTGACATCTTCCCCTAAAATCCGCAATTTTTGGAATTTAGGGTTGAAACTTAGTGGAACACAACTGTGTTGCCTCTGATTTCCTTTAAGCTCACATTCAACCTCCTAGTTTTCTGCAGTACCTCTCCAGCTAACACAATTCCGAAATTTTCAATGGAACACGGTATATTTTATGAAGGATTTTTATATGAAATCAAATTCTAAAGTGATATATATCAACGCTTCGGTAAAGCGCTTATCACTAAAAACCGCAATAAATCAAGATTTTTGTCAGAAAAATTTTCCTTTTTCTGCAAAAATCTTTTATCAAAAATATCTCCTTAATAAGATTTGTAGATAATTAAATTAGATATAAAACTAAATCATGTCCAGAGCCCTACGTTATGTATTAACTCTGTTTTGCTGAAATGGGGTCGGAGTAGAATTCTCAAGTGTGTCGTGTGTTTGATTGCCGCTCGTTATGCCAATCTAAGAAAAGCAAGACGATTATATCGAGGATTAGCAGAAGAAAATCAATGTGTTTTTTGGGTTTATTTGCTTATAGGTGTAAATGACGCGGAAAAAGTTGCGTTTGTATGCTTGGTCGTGGATATGACGGTATGTCGTTTCTTTATGTAGTCACGACTAGAAGAAATTTCACTTATAATAATAATAATTCTCTATTACATGGTTAAAATAACAAACTATTTTAAAAATTAGTAATGAGTTGGCAATTGCAATTATATTTATTTATCCGTTTAATTTTGATACGTTCGCCCTAATATTAAATCATTGCTTGTATTCGCGCTTCTTTCACTATTCGTGCACTCCTAGGATCAGTCATTTTAACTTAATTTATTTTTTTATATAATCCTTTCTCGGCGAAATATTCAGTTTTGTGAAAAACATTATTTTATTTAAATTATTATTTATTGTTTTCTATTTTTTTTATATTCTTACCACTATTTTTTTTTTTATATATATCACTTATAACTTGACCTCGTGAATGTAACCAAGCAGGTTCCTATTTCATAATTAAGTACAGTAGTGCAATTACAAGTGGAAAGGTTCGTGTTTAGAGGTTAAAAATTACTTATTTTATTAGATAATAATAATTTTATTCATTGTTTTTTTTTAATTAACTGTTTTTTTATAACTATAAATATTTATGACTATTTTAAATGGCGTAGTTAGTAATAGGCCAACTTGTACTTGTACTTTTGTACATTATTAAGTAACAATGTGTACCTATAAACTAAAGTACAAGTTGGTATATATTGTTAAAACATTGTTATAATGTTTAAACACGATAACATTTAAAATAGTTATATTAAAAAAACAGTTGATTAAAAAAATAATGAATACAATTATTATTAACGAATGAAAATAAGTAATTTGCAATATCTAAACTCGAACCTTTCCACTTTTAATTGTATTTTCTTATGAAATAGGATCCTGGAATCTGAAACAATTTTTTTTAAGGTTAAAATTTTACTAAAAATCACCGAAAATTAATAACATTCATTTAGTTACTAAAATAAACAAAATTACTAGTACAGTAGACTCTCTGTAAACTTATTAAAACCAAGAGGGTATGGATTAGCTAAAAATTCTGATTACCGAGCGGGAATAAAGATAATTTATTACTAGCAAAAATTATATATTAAAAATATGTTTACAATATTTATCGTGCTTTAGAAATTTATTTTTAAATTATTTTAATAAATAGTATATAATTTTTATCTATTTCTAAGTTGAAAGCTAAATTAAGACTTTGACCGCAACTGCTTTTTTGATGATGAGTAAGCTGCTTCGGCAAACAACAGTAAATCACTAAACTTTACAGTTTGTGTAGCACTTTGATTCGCATGGAAGCAACACAATTTTTTTATTTTATTATAAGCAATACAATTTTTTATTTCATTTATTTATTTATTTTTTATGTGGCCTCAGCATCTTGCTAATTTTGTTCCGAGTTCGCCTCTCTCAAGGCGACTCATTGTCGTTGGTTTCTCATCAAAAGTTAATTTGGGATGTTTCATCTTTAAAGCGCACAATTTAAATTAAGACAACTGTTTATTACAATAAAATAAGCCTGTACCACTTCAACCCACCGAGGGTCTTGGATTCTGTACTTGGTAAGGACCGTACTGTTTCTAGACCAAAGTGGAAGGAGGTGATTTGGCCGAGATCACGCTCAACCGCCAGGTTTTCCCCCCAATTAAGGGTACCCACTTTATAGAGGCTGGGTGGTTCCTAGGAGGTTCTCCCGATCCCACAGGTTCGATCCACGGCTAATAACAGAATAAATAATTATCTGCCACAGCCGGTCTCGAATCCGGGACCGGGAGCATGGTACCACAGTGCCTTACCACTGAGCTACTCCGCTCCCTAATACAATTAAATATAGGATGTTAATACTTATAAAATATATACATATCTGATTGAGCCGTAGAAGGAAAAGTTAGTAAAGACGTAGGTTACCTAGAAGTGGTATATTGAAGTTCTGGGTTCTTTCTTGAAATTTTGATTACTAATTATCTTAATCGGTTATTTTTATTTTAGTTATAATAATTATCATTATCGAACTTCAGATGACTTCGGGGCTTACTTTTAACTTTTTAGCTGAACCATAGACTAAGTTGAGTCATTCGTTGAGGTGAGGGATGTAGGTCGAATAAGTTATGGCCCTTTTCCTTCTCGGGATGCAAAGTGAATTTTTAAAATTATTATCTACCTCAACTGTCTGAAGTTTGTTACGAACAGTTTACGACAAGAATTTTATGATAATACAAAGGAATGATGGGAGTTACCAACTTGTTTGTTTCGCTATTTGCTTTCAAACTCTTTAGCTTTGTCAATATATAAGGGAATGTGAGGAATAGTAAAATTCTCCATATTATGGCTGGAGCTAATCGGGTGCAGATAATTAAACTGTAAAAAGACAAAAGAGTTGTAGAATTGTATCTCTGGATATGCAACAAGGTGGTTAAAATGGATGGTGGAAATAGTTCGAAGTAGCCTATCCGGGCGCCTTAAAAATCATTAATACCCAAGCATAGTCTGCTCGGTGTTATTTCATATGCGACAATGCATATCTGACACGCTTTAAGGTTTTGATTAAAAGTTTCTTTAGACTCAGTAAAGCCGAACAAAAAGAGACCACCTAAAAGTCTTCATATATAATAAATAGTCAAGATAAATTAAAGTATTTCTAAGTTATATTTAGTGTAGAAAAAAACAATGGTCCAATCTAATCTGGAAAGAAGTGGAGTAGGCTGGATAAGGTAGTTGGAGATCTAAAGGTTTCGTATCTAAAACCATCATAATAAAATAAACAACCGTGCATATATACATTTATATGTGTGTGTATATATATATATATATATATATATATATATATATCGAACCTCTATGTTTCGAACTTTTTTATGAACCTTGATTTTCGATATATGAATCGTTTATTTCCAAATGAAGCCTAAACGATTTTTTGAAAATCGCTGCCTATTTAAAATGTAATTGCTGTTTAAGTAATATTAATATAATCAACTATTTTGGGAAATATATTCTAGGCTGTTGATTTTTCTAATATATTTAAAAATAAAAAATTGGTTTTGATATCGTTATTGGAATAGTAATTATCGTTTTTCGCGGTACTTGAAAATTTGTCAGTGATTAGGGTTCATTTTGGAAATAAACGATTCGTGTAGAAAGATTGCAATTTTTACGCTTTTTAGGCTAAAATATTTACAGCTATTCTTTAGGGTTAAATAAGTAGTAAATGCAATTTTTTACGGCTAAAGAAAAACAAAGCTATTATCATTAGCACTTATTTGAAAAATTGTACAATATTTTAGTTCGTTAGATGATGTAATTTTAAATGAAATTTGCTTTTTCCATATTCATTCTGAATTTTGTCAGCTTGTTATACACATATATGCATATTGTGTGTGAAATCGTTTATTACTATAAATAAAAGATTATTTGATCTAAAAAAAATTCCTGATATTTTTTATATTATTAGAGTTTTACCTAAACTTTCCATTAGATAAAAAGAGAAGATAAATCCTGGGAATGTTTTTTTTTTTTTAATATTGATCCTCATTTCATAACTGTCGCTGTTATGAGAATATCATCTCAGATATGCTAATAGGGAAGTACCTATAAAGGAAATTCATCGGTTTTTTTCCTGGCTTATGGAAAATTAAATTTTCATAATCATTCTATTGAGAAGGAAAATTGCCCTAGGGGCTGGGGAGACTGATAAAAAGAAAATTATTAATTATGCATTGCTCTTATCTAGGAGGCAGAGGGGGGAGGGAGGGAGTGTAATTTAGCTCATTGATTACTATTTTCTCTCAGTCATGAGTTCAATTTTCTCTCTTTTTTCGCTATGAATGAAGTTATTACACTGCGCTGAATTCTTGATCATATTTTACCTTCCTCCAATGATATTGTTGTTCAAGCTTTTTTTTTCATTGTTCATATTTAATTTTATTGGGAAATAGGTATGTCTTATAAACTTATATATTCCAGATCTCATTTATATGTGTATATATAAACATTTTAAATAAACGTATAAAATATATATTTTTTTAATTACCATTTAGGAATGTCTTAATGAATGTAATTAGTGTACTATTGTAACCTAAAAATATTAGTTCGTTGATACAAAAATGCCTACATTAGATACGTTTTTTTAGATTAAATTAAGTTTTTGTACATACCGACGGTAAAAGGCCAATTGGGTGTAACCCTAAAAAATAAATCGAAAATGATTTTTTTTTTAACCAGTCCTCTCGATTTCCTCCGTTCTATAACTACCAGGCGTTAATTTTGAGTGGTGATCCACAATTTTTTAAATAATTTAAACATTAAAATTAGTTCATGAAAATACCTGTACAACAATTTAACATTTTTTTTTTTATCTCTTGTAGTCTTCATTTTGAGGTACTGCAGTAGAATTCGATTTTTTTTTCTTTCAAGAGCAGTTGTTTTTTTTTCAATGTAAGTAGGTAATCATACTGTACATTGTTAACATAATTTCGTAATTTTAATTACCTAATTCAAAACGATTCTTTAAAAAATTCTAACACGTAAAGACTTTTTTTTTAATTTTACACACACTGGTATGTGTGTATATTTTCGATCTCCTCCAATTCAAATCCTCTGTTCATTCTCGTCATACCCGTTCTCGGCCTTCAGATTTATATACAGCGGCCCACCGATCCGCAGCTTTCGACAGATCTTTTCTTGTCCGATCCTCATCCTTATGGAATTCCATTCCTCCTTCCATTCGTCGCTCCAATACTCTTATCACCTTCAAATCCCGCTTGTTCAATCACTTATTTTCTACCCAGTTCCAAAAAACATTGTAAATAGATTTTCTATTATGTCAATCAACATTTGTGAATATGTTCCTTCATTTATAATTTTGTCATATCTTATTAACATACGAATTTCGTGTGGTTTTTGTTTTAAGACATAATCAATTAGAGTATTAATACCTATTTAATATGCTAGTAGTTATTGCATTATGACTTGTTATAATTTTCATTTGTATTTATTTATTGACTATTCTTTATTTTATTTATTTTTTTTTTTAATTATCTGTTAACGCATATGTTCCTATATCAACTACTCTAAGGCTCTGAAGCCCACCTATCATTGCCTGTAATTGTTATTCTAAAGGGACTTGTCCCAGAATAAATAAAGAGTTTATTATTATTATTATTAAATTAGATCGTATCTTTTATTCTTTTTGTTTTGAAGAAACATATGCAAATTAAAAATTATGTGAAATTCTTAAAAGTATGTTGAATGATTATTGTTTCTATGAAAATATTGATCAAAATTCTTTCTACAAACCCATCTCACCTTTCTGTTTTGTTTCTCATACGTATAGAAATGATGAATACAAATAATTCAGTTCATTATTTATTGTCTCTTGTAGTTTTAGCTCTTTAGGTTTTTCTCTTTTTTTAAATTTCATTATAATTCAATAAAATGTATTTTATGGTAGTTTCGTGTGATACATAAAGTGAAAAGTGACGATATGTCAGTTAAAAGTAAGCAAGTAGTAGTCTTTATCAAACATTTTTTTTTTGTCATTACCTGAATAAATGCCAATTTTAAAAACACCATCTCATATATATATATATATATATATATATATATATATATATATATATATATATATATATATATATATATATATATACACGATCTTCTCACCTATATATCCCTTTTCCTAGATCTGTCTCATTTTAAATATCCTTTATTGCTCGGTCCACCATTTTCTGGAATTTCCCCTCTCTTAAAATACGACCTCCTCCTTATGCACATTTAAAACCCTTCTATTTCAGTTTTTCTTTACAATCCAGTCAGACGCTGGCTAACGATGTATTATGAAATAAGGATTTGGTTCCGTTAATAACTTTTTGTTGTGAATATGAACATATATTTCATTTCACTTTTCAAACACGTTGTTTTTATGCATACTAGAAGAATTCTTTCTTTTTTGTTACTCTATTTTTTCAGTTACGAGTACTTCTTTACAAAACTATAATGTACTATTTCTAAAAAATATTTTTATATAACAGTTGAATTTTTTTTTCTCTCTCTCTCTCTTCCATGGTTGTCTTTTTTTTTTTTGCTTATTAGATGATTTTTTTTTCTTTCATATCCGTTTCATCATTGTATAGAATATTATTATATTTGTATATTATTTTATTTTTATTTATTTTATCTTAGTATAGATTTTATACCCCACCATCCTTCATTTATTCTATTATACATATACATAAAACTATGTACATATTTGATGTTTTTTTTTTTATTTCTAATCTAATAGGTCTTTTATATATATATAACAAATGTATATTACAAATTTTATAGTCGAACTTCTGATATATTAAAATTTTATATTAAGTCGGGTATTTCAGTCAATTTCTGACCTAATTCTGGACTCATGATATATATTTTTGAATAAATGCATCTGTTTTTTTTTTTCTATAACAGAAATGAACTACTAGTAATAGTTGCAGCAAAATTTTCAAAAGATTTTCCTGCCGTATCAAGTGTTCCGTAAGTCCGTTACAAATCAGATTTTATTCGCGGCTTTCTACTGTTTCTGCCATTTCTAAATCTGTTATAGGCCACTTTTACTTCATGTACGCATCCAGAAAAGTGAAATTAAACACTGAAAAGCATTTAAAAGATATAATCGCGCTTGGCTGCGGACCCGTGTAATTATTTCCCCAAAAAAACCTTTTATGTTTTTGTTTTTTTTATAGTTCATACCTCTTGTAATTATTCTTTTATTCGCTTTCTAATGCTATCATTAATAACAAAAAGATAACCAAAATGTTTTTCTTTGATTTCACTGTCATGAATAATAAGTAGTTATGTAATTATTTTTTGACTTCTGCTTTTAATGAAAAATTTTTACACTTTAAATAATCGTTTTTTTTTTTTCATTCTATCATTCATATTCTATAATCAAGTTGCAATATAACCTACCAAGGTTATAGCTTAGCACTACGATGAGTGTCCTTGAACTGCCGTAATCCATTTATCTTGGCCTATTTGTTATTGCCCCTGGAACTCGAATTTAATTTTACGGGCAACCTGCCGTAGCAATATGACGCAGAATGAACCTTTTAGGCTGTTTTCTAATAAGATATAATTGTCACGTGCCTAAAATCTTCATAACAAAAAAAAGGGATCTATACATAAATTTAAAATATTTTTAATAATTATTCAACACTTTTTTTGTTAGCATTAACATATTTTTTTTCTAAACTAAAATTAACTCAATTTTTTGTTTTCAGGTATGTTGGGTTCATCGCTATCATTAAATATGAATATTATTGTGGTGAGATAAATTTTTGAAATACTTACTTTTCAGGGTTCTTAATTATTTAAATATTTATAAATTATTTTCTTAAAATTGAATATACAAACGATTTAATAGTAAGCTTCGCTTAAGCTTTAAAAAAAGTATTAATTGGCTTTGAACGAAAATATTGATTAAATAAATCTATTTTCATTAATATATTATTTTCAGTATTATAGTACAATATATTGACTCTTATTTTATATTAAATGTTTTTTTTTTTTTTTAAATCTTGTTAATATCTCATCATAATGAAAGGCATGGAAACAATTTAAATTTTGATTATCAGTTTTATAGTTTACTGCTAGTTGTAATTTTTTATTTTTTATCGCCTTATTGTTTTGAAAAATATGGTATATCAATTATAGGAATCTCAATTTCATTTCTTGCATCTGCGAGTATTAATTATTTTTCTTAACAAATCTAAATTTTGTATATTTTTTGCTTATGTCTCCAATGTTCTCAAAGTAACTCTTATAGCGGTTCACTAGAATTTATTTACTTTTTTAAATGTTTATGCACACTTCCTTTAAATACGACGCTAATTGATTCGTGTAATGTAAAATATATGATAATGCTATTTAATTAACTTTTGATGTTGTTATTGTGATCACATCTTCCTCCTTTGTTAAGTTAATTAAGTTTCCTACTGTTTATTTATCATTTTCTTCCTCGTTCTTTATTCTGTTTTTCATCGTTTCTCGCTGCTCTTCGCCAAGAATGGTGATTGTGAAATGTGCTGCAATCCCGACAGCACCTTACCGTTTGGTAAGGATTTGCTCAATGACCCAGTTTGTCGTCTTGGGTTTTGAGTTCACAATGTTTTTCTTCTTCACTCTATCCGTTTAAATTCATTATGTGCTAATTTTCAAAAAAAAATATGTTACTTATTTCATTATATTTGGGTGATTCTACTAAAACTGGACATTTTGAATGTTGGAATTTCATTGAATAAAGTGTTCCTAATTCGACGGCTTTTTCTCCAAAATCGTTTCTTGGCATGTTCACTAACACTTACCTTCCTAATTTCATTCATAGATTTTTTTTTGTCTTTAGTCAAATATGGAGATTTTACTCGAAAATATTATTTTTCTCTTCAAATTAAAAATAACAGATATATTTTTATCTTTGGAACTATTATTTTTGCTTGATATTTTGGCATTTCCTCCATATAAACTTAAATAGTAGATTTTGGACTACTTGGACTGTCTTGGATAAGACAAATGCTTTTATAAGTAAATTCTCCTCTCCCCCCTCCAAGCCTAGGTTCTCCTATTAGGTGGGGACTGATTTATTAAGTGGTTATTATGGCGTGGGTTTTAGTAGAAAATCCATTTTTTCTTTTTTCGGATATCTCATTTTTTGCTCACTGTTAAAATAATAATAGCAATGAAATGGGACACAAAATAATGAGGATTTCGTCTTCAACGGTTGATAACCCATTTATCATTTACTTAGAAAAAAAAATCCTTTGCCTATGGATACTATCCATCCATTAGAAAAAGATAACATAATAACATATTTGAAACATGCTTACATAATGATGTTGTTTGGCGACAAAGTAATGATAAAAATGAACTGACTACAAATTACTTTCCGTAATCTCGCTCTAAGATTATTGATTGTTAATCAAAACAATTAATTAAAACAACAAAAATAGTGGGATCACGTTCGACGGGAACTGTCAGTGTTGTCTGGCTAATAACAATAATGGACTTAGCAAGTGTAAGACTCTGACTGGGAATTCAAACATTTGCAAAGGAATGAGAATCGGATTATAGTACAGGGATGAAACGAGTCGTGGATAACGAGAGTATTGCATCTTCCTTTTCTTTTATCAGAGGATCTTCCTTTTCTTACCTTAAAAGGCTTTCAAAACTGCTAGAGTAACTGCTAAATCTAGCCTAGACGTGTCATAATTCTTACACAGGCTGTTGATGTACCTCGGAAATGCCAACGGAATGAGAATATGGTGTATTATGTTTAACTATTTCGAGATTAATAAATGAACACAGAAGTAGCCTATGACATACATTAATTTACAAAAAAATGATGATGCTAGGCATACCAGGAACGTTGGGCACAAAATACACATTTGTGGATTAATCACGTATTTATTTGTTTAGTTTTACTTTACTCCAAACGATGGAGATTCGTGAGTTTATTTTTAATTTGAAAACAATTTTCAACTGAATGCAGTTCATAAAATAAACAAATAAAATAACAAATTATTTGTGGCGTACATTTCGAAGATTCCAATCACTAGACATTATATAAGGCTGTAAAATATCAGTACAGAACTAATCAGTCAACGTTTTACCAATTCAGGCATCATGAGGACAGAAACAACAAAATCACTTGTATGCAGACCAAATGCCGCACATCTCATATTAACAGTCTAAAAAGACGCATCAACTAGAGATAATCTACGACTATGTCTGCGCTCATAAATAATATTAGCTAAACAAAAAAGGGCTGAAGAACAAAAGCCATGATCAATCATTATAATTAAAGAACCCGCAAACCCATAATAACTAAATCTCATAATACCAAAAATAACTAATTGAATATGAGCAACAGAAGAATAGGCAATAAATCCGACTCATCCAATCACATACTGAAGTTCATTAAGATATTAATTAATTAAATAAACAAGATTAATGTAAATACATTAAGAAATTGTCGTGTTGGAGATAAAAAGTCCCATATATTACATACTGAGACAAATTAAATTAAAATTAATTTGTTCGTTGAATAGGAGGAGTGAAGAAGAAGGAAAAGGAGATATACAATTTTATGCGGCAATAACAAAGTTTGGGTTCTAAAAATAAAGTCAAATAGCCGTAGATAACTGAGCAGCCAATGTTTTTCTAATTCAGACATCTAATATTAATTCCCATGGACTAGAGACAGAATATACCTTTAAGACTTAAACTTCACAGTGAAAAGATTTTTCTACAAATTACAATTTTTTTTAAAATCTTTATTGTATACGGCCTACGGTATACAATAAAGATTTTAAAAAAAAATCTAAACTCCTAAGTTTATTAAGTTGGGAAAACCTTTATAATTACAATATATTTTTAAGACTTCTAGCGCTGGCTAAGGCCAGAGTGAGGACTTAAGAGTCGGTAGTTATTGGTGCTTACGCCATCAATAGTTGATTTTTAGATCATTTTCCAATTTTTTTTTCTCGATATATCGTGAGCGGGATATCGAAATAGGTGGTTTTTACGTCCTGTAATAAGTTTAAACCTAAATTTCGAATTTTCAGCGCTTAAGCCTTTTTCAAAAAACGACTTCGATATACTGTATTGTACGTCTTACATTATTCAGTTAGATCGTGCAAACCGAAATAAATTTATTAATATATGAGCCTTTTTTTTTTTATTGTTGATGTTATATATATAAACACCCACACCCACACACATATACCTTACGTATAAACCCATATATTTATAGTTAATTTAGAAAACTGCACAACGGGCATTTTTAACATCTATTTTATATATATTACATTTGTTGGAAATTCCCCGTTTTCTCTTTTCCTATATAACGAAACCAACCATTCCTTCGGAGGTAGGTAATGTTTTTTTTTTCTGCTGAGTCTTGAGGGTCAGTAGATTTTTTTTTTTATTCTTACGGAAGGGGGAGCATATTCCTCCGTTTCCTTCTGATGGAAAAATAACTCCCTGGAACTCGTTATGTAAAAGAGCGGTATTTTCCTTGGACATTTATCTATTAAACAATTTCACAATAATATTTCTAGTTGATAAATTTTTTATATGCAAAATATATAATTAACTTAAAGATAAAAATTCAATTTTAATTACTTTAATCAATTTAAATGAAGAGGTAATATACTTTATTAATACCACAATACATTTATTATTAAAAACTTTACTTATAATAATATATCTTTTTGTAACGTTTCGGCCCTATTCCAAACATTTTTCTGTTATTTTCAAACTATATCATTGTGTCACCAACGTTCAATATTAAAAAAGAAATATTAAAATATTTTTAATCTACTACTAAAAGTAGTATTGGTTTTTTTAATTTTCATTATGCTTAACTTTCACATATTCTATTTTGGCGCATTGGTTTATTTTTTTTTTTCTCGGTGACATGGCATTTCTAAAAAAAAAAAATATTTAAAACAATCATTTTATTAAAAAAATTCAACAATTTTAATTATTTAAAAAAAACATGAATTAATAAATTATACTTTGGGTAAACATTATCATAATCACACTAATTCAAACAAGTAATCATATTTATATTTTACATCTGTTTTTTTTTTTTTTTTGTTTCTTTTAATACCTTCAAAGTTTTTCGATATTGTAAGAAATATAAATAAGAAAAAAGTACTATATATGTGTGTGTTCGTGCGTGCGTATATATGTATATATATATAATTTACTGACCACCAGAGATTTATTTAACATTAAAATTTACCACTCATTAGCAGTGTACCTTGATAAGCTTAAAAGCCCTAACACCATATAACTTCTTTAAATACATTTTATTACAGGGGAATTGCTCTGAAAACTACACCTTTTTATGGCTTTAGAAAGCCCTAAATCCAATATTTAGACCCTAATAATTGGTTTTATAGCTGTCAAATGTCATTAAAGGGTGCAGTTTTTAAAGCATTTCGGGTACAATTCAAAAATGTATTTTAAAAAATGGTTTGGAATTTGGGTAGCAGAGTTATTTGCCTAAACTTTATTCATTTGTTTTAACTCTTACTTATGCATTACTTTATTATAACGTCCGTTTTGATTAGCTATTTGTTCATTAACATAGTTTTAAATTCTCACAAATTATATCTTTCTTTTCTTTTTTCTGATCGTTACAGGGGCGTATTATTGATGCCTCCTGAATAGCGAAAACACCCTGATTGAAAATACTCCTGGAACGGAGAACTGAATGGCCGAACTCACAATAGATGATGCTTCTATCAGTGAGCTGATGCTCGCTTGTTGATTGTTTTGTTAAGTCAACTGTAGAAGCATTGTTGATAAATTAGGATGATATGTTTTCGAATTGGCTTATTTGTACTGTGATTGGTTCTACTTGAGGATTTAATATTAGAGGAGCAATCAGTTTGCTGGTTTATCGTTATGTTTTTACTTGCTCAATTCAATTTGTTATATTTTTTTTTCTTTTTATTTATATATTTTTTATTTATATATTTCTGTTTATTCATTTATAATTATAAAAATAAACTTTCTTTGATTTAAGGAATCACAATGAGCAGGTAGTTCAAGGTCGATAGATAGTCAAAATTATTTAATTTAAATTTAATTATCTATACATCGATAATTATAATTTTTTTACAGTAATACAAAATAAAAAAATCTAATGTAATATTCTATTTCAGTTACGTGGTATGGTAAAAATAATAAATAACCTAATGGACTGTAACTAAACACAATATTAAGAGAACTATATGCACATATGTGTATATACCGCCTATGTACATGCGTTTAGTACTTAGTGTTGGGTTTAGTACTTTATTAGAAAACAACGATATGATTAATCAAGAAGTCTTCAAAATTTGTGAATGAAAATCAGATTAGTGAATTATTTATGAATCAGTTAAACACCAATTAAATTATTAATATACTGCCAGATTGATGAAAATCTTTTATACTTTAAATAATTATCTATTGATATTTACAACCGTATTAAAAATACAACTATTGAATGTAGTCCGTGAAACGATCCTCATGTTTTAAAAAATATTTTAGAAACAAAAAATTAAGATGAAATAGTATTTTAGAAGTAGCTAAAGAATTTTTTTTAAGTTCATTAAGAACTTGTAGTCAGCCATCACCAAGCAATACGGTGCGTGCCACATAATATATTCATATTGTATTAATAGAATATTTTTTTTTTAGTTTATTAGTGTGGCTACGTTTAAGATGTTATGTTTTTTTTTTTTATATATACGCTTATTTATTGTTTTGTTTTTTATTAAGTTTATTTTTTATTTTATTTAATTTTCTATTAATATGGTGTAAATGATTTCTTTGACCACTATTACCATTGTCCTTGCTGAGACAGAATATAATATTACTCAATAAAAAAAAAAAGTTATTTTATTTTTTGTTTTTAGGATATATTTTATTGTTTTGGCTAACTATGAAAAATTTGTTTAAATAAATTGAATATCGTTGTTTTGTTTTTCTAAATTTAATTGTTCTGAGTAAAGTATTTTTTTAAATAAAAAAAACGAACTTATTTATCTTTTTTATTCAATAGTAAAGTAGTGATTTAAGTTATCAAAAATTTAAACTATTGTCTTAAATGATAAACTATTTCATCTTGGTACTTCTCTTCTGATTGTAAATTTTCATTAAAATTATCCTATTAATGTAATCCTGAACGGAAAGTTATTATTGGTGATAGAGATGGACGATGAGACGAGGTTTGAATGTGAAAAGGTGAACAGAAGGAGGAAATGGCTGCATTAATAAATGCCGTGTATTGAATTTTATACGAAATCGATATAGAGAACGGAAAGGCTGGGGAATTGTAATTGAACAGTTGAGAATTGAAGGAGTTAGAGAATATGAGGAGGGCAATGGGATTGGACAGGATGACATATGAAGAAACTGAACTTTCGGCGATGTTCAGGAGAGTGTTGCTTCAACTCTCAATGTTGAGAAATTTGGTCCATTGAAACAAATGAAAGAAAAACAAACTTTAAAGATATTATTTTTATTTAGAGCTGCAACTTCTTATCGTTTTTTTCGCATGTCTATGAAATGTGCAAATTAAATAAGAAATAGGCGTGTTATAAACGCAGGATTTAATTCTCTACAACCTTAGTTATTCGATATTTTTCACTTGGAATAACCGTTTTGGAGTTACAGACATATAACACTTATTCTTCAGTCAGAACGGTAACACTCTTATATTTTGGTCGCTGGTTCTGAACAAACTTCTGAACCAAATTTAGTATTTAAATTCTGTCATAAGTCAGGCCAAGGTATCGAATTTTGTCTGCCTGCGGAATTGCTACATTGTCGAGATATATTGGAGGGCAGATTTCTTGTCGAAGAGTAAAAGTGATTTGTTGAGATTTGTCGTGGTTAAGTCGAATTTTCCAAAGTTTGCACTAATCATGAAGTTTTTTTAGATGATGTAACGTATGTGAGGCGTGTGCTGGGTTTTGATGTTTTGTTAAATTTGTATCGTCTACATACATCATTGTTAGAGTTTCGGTGCTGTTTGGAATACCGTGAGTATATATGATGTAGGGCAGCGGAGCTAGTACTGATCTCTGAGGTACTCCTGCTTAGGCCGGTCTAATGGTAGAAGGTTCTGAGCCTTGGCAGACAGAGAAAAATCTTTCAGAAAGAAAGAATTGAAGAATAAGATAATAGGTAGGAAGAAGTATCGTCTAAGTTTGAAGAGAAGCCCCTGGTGTCAGACTCTATCGAAAGCTTGAGTGACGTCCAGAACTACACCTGTTGCATATAATTTCTGCTCTAGTGCCGTCGCAATGTAGTCCGTCATCCTGTATAATTGTTGAATGGTTGAATGTTGAGTTCGGAATCCAAATTGACGGTCAAGTATTATGTTATTATTCGTCAGTATGTCAAGAAGTCTGTTTTAGAGTAGTTTTTCAATAATTTATTTTTAAACAGATAGATTTAGAGAATAAATAATCAAAAACTGAAAGAAAAGTTTCCTAGCCGGATATCGACGCCATTTCAGTGGTCAAGGTACAATTCACTGTAACAATTTCGAAAATAAACAATCTTCCACGGGCAAGCCGAATTGGAAACTGATGGAGGTTATGCTACAATGCCTAAAGAGAGAGATAGAAAGTAAAGAGATATAGAGAGATATAGAAAATAAAGGAACTAAAATAAGCACACCAAATTAAAAACTAAAAATTGGAGAAAATCATATGTCTTGCATGATACACTGCCAAATTAAGGGATAACTAAAAAGGTAAGTTGTATTGACTAAGAAAATGCCCGACTCGATTTTTTATCAGTGAGTTGAGGTACGATGATAAAACCAAATGTGCAAACTTCAAACGCTTCTCTTGTAAAATTCCACTTTCTTCGTATTTTGGGACTCTTTTTTCCTGATGAACGATATCCCGTTTAGCCAACATTACATTGATGGTTGGTAGAGATGTAGAAATGTGCCCTTTAGAAAGAGTTGTGGTATCGGTTGAAGGTCGGAGGTCGAAGCAGGTCGAAGGGCTTTGAAATATATCGCCCACTGCTCTCTAGGCTCTGCTAAATCAGTGCTCCCATTTCACACTACGTCGCCTCTCTATTTATTAGAGAAAATATTGCCCCGAAGCACTTTATTCTGTTATCGCTAGTATATCTCTATGAGTTTTGTCGAGTTTTCTTCTTCTTTTTTACTTCGTGTTCATTTTATTATTCAAAGGACATTTCTTTTTTTTTTTTTTTTTATTTGTATTGATTTTCCAAGTAGCCTTTTATAATACGATTACATGCAGAAATTTTAATAAATACAATCAAAAGTATAAAAAGAAAATCCAAGCCAAAATATTAAAAGTTTATCGATCCGTACACCTAAGATTATAAATAAAATAATACTAAGGTTTTCGTTACCACAAAACGACACTGGTTTCAAAGTTTGTAGTTATTTGTATAATTTATTATATATTTATAATTTATAGATATTTTAAAACAATAATAACAATTTAGAATTCTACTTATTGTAAAATAAATATATATAATAAATAATTAAAATATAATTAGAGATTGATTATTTGCCACTTATATAACTTTGTTTTTATTGAAAACTAGTTTCGAATGTTATACATTTATCTTCAGTTCTAAAAACACACAAACATTCAAAAATCAGCAATTCAAAGTACAGTTTTGAATGTTGAACTGTATTTTGTATTGCTGATTTTTGAATTTTTGTGTGTTTTTCGATCTGAAGATGAATGTATAACATTCGAAACTCGTTTTCAATAAAAACAAAATTGTAGAAGTGGCAAATAATTTATTAATCCCTAATTAGATTGATCCTTCTAGACCATCATGCGGACTTCAACTAATCATTAAAACCTTTTAAAGATAATGAACAGACCGATATTGAAATAGAAACTAATTAATATTATAAGATTAAATCTAAAAAAAAAATATCTGATGTGGACAACACATGACTTCCTTGTACGCCTATTAAACTATAAATCGGTGGCTCAAAAAGTGATCCTGAATTTGGTTACTAGTTTCCAAAGATCGCAGTATCTCAAAAACAACATTCGGCGTCGCGACATCCATCTATTGACACACACACACACACACATAGGGAGGAAAACCAGTATTTTACACAAAATTTTAACACTTAAAACAAGTAATAAAAATGTTTAATTGGATTGGAAACCAAATTGCGATTGTAACCTTTATTACCGAAACATATGATTTATGTATTTAATTTAAATATAATTTTTTATGTAAGCTTATTATGACCTTTAAGTAAAGTACCCTTTTCGCCTCACTAATTTTAACCAAAATATAGTAAATACATTCAAATCAATATAAAAGTCCTATTTACCAAATTTGAGATGTTTTACATTATATTTTAATATAATTTTTGATGAAAAGTCTAATATGACCTTCAAGTAAAGTACCGCTTCCGGTTTTCCAATTTAGACCAAAATCTGGTATGTTATTTAAATCAATATATAAATTATAAATACCAAATTTGAGAAGTTTTGCAAAGTATTTTAATATAATTTTTGATGGAAATCAATTATGACCTTCAAGTTAAGTACCACTTCCGGTGATTAAGCAGTGACCAAAAAGGGAGTTTCACAACTAGATTTTAATTCAATCCTAAATACAAAATTTCAACTTTCTACAGCTAACCGTTTTTGAGCTAAGCGAAATACGAACGAACGTGCGTACGTAAAGACACCACGAAACTAGTCAAAATGGATTCAGGGATGGTCAAAATAGTTATTTATGATTTATGAATTTAACTAAGACAAGAGATCAAATACATGTTGGTACTCACCAAGGCTTAAGTAGATTATATCAAACCAATATAATCTATTCAATATAACCAACATGTATTTGATCTCTTGTCTTAATTAAACTCATAATTCATAAATGTTTTATAATACTAATTTATATTACATTTAATTTAATAAGTAGATGTATTTTGATTGTTATCGAATCTATAACATTTTAAACCAGTTTTAAATAAAAATAATTTATCTATACCTAATTAAACGATTTTTAAGTAAAGATAAATCATAATTATTCAATACACTTTACTATAAACACAACGTGGATTAATTAGCTTAAAAATAAAATTTGATTATAGTATTATTATCTTCAAGTTGTTTTAGTGTCTTTATGAATTATCTTATAACTATTTTATGGTTTTATAAAGTTTTTATTAAAATGACTATAAGAAAATAACGACCCCACCAAGAGGAGAAAAAAACAAACTGGGGTTACACAGAGTGTCGAATGCTTTTGTAAGTACTTAGAGAAGTTGAAACGATAGCACCAACTGATTTAATGAGCACGCTCGAATAGGCCGCAAAGTAATTAGAAGAAAAGAGTTACTACAATAATTAGTCGGTGACGTTTGAACTCATTAAAACTTCTACAAGTCTCCATTCCAAGACCTGTTCTAATTTCATTGAAAAAGTTCCTGTTTTGCATAGAAATGGCCTCGTTATTGAACAGTAAAACAAGGGAATAAGAAAATAGCTTTAAAAAAATGGCTCCTAAAAAGAATCTATGATAATTACCGTTCGTTAAAACTTAATTGGGCCGGGTCCGAACCCGGTTATCCCAGATAATTTATTTATTCTGTTATATCAGCCGTGGATGGGCTCTGGTGTCGAGAGACCCTCTGTTGTACGTATGTCTGCAAGTGTTAAAGACGATTTATTTTATTTTTACTTATCATTAATTTTCTTTATCAAAATTATTCATTTATATTACTATAGTTTAATTTATCTATCTTCACTATATATTAATACGCTGATATAGATCCCTTTTCCGTCTCTCAGAAGCGACGAATTTTGACAAACGAGGTGTCGAAAGAATGAGCATTTCATAGGGAAGTGAATAATTTTCGTCAGATCCAAATGAAACTTGGGAGTGGTTTAGGAATCCTGAGATATAAAATGAATCGATTGAAGATTTTTTTATTTAGTTCACACTTTTTCTCCCTTATAAAGGCATAAGATCTAAAGGTTATTGGTTGAGGTTAGAGATCAGAAATTCATTTTTCCAGCGGTTTTAGTAAGATTGGATTTGGAGTTATGAATTTTTATGTGAACGCCGGGCATCAGCTGAGAAAAATCCTCCAAGTCAAAAATTTCTATATTTTTATTTCAATGAAAATTCATATTTAAGGGTTTTAAATAACGCTAAAAGCGACTCTGATTTCCTTTTTCCCAAAATATTTATTGTTGGCCTACTTTACAGGAAGCGCCTTTTGGTTTTTGTACATTTAAGCTCATTTAATATAATTATCAATATTTTTTTCTTATTTTACTCTAATAAACAAATCGATTGGCATATTAGAACCTTAAGATTCATTCAGAGCGTAGGCAGAAAACGATAATATAAAAATTCGTTGAAATTATATAAAATAATTTTTTTCTCGGCTCCTATGGCGCATTGACAAGAACTCTCGGACACGTGCCTAATCTATTTCGTCCTATTATCACAAAAAAAAAGTTTCATTGAAATTGGTGATGCCACATAGATAGTCCTCCCCTCCCTTCCCTCTCCCTCCCCTCCTTGTTATCTAATACTAAAGGGGAATAGTGGGGAATTTGAAATATGGACATATAATATAATCCTGGGTTAGTAACACCAGTTTGTACTTGGTTGAAAAAGTAAATTGATAAACTTTGTGAGTAAATTTGAGTTTGTGAGTTCACATTTCAGTGTTGATTTTTCGAATTAAAAGCTATTTCTAATATCAATAATTATGTATTTTGAAAGACCGGGTATGCAAGTTAACATGAAATAGCTTATTCAAAATATGAGATAGGGGGAAAGGAAAGATACCGTTTATTTTTTTCCATCTTTGATTTATCCCGCTATACAGAAATACTTTTTTCTGAGAATTTGAGCTGTTATTATGCCTTCAACTGGGATTTAAAGGAAATGATTTAATGTTTTTTTAAATGTCTAATAATACTGAGAAAACTTACATTTTAATTAACGTTGCAATGAAACAAGTAAGGTTTGCTCCATTGCAGAGTGTAGATTTTATTATTTTGTTTTTATTTACCTACTAATAGGTTACTAAATGTATTTATTAAATCTTTGTGTGTGTAAATTTGTGAATGTAAATAATTAAAGTTAAACTGAACCCTAATGCATTAAAATCTGAAACAAATCTATGGTTTGTGCGAAATTTTAGCACGGTTCTAGCTAGTTTATTTTTATTTGTAATATTTATTTATT
This sequence comes from Rhaphigaster nebulosa, assembly GCA_948150685.1. Classification (NCBI taxonomy): domain Eukaryota; kingdom Metazoa; phylum Arthropoda; class Insecta; order Hemiptera; family Pentatomidae; genus Rhaphigaster; species Rhaphigaster nebulosa. The sequence continues at coordinate 25,267,973 of OX411312.1, forward strand.
ACAATAAAGGTCAGCTAAGGATCACTTGGCTTTCATTTTTCTTTCAGCCCATACCCTCTTCATCTTTTCCTCCATTTCCCTTCTACATTCGTCTGTCCACCTCCTTCCTTCCCCTCTTTTCCTCTTCTCCACTACAATGATCTTTTTTCTATCTATCATCCTTCTGTATTTCTCTCTGTCTTATTAGTCCTCTTCTCTTATCCCAGTTTCTCTATTTGTTCCTTTATCTCATAGTTCAGGGTATCCTTTGATGTTTCTACGTTTCATCGCCCTGTCAAGGATCTGCTTGAACACTCTATTCTCGTCCATCCCATTTATGTGGCTGTAAAAGTTCATCCTCATTTTCTTCATTGAGGTTTCTTGGTCTTCAATGCCTTCGTACAGCTCTTTGTTCTTTTTTGGGCACTACTCTTCTCCCACTTTCATTGGCCCAAGGATACAGCTCAATATCTTTCTCTCTATTTTCAGCAGTCTCTCTCTGTGCTGGTAAACCACGCTTTCCGCTCCATACAGTACCACAGGTTTTAATACCGTCTCATAGTGTCTGCCTTTAGCCTTTCTGGAGATGTTCTTCTTATTGTAAATGTTTTTTACGAAACATCTAAGTCTGTCTAGCTTTATTTCTCGACTTTTTATCGCCTGTTCATATCTCCTCCATTGTAGTTCATCGTTTCTCTCAGTTACTTAAATTGTTTCACTGTTCTCACCTCTCCTTACTTGGTATTAACCCTTCCCCCTATTTCCTAATTGTTGGTCATCACCTCTGTCTTCTTAAACAGTATCTTCAACCCACAAATATTTGTGATATTTGTATATTTTATATTATTTATTTTTATCATTTTTTAATTATTTTCATTTTATTTTTCTTTATTCTGTATATACGGTGTGAATAGATACCCTAATATCTTTGCTCTTGAGTGTAGCCGCTGTCATTATTATAAAAATCGTTTTAGACCTATAGTTCGACCACATGAAGATGACAGCAGGGAAACAGTCTGCGATGCAGGAAGAAACTCTTCCTCTTCCACACATTTAATAGACCTGACGAGCGTTTAACTATAAATGACACGTTATGTTTGTTTACATGAATTAATTAATACATAATATGTTAATACGTAGTACGTAAGATGTCATAAAAATAACAATAATAAAAAGAAATTAACCCATGAAATTGATGCATTAACGCATGTAATAACCTCGAAAATTTCTGGTATTTGCAGTGCATCAATTGACCTACCTTAGGACGTTAGTTTAAACTCAGCGTTCTCCCTAGGTCTGCCATATTCTTGTGGTCGAGTTATAGTACGGCCTAATGTTCATTTTTTTATCACCCACTTAAAAATATTGATAGGCTTCGATGGGAATCGAACCCACACCGCTGGAAACCGAACACCCTCCAACTCTTGCCCCTTACATCTAGATAAATTGCTTTGCAAGCACTCTTTCTAAATTTAATTAGGTCTTTTTGTTTATCTTCTGTCTCTCCATCATAATTTCCTTATGCCCTGAATCGATTTAAATATTGGTCGACAATAATTCTCTTTCATTTTATTTATTTATTTGTATGATTATAAATATAAAAAACATTTGTGTTAAATGATTATCTCCTAATTATCCGGCCCACTTTTTCACTTCTGTTATTTATTCTAAGAAGACATCGGTGCCAACATAAATAAATAAACTAATTTTCGTTTCACTATCTCTTTTTATACCAACGACACTGTTATTATTTTGAGAAAGGCAGACCATTTTGGCATTAAAACATAACAAATCTAGTGTAAACAGTGGAAATTTAAGTTTATCCGTTGTCCAACACCGAATCTCAACACGCTAATTTATATTATAATGCGAAACCTCCCCTCCTGTTTACATAACAAAACAGGGCAGACTAAACACCCTAACAAATATAGTAATCTACTTGGGACCTGTTTTTGATAAAACCCCGCATCTCAAACAAAACCTAAAAATGTTAAATTTCCGACTCAGACTATTATATCACATACTACACAACATTCTAAATTGCTCCTTAGGCAGAAACTAAACGTTTATCCTGATTTGCTAATAAAACCTATATAGAATTATACATGCCAAATTTAGGATTCGCATTAAAAAATACGAACATTTCAATCCAACTTGTTGAGCCTGATAAAGGAATCGCCAACTTACGTTTCTTACAAGTCATGGACATCACATGGATTATGGGCGGTTCTCCGACGAATCTTATGGGCGCATCAACAGACTTGGACAAATTATGTCAACAACAGATTCCTGATGTATTTCGTCGAAGCCTGAAAAGGAATTGGACGAGGGACCTCCTAGTCTGACTATATAACTCTGTGGAATGTCAGAAGGATGCTGTCTCCCTCATGCCTCAACAAGCTGTTTTCAACGTAATTTAGTAAATTTGTTGATTGTAATGATTTTCACAGGTGCAATTAAAATTCTTAAGCTAAAAAATAGGATCTCTCCTTCCCTTCAAGTAATCCACGGTCAAATTGTGGCGAATACTGTTATAGGTTTCTTTCTGGAGGAATTTCTTTAAATCAAACAGAACTTAGACTATACTTTGAAGGTATTTTTTACTGGTTTTGACATGCGTACTATTACGCACTTTTAATACAGTGGACTATCGATTGTCTATAATGTTAGTTATTTATCTTAAAATGCCCGAAAGATGATATTTATTATTCAAGCTATTCCTAACTTTTTTCTCTTAATATTTTTATCCGCATCTGCCAGATACAATAATTCGACTATCTATAGGTTGCCAGTCTGTAACAATTCCTAACTAGAAGTTAGGGATTGATCCTTCTCTATAATCATGCAGTCGTCAGCTAATTAGAAGTGATTTATTGTTTACTTTATGACCCCGAGTAATTTCTTTTAATATAATTAAGGGAAAAGAGGATACAATTTTATTACTCCGCCAGCCAATTGCAGTGTAGGTATAATGCTCAAATAATACTAATATATAATAATACTAAACTTACCTGTGTAATCATTAAAATTAATGTATGTTGCCTGGGACTAGTCAGGGAAGAGGAGTAGATTATGGGGATGCACCATTAAAGCAACAACATAAATGAGGTGCAGTTGCAACCTGCAGCCTAACCACTTGGTTACAACTTTTAATTCCGCTTATCGAAAGTTGAATATCATACATATCCGCTCGCTTACTATCAAAACCTCGTAAGTATGAATTTTCTAATTCTGGAGTTTTAATTTAATTTATTATTTTCTTCACCTATGGTGTCTTCTGTGAAAACCACTCATATCTATATCGCAGCTTTCTATATTATTTTCAAAATAGAAATAAGTGGTTTTGCAAGAAGATACTAAAGTTCAATATAATATTTCTATATCAAAACTCCCAAATGTAGAAAATTCGGAGTTTTAATAGTGAGCCGATAATATTGAGTAGATTTCATTGTAATAAGGTTCTCTTGGCGCACAGTGGGTCAAACAACGTCTTGAGCACGAAATAATTCAAATTTTGAATATTTAATATTGAAATGGACATTGTTACTGTATAAACTAGGTTGATACAGTTGATTAACTAGGTTACTGAAATTGGAGGCGAGACATTAGCCTCCATTGTTCACACTTACGATTCAATCGACGACAAGTCAAAATAAAATCAAGAAATCTTGTATTTTCGCAAATTCTACATTTTTCCTTTATTTTCTCTCATTGTGTGTTTTTTTTATCAGTGAGTAAAAATTGTCTGCTAAAATGGAAGTTACTAAAGTTATGTAACTATGAAAAAACATATTTTGATCGATTGTATATTAAAGTAAATTGTAGCGCAAAATCGATTTTTAATAAGTTATAGACATTTTTGGACACGATTGGGTATACTGGTAGCTGTTATATTTGTATTATTACATTATTTTTTACATTACATTAATTAGATTACATTACATACATGCAAATTACATTACATACTCAATATATTGCCTAATTTTTAATTCAAAAATAATCTACAACTTGCGAAAACAATCAGTGTTTTTTTTTGTACAGCGAGTTCCGGTAAACTGAAATACTCTGTCTGTGAAATGATTTGACTTAATATGCAACAGGATATTGTTGAATTAATGCAAACTGCATAATCTGTGCTAATTTCGTCTCGGTTTGATGAACGAAAAGAAATAAGAATCACATCACTATGCAAATTCTTATTAATTTTTTTCGTTCATCAACCCGATACGAACTAAGTGCACATAACACAGTTATCCTCTGGTGTTTCAGTCAAATCATTTCACAAACAGGCTCGTGTAACGATCATTGACCGAAACTCAATGTACAACAAATAGCACTGTTTTTTTTTCGGAGATGATTTTTTAATTAAAAATTTGTCAATAAATTTATAATATAAATATAACCGCGGCAAGATTTCCAATCGTGTTAAAAAAAATCGCTATAATTTGTTTAATACACAATCAATCAAAATTTGTTTTTTCATAGCTACATAACTTAAGTAGCTTCCATTTTAGCGAAAAATTTGTACTCACTGATGAATAAATTAATGAGAGAAAATTCAAGGGATTATTTTTGATTTGACTTGTCTTATTGAATCGTTAGTATACATTGAAGGCTAATCTCTCGAGAACAATGTCACTAAATAGTCTAGTTTGTATAATAATACGAATAATTTCTATTTCAATATTAAATATCCAACATTTTTTCGTGCCAATGTCGCTGTTTGACCCACTGAGCGGCGATTTTGTTAGTGCTATTATGCTAGTTCGAAAGCGACTATTAAATGATGTACACGATTTCTTTTTTTTTTTTTTTTTTTTTTTTTTTTTTTTTTTTTTTTTTTTTTTTTTTTTTTTTTTTATCCACAATAGCAAGTCACGAATACCATCAGCTAAATGAGGACAAACAGTAAAAAAATCAAGTTGCACCGAACCACTCAACTGAAGCCGATCTGTTTACCTTTGATGGGTCAATAGATCTTAAAGGACTTGACGAGTTGAGGCAGCTTCGACCAATTCTCTTTCATCGTTGAACTTCAAAGGAGTCCATGTCTAGTGCTACGTGACCAGACAGTCTTTTCAAACAGTATACTGTTGCTATATTTAACTCGCTTAACAATGGGGCGATTTCTTAATCGTTTGTCTTTTACGTTTTATTTTTCGGCGGCTAGTTATATTCGAATCTCGGCTGCTTGAATTTATTGCGTTGAATTGTAAATTTAAAGTATAGGGGCGGGGGGGGGTATGGGAAGAATAGGAGGGGGATATAAGAATTTATATTTTTCTTTGCTAGGATAAACAGAAACGATTTAGATCATTATGGATTTAACTACAGTAAACTTTCATATGTTTATTAAATTAACATATTTTTGTGTTGTTTTGATCCAAAGTAAAAGTTTGGATGCTGAATTTTGTGGAATAGGTGCCTGTAGAGGGAATTATGGATTACCTATTTCCTTGTAACATTGCATTTTTAGAATGAGTTGTATTTTTAAAATAAACCACGAATAATCGTCATTCTGTGGTTAGGTTCCATCTTGGAGGATGTGTCAGAATGGTGTTAGAATCCGCATCATCTCATCTCACTTTTATGCGTAGTTTTGGAACTTTTCTTCTTCTTGTGTTCTCTTTGGAGATTGTGGGCTTCTTCAGTATCCTCTGTAGACTTCCTCTCTGAACCTTATTTTGTGTTTTTTTTTCTCTCCTTTTGTGGGGCAATATGGGGTATCAACTGAATTGCCATCTTAGAGAACTAACCTCAACTACATGTTGGTGAAATTTTGTCTATCGGAATCGGACAATCAACTCAACTTCTGTATGAGGAAGAACTCCAGTTTTCCTCCTCATTATGATATTTCTTAATTCAATTACATATTTAGAAATACTTATCTTTAAAACAGTGAGATACTTGAAAAAGTCGAATGACGCAAAAATCTTCTCAATTACCCAATCATTATCCTGAGAGCCTAATTAAAACGTCTGACGTGTTCCCGCTAGGTTGCAGCACCGTAAGGGTATAACAAGTGCAATATAAAAATAGTCCATATTCCCGCCGCTCCCGTTCCTACTTTTTTTTTTTTTTCAATTTTATATTCTCAGGCTCATATGAAGCGCATACAAAATTAAAAATACAAGTGCTAACAAGCGATACAAACAACAACAGATACAGATCCTTACTTAAGTTACGAAACAAACGACTAATCTGTACTAATATACTAAGCCCTATTTGGATATACGCAGCAGAACTTTGGGTTTCAGCAAAATACATCCCCACACATACACACACACACACAAGATGTAAACAATACAATCCAAAATTCTAAATGTACCTTGATTTATTTAGAATCACACTTAACACAACGACATGAGCATTCCAACAATAAAATCTTGCATTCACCAAAAGTACATCACATTTTTTCTGGTAACCGGTTGTTTCGCTGAAAGTTCTGGTAGCCCCGCCTAAGAGTTCTAATAATTGAAGCATAGAAATGCCAAAGAGTCTAAGTGCCTTTATAGAATGTTTTCAGAATTCTATATTTCATAATATAGCTGGAAAAATTAAAATATTTAATATAGTTGGAATATCAGGTCAATATTTTTTTAATGAAATTTTAGATTTTGCCCCCTTCAATAAAATTTCGCAGCAACGTCTCTAGATGTGTTTGACGGTTGTCTGAAATATGGTCGTCACTATTCTTCGGAGCCATGAATTAAAATTCAAGACAGTCTACAACTCAATTACAGCGAGATAGGGTTGACGACTAACCCCCTCCCCCTCCCCCCCGATTATCGAAGCAGGTCACGTAGTCAAAGTTGGTGAGGACAGAGAAGCTCGCACCAGGAAGGTGTTCAGTGGAAGTGTCTCTGGCAGAAGAAAAACAGGAACAGGAGATCTGAGTGGGGAACCAAAAATTTATTTTAAATGTATGTATTATTACGTGTTTTCGAGACATATATTCATTTGTAATGTATTTGTTTTTCAAAAACGCCATTTTCGGATAAAGGATATTGTTTTAAAATGAACTCTTATATTAATTATAGTTATGCCGATAGCACCAATAATCTTCGCCTGCAAACATCCCCCTCCCAGAACCCCATATCTACAAGATCAGGTCTGCTTTTATTATTAAATTTAGGGATGGGAAATTCTTCCCCACCATGACCCATGTTAATATTTTGTGATATACCCCCTCCCCTCCTGTTCATCTCGAGATTCCATAACAGTCATATACTTCTTAAGAAGCATATTAGGTTCTTGGAGTTTGTTCAGGTAATATCTTGAGTATATAACCTATATATCTTTAAATATTAGCTGTGTCAGGTACTATAGTCTATAAATGCTAAGGGATTCCCATTCGCAAAGAATGTACTCGGTTTTTTATTCATCCTCTAAACCAGGGGTTTCCAGATGGTGTACGCGAGGACGTTCCAGGAGGACGCGAACAAGTAAAATATATCATAGATAAAATTATCTTTTTAATACGTTCAATAAACAATAACAGTAATTATTGAATGTATCAATATAATTATAATTAAAAACGATCTACAGTTAATAAAAACAATCTAAGACGGTCACCGTAGTACATAACGACGGAAGCACTCAGTGCCGTTCTCAAAGGCCTTGAGAATCAAGTTGAGCTCCATCCAGCCTAATATTGAAGCTCTGATTGTAAATAAACAACGAAATGCTTCCAGCTGAAAAGTATTGATGCTTTTCTTCACAATGTCCAAATTTCTAACTTTGGGTGGATACACTTTAATTTACAGATTTTTTGGTTTCTTTTCAGTTTCCTCACTGTTATTTCAATTTATCATTTTCTCAAGTAAATTTACATTTAGGCATTTCTAGCCCCATTTACATTTAGGCCACCTTAGGATTAAATGAACTGAAATTCGGTATGCATGGTTGTTTTATAGGATAAACAATAATTCAGAAGTGGGGGTAAATTTCAGTCAAAATTTCGGCATATTTAAATGTCTTCGAGATTTTTTAAGTTTTTCGCAGCTCTACAGCCCCTCTAAATTGATTTTGAAGGTCTCAATTTTTTTCTGCCATCTCCGCCATTTTGATATTTTCTATTTTGTATTTTAGTCATTATTAAAGATAATTTAAAATACAACCTTAGTTAGCTCTACTGCTCAGGTTTTTTTTTCTATGTATATTTATTTTTAATTTAACTTATTAAAAAAAAAAAATTGTATGTGTGGACAGTTAATAAATGTCTTTCCAATCGTATGTATTATTTTATTCCAAATTCTGTTGATTTTATATTATCCTTATTTTCGAACTGTTCATTTTAGTGTTACTGTCAAAAATGTTGAACGACATTGTAAATAATAATTCTAAATCAGTATATGCTCAATAGGTCATATACTGTCATAACATGTTATTTATACCAGTGTCGATTTCTGCACTTAACATAATTTTGAAAAAAAAATTCGACTTGGACCCACTCTTTTGCTTCGGATCTCCTCAAATTTTATTGTTATTTATTTTTTTAAAAACATTTTATACGTTGGATTTATTTTATTCGCCTTATTCTTACAATGACCATTCAATTTTAGTGTTCAGCCCGTCTTTCAAACACGGTTCTCACCCAAAGAAAATCTTAAATAAATTTCATTGGAAGGAAGAAGTGTTTTTAAAAGATTAAATAGATTTTTTTAGTTAAAAAAGAAATTGTTCAAAACATCAGAATTAAATGGCTCATAACGCGGTTCTAGATTTTAGTATTTAAATTCTTATTTATTAGCATTAAAATAAACCTTTTTCGCTCGCATCATCCAAGGATCGTTCAGCTTTAGCCCTGGTTTTATCTTTAATTTTATTTTTGCGCAAGATGATTATGATAATTATCAACTTTTGCTGCAATAATATTGATGGGTGTTAAAATAAATATTTCCAGCCTGTTCCACAATGAGATTACTTTATCCTCTAGCGTGAAAGAAAATGACTTTGTCCTTGTGTGGAATTCACCACTTTGGAATTTTGTATTGACGTTTTAATCATTTCAAGGTTTGTTATTATAGATATCCTGGCCTATTTGTTTGTTTTTACTTCCTTGTACGAAGTAAAGGAAGTATTGTAATCGCGAAAATTTTCGGTTTTCAGATTTCAACGGAAATATCCATTTTGACCATCCCTGAATCCATTTTGACTAGTTTCGTCGTGGCGTCTGTACTTACGTACTTACGTACGTTCGTACCTCGCATAACTCAAAAACGATTAGCCGTAGAAAGTTGAAGTTTTGTATTTAGGATTGTTGTAAAATCTATTTGTGAACTTCCCTTTTTGGTCACTGCTTGATCACCGGAAGTGGTACTTAACTTGAAGATCATAATTGATTTCCATTAAAAATTGTATTAAAATACTATTCAAAACTTCTCAAATTTAGTATTCAGAACTTATATATTGATTTAAATAACATCCTAGATTTTGGTCTAAATTGGAAAACTGGAAGCGGTACTTTACTTGAAGGTTATATTAGACATTCATCAAAAATTATATTAAAATATAATGTAAAACATCTCAAATTTGGTAAATAGGACTTTTATATCGATATGAATGTATTTACTAGATTTTGGTTAAAATTGGTACCAGTACTTTACTTGTAGGTCATAATAAGCTTACATCAAAAATTATATTTAAATTAAATACATAAATCATATGTTTCGGTAATAAAGGTTACAAACGCGATTTGGTTTCCAATCCAATTAAACATTTTTATTACTTGTTTTAAGTGTTAAAATTGAATGTAAAATACTGGTTTTCCTCCCCATTTGTGAGATCAATAAGTCTTCAGCAGGAGAATAAGATATTAGTTAAGTGGGTTTTTCCGCTTAAAATGTCGAAACTGTCGATTTCCAATGCTTCATCTCGTGATATTGACAGTTTTAATGTTGTCACGGAACACGAAGAAATCTCTTGGAAACTAGTTACCTACTGAAGGAAAACGACCTCCAGAAACAAGAATGTGTCTGTGTGTGTGTCAATAGATGGATGTCGCGACGTCGAGTGTCGTTTTTAATGCAATCTGTGGAAACTAGTAACCAAATTGAGGATCACTTTTTGAGCCACCGGTTTATAGTTTAATAGGCGTACAAGGAAGTAATATGTTGTCCACATCAGATATTTTAGTTTTGTTGTTTGGGTTTTTTTAATTAATGAATTATTTTTATGTATTAAAAAATAAAAACATCTCCTAATGACTCAAGGCCAACCAGGTCGTTTATCGCGTGCTTTTCAAAATCTCAGATTTCCCTAATCCAGTAATTGTTGACAGAAATGGTCAATTTCTAAAAATAATATTTTCAATTTTTTAACCGAACAGTTTTAGCATATATTTTTTTTTTTAAAAACACTTTTTTTATATATCCAGAATTAAAACTTCAATGAAATTATAAACAACCTTGGACAGTTCTTTTAATTAATGGTTTATTCAGTTTATTTTTCCATGTATGGTTTTATTATGATATTTTTTATAAATTATCAAATCAAATTAGTGGTCATAATTTTCTTTCACTAAATTCCCTTTTCAATAGGTAACTTAATATTTTTTTAAACAAGTGTTAAATTTGTGGCTTGGTTATTCAAAATATATTTTTGCATATTTTTACGTTTTAAAAATACTATCGGATTCCTTTTGAATTTTTTTTTAAATTATCGATAAGCAGATTATCGTCATAGAGATAATAATTGAAAACCCGGAAAGTTATAAAAACTGCTCAAATTTTGGTAAAACATTTTAATCAAAGAGTTTCTAAAATTCAAAACCAATAGCCAATAGCTTTCAAGTTAAGAAATTAGAATTTTATCAATACAATGTTAGATTTGAATAAAAAAGATAATTATTGCTGTCAAATATAAAATAAAAATATTTCAATATTACTGAGGAATTAAATGTGTGGGAGGTAAGGTAGTTGCATCATACCAATTATAACAAATACATAGGTATAAAGGACAAATGCTTAATATGGTTTTGCGCATGATTGCTAAATAATAATATCCCTATTGAAATATTTTATATTATTTTAAATAATGAATGGGGCGAAGTTGTTAAATGGATTGTTTGGTATGTTGGAGAAAACAATTTTATATAAAATTATACTCGTAGTATATGTTGAATTTTAGACGATTTCAAATAATTATAATTATTTAATTATAGTTGTTGATGTATTGCAGAAAATATTACTGTATGGTGATGGCGATAAAGTCCCGAAACGAGACAAAGTTTTGTACGAGTATAATATGATTTAGTTCAATAAATCTATTCAATTTTTAGTTGTTCCTGAGGACTTCCTTGTAAATATAACAAGAAGAATTAAATTATAGTTGGGAAATATAAAATATTTAATATAATTGGGAAATCCGGACGGTACTTTGTTGGGAAATTTTAGATAGCAACGTTGCGGTCGATACCTTATAAATTAATAAATATCTATATTTTCTTATCTCATTGGCATTATATAATAAATTAATATTATATAACATTGACATTAAAAGATATTGTTGAGGTATCCATCTAGCTACGATGAAAATGGTCAATTGATGAAAGAGGAAACGACCCTAGAGATTTCCCAGATCCCGAGAGATATTTAATGGAATCCTCTCCGTCGTTATGATGGTGTTATCTTTTTCTTGTCGATGGCAGAATATTTTCTGAGGAAATAATTTGAGGGAAAAAGAAATGCAATATACAAACACGAAGAAAAGAAAATTTGTCCAACAAGTATTCTATTTATATATGCCATTTCTACGGCTTTTTGACTAATGTAAATAAGTATTGATGGCAGAAGAACTTCAAGTTAGGTTAAACCTGTCAGTGACCCATTTATTATTTTTAAGAAGCTCTGAAGGTTTCCAGCTAGTTTTAATGTTCTTTACCATTTTAATATTTTAGCCCTTTTTTCTTGCGTGCCTCCATATCTATATTTTGAAATATTTCTTTTATTTTTAAACAGGTATAGTCAACATTTCAAAAATTAAAGTTAATTTTCCTAGAAAATTTAAAAATATCATTCCTAAGTTTTTAGCAAAATTTTTTTAATTAAAATATATTAATAAAAAAAAATGTATTTTTTTGTATATAATTGGAATATTCCAAAAAATCAACCCTCAAATACCACTGAATATCTAATCAGTTAACTGGTAGGATGTGTTAAAATGTCTTAGAGTTGTGTGCTGCCTTTGATTCAAATATGCTTTTTTTTAGCAGTTGATGTGAGATGTGCTGTATTTGTGTGTCCTGTATTATCCTGTCCTGATAATGTCTTAATTTGCAAATCGTTGACTGTTTAGTTATTTACTAGTATTTGCGTTTTAATATTCTTTCTTATTATAAAAACTTTTCTACATTTTTCTTGCATGCTTTCATATTCATTTTTTTTTTAAAGTCAGCATTTCAAAAAAAAAAAATTCTCATAGTATCATTGCTAGGTTTTTAGCAAACATTTTTTATAACTCAATTAGAAATAAATTATTTTTTGTATACAATTGGAAGATTCCAAAAAAAAAAGCTTCAAGTCTCTCAAGTATGTGTATATAACTAACCAGTCAATAAGTAGGATGTGTTGAAATGTCTTGGAGTGACGCTGTGTTTTTTGGGCTGTTGATGTGAGATGTGCTGCAATAGTCCTGGATTTTTTTAACATTTTGATTTGTTTTACATTCTCTCAATCGCGTGCACTAATTCGTAAAGCCCGCCTTAAACGGTCAATATTATTGTGGAAATATTATTGAAGCAATATTATATAATATTATTATTATCATTATATATATATATATATATTTTTTTTTTTAATTCGGTATTGACTCCAGTTCTCCAATCTTCGGTCCAGATATCCTAGGAACAATTTATTTTAAAAAAAACCTTAGTTTTTTTTTTTTTTTTAAATAAACCTTTCTTAATGGTTCATTATTTATTTTTATTTTTTTTAAATAAACCATTATTCTTCCCTTAATATAAGCGACCAAGTTTCGGATCCATAAAGAACAGTAGGAAGTATAATAGTTATACAATATAATTATATAAAGTATGCAATAAAAATGTACAAAAGAAAATCGGGTATTATTGCGTTTCAATGTCTTATTGCGTATCTTTATTATTATTATTTTTATTATATAATAATAGGACAGTTGTTGAATAAACAATAGCATATTGGTTGTATTACAAAAAACCTCAGACCTCTACAGTACAATCGTTAAAAATATTTTCCCTCAAATGAGAAGTTACTTGTCTGAAGTACAGATTTTGAATTAAAATTTATGTACTTTCATGCAAATATATAATAAAAAATTAAATATCAAATAATACAAACAACATTTCCTTAACATTGTAAATAAAATACACATATTTTCTGAGAAAAAAAAAATTAAAAAATTATTTTTATTTTTAATCCCTATTAACATAGTTTTTAGTCCGTAGTTGTTTTTTCTTGATTTTTATCTTAAATGACCCTTAGCTTTTACCATAAGAAATTCCAGAAAGTTAACTGTCCGGCTGTTTTTCGTTCCTCAATTCCCGAAGATGGAACTAGTGGATATCAAATTAATTTGAAATGTCCCCTTCCCCTTTACTTGCAATAAGGAGGAAATTCATTCGAAGCAGAGAGCAAGGTTTCGCCTTCGCTAGGAATATTCGCTCGGCTAAACCTCGAGGTCAAGTCGTTTCTTAGGAAAGAGTTGAAGAAAGTGGAATGGCCCAAGGCGGGGGGCCCAGTGATGTATGGAGAGTCCCAGGACTGGGGGCGGTTCCAGGATCGTTACTCGAGGAGTTCTCCAGCTCCTGCTCCAGTAATTACTTCTTGTTGAGTGCCGCCTCCTTTGTCTCTTCCGTTGTACAACACTCCCTTTATTCTTGATTTATCTTGTTCCTAACTGGTAGAATATGTGCGCCATAGAGCATGAGGGGTTGAGTCAACTTGGAATGTAATACTTTCTCTGGAGTTGATGGTTTCAATTCCGTATTACAAGGGGGGTCGGAACATCTCGAGACCCGCAGTGTCTCTTCCTTAATAATATTTTATATTGCGAGGGATCAGTTGTTGTCATTTTGAGAGTAGTTTATTACCTTCTTTCCTTATTTGAATGCCCATTTCATCGCCAACTTAATATTTTATTATAATTTAATAAAATGAAATTAATAATATTCACAACAAAATACAAACAAATATTAATTATTTTTCTATTAAATCACAAATAGACTATTAAGATCAGTTCATTATTGTTCTAACAAATATGAGCTAATTATCCTTTGATGACTCTTGGACATATACAGTATTTCTGTATACATAATCATGCAGACTAAAAGAAAGTAATCCCGAAGATGGGGAAAAAACCCCGAAACATGGATACAGTTGGATAAATAAAATAAATGTAAGACAAGAAGTATAAAAATGTAGGGAATGTCACCGTTGCTAATTGTTAATAAAAAATAAATAATTAAACAAAAAACTGATCCTGAGTGCTGCCGAGCATATTTATATAAAGGATATTATATTACAAATCTGTCTAGAATAACTTGATAACTTGTAAGATAAGCCACCCCTTGGACCACATAAAGACATTAAAAACCAAGTAAATTAAAACAGATTAAAGTTAAAGTAAAATAAATATTAAAAAAATAGCCATAATTATGTACAATATTTGCATTCAGTCGGGAAACTCTGAACTCGCCCTTCCTTCCACGTATTGACAGCAATGCAGTACTCATGGAGATCCCAACGCTTCTCTCTAAAGCTCTTCTCTGGTATTCAGAAGTATTAGAGGAGCTGCACTCAGGGCTTCGTTTGAGAAAACTCAGATTATAAACAAAAACTTATTAGTTTATTTTGAAATTTTCCATGGCGAAAATGTCTCTATCCAGTGACAGATAATTACTGTCCTATCATCGTTTCGGCAATGTGTGAAATGCTTAATGATGACCGGTTAGAAACTAACTTCGATTTAAGAGACTTAGGTATTTATTTATATATTTTTTAGTATTCTCCTAATTATTCGACTAATACATTATTAACAAATTACTCTTTTTTTCCAATCTGATATTAAAAAATGGCACTATCCAACCGGAAGAAGATTCAAAATTTCTATTTTTTTACATCTTGGAAATAGCTGTTTTACTTTTGCATGTACCTACTTTTTTACTTGATCTAACTCCGTGGATTAAATTGTTCATAATGTATTTTTAATATATATATATGTGTATATACATAATAAGATGTGTATATCTATCATCAATATTTACCGCAATAACAATTTATTTTAATTTTTTATGAAAATCTTCCACAATTTAATAAAAGTTTCATATTTAAATGATGAAAAATTGATATTTTTTTTATTAAGAACTAAATATCAATAGTAATGACTAAGAAAATGCCCGACTTAATGTTTTAAAGTTAATTAGGAACAGTGATAAACCTACACAGGCAAACTTCAAATATATATACATATAAACACACACACGTGCGTTTGAATATTAATATTTCAATTTTTTAAATATGTATTTGTATATTTTTATATTTGACCTTGTATTATATGTATTCTGTATAAATTGTACAGAAGAGGATTTGGTTTATTTTAATAATTAAAATTTAAGACGCGAGTGAAAGAAGATGCTGCGTAAGAAATTTTAGAAAGCTGATTTTTTCTTAGGAATAAAGTTGTACTTATTACATGCTTATATCCGCCTTGTTACTTTATCAACTCAAGATTCTTGGTTTATCGCATGATTTCTCAGTGAATTGAATAGATCAAAGTCTTTAAAAAATTACATTGCATTGATACTTTAATTTATCATTTTTTTCTAAACCTTAACTTTGTAATATAGGGCCTTCATCTATTCATGTCTTCAATTACTTAATATGACAATTAATTAATTAGTATAAATATGGTATATTTAAAAGTTTTAATATATGTTTTATTTTGTTCTTTTGCAGGTAAGAGCTTGAGATCGGCCTGCTATAGAAATGAAACGAAAGTATTTAACGTCCTGATGGTAATATTGGCTCCTTTTTATTGTAAAATATTTTTACAATCTCATGGTTACAATAGCAAGAACCATGAATGAATTAGACTCTATTGTTAACTTAAAAAAGGGTTTCTAGCATATCCAATCGCCTGATTTAATATCAGATGTCGTGATGTCTTACTATAGACATATCAGTTCCATTTTCTGGGATGTATAAATGATTGTACAATTTTTTATTGTTTATTTTGCATTTTATCGTATAATTATAAGAAGGGAGAGAGTTAATAGATTTAAAAAAAAATTAATGAGACAGAATCTGACTTATCAACTAATTAGAATTTTCCAAATAATAATATTCAAAATAAATAATATCAGTTTTTATAGTCTGCTCTCCGTATTTTTTTTTTTTTTTTTATTTCTTTATTACTATTTTTATTTTTTATTTTAAAAATTCATCTTGTTTGCTCCCAAATCATATCATATTCGCTTCTTATCTTACTTTTCCTTCGCCGCGTTTGCCCGACATAATGTGGCCAAGACAATTTCGTATAACGCGAAATTCCAGACAAGAGAATTGTAATTAAAAAATTCTTGATCTTAATGACATTCATTAAATTAATTTGCAAAAAATATATATCGGTACCTATGTAAGTATTTGTATACATATCCATGTAATTTAGCATTTAATTTATTCAAATATGTAAATTTAATCGGGAATTTTTGTTGGGCGCTTGTTTTCTGTCCTCTCTTTTTCTCGCGACAATGCTTAGCCAGTTTTATCTATAATACATCAGGAGGGGTAGGTCGTTCACACTGTTCTATGAATTTTAAAGTAACGCACAATAAAAACCATATGTTATTGGCTACAAATTAATTTTCATTAATTGAACTTTTTAATTAAAAGAAAGAAAAAGTGCTCCGGATTATCGGGTTTTGAATATGATAGATACGTATGAGCAGAGTTCTACTTTTCCGGAAAGTAATATTCCCTATTCCCATTCTTTTACCATAATACACAATAACGCGAATAATTTCAGATATCACTTTTTCTTTTTTTCCAAATTACGCTGTAATTATTCATTTTTATTTTATTAATTCCATTAGACTTATTATTTAAAATTAGTATTGTTTTAATTAAACAATTACATTCAGGGATAATGAGTTACTATAAAGAGAAAATAATCATCTCCGAAAAAGTCTCAGAGGTATATTTTTCAACAGCTGTATTGAACTCGAATAAATTTTTACTGAATTATGATATGGTATAAAATTGTTTTAGTATTAATTATTAAGAGGAAACGAATCCCTATACTACTACGTGTTAACATTAGGATCATTTTCTCAAAATTCATTTCATCAATCACTTTCAATTTTTTTTTTTCTTGGAGTAATATTCATATTTAGTGCATATCCTTAGTTTTTTTTGAGTATTTATATCTAAAAGATCTGGGTTTTTTTATTCTTTAAGAATTTTTTTTTTTTTAGTAATCGTGTTTGATGTTTAAAATATTTAACGTATTTAATTTTTTTAAGTATACAAATATTATTATTTTTCAATTAAAAAAAAACAACTTATTTTTAATATAATAACAATAACTCTTATTATGTTTTAAAATGTAAAAATGGCATAGACTGTGTAAAAATGGCAACAAATTCACACAATTACTTTCTGAGAAAATTTTCTCCATTTGTCAAAAATATAAACTTTCGGAAACCTAAAAAAAAATGAAGTTTACAACTTATAGATTTTTTTTTTATTACTTTATGATTCGAAAGATGTTTGTTAATTGGTTTAATATTATTCGTTATAGTTTCTGAAATACTATTATGTAAAAATATTCCTACTGCACTGGATTCGTAAATTATCTGAAAAATTTTTAGTGCAGAAGTGCTCATATAAACTTTATTTTCTTATTTGTTTTGTTTTCTTCCTCGTTCTCCTAAAGGAAAATATAACTGGCTGTATATAGTAGGATAGTTTAAATAATTTGAACCATTATGATAATATAGTAATATTTCTTTATTTTTTTCTCGATTAAAAAAAGTAAATTCAAAAGTCTCAACATTAAATTTATTTATAATAATCCACCTGCCACGCTTCGCTGTTTGTCCTTTTTCAAGTATATTCAATTTAACCAAAAAAGATTATGTTTTTTTAATAAATCATTATTATTGTTTTTATCAATAATAAGCATCAATGCAACAACAATAAACTATTGTTCATGTAGTAACAACTATCTAGTTGTTAAATATCTGCATCTAGTAACAACATGGGTGTGAAAGTCGGACTTTTTCGGCCAGTGAGCACCAACAGCTCGTCACAGGCTTATCAGAAAGCGTGAACCCATGAGGAAGATGGGTACCTGTCCCTGATAAGGTATCGCGCACATCAACTGATAGCCCCCCACTCCCACCTCGATCCTAGTAGATTGAGGGACCAACGTTTGTTATTGACGAGTTTCCGTTACGTAACCGATGACGTCAGCCCCATCTCTTATTCGTCCTAATTACTGTAATTATTCTCTAGCTGAGACAGGACTGGGCCTCGGGTGGAAAATATCCTAAGCTGACATCTTTACGTTCAAGTCCTCACTAAATTATTAATTTTCTTATGGCGTTATTATTTATTAATTTATTTTATTTTAATTGGTATTATTATTATAAAGGAAAATTTCTTTCAAAATTATTAATAAATTAATTATATCGTTGTATTCCTCTTGGATGGAATGTCTCTATAATTGAATCCTTGGAGAATCACGTCATCTCCATTTTTTTTCCAAAACTGATTTTTCTATCCAGTTAAGCCTCCACATCGATTCCACGTAAAACTTCACATCTCCTGTACGAAGGTAAATAGCAATCATATGACATAATGTTTAATTTTTTGAGTAAAAGCACTGTCCAGAAGATAGTGGTAGTATACAGTACACTTTCAGTTTGTAGTCTTTGGCAGCACTGGCCTATAGCAACAAAGAGCGGTTGAGAGGCTTTTGGCCCTAACGTATTCTGTGTGATCATTGTCAGCTTTGCCCCATGGACCCACTGATCGGCTTTACCCTGTGGCCGATAAATTAAAACGAATCAGGATAAACTGAAAAATACGGCACTCCTGGATATATTGAGCAGTTTATCACTGATGTCGATAGAGTTTGATGCACTAAAAGAAATAGACTTTGAAGATGTAATTCATAATTTCGCTAATAAAAAATAAAGAAAATAGCTCTTGTAATTTTTTTATTTATTTTTTTTAGATTTTTCGTTACTTTCATTTTAAATAAAATAATAAATTTTACTAGTATGTTGTTTATTTCTGTTTTAATCCAATGTTGTTCAGAAAATAAATTCTCTAATCTGGGCCCAACTAAAGTTAAAGACGCCCTGAGAAATGTGAATTCTGGACCTTTAAAAAAGATTGTTGATAATAATATTTTTTTACCTTTACTTTATGGCCTATTAACTGCACATTACTTCAGTCATTTGAGAAAAAACACATTTCCGATGAAGTGAATAATTTCTTTTAGCATGTTCAACTGAGTAAACATATTGTTTTCTCTTTAAACAAGTGGTTAGGGTTCTGCCAATCATTTTATTAAAATACAAAAATATGAATACGAATTATAGTAATGTCTAAGAACCCTTTTTTCGAGCTTACCAAAAATTTACTTCATTGGAGATGAGGTGTTTCTCTAATGGCTGATTTAATTATATGCTGCTATTAAACATAATAAATTAATTAAGTTAATAAATAAATTAATTAATAAATTATAAGATAATAAATAAGTCCAACTGAGTTGGCCTCTCTGCCCTGAAGATGGCCTAAAATTTAGGACGAAACGTCGGCACAAAATATATAAGTTCGCTTACGGTAGTATAATTCTTTGACCGCATCCCCCGACCAACTTCTCTCTTTAAATATAAATATACGGTCAACAATAACTCTCTCCATAATGAATATTTTATTTGCTTTCGAGGTATGCCCCTACAATGGTGATGGCTACAATAACTATAATTTTGTAAAAATATTTAAGCGTTAAAGTCAAAAATATTATTTCACAATGTTGCTATGTCAACGTCATCTCCAAATACGTTCTGACATAAGTATATATGAATAGAATATAACATATAACAATAAAATATAAATATAACATTAAAATATAAATATAATAAAAACAATGCATAAATAAATACCTTTAAACAGCTTAAATACACAAATAAACAATATACGATACATGAATAGACCCGCATCTATGATCAATAAAATCATTCACTGACAATAAACGATTTCAATCTACAACATTGCCTAACGTAGTAAAACAGGATCTTATTGCCAATTCTAAATAACTCTACATAATTTGATCTATTCATATTTACGAAATGAGGCAGGTAGTGATAACGGAAAGTTGTATTGATAGTGCACCGGACAAAAATATGGAAAAGATCCCCAAGTTCATTTAAATTGTAAATAGAGCAGTTTTATTTCGGCTTGAAATAATAATGAATATTATTAAATGTTAGTTTAATATAATAGTTGCCGGATAATTTAATTTGCACTAACTCCATAGGAAACGGGGAATTTAGTCCGAGATATGGCTGAGGCTTATCACTTTCTGAATACATGAGAGGATATAATGGACTGTAATTAGGGAAGATCAGTTTTTGTGCGAGATGATGAGTCGGAACCTAGGCTAAGTTCTGGACTATGATCAAACCTGATCTTAAGTCTCGAATAAACTTGTCCCAGGGTAGATTAAGTTTGGCCATAAATTAAACAAAGAACGCCTAAACTCGCGAAGCTGAACGGGAGCCGACATTTTTTAACTAGTCCTCTTCGGCTCCTAATATTATATAACACTTAACAAGTATTATATTGTTTTCCACGTCAATTGTAATCTTTTCCAAATCAATTGTCACCTTTTCCATTTCGATTGTAACTTTTTCCATTTCATTAGGGATTGATAAATTATTTGCCACTTCTATAAATTTGTTTTATTGAAAACTAGTTTCGAATGTTATACATTCATCCTCAGTTCTAAAAACACACAAAAAATTCAAAATATAGTTTGGTATTATTATACATATTAAATTATATTAATATAAATCAGTATTATAAAACATTTCGAATGTTTTGTGCTCAGTTCTAAGAGCACACAAAAACATTCGAAACTAGTTTTCAATAAAACAAATTTATAGAAGTGGCAAATAATTTATCAATCCCTAATTAGATTGATCCTTCTATACCATCATGTGGATGTCAACTGATTTTTCCACTTTTCCAATTCAATTGTAACGGAATCTGACATGAATTAATTCTATTTATTTATTTTATTATTAAAAAATATTTATTTTAATTACAATAATGAATTTTGAAATAATTTTGGCTTATTCTTCCAACATTTTTTATTTATTAGATAATTTATATTATGTGCTAATTTCAAGTAGTAAATAAAATTGTTGTTTATTTAATTTTAAATATTTCTTATTTCTTTATTTATTTGGAGGGAAGCGGGGGAGGGAGATGGATTTCATCGATTTGGTGATCGTTCATTAGGTTTTCGAAGTTGTCAAATTTACTTCCTAAATTTTGTTCGGCCACGAGCATTTCTACTAAATTATTAGTTTTCAAAATTCATCAGTATATGTATCGTTAACTAGGTTTTCAAGGGCGCTATTTCCAAATTTTCGATCGCGATAGCGCATTTTCTATTTTCCGTTACTGATGAAGTTTTCTATGATAAATGGATTAATAAACTATCCATTTATCATAGTAAACTTCAGTTGTGGAAGGTTCTGATTCAATTTTTTTAATCGTAATGATCGCTCATGCGCATTTTGCATTTGTGTTATTTTTAAGATGCTCTCTATGATATAGACATCGTTTATTAGGTTTCCGAAGGTTCTGATTCCATTTTTAGAATTTGATTTTATCACGCCTGCGCATTTCGCTTTTCCATCACTATTGAAGTTTTCTATAATATAGGAATCGTTTATTAGGTTTCGGAAGAATAAGCCAAAATTATTTCAAAAGTCATTAATGCAATTAAAATAATTATTTTTCAATAATAAAATATGATTATTTCATCTCTGGTCGGGTTTCGATTGAAATGGGAATGGTTACAATTGGAATGGAAAAAGATACAATTGACTATGAAAATTCGACAATTGATTTGGAAAGAGTTACAATTAAAATGGAAAAGGTTATAATTGGAATGGAAAAATTACAATTGAAATCGGAAAGATTAAAATTGACTTGGAAATGCTATACATATGTAATATTAGCAAAATTTGTAATATGTATGTGTGTGTATATTATATATATATATATATATATATATATATATATATATATATATAAAATTTATAGGACAGTCAAAATGTTAGATCGCATGTTATCGGATCATAAATTTGATTAAAATTAAAGAAATGTTCGAACTTTTTTTCAATTTCGTTGGTAATTCATATGTGTGTAACAGCATTTTTTCAAAATTTAATGTTTAATCATTGTAAATTTTCTCAGGAAGTTCAGGGTGGAAAATTTTGGATTAAAAATCATTTTATTCTCTTGTTGATTTGTTTCGAAACGGTACACAAGAACCAATCTTTTATTCTTTATTAAAAGTTGTTTATGATGTTGTTTTTTTTTGTTGAATTTTGATAGATTACCTGAAACCTGTAATGTTGATATACTATGCAGTCGACCATCCATCATTTCTATAGTGGGCGCACCCAGTCTCTGTAATGCGGGTACCTGGCCTTTCATGGGGTTGGGCCATAAACCTGGTGGTTGAATGTGAATGTTGAGCATATCACATTTAATAACCGCTGGTTAAGAAACACTGCGTTCTTCTCAACTTTATTGAATCCTTTTTCTCAAGGAGAGAATTCATGTGAATACATGTGTCTCCTAGATTTTGATGAAACTTTTTTAGGTGAGTCTAGGCCTTAAAATATTAGACTGAATAGAGACCAACGCGCCCCAGGAACCCCGGAAAAAAATCGGAAGTTTGCATGTGCAAATACATTTTATTTTATATCTCTGGTTCTATTGAAGGTAGAGAATAAGTTTAGTACCAAAATGTCCATATTACTAAGCAATATAATGAGAAAAAAACAAGAGACTATATTAAAATATTATGCTTGTAAAAATATTTAAAAAAAAACCCTCAAAATATTGATTTCGGAGGGGAAGAGGGGAAAACGTTGGTTTTCTCAGAAGCCGAGGTAAGATTTGGATTTCTCACCTCAAAAAACAATTTGTTTCAATTATTATGAAATATTATATAATATTATGTATTATGTATTATGTATTATCATAATATTATGAAAATCGGAAAATATTTTTTTTTTGTGCTAATAATCAGCCAACCAAAGAGGAGGACCCCCTTTAGGTTTTTTGAAATAGTTTTGCACATTTTTCCTGCTTCACATTTGCAATTTGCAATTTTGCACAATTTTATACCATAATGTAAGATGTTTAAAAAAAAATATTGAACAATTTCTAGGATCAGTAAAAATCCGTTTTTAGAAGCAAAAACCAATACCTTGGTTTTAATTTTTAAAAAGGTTTTCACTATGAAAGTTTAGCCCGGAAATTAATTTTGTATATTTGTTTTATTCATTATAGTTTACTTGTTTAAACGTCTGTTTAACCTTCGAAATCGGCCAGTTTATTCAGAAATAATTGCTTAAAATGTGAATGGTCATAAAATCATATTCACACCTTAAATTTTCTCTTTTTTTCGTGAAAAAAAAAGTATGACATGACCTATTCTGCTATTTCCATCAAATAATTGTAAAATATCGCGTGATAAATAAAAAAAAAAAATTGTTAAGAACTTTTGATAAGTAAAGAGAGGAGGGGAATGAATAACTATTGACTTAACTGGACTTAATTGATACCTGTACTTATGTATGTATGTGTGTTGATACCTGTACCTGTTCTAAAGGATTTTTTTTCAGTCCAATATTTTAAGATCTAGATTCACCTAAAAATGTTTCATCGAAATCTAGGAGACACATTTTGAATCTTCTTGTCAGTAAAAGTATGAAAAGCATGGGTTGGAGTGTTGTTTTGCCTCCACGCAGAGAGGCGCGAGAGGGGAAGATAGAGAAGAAGTGTTTTTTATTTTATGCATATTAGTATAGTTTATATAAAATATATATATATATATATATATATATATATA
Source organism: Rhaphigaster nebulosa (assembly GCA_948150685.1). Lineage (NCBI taxonomy): Eukaryota > Metazoa > Arthropoda > Insecta > Hemiptera > Pentatomidae > Rhaphigaster > Rhaphigaster nebulosa. Next base: position 25,292,099 of record OX411312.1, read on the forward strand.
TATATATATATATATAATTTGCACGCTAGCGTTCCTCTTATTTTATTTCACTATATTTTATTTTATTTATAAATTTTCTTCGTTTGGTTAACTATTTTTGTTGATGGTAATTGCAACTGGGTTGAATATATTTAAGTTGAGCTTTCCTCATGGGATGAAGCCGGAATTGGATGCTGACTCCCTGATCAGATTCTACTTTACTCCGCTAGCAAGTTGCTACCTTAATATTTATTTATTCAAATATTCGTGACCCCATTGTGCAAATATATCGACCTTAGAGCCCTAGCTAGCTTCCTCTCCTATTCTATTCCTTCGATAGGCTCAGTTGTTGGATTCGCTCTGTTGGCAGTCACCTTTTAATTTTTATTAATTTAGATTACGTTTATTTAATTTAACAATAATTACCTATTTTAAAAAACATTTTTCTGAAAAAATTAATTGAATACGAGAATTTCTCATTACATTGTTAGTCTATTGTTCATTTGAAGCATTATGACGAACAAAGTAATATTTCATACGTATTATACTGGTTATGACCTCTTCTTTTTGTTTTGTTAGAATGTACTAAAAAGATTTATACAAGCAGTATTGGAATTGTAGGTCTTGAAGGTAAAACGCTTTGCACCTCTACAAATCTACACCTCTTGAGGATATCAGAAAGGCATTTCTTGATACCGAAATCAATCACTCGAATATTTATACATTGGTAGACATTTCATAGTAAAGTGCCCTGTTATTAGGTACTTTTTGTAAAATTGTACTGGAAGTTCTCCAATGCAACATTTACCAATTTATTTTATTTTTTTTTACTCTATAACTAATAGTCTTTTGAAACGTTGAGAATTTCCTTAAAGAATTATATCGCATATGTGTTTTAAAACTTTCAATTTTTTTCAAAATTTTTCTAAAATAAAGTTTTTTTGGGAATATGAGATTGGCCCAATATGTGATAATAATATGAGATTGATTGTATGTATTCTTTATAAGAGACCGTCTCTTATATGTTTATTTTACAAAAAAAAAAAATAAGAACACTTCTTTATAGTTCTGATTATCTGTTTGTACTAGTACCCAAATAAATTTTTCCTAAATTTGGCGTTTTTGATGGGAAATCGACTAGATATCTTTATTTACATTCTTATTAGAATAAATAAAAGATAACTTATTATTTACCAACAATCTATCTGTTTAATGTGTGAGCCTTAAAAAACAGAACCTAGAAAAATTATTATAAAAAATATCGATAAAAGAGAAAAATTCCTTTCGTGTCTCATATTTATCACAGGAATTTTTTTTTAACGCAGGATGTACTTATTTCATAAATTAAAAGGTTTAGGACTAGTGATTAGTGATAAATAAACTATAAGAAAAGCTGATTATAGGCAGTAAAAATCATCATTAAAAACAACTTACCTTGTAGGCCAAATCAGCCTTCAAATATAAGTCGCAAAAATTTTCTTTTAACACGTTTTGAATAATTGGAATGCCCCGAGTTGGGAAGGCTCCAATTGGCAAACGTTTTGCTTGCCCAGTGTCTCAATGATCTCCAGCAGGCAGTTTATGAGCCTTCAAGTATGTAAATAATGAATGTAGAGGAGTATCTCAAAATAGGATCCTTTCCTATATTTTGATATAAATAAAATGTGCCTATTGGATTTTAATCCCTCCTTACGAAAATTGAAAAATTTTGGTATCTGTTGTTCTTTTATTAAGCAACTGATAGAAAAAATATAAATAGAAAAAATATCTGTTCATTTATTCTATAAAATGGCTTAGTAGACAAAAATAATTATACTTATTATGAATTATAAATTTCACCCTAATTATTGTAATTAAAATATAATAAAAAAAATGTAAACCCAATTACTCTGAAGTCAACTTGAAGATGGAGAAGTAGAAATGAAATGGTGATGCCTGTCTTTTGACTTTTTTTTTTTTTTTTTTTTTTTTTTTTTTTTTTTTTTTTTTTTTTTTTTTTTTTTTTTTAACCTGCGGATTCAATTTGATTTAAATGGATACAGCTACCTCAGGAAACGTAATGGCTTTGATGAAATTGTCAAGGGAGCTGTGACTAAATGAAACGGCGATGAGAACGAGGTAAACGGAACAGAATCACGACGCGAAATAGGAGATTCGTGACGCTCCGCAAGTAAACTAAATTAATAAGTTAGCTCCCCTCCCTTCTCCCGTGATCGTTAAAAAGTTGAGCAGGTTCCTTCAAAGGGAAATGGGGGGAAATCTCTTAAACCAGCGCCCTCTCAATAACCCTTTGTTAAATATTTCTTCCTTCAAAGGTTTTTTTCTTTTCTTACGTGTTTTTAGTATAGGTACTATATAACTATATACTAGTACGATTGATGTTACATAATATTATATAAGTACAGTGATTTAGGCTAGTTAATTAATTAATACTACGTTGCGTGTTTATAATTACATGTACTACAAAATTCCAAGGTGCATGCACCCAGAAAGTGATACATTTCCTGAGGTGCTCAATCGTTCTAACCTTCTCCGCTATTCTTTTGTTTAATAATAATGTTGTTTATAAACATGAGTTTATAAATACTGACACTGCTATAGTACAGAGTACTTTAGTCGAAGATTGACGACAAAAAGTATTCAGCTCTTGCAGTCTAAAACCTAAACCAAATCTATGCCGGGATAAACTCAAATAAATCAAGGTTTTAATACACTGCAAAAACTCAGGTAATTTTCGTTGATTCCAAACCCCTTTTTATATCCAATACCAACTTCCCTAACATATACCTAAATGACCATCCCATCACTTTCTGCTCCTCTTTTAAAAACTTAGGCATTATTATTGACCAAACCCTCATATTGCCTCCATCTCCCGACGGTCAATTTTTACCCTGAAACTATTTCATTGCTTCCGCCATCTCCTGCCCAAACCTACACACAGACTCTTGGTATCCTCCCACATCTTTCCCACTTTGACTATGGCTGCGTGATGTACAGTGGTATCTCGAGGGATCTCGGAGACAGTGTGAAAAGAATCATGATGAGCAACCTTGTAAGATTCGTTAATCGGATCCCCAGGCGTTTCCGTGTTTCCCACCATTTGGCTAAGTTAGGGAAGCTCTTTCCCTCTTTCCGTTGACAATATTTCCTTGGCGCATTTCCTCATCAAATAATCAACAAAGATCTCCCTTCCTTTGTCTATGATCTCTTCTAATTCTAGTCCTCAATCGTTTACTATCCCTTTTCTCAGATCTGCTTCATTCACCATTTTCTGGAATTCGTTCCCTCTTAAAATTCAGCATGCCCCTTCCTTAGGCACATTTGAAACCCTCCTATTCCAATTGCTCTTTACAATCCAGCCAGACGCTGGCTACTCATGTATTATGCAATAAGACTTTCGTTTATTTACTACGTTTTTATGAATACGAATAAATATATAACATCACTTAATAGTTTTGTTATATTTTCGCTTTGTAACTGAAGGAATTTCTTTCTTTTGCTTTATATTGTCATTTGCGATTTCATTTTAACTAGATTAGAGTAATCTCTTTATGTTTTAAATAACAGAGGTTTATATTTTTTTATGGTTACCTTTATGCTTAAAGGCTGAATTTATTTTTTAGTTGGGGATATATTTTTTCATTATTCTTCATTATGTTTTTATTTCACTAATATTGATAACTACGTAAATACTTATTTATTTTTTTATTCATTTTTAGTAGCAGGTCATTTGCCTTGAAATCGGTAATTATTATTTTTGTACACCTTTGCTATTATTAAGGAGCATTATCCCAGAATAAAGTTTTTTTTTTTGTTTTAGTTCTATTCTATTATAAAAATTACGACGGGTGTGGATATTAAAAAAAAAAAATTCCCCGATAGTACCGCAATTACTCGTGAATATCGCAGAATAAAAATGATGATTGAAAAAATAAAAGAGGTAATAGTTGGGTGGGTGGTAGGTCTGCAGAATAGGAGCTGCGGAACAACTTCAATTCGAGTCTAAGGGCGGGCCAATATCCCTCACCGTGATACTCAACCGCACCTTCGAAGGAGAAAATTATGCAAGAACTCCAAGGATGGAAAATTAAATTTCCTTCGCGCCTGCTTTATACACCATCTTGTTAAATGACATTAAAATGCATGCACATTGCTGGTTTTGTAATTAAGCCAATGAAGTTTTTATTTGCTTGTCAATTTGCTATAACATTCGTACCAATTTAATAGAAGAGGGAGTATGGTGAAGGATTTTTTTGTTTATTTTTATTTTTGTTTACCTGCTGATTCCCCCTCCTTCGTATAGGGTCGATCTGATGACAACACGGTTCATTGCCTTACCCGATAAACACCTTGTGCGCTTTTATGATTTATATGACCGTTCTCTGTTTTTTAATATTTTTATATATTATCGAATATTTATTTTTTGTTGTAAGTACTGATAAATAGTGAATTAATTACAGCATAAATATTTGTGCTTTAAATAACCGTTAATTTTTTTTTTTTTTTTTTGTGAAAAAACACAACTTCTCTTAATGTATCTTTATTTTTATAACATTAACATTATATATTAGAAAAAAAAAAGAGGAAAATTAAGATAAAATAATTTAGTAATGATTATATTAAAATTACATTAATAGTTGAAAAATATCTTAAGGAAGAAGTTGGTCGGGGGTGTGGTCAAAAAGTAACACTTTAATAAGTATATAAGTTTACTTATATACTTTCTTTCTAAAATTTAATAATACAACAACAACACTGTACATGTTTTTCTTGGTGTGAGTTTTTGTTGACCATAGATATATATTCTAAGGGAGAAGTTGGTCGGGGGTGCGTCCAAAAAGTAACACTTTGATAAGTAAACTTTTTTAATTAATAGGTTTCATATACTCGTATTTTACTATTCCCTGTGTAAATAAATTAATGTTTACATTGTTATTTTATTTTTTCATTAGTCACTTCTATTATGTAATTTAGTGTTATAATTTTCTTTTTACACTTCATACTTTTTTATCTTAGTTGTAATTTCTGTTTTTATAATTTTTTACTCTTACTGGTACTGCCTCTGTCGTTTTTCATTGTTGTTATTTTGTTTTTCTTTTAGCTCTGAAGATGGCCTAAAACTTAGGCCGAAGCGTTGGTACAAAATATATAAGTTTACTTATCAAAGTGTTACTTTTTGACCAACTTCTCCTTTAAGATATACATCTATGGTCAACCAAAACTCACTCCAAGAAAAATATGTACAGTGTTGTTGTATTATTAAATTTTAGAAAGAAAGTATGAAAACCCAGATGATGAAAGTATATTTCGGAACATTGGTTTGTTTGAGAAACAAATGTTAATATTATAAAAATAAAGATATATTAAGGGAAGTTGTGTTTTATCAAAAAAAAAAAAAATAATTTAGTGATGTTAAACTTCCGAAAGTTGAGTAGAAAGTAGAAAGTAAGTAATAAAGGTTTTTAAATGTGGTTTTAACGGAGAGCCTCCTTGTAAACTATGGTGTGAGCACCATCTGGACGGAAAACTGAAGTAAAATTACTTGATTTTAAGCCTACAAAGTCTAGAAGTTTGTGTCCTAAGCTAGCCTCTCTCACGTACTTCCGGCTGCGGCAGGCTCTAAATAACCACAATAAGAAGTTATGTCTCAAGTCCTATAGCCATTTTTTTATAGCGGTAAAAATATCGAGGTTTTTGATCCTATGCCGTTTCATTATAAGATGGCGGGTGGCAGGTTGATATAGCTTTAAATCTTCTTACAGACCAGTATAACAACGGAAAAAAGTTTCATCGAAATCAGTTTCGCCGATTTCTTGCGAAAAGCGGGCCAAAAAACCTAACAGACGAAAAATTTGTTTGTATTACTTTATTTATTGTAGTTTAGGAAACAGATATATTTAAAAAAAAAAAAAACTATACCACTACAACCCATGAAGTGTCTTGGGTTCAGTACTTGGTAAGGTTCCTAAGCCAACGATTGTGCAAGAAGGTGATTTGGCCGAGATCACGCTCAACCACCAATTACCTCCCCTCCTCCTCCTCCAATAAGTATATATGTTTAAATATAAATTTACTAATTACCAATGTTTGAATCAAATTTGTAACCTTCTATTTTCGTGAACATAAGTTTTAATTATTGGGATTATTGTGTAAGTTATATTTTCTTAGAACACTAGTGTTCGGAATAGAAGTAGAATAATAATATAGCATACATTTGTAATTCCTGCAATATTATTAATAATGTTCTATTTTTTATTTGTGTAAAATATTTGGTCCAAAGAAAGATTAGTCTACTCAGAAGAATTCAGTCAGCTCTACAGTGCCAAATTTAATGCTCCGCACCCAATACATATAATTGAAGAGATGAAATAGAAAACAAGAAGACAGAACTGTGAAACTGACGTGTGAAGTTGATCGGATTGCTAAAATGGTAATCTTGATAATTAGAGTTTTTGATAGGTTTCAGTGTAGGAAGGTCTGTTGGCAAAGATTGCTAGTGTTGTCGGTATCGAACGTCTGGATTCGTTTTAAACTTATTATTATTTTAATTATTTTATGCTTTCGAGATCACAGGGGTTGGGTGACCCTTTTGTGGCACACACAAGTGCACAAAGTGGGTTCTAGACCATTCAGCTGCGTGGTAAACCAATTACTTTTCCTTGATCAAGTAACATTGTGCAAACTTTATTTTAGTTTTTCAAAGGCTTCTAATTTTTTTTTTTTTTCAAATTATATGTAATCAGCTCATTCAGTTCTGAATCAAAAGAATATTAACGCAAAGTTCATTTTTTTAATTTATAATATTTACGTACGTATGTTACAACACACGGAAAACAATGAAGATTTTGAGTGGTACGTATAGCATCTCTTTTTTAATTGCCTCTTTTGTTTACATCGTATCCTTTATCCAAACCATTAAGCCCCTCCAGGCAAACCTCTCTCTACTCCTTTATTTTATTTTCTTACGACATATATTTACTTTGCCTTCCCCCGCTTCCTGCCTTCTATTGCTCTTTTAATTGCATGTGCCGGTAGGAATCGCTGTTTCTTTTTCTCGTCCATTTAACTCAATTGCTTGTAAGGCATCATCCAACCCCTGAATTGCTTTTCTGGCTTCTGTAGGTTCCTGACCTTTCTCTTAATTTAGTTCATTTTTACAGTTATTAGATTTTTGATAACTCTCTCTAGTGAGTGGTTTGCAATGCTTGTCAATTATTGATGTAAGGTATTGCATTTGCTTATTTTTTATTTTTAACTTAGAATCATTTTCCTCCATTAGGGGTGTTAGAACAGAAAAAATTTCAAATGCGTTTGTTGTTATTTTTAAATACTCATATTTCCGCTTCTGCAAATGTAAGCAAGAATGGTTTTCGTTTATCAGAGAAAATGTACCATTAGAGATTGCAAAAAGATTTTTTTTTTATTTTGACTTAAGTTGGAAGTGCAGTTATTGAGTAAAATTGACAAATTTTGAGTTTTATTGAGAGATGCTGACGTCACAGTGTACCGAGCTGTATATTTAAAACGCATATATGCCCAAAATAAGCGCTTTATGTAATTCTACGCACTTAAAACCCCGCGAGTGTGTGTTAGACACAGCCTCTCTCCTATATTTTTTAAAGATTGATTTCTTCCTCCAAGTTTTTTTTTTCTAGTTTTCTTTTATAGTTATTTTTATAGTTTTTTTTTCTGGAATTTGATTATATACCTATATATTACTACGATTGATGTTACATAATATTATATAAGTACAATGTTTTATGATTGACGACAAAAAGTACTCAGCTCTTTTTGCAGTCAAAATATATGTTTTGATTATATTGACTATATTTTCTTTTAAATTGATTTAAAATCCTTTCTTCAAAAAGTCTAATAAAATTCTAAAAATAAATACATTTTATTATTATTATTTTTTTTTTTTTTATAAAAATTTATATACAAGGTTGGACATTTCATCTTCAACAAGACATAACTAGATCACATGAGATTTTAAAAAATGTACCCTATCCATCTTTTCCTTCCTTTTATGCAAATGTTGAGTACTTTTCGGTAATGTTCGCAGTCGAATAAAAGAAAATAACCTAACCATATCACAAGTAGTTAGATTAGGTCCGCCCAGATTACAAAATGCTCATAAAGTTTTTGCTAAATGGTGTTAATTTGATTTTTTTTTTTCAGTTTAAACAGTTGACGTGAGATGTACTATCTCTATTAGTTTCGTATGCATTAGGTATTTGTGTTATGGGATTATGTATTTGATCAAATGGGATAATTTCTTAAGATTTGGGTTCATTAATCTGACTTAGTTGTACATTGTAACTCTCATGATACCCAGATTGTCGAAATATTGGTTAGTTATTAACTACTATTTAAGAGAATTTTTATTTTTTTTTATTTTAGTAATAACGTAGTCTCTTCGGTAAATATTAACCTCTTCGTGTCAATTTCTACGTCACGATAAGCAATGCCTCTCAGCGAAATGTCTAACCACGGATTTATTCATTTCAATCACACTTTTATATTTAATAAGGATGAGTTATTTATTGTCCTATCGTTTTTCATCTGTTGTGATTACAGCCATTCAGGGCGTTGGAATTTTGCAATTAAGAAACTTTCCATTCAATTACCGGTTTTCCCATTTTTAGTATCAAAGTTAATTTACCGTCCATCGTGCTATCGCTTTTATTTACCATCAAATAATTGTTTGACCTTTCTGGAATTTGATAGGTATTGTTCTCGAACGACAGGTGAATTCCTAACTTCAACTCCTGCCTGTGTAAAACTGGAATTCATTGGGTTGCTATAGGAACAGAATGCACATCAGTTTTATAAATATATTATCATAGACCAAAAACAAATATTTTTTGCAATAATAGTTATCATACAAAACATCACCTTAAAGTAGAAATAATATTTTCTCATTTTGTTTTTGTTATAGTCCTTGAATAGGGAAAATCGTGTTATTGTAATCTCCTTTAACTCTTATTATTGCTAGCATTTGGCATTGTTTGACAAAGATGCAGAAAATATCAAACTAAATACAACAAAGGGTGAGAGTATTGTTGACCGTGGAAATATATGTAGGAGAAGCTTGGTTGGGGGCCAAAGAAAAAACCTATTATATTGTGCCAACATTTCGGTCTAAGTTTTAGGCCATCATCAGATCAGAGTGACGTATAGTCGAGCGTCAACTGCCCAGCAGGATAAAAAAGGAGACGAAATATTTTTACAATCTAATATTTATTTATTATATACATCCAAAACGTGTTAAATATATGCAAAGATATAGCTGAGAATTATATAAATAAAAAATATATCACATGAGATGTTATACACTTACAAACTAAAAGAAGACATTTTTAGACCTCAAGTAAGGAAGCTTCTAGGAAGAAAATTTAAATGAAAAGGAATTGGCAGCATTAAAATGTTTTCTAAGTGTAGATAAAGGATTTATGTGCAACAAGGCAGATGAAAACTATATAAACCTCGTAGATGGACTCTTGATAGCCTATGAAATACTAGTGTGTCACTTGTCCTTAAAAATAAAGTTTTTACTCTCCCATTTTGATTTTTTTTTTCAGAAAATCAGGTACAGTAAGCGACGAACAAGGAGAGTAGTTTCAACAGGACATCAGGACGATGGGAACAAGATAACTGGAACCCATCTATCTTGGACGGCTACTGCTGGATTTCAAAAAGAGATGATGCTATTAGCGGAAAAGTAGAAGTTTTTGCCGCTGTATGACATATAACACTTCCAAGCAGCCAGTTCCTTTTCATTTTATTTTTCCTGAAAACGGGAATCACCTAGAAGCTTCCTTATTTGAGGTCCAATAAACACGTTTTACATGTTGATATTAAATAAATATCAGATTGTAAAAATATGTCCTCTCTTTTTTCCCCTCCACCACAACCCCTTGCAACAAAAAACTGTACGTGTTGCCGTAATTAATCTATCGTTTTCTGATTTAGGACTACAAAATGCCTCATGTACACCTATTCTCATCTATGTTACAAAAATCATGACGATCTTTGTAGTTGACGTACAAGCGTCAACAGCGTTGACGTACAAGGGGTCGACCGAAACGTAGATGGGATGATTGCGTTAGGTCCAGCCTATAGGGTCTGATAGATTTCAGTGGAGAGAGGTTTGTGGGTAGGGACTCCTCGTGTTATTTAAGTCGAACCTTCGGGTTCTTTAAGCCATTTTATATAATTCAATTCAGTGCATTTTCAAAACATGGAATAATGCTGTTCTTTCTAGAGGTCGGCCATTTTTCAAAATTTTCATCTTGTCCGACTTATTAATTTCCCCGACGGTGCCAAGAGCTTTCACTTTTCAAGTAGTTCCTGGGTTTTTTAATTTAGTAAAAGAAAAGTCTCTTTGGCCCTCGAGGATGAATCCTAAACCGAATTCTTTTATAATCATTCCCAGGCCAAGCAGCAACTCAAGAGAGCAGCCGGCCTCTTTCAATTCAATCCTTTATATTCTGCTATTGACCCATTTTTAAAACTTTTTTAATATATTTTATGTATTTAATTTGTATGCCCACTGATAATCAAAACTAAAAACTACTACTTCTTTGGATTAGGTTATATCCTGATTTTTGTTAAAAAGTGACATTGATTGACCTGTGCCCGATTTGAATCCGGACTGGATGGATTAAAATTTATATCGTGGCGGACACACGTATTGAATCTCGACCTTTCCACTCTGGTCAGAATAGGTTAGTAACCTAAGGGATGGCATGTCCTTTCCTTCTTTGCTGGAGGATATAAGGGCGTTGAACCCTAAAGAAACAAATCTTGAATATTCTGAATCAGCCTGTTCTGTCTGTCTTGGGCTATTATTATTTATTTCCTTAAGGGTTATTATTATTAGTTTTAAAATTTGCTGTATGTAGCTCTGTGGTATATATGCCCATGCATATATATATATACTCCTTCATATATATATATATATATATATATATATATATATATATATATATATATATATATATATATATATATATATATATACATACTCCTTCCTGAAGTTTTTTCTCAAAATATTTAAATTTATAGCGGCTCTCAACTAAGTTGATAAAACCCCTGAAGTTTTATCAAAAACGGATCAATATTCTAGTATATGATGTGTCCCTAAAAGATAACACAGTTATATTTAAATTACAAATTAACTATGTATATAAAATTGTATTTGTTCTCTTAAACGTTTTTGTTCCACCGATTACCATTCTTCCATTAACTATGGTAATGAAGGAGGTAAAATGGTAGAAGTTTAGTACTGATTAAATTGACCATGACCACATCAAATAATTTCATCCGTTTGTGGTGGCTTCGTTGCTGCTAGCCACAGACCGTAGAAGAGACCTTGTAGAATCCTCTTACCGGGTTTTATTTTACTGCTGTTGCACTAACTTTGGCCTGATTGTATGTATTATTCTCTCTTATTCCATTTATTTATTTGTATAGAATATATTATAAATACTATAAAATATATACTATACCAATGAATTGTTAATAATTCGATGCAGAATTTGTTTATTAATTCAGTGATGATTTCCAATCGCATTGCATTGCTAAAAACATAGCCTACTCATGCATCCTTACACTGATACATTTTATAGTAAGAATAAAAATCCGCAATTTCTGAAATTTGGGGATTAAACTTAGTGGAGCCCAACTGTGTCTTCTGAAATTTCCTTTGAATTCATATTCAACCCCCTAACTTTCTCCAGTACCTTTCCATCTCACATAACTCGATTTTCGATGGAGTAGGGTATATTTTATGACGGATTCTTGTGGTAATTCAAATTCTAAAACGATGTTATATCGGTGAAAATATTGATCCGACGCTCATTGGGGCAGGTGAACTAAATTTGTGGCTTAAATTAATGGACGAAATTTTTACAGCAAATTATCTCTGAATGGACCATACAATAATATAAAATCTCTGTTATGTCAGTTAATAATAAGTAGAACCAAAATAAAAGGCACGATGAAATTGAAAATGAAATATTATTAATAGCTAATGGTTTACTAAAAAAAAAATTATATTTATTTGACTAAGATTTAACTGCAATAGATTAACGCTGTCATTTGACACGCTTTTCGTCCTTCTCCATTAGCGTTTTTTCCCACTGGTCTGCTTGTATTTTTTTTCTTTTTTTTTTTACTGTATAGCAGCTTTCCTGGGGTACAAAGGTTTTCGCCATTCGATATCTGAGGTCCAAAAACCCTGATTCTAAAAGTTTAATCAAAATTCTTTGGCGTTATTTTGCGGTCCTTTCTGCAAACGGAATGACAAAGAGTAAAAGAGTAAAGGATTTCTGGCAGGTGTTCTTTCCTTCCTTTTTACCATCCCTTGGCAGCTAGAAAATTAACATCATTTAACAAAAACTTTATGAGCATTTTGTAATCTGGGCGGACCTAATCTAACTATTTCTGATATGGTTAGGTTATTTTTGTTTTCCCTGCCCGAAATCAGACATAGAAAATTTTACAGCTAGAAAAGTTGCAGTATAAATATCGTATAATCCAGAGTGGGAGTGTTAAGATTCATTTTGCGGGCACACAGTGAAAAGATACTAACTGTTCCAGATGGGAATCGGACCTACACCGTTCTGAAAGATCCACGCCCTCACACAAGATATAACTTCTTTTATTCTAAAAATGAATAAATATTTTATATTAAGAATAATATATAAATAAATATTCGGGAAATATTCGATAGAACCATTTCAAAATACAATCACTGTCTGTTTTTATGATAGGTTGCCCATCGTCAGGTAAAAGGAAAGTTGTAACCCGTTCTGTTTTAATTGAAACTGCTTTTAATTTTAACTTTGTAATAAAACGTATTCTAAATTAAAAAAAAAAGGCTACATAGCTTCATACTACAAATAAATGATTTTTTAGTCATAGAACTTTAATGACGTGCTCTAGAATAGCATCAGATTTAATTAAACTTTTAACGAAAAATATTGCAATCTATTACATCTGGGTATTAAATAAGACAGGATTAACTTATTCGCCATTGATAGTTGGTTTTAAAGCTAAAATTCCTTTTTATTTGAAGTGAATTGTAATTAAATCATAATTAAATTTTTGGAATTATATTATACTTTTTAAATCATCTTATAATTTTAATTTTAAATATATTTCAAATAGTTACTTATTAATAAATTTATTTCAGACATATAACATTTCTACAATGTTTAATTTTTACCCAATGGGTAAAACTACTAGTAACGTAAAGTCTACTATAAATTAAATTAAGGTTAAAAAAAAGTTACTAAATAATGATGGAATTAACCGATGTATTGAATTTAATTTACTAATAATAAATTTACTACTCATAAAATATTACTCCAATTATTTTTTTAAATATTTAATTACCTCGCATTACATTACTAATTATCATGCAATCTTTTTAATGCTAAAAAGTAAAATTAACCTATATATAATATATTTATATATATAGGTTAATTTTAATATATATATTATTAATATTTTTATATTATATTTTATATTATTAATTATTAATATATATATATATATATATATATATATATATATATATATATATATATATATATATATATATATAGCGTTGTTATTGAGAATTTTGCGTTTTTATTAAGATTTAAATTTAATTCTTTTGCTGTTCCATGAAGAAAACATAATAGAATAATTTACAGATTTATTTGGAATGGAAGAACTGAAATAAATAAAAAATTAAAAAATAAAAATAGTGAAACAAAATCGAAAGTATGCAATGTATATATATATATATATATATATATATATATATATATATATATATATATATATATATAAAATTCCCCTTAATAAACATGAATTAAGATATGTTTTTCAATTAGGTGATAACATGTCTTACTGAAAATATTAAAAGATATTTCAGAGTATGTAGCTTTTGCTGTTATAAATAAATATTTTATCTTATCAAAATATGTTATCTCTGGTAGGAATAACCTTTTCAAGAAAACAAACATTGCTTACTTTCGATTTTTTATTCACTATTTGTATTTTTATTCGTTTACGTAATTCTTATAATTTAACATTCCAAATAAATAATTTAACAACAAAATAATTATAATATTTTAGTCTACATACTTAAACAAATAATTACACAAAATTCACTTAAAAGCGATTTTAATTGATTGTAGTTCTCTTCATACAATGGATTAAACTTTGATTGGCTTTCTGTAACTCCGCTATTAAATTGATATACTTATCAAGCGAACATATTTGAAATGCTAATGTTAACATGTGTTAATTACTGTAAATTAATAGAATTAGTGTGTAACAGAATAACCATTATTTCAAGTAATTGATTATACACGAGTTCGTTTAATAATTTTATTCATATCTGGCATATATGAAAATGTATTCGAAGAATAATTACTGTCTTTGTCTATTTATACAACTAAATATGAAAGAAAATATTCATAAATATTTACAGTATTTAGCATTCATTGTTGATGTGATTCGGAAGCGTGTATATAAAGGTGAAATTCAAAGAAATATGTGTAGTGGAAGGTAGAGGAATTTCAAATCGTACAAGTGATTCAATGTAATGTGGTTGTTTGATTATTTAAATAAAGGTTATGCTTTTGGCGTTCGAAGCTATTGACTATCAACTTTGTACTCAATTGCTCGATAAATTGTATCAGGTTTAAAAAGTCTCCAGACACTTCGTTTGATCGGCCACAACAAAGAAATTAAAAAAAAAAAAAAAAACCTTAGTCCCTGTTGATAAAATTCAATCAATCGAAAATCGGCCGCACCGATAAGCAACTAGGTAAAAGCGCACATTTTCTATACACTTTTTTAATCTAAAATTTTTATACAAACCCAATCCTTGAACAATTTTTAATTTGTTAAAGTTGTATAATTTACTTTGTCTTTATTGATTACTCCGCATATGAGCGTGAGTCAGTGACTCTTTGCACGCTAAATTACGTGCATGTCTGCGTTTTATGAACTTCATTGCTAATATAAAATATTTTTTTAACTAGCACAACTGTTGCGGTGCTGAGGATTCAATATTAAACTTGCCAAAACTGTAAAGAAAATTTAGATTATTAACCTTTAATATAAATATATTTACTCTTAAATGTATATAGAATTTAAAGGTGACAAAATTAATGCCAAATAGCTACCTAAACAATGTAATTTTAAAAGATAATAACATAAATTCTTAAATTAAAATATTCAAATTTAAATATTTTAATAATAACAGGAAAACAAATTGAAATAACTGATTCTATTAATTGCAAAAAAAAAAAAAAAAATGAACTTCTCAGTCAAAACAAAATGTAATGTAGGATAACAAAAAAATTTGAGCTTTTGAATTAATATTGAACCAATTTAAATTTAATTAAAAATTTTGATATTAAATTATATACAAACTAAAATTAAAGTGCTATTAAAATATTATGATATTAAATTATATACAAACTAAAATTAAAGTGCTATTAAAATATTATGATATTAAATTATATACAAACTAAAATTAATATTAAATATATCAAAACAAAATTTAAAAAAGGAATATAAAGTGGTTATACTTGACAGAAAAGTTTTGCGTTCCTCAGGACTCAGAAATTACCGGCACTTAGATATCGACGTCGTTTTTTGAAAAATGCTTAAGCGCGGAAAATTCAAAATTTAGATTTGAATTTATTATGATTAATTTATTAAACACCAGCTCCATCGATTCCCGCTCACGATATAACGACCAAAAAATCGGAATGGTCTAATACCGACTAGTGATAGAACTAGCACGTAATACTGATGTCTCTAAGTCGTCATTCTGGCCTTGGCCAGTGCCTAGAAGTCTTGCCATTTTAATATAGAAGTTTTGCCATATTAATAAATTTCCAACTGCCCACGATAAAGAATAAAATTAAAAAAAAATATATTGTTATTTGTGGACAAAACGTTTTATGTGTTTCCTGTAAAGTTTGCTAAACGGCGCACAGTGGGGCAGAACGCCCTAAAACCTGGCATAAACCCAAAAACTGGATGTTCCCTTTTGAATTTTTTTTTTTTACTGAGTTCTGAACACAGCAGGAGTTAGCGGATCTCATGCAGACATCGACATGCACCTCGACATGTTATGGAATGCACCAGCTAGCTCCAAAGCCCGCAGTCTCAAACTAACTTTCAGAGTGTTCCTATCAAAAGTTCTCTTTAAGTGCCTCCCGAACCCTGAGTATTTGTGATTTTTAAACCAAACTAATACGGATAGTTCCTGATGTAAGTAACTAAATTTCATATTATATCAATTTTTATCTTTCATAAATATTGTTTGGAGAGTTTGGAGAAATTCGTTAAAATTAATGCATCCAAATTAAGTTTGGATTAACTTTTAAAAAGTGCTCCACACTTCTCCTCAAAGTTGTTTACCTTTTTTTGTTCAGTATTTATCTGTTATTAAGGGTCAGGATCGAAATCTTGCTCGAAATTGTTTTACCGCGAAATTTTTAATCTGTTATACAATTTTTCATAAAAGCGCAATTAATACCCGACTTCTTTTTTTAGTTGTTCCTGCTAATACCAGTTTTATTTATATATCAAGGAGGAAATTATATGGCATAATTAAGTCATCAAATAAGAATACTATTGAGGAGAAGCAAGAATATCTTTAAAAAGTCATTTCTGAACTTACAAATTACTCCGAAAATAAGTTGCCAGACCCTTTCCATGCATTATCATTTTTTTCAAAATTTAAGAACAGATGGGTGAAAGTTAACCGGTCAGAATATAGATTCCTTAAAAAGAATTTTATATGGCTAGAGGGCTCTGAAAAACTGAGCTATTATGTAAATTTGCCAGTTATTAAAAAGATGGGACAGCTCAGACGTTTTCAGAATGTGCCGAGAGAACAAAACGGAAGAAGACTGAAGAGTTACGTGTTAATGGAGGAGTTAGCATATGCAACTGGGCAGACAGACACATCTGTCATTATCAATGAAATTACCAGTTCCACTCCTATCAGACCAAAAAAATGTAGGCTAGGTTTCATATATCTCTTACAAGATCTCCTATTGGCAACTATAAAATATCATTTAAAATAACAGGCCTCAACGAAGACGTTACATGTCGTTTTGGAGTAGTATTGAAAACTATTTCGAGTGGATATAATGTAAACATAGACAAATTTAGGAATTTTACCCAGGAAACTGCAGAAATGTTTGTGCGCTTTTATGGATGGCATCCAATGCCATATCAATAATGTCATATCATGATTTATTACCTATCTGAGAGTTAAGCGAAGAGACACAAGAAGCTAGTAATAAAGATTTTAAACAAGCACGCAGACACTTTACAAATGACCTCAAGAGTTGACACCAATATTTAGATATTTTTCACTATCTTCTAATACATTCTGATCTGATAATTTCATACTTGCGGCCATTACCAAAAAGGAAACTAAAAACTTTCTGTAATGATATCCTCCAGTTTTTAGAAATCCTTGAAATTCCTACCTCAAAATATGAGGCCCAAACAGAAGGAATTGCACTGAATAAAGAAAGGAATATCGATTAAGATAGCATATATTCGTCAGAAGAGTAATTTTTATGCATATTGTGTATATATATATATATATATATATATATATATATATATATATATATATATATATAAAAGTACATATGTATAGTGTGTGTGTGTTTGTGTGTGTGCGTGCGTGCGTGCGTGCGTGCGCGCGTGTGTGTATACTTAAATGTTCATTTTTAAATTTGTTAGATAAACCTGTAATATTTTAATATTAGTAGATTTTTTTTACTTTCCCTTACCTATATACGAAGTATATAGTAAGGGGAAGTATTGCGATCGTGAAAATTTTCGAATTCGAGTTTTCAACGGAAATACATGTTTTAAGGTCCCCTGAGTCCAAATGACCAAGTCTCGCAAAATGGTCTGTGTGTTTGTGTGTATGTGATCAGTCTAGCTCAAAAACGGAAAGCTGTACGATACTGAAATTACATATTTAAGCTTAGCACATGCATGTGATGTTACAGCAACATTTTCGTCAAAATCGACTAACCGGAAGTGCCACTTTATATAATCGATTTTACACATTTTTACAATTTTCTCGAAAACGGCTCTAACGATTTTGATTAAACTTGCCTAAATTATTCTTCATAAAGACCTTTAACTTTTCATTTATGAATTAAATCACCGAGGAATTGCAGGGAAAAAAGTTATAATGAAAAGAATATTTTATTTGCGCATAGCTTAAAAAGTATGCATTTTACGGTAATTTATCTGTAGAGTTTTAGGAAAGGCAATTAAATCATCTAAAAAAGAATAAAAAAATCATCAAAATCGGACCAATAATAGCAAAGATACAGCGCATCGGACTAACCGGAAATGGTAATTATATCATGGATATTACAATTGTTTACAATTTTCTCGAAAACGGCTCTAACGATTTTGATGAAACTTGCCTAAATTATTCTTCATAAAGACCTTTAACTTTTCATTTATGAAATAAATCACCGAGGAATTGCAGGGAAAAAGTTATGATGAAAAGAATATTTTATTTGCGCATAGGTTAAAAAGTATGCATTTTACGGTAATTTATCTATAGACTTTTACGAAAGGTAATTAAATCATCTAAAAAACAATAAAAGAATCATCAAAATCGGACCAATAATAGCAAAGATACAGCGCATCGGACTAACCGGAAATATTTATTATATTATGGATATTACACTTTTTTATAATTTTCTCGAAAACGGCTCAAACGATTTTGATGAAACTTGCCTAAATTATTCTTCATAAAGACCTTTAACTTTTCATTTATGAAGTAAATCACCGAGGAATTGCAGGGAAAAAAGTTATGATGACAAGAATATTTTATTTACGCATAACGTCAAAAGCGTGCAATTTATGGTAAATCATCTACAGACTTGTATGAAAGATAATTAAATTATCTAAAAAACAATAAAAGAATCATCAAAATCGGACCAATAATAGCAAAGATACAGCGCATCGGACTAACAGGAAATAGCTATTATATCATGGATTTTACATTTTTTATATTTTTCTCAAAAACGGCTCTAACGATTTTGATGAAACTTGCCAAAATTATTCTTCATAAAGGCCTTTAACTTTTCATTTATGTAGTAAATCACCGAGAAAATGCAGGAAAAAAAGTTATGAAGAAAAGAATATTTTATTTTCGCATGGCTTAAAAAATATGCAATTTATAGTAAATTATGTACAGAATTATATGAAAGGTTATTAAAGTATCTAAAAAAAAAATTTATCAAAATCGGACAAGTATTAGCAAAGATACAGTGTATTTTATGAGGAGCATAAAATAGATGGATAACCAAGCGCATCCGAAAGGAGATAGAAGCGACCGAACCTCCTCCCACCAATACGCCAATCTGTTGCAAACAATACGCTCTGTAACAAATTAATTTAAGAATGCAAAAACGGAAATTAACTTAATAATTTTTACTTTCGCATTATTTAATGGAAAGAAAATGTTTCCATAGAAACTAAACCAGCAACTTTTAACATATATATTTGCAACTTGACAAAGTTAAGATATAGAGGTAGTGTACAGAATTGTTGTACTAAAATTGTTTTAAAAACTATTTTATTATACTTAAGTGGGAGAAGAATTGAATTCTGCTGAGTTTATTTCAAGTATTGTTTATGTGAACTCTTTAAAATTGTATTAAAAAGATGTTTATTATAGGACGGTAAGGGAAAGTTGTGTGATGCGTGCACCGCACCAGATTTTTTATTTTAGTCTTTGACATAACTCCTTATTTATAGGACTTTTGTGCCTTTAACTGGCATAATAGAGATTTTATGCTGTTGTGCAGACCATTCACGTTATAATTTGTTGCAAAAATTCCATACATTAATTTATGCCAGAAATTTAGTACATCTGCCCCACTGTGCGGCGCTTACGCCTTTTTCAATAAACGACGTTGATGTATAGTGGTGACATTTTTTTTTTATTTTTATCTTTTTAATCATGAAGCTCTTAATGTCTTTGTTCATTGAAATCTCGAAAATAAATAAATCCTTCGGTTACTATTCTTTCACTACTTAGGGATGTTATAAAAGTAAAAGATTTTTTTTTTTTATAGACCAACATTACAACCTGCCACATTCAAAAAGGACAATGAATATTAGTAATTAAGTAGGACCCTGTTAATCCCGAATACTGTGGTCAGGAGTCTTCCGGATAACGTGAAAAGAGATGGTATGATAGGTTTAAACAGAATTCTTGATGTTTATGACATTTACTAATGCAATGTAAATATTTACATAAGTATAGGAATCTTCATTTTACTTCTTTATTTTACTGATTTATGAATAATCCATGCAGATTGAATTTTAATGTAATTTTATTAAGCGCGTCTTAATCTGTTAAAATCAGCTCGTTTGAGTTTTGGTGTTGATTATGTTCAACTTGGAGCTGGAGTGTGTTAAATGAGATCTTTGATTAGGCAAACATTTGGAGTGCGCTAATGTATAAAGGGACCAGGGAACCTGGTCTAAAGCGGGTTAACAGTAATGAGAACCGCGATGTTAGTGGTTAAGGTCTTTCCTTCTAATTAACTGATTGGTTAATTCACTCTCCCCACCCTGCCTACCGCCTGATCACAATAACCAATTAGAATCAGTAATGGAGTAGAAAGTGTAATCATCGGTCGTTCACTCCCTTGGCGATTGGGTATCTACGTATTATATAGAGGTGGATTGATAGAATTAAGTAATATCTATATTTTTATTATTATTATTTTCTAAAATCTATTTTATACAATTTTACGAAGATGATGGTCGGGTTGCGGTCAGAAATGAAACACACAATAACGAAATAAGGTCGAGATTTCGGCCTAAGTTGAAGCCTTCATCAGGGCTATGAAAAACAAGATACGCGAATAATAGACAAGAAAAAGAAAAATACATTTAATTGGATCATATGAGTTAATGTGAAAAAATAAAATAGTATACATATAAATAAACACATACAAATATAGAAGTTATACAAGAGGAAAGAATATAAAGTGGAATAGTAAATAATTAGAATATAATGGTAATCGTTAAATGAGCACCGAATACAAAGAAATAGGAGTATAGTATAAGATATATAAAAAAGGAGAAAAACGAGAAATTAAAAAATATTCTTGATTCGATAGCAGAAGACAAATAAATGAAAAATTTCAGACGGTTTATTTGAGAGAAGCAATCTAATTGTGATTGTTCTAATAAATTATACATAAAAATGAAATGAGATGGAAAAAATCTAAAATTAATTTAAACAACTCATAAATTGAATTTTCTAATTACTCGGGTCAACAATTTAAGGGTTTGTTGCTAAAAGGAGGTAGCGTCCATTTTTTAAATGTTAGAAAAACTAATAATAATGTCTAAAACTTCAGATTTCTAAGTTATGTAAAAAAATTATTTTTGTATTTCTTCTTTTTCTTCCACCCAAGTCTATTTCAGCGTAGGGTGTGCTTTCAGCCGTTTGTGCCATACCTCTCTGTCTCTGGCAAGGTTCATCATTTCTTCTATGGTCTTCCCTCTGAGTCTCCCTATTCATTCCATTTGGTTGATACAGGAGGTTCTTTGTCGCCCTCTAGGTCTTCTTCCCACTGGTCTTTATCAAGTCTATGTGGTGGTTCCTGCGGCAGACATGACCATATCAACTCAGATGCCTTTTCTGCAGGGTTTCCGTCACCGGGCGAACTTTCAGCTCTTCCTTAATCCTGTCGCTCCGGACACAGTCCCTCCGTGTTTTTCCCGAAATTCTCCTTAGAGACCTCCTTTCAGCTGCAGTAACACGACTTTGCAGCCTCTCTTCCAGAATCCAGCTCTCCGTTCCATAGAGAAGTACTGTTAGCAAAATAAACTTGATTAAGTTGAGCATTACATCTTTGTTTACATTTTCCTTAATTGTCCATACGTATTAGGACAGTATTTTCAGTCGAAAATTGAATTTCCAGACGATGTAACACAAGTTTGATTATTGAAGCTACCTCTTTTTTGCCACAAAATAGAAGTTCTATCTACTTCTTGGGAAAAAATCGATTAAAAAAAATTACCATTACAATATTTTATTAATTTTGCACTTCAAGTGAAATTCAGTATGTATATTGCCATATATATACCACATTGAAGTGCGAATGTGAAAATCGCATTTTTCGAATGTATTATTTTTATTAATTTACCAATAGCATATTTAACATGAGAACTAATGATTGGAGCAACAAATTTCTGGTGCAAAACGAAAGAATTAATTTATTTGCCACAAAATTGTACATATAAGTCCAAACTCTCCAGGGATGGAGCCCTTTTTTGCAGCATACCCTTCAATTTTTAAAAGAAAACTAATATTTTATTTTATTAAAGGCAATTTATTTATTTCTGGAGAATTAGAAAAGTTATAATGAGTAAAACGAAAAAAAAAAAGAATTTAGAAAACGTTGCAATAATCGTAACGAAAATCCGGAGGTTCGATGCCGAAACCACCTCTCCTACGTTTTGGTCTCTAGCCCTCGAAGAGTCAATGACATGTCGGCTTAGAGCTTGTTAATTCTAATGGAATTCGTTCGTAAATAAAAAAAAATATATAGTAAAAATATTTAATGAAGTTCATTTTTGAGTCCATTTTGTTTTATATTATCATAGATATGTTATAAAACAAAATACAACATCAAATTATCATATTCAGCCAAAAATATATAGTGTGTTTCTCTTCTCTTCCAGCGGTTTGTTTATATTCATACGTAGCGTATGCCTGAGGAAACCCTTTTCATATAAAACAAAACGGACCTATCTCTGCGCGGGTGATTCCGTCTTTTCTTCTTAAGGGTTGTTTCATTTCCCCTCCCTCTCCCCTTTCTTCTTACGCATAAGCGAGCATTCCCTTCTGCCCCGACGGATAAAAGAAAAACCTCAGATATAACACACAATTCAATGTTTATGAATTTAGTCTTAAAATTATATAAAATCGACTGAAGAAGTAAAGTATACATCTTCCCTATGTTCTTTATTTTAATTTTGAAATTTAGATTTTCAAAATAATTTATCATATATTTTTTCAACTAACATTATATGATTTTGATATTCCTGTTTTACTGAAAACGGGCCAAATAATTTTCATCGAATTCAGGTTCATAGTTTTTTTATTTTTGATTTTTTAGAAAATAAAATATGTTATATAACTGTTTTAGTTATAAAACCATCCAAATTTTAGAAAAATTAATATTTTCTGAAATTTTTAAATAATTACTAGAATCATTCCACAATCCACGAACGTTGCCTACTGTTCCAAAGTTGTTTTTTTAAGTGCTTTAGATGAACTTCGTATTTAACCTACGACATCCTGTATCTTTCATCGTATTACATACGATATAGTATCCTTGGATAATATTCCTCTTATCCCTTTTGAATAGATCTGCTATCACAGATTTCTTCTAGACAAACGACCCACATGGAATTAAAGATTAAACTGCAATTAATCGTCCTTTCTGACGATTCCTACACTTGCTGTTTATTTATAAATGAGCTTCGGGGTTTCACTAAAACCACCGAATTTCTTCCACATTCAATACTTGCAATCCAAAATCCCTTTTAAAAATCTCAATGCTTCTAATTATGACAAAAAGTAAAAGTATTTATAATGTAAATTAAAAATAACTTTTATAATGGGGCATGTTGTCCCCTAAGAAAAATATAGTTGCATAGACTATACGCGAGTTCATTAGACTGGTTATATTTGACAATATTTTTTTTCACTTATGTATTAATTATTAAAAGCAATTAATATTTGTTTAAGCCCAAATAAAAAATTTTTAAATGGCTGCTGTTGGTTAATAATGAAGTATGGGAAGAAATAAGTGTTGTTTAAAGAACGTTATAGAGGAGTGAAAAAACAATGGATTGAAATGGTTAACCCACAAAGAGCTACTTCGATGATGATTTCATTCATCATTCGGGACGCTAAAACTCTTTAAGAGACAAGGCCTTCTGAAGTTATTCCGCCAGTCCTCTTTACTAATTGCTGACTCTAGTTGCGAATCTCCATGATGGAGGACCGTGTATCCGTTGCTACTCCAATCCATCGGTACCGAGGTCTTCTCACCGTTCTCGTGTCATCTGCCCTTTCATCTAAGATTCTCCTAGAAATTTGGTCTGGGGTTATTATAACTATAACTCGATAATGATTTGCAAAAAGAAACACTTCTATGGGAGGGAGTATGCAAGTTATCAGGCTGAGATCGGGTATTTAAAGATTGGGAAGGGGAAAAAGAGTTTGCAAATTAAGAATATATGGAGGATTATGGTTCTTAGGGATTGGAAGAGAAAGACACCTAGAGATTATCGTGGTCGGAAAGTAGGATAAAATCACTTTAAGTCAGAGTACTAACTGGAGATACGAGAGCGCCAGGGGAGATGAATCTAATGAAACAATTCACTAGAGTCTTTGGGTTTTTTTTAAGCTTACTAAACTCTCTAGTAATATCACGACAAGTAGGATCAAACTGGAGGAAAATAAGGAAGGAGGATGACAGGAGGAAGGAAAATATATCCAAAGGCTGGAGTGTCTTTGGAGGGATGGAATCACGCAATCTTAGGAAACGGTTCAAAAGTATAGCAATGGATTTTCGAGTGATTTGGAAAAACGGGATATATTAGGAGATTGTAGTTTCTTCAAAAGTCACATCGTCGTTTCCAAGTTAATCTTACGAATTTGAAAAATTATATTGTATGTTTTTGTTATTTTTCGATAGTATTTCGGTTTATATAACCTGTAGTAAAGTTTCTAATCTGTTACGGCATTAGAAAGTGCTGAAATCGCTGTTGCATTTTTACGAAAAACTTTTGAATGTCTCAAGCTGCCATGTTAAAGTAACGAATATGCGTCTTATTTTAAAGGTAAAACAATAAATGCACATGAAACTGAGATAAAAAAAAACAAAAAAACTTTTACACATAAGAATGTTACAGTTGTGCTCTCCTGTAAAATAGTGATTTTCACATTCGTAACTTTATCATGAGACATAATTTACAGTTAAACGACGACATCATGTTTCATTAATCAGATATCACATTTGCTTATTTTATTTTTTGATATTGTTGTAAATCAAAATAATCAAATATTTAAAAAAAATGTTTAAAGTTGATTTTATTCCAGATGACTCAAATAAAAAATACATGGTAATTTATTTCTGAAATACTTCCCGAACCATAGTAGACAGCTCTCTGCTCAAAAGGCATTACATTCGTAAAGCCACTCTTCACCAAAATTAATCCTAAAAGCCTATTCAAAAGAGATTATCCTTGTGGTTTGATATAATCCAGCTTTAAGCGGCAAAAACCCCCACGGGGTCTCGGTTACAATGGCGGTCATAAAGAAATGTCCTCTCAGAGGAAAAAACCTAAACGGTCTGTGAAAAAACATCCATGGCAAAAATATTTATCATATTGCCGAAAAGTGAGGGGGGGATAGGGCGAATATTTTTTTGTAGTGAAGAGAGTTATCGCTTGACGAAGTGTGGACAATGGCTACCCTATCGAGCGAGTCAACTGATTGATAGTACCTGAATGCCAAACCAGGCCACGATACGGCAATTTATTACCCAATAATTTCTCGCCGGCGAGGGAAGATGGATTTTCGCAAATAAGGAAATCGTTTAATGAGCGTATTAATCATCAGCAATTGTGAAATGAACTAATCGTTCGTTAATTGCAAGGTATTTAAAATATGTAAATAAGGATGAACCGAAAATGAACTTTTTTTTTTTTTCATAAGGGTATATAAGTTAAATACATGCAAAAAAATAATCTCCAGGTATCAGAATGCTTCTTGACTTTGAAAAAATAAAAGTTATCATTAACTTTCTATTAATTTGTAAAACACTTTAGGAGATGTTTACTAAATGACTATTGCCATACACTGGTAGGAAAAGGTATAGTATAGTAACATAAATAAATTTTAGAGCAATATCCATAAAAATGCATTTATTTCTTTACAAAATATGTAAATTTTCTATTTAAAATTAGAAAAGTTTTTCTGTTTGTGAAGTTTATACTTTATTAAAATTAAGTTCTTTACTTGTACTTAGTGTCTTTTAGTAATTTGAAAAATGATTTATTCGAAAAACTTTGCTTAGATGACCATGGAAGATGCATAGTTCTAATAAAACCATCACTTGAATTTTATTAGGTAATAATAAAACTTGGCATAGATGACCTTTGAAGATACATAGTTTATATAAAACCATTACTTGACTTTTATTAAGCAATTATAAAAAGATTATTTGGACGGAGATGGAAAAATGTGGTTTGCCTCGACAGGTCTGTATGGCCTTGAGTGCCGACGAACAATGTATCAATAATACAATTACATTCATTAAAAATATTGGAATATTTCTCATAATTTGAATTAAATTATATTTTGACGTAATTTTTATTAGTACTAGCTGTGCCGGCATGGCGTTGACGGTGAAAACAATTATGAGTTAAATGCCATCCTAAATTCCAAAGTTTTTTATTTTTAACTTTTAAAAGATAATATGAGTAATAGAAGACAGAACTATTGTTCCTAATCATCATTCATCATCATAATGTAAAGTTTGTACAAAACTTTTTAAAAAAAAATAACAGATTTAGGTTAAACATTGATTTGGATTTTACCAAATTAATTATATATTGCACATTTCATCATACTTATTGCTTTGTGAAATTAATGGGAAAGTAAATAAAAATATTATAGTCGACATAGATCCACCGAGGAAACACATCATTCAATTCGATACCCTGACTTGCTTTGCCGTGACTGTGTGGAATGAAAGGAAAGGAAGAAAAAGATATTTTTTTACAAAAAAAAAAAAATTATTTGTTATTCTAAAGCTAGTACTATATAAATTTGATATTATTACTTATACAACCATAGGTTTTCAGAAAATAGTGTTGATTTTTTTTTAATTGATATTTCTTTAGTATTTTTTAAGTTAAAACTTGAATTCTGAAAACATTTTCTAAAGGCACTTAAGACTCTTTTTTATTTATATGCTTCAGTTATTAGAACTCTTAGGGGGTGAAGGGACTACCAGAACTTTCAACGAAACAACCGGTTACCAACAAAAGTTTTGACCGTAAATATTCCAAGTCCAAAGGTGTGAACAATTTTCTCGGTAATCGGCTGCATTGTTTAAAATTCGTCTCATTTTATTTAGACGTTTTCTATAACATATAATAAATACTATTATAAATTTGTCAAAACGGCAATAAAGCTTCACGTTTTTACACTTTTTTTTTCTTAATTCTCGATATTATAAATGACGCTTTCGCACAATAATTTCACCCTTGTTAAAACATTTTTGTAGTGAACTTTCTTCCACGTGTGTGAAGTTTTCATGGCAACAGTTACAAAATTACCAATTTTTTTAATAGTTTTTCCCCATTTTCCCCTTAATATCGAAAATTTTAATTTCGATGTAAACCGCATATAAATCAATAACAACCACCAGCAGTTTGTTGCTGCTTAAAAGCAAACAAACGACTTTTTCAGAGGCCTCAACACCCAGCTTGCTTGTGGTATGAACATTTATGAAAGTTCTCCGCTCTTTCACAAGAATTGATCATCGAATAAATCTCTTCATT
This sequence comes from Rhaphigaster nebulosa, assembly GCA_948150685.1. Lineage (NCBI taxonomy): Eukaryota > Metazoa > Arthropoda > Insecta > Hemiptera > Pentatomidae > Rhaphigaster > Rhaphigaster nebulosa. Next base: position 25,319,759 of record OX411312.1, read on the forward strand.
GGTTACTCTTGATATAGTATAGAAGGATCAATCTAATTAGGGATTGATAAATTATTTGCCACTTCTATAATTTTGTTTTTATTGAAAACTAGTTTAAAATGTTATACATTCATCTACAGTTCTAAAAACAAACAAAAATTCAAAAATAAGGAATTAAAATACAGTTTGGTATTATTATACATATTAAATTAAATGTAATATAAATTAGTTATTGAACTAGTAACGGAAATCAGTGCGATGACAAACCAATATAACTTTTTCTGTTTGATATAATCTACTTAAAGCTTGGTGAGTACCAACATATATTTGATTTCTTGTCATAATTAAATTCATAATTCATAAATGTTTTATAATACTAATTTATATTACGTTTAATTTGATATGTATAATAATACCAAACTGTATTTTAAATTCCTTATTTTTGAATTTTTGTTTGTTTTTAGAACTGTAGATGAATGTATAACATTTTAAAATGGTTTTCAATAAAAACAAAATTATTGAAGGGAGTTTTTGTTGACCGTAGATGTATATTTTAACGGAGAAGTTGGTCTGGGGGTGCGGTCAAAGAGTTACTCTTTTATAAGAAAACTTATATATTTTGTGCCGACGTTTCGGCCTAAGTTTTAGGCCATCTTCAGGACTAAAAGGAAAAGAATATAGCAACAATGAAAAAAAGACAGAGGCAGTACCAGTAACAGTAAAAAATCATAAAAACAGAAATTACAAGTAAGATAAAAAAGTATGAAGTATAAAATTTATCTTTTTCTTTTTATACTTCATACTTTTTTTATCTTAGTTGTAATTTCTGTTTTTATCATTTTTTACTGTTACTGGTACTGCCTCTGTCTTTTTTTCATTGTTGTTATTTTTTTTTCATTTTAGCCCTGAAGATGGTCTCAAACTTAGGCCGAAACGTCGACACAAAATATATAAGTTTTCTTATAAAAGTGTAACTCTTTGACCGCACCCCCCGACCAACTTCTCCCTTAAAAAAACAAAACACAATTATAGAAGTGGCAAATAATTTATCAATGCCTAATTGGATCGATCCTTCTATACTGTATCATGTGAACTTCAACTGAAATTATGAAAGTATACGTACAATTTTTTCCTTTTGTATTTTTTTATTAGATCATCTGTTTGATCGTGAGTAGTATTTCTGCCGATTTATATTGGACACCCTGTATAATGACGTCGTTTTTGAAAAAGGCATAAGTGCCATTTAGCTAACTTTACTGTAAACACGTGAAATTTGTCTCCAAATATCAATATATATTTTTTTTTTATTCTTTATTGTGCACAGGAGTTTATTAAGGAGGCAAAACCTTCATAATTACAATATTTTTTCAAATCTTTTAGCATTGGTCAAGGCCAGAGTGACGACTGAAAGTCGTCAGCATTTGGTGCTTACGTCATCAATAGTCGATTTATAGACCATTCCCAATCGTTTTTTCTCGATATATCGTGAGCGGGAATATATTGAGATGATGTTTAGGTCCAAGAATAAATTAAATCTAAATTTCGAATTATTGGCGCTTTAGCCTTTTTCAAAAAAAGATGTTAATGTATATGAACTGGAGAATTTTAACCCAAAAGGGATCAGTACTCTCCAGTAGTGTTCCAGAAATCTCTGGACAATCCTTTCGTGAAAGGATGCTTTTAATTGGTCGAGGGGTTGGAGGCTTAATGATGATTAAATTGTTCCTCCCCTTCCTGTTTTTTTTTTCTTTCCTTACTTAGCTAAAGCTCTTATTTACCCGGTTTGAGTCAGTTAACGTTATATTTTTAATTTCCCAATGCGGGTGGGGGAGAAGGAGAGGGGTGGGAGTTATTGTGGCCATCTCTCGGGGCTTTAATATAGCCGGGATTATTATAAAATTATGAGAAATATAGAAATACAAAACTGACTTTATTCACCTTTTCTTTCTTAGAAAAAAAAAAAAAAACACAAAAAGAGGACCCTTCACAAGATATAGCTCTATTATTCGAGGTCATTGTAGAATAAACAAAGGGAGTATTATATTTTCGTTTGTCATAATGTTAAAAAAAACAGAAACATAATTCTGACGGCTAAAAAGTGCCCAGAATACAACTGACTAAAAATATTTAATAATATTATAATCTATGTAAATTTACTTTTGTAAAATACAAAATGAGCATTATAAATTTTCAGGCAATCAGTCAAAGTGGCATTAAAATAAAAATATTAAATTTTTATCACAAGCCGATCTTTTGGCCCAAACATGAGTACATTCTAAGGGCTAATTTAGATCAGAGATGTATATAAAAATATAGAAACAATGAAATGTTGAAAGAACATAAAGTAAAAAATAAAAATATAATAAAACAAGAATTATGAATAATAATAATATTGATGAAATTAATAATAGTAAGAATGGTATGATGAAAGAAAGTAAATATATATATTATATAATTACTACTACTTACGGAAGTTTATATTGCTAAATTAAATTGTTTTGTTTTTTGTAGACAAACACACTTCCCTTAAAATATTTTTATTATGTTTCTAACATTAACATTTTTTTTTTTTACCCACAAACATTGTAATTTTAAAGTAATATTTAAAATACTAAATTATTTTATCTTAATTATGCTATTTTTTCTCTAATATAAAATAGCAGTTCTAACTTCTCTAAGGTCTGTTTTTTTCCGTAATACATTATTTCGTCTTTAGTGTCCACTATTAAATTTTTTTAAAACACTGAACTACATTAGAATTAAACTTTATACTAATCCATTAATCTGTTTTCTATTTGTTAAGTACTGCTAACTATTTTATATTAGAGAAAAAAAATAGCATAATTAAGGTAAAATAATTTAGTTTTTAAAATATTATATTAAAATTACATTAATAATTAAAAAATAGGTATAGTGTTGATGTTGTATTGTTGAATTTTAGAAAAAAAGAAAGAAAACCCCAGAGGATGAAAGAGAATTCCGAAACCTTGGTTGTTTGTGGGTAAAAAAAAAAGTTAGAAACATATTAAAAATATTTTAAGGGAAGTGTGTTTTTTCACAAAAAAAAAAAATTAATTTAGTAAATATATAATTATATATAAAATAGAGAAGACTAAATAAATACATAAACCTAAATGATAATGCTATAAAAATAGCAAAAATATAAGAATTGATAAAGGAAAATATAACATACTATATGTGGCCCTGCTGTTACACCCTCTTTAAATTTGAATTAATCCCTATAATATAAAATAATCTTTAAAATAATAGCCTATAATAATTATCAGTAATTATCAGTCCAGTATCATTTGTTATAGACATTTTCAAAGAACAGGGTCAAAACGACAATAATTTTTTATAAATGTAATAAAGTTGGACACTTTTTCTCTTATCACTTTATTTATGGTTACTGCTCCATTTCTACGGATCGTAGCCTGGTGTCATAAAGCCTTCCTCAATAAACGGTTTATCTGACGCAAAACGAATTTTTCAAATCGGACTGGAAGTTAATGAGTGCTTTCAAACACAAACTTTTCAACTTTATATAATAGTATATATACTCATATAAATATATATATAGAAGAATCGATGTATGAAGTTTTCATGACGACGTAAAGTACGCAAGTTGAACACTTTTTCTCCTAGCAATTTGTTAATGATTTCTGCTCCGTTGCTATTGATCTTAGCCTGATGTTATAAAGCCTAAAGCCTTCCTCGATGGACTGTCCATCTAATGCATAAAGAATTTTTTTTTTATCGGAAACGTAGCTTCTGAAATTAGCACGTTCAAGCATGCAAATTCTTCAGCTTCATATCATTGTATAGATATAAGCATTCTGTATTTCATTTTCTTCCATTTTTGTCCCGCCCATCGCAATTTGCCTAATTTTAAAATCTGTACAATGTCCAGGCTCTTTAAATGCTTATTATACTTCCTGGTTAGTCCGTCTTCTCCAAATCCAACCCACGAACACTCCACCAAACATCCTTCGGAGGATTTTTCTTTCGAAGATAGGTAGATCTTGTTCATTGGCTTTTGTCAGAGTCCAAGTTTCTGAGCCATATAGCAGAACAGGACGAATCAGAGTTCTATACAGATGGAGTTTAGTTTGTCGAGAGAGAATTTGGCCGATGAACTGTTTTCTTAGCCTAAAGTAACATCGGTTGGCAGAGACGATTCTCCTCTTCATCTCAGCTCTCCCGTTATTAACTTGGGTCACCAAGGAGCCCAGGTACACAAAATCTTGGACCTTTTCAAAGTTGTACTCTCCAAAGGCTACACTCTCATTCGGACCAGGCACTTCCCCTGTCACAAGATATTTCGTTTACACCTGCTTCAAGCCCGAGTCTCCTGGCCGGTCCCACCAATTCTAAAAAAAAACCTTAACTCCCTGAAAGGAGCGTCCAGCGATGTCTATGTCATCGGCGTAGGCTAATAGTTGAAGCATCTGGTTAAAAATGGTGTCTCCGACCTTAATACCGGAGCCCCTCACTGCTTTTTCTAGGGCGATATTAAAAAGGAGGCACGCTAGGGCATCCCCTTGCCTTAACCCTCTTGAAACATGGAACTCTTCTGAGAAATCTGCACCAACCCGGGACTGAGCACATGACTGTTTTCCTCGTTAGCTTTATCAGTCGTATAAGCTTCCCTGGAATCTGCAACTCTTACATGGCTCGATAGAGTTCTTTCCTATTGGCAATATCATATGCCGACTTGAAGTCGACGAAGTTTTCATTATTTACAATATCTATATTAACATATTTTTCATTATAATGTTTATTGCCATATCTTTGCTGTTACTGGTACTGCCTCTGTCGTTTTAAATTTTGTTATCTTGTTGTTCTTTTAGTCCTGATGATGGCCTAAAACTTAGGCCGAAACGTTGGTACAGAATAATTAAGTTTTACTTATTAGTGTGTTAGTCTTTGACAGCATCCCCCGACCAACTTCTTCCTTAATTATATTTAGGGTCACAGAACTTAGTCTTCTATATATTTTTTATATAGTGCAAAACTGAATAGGTCGTTTGTAACGAACTTATCAAAAATCAAGTGACCGTGGCAGATGATAGACGGCTGACTCTCGAGAGAAGTGGGCGGGAGAGGGGGGACGGAATAGGGGTGTAGGGGTAGAGCGAAGAGAGCAGGCGATGCAATAAAATATTTCCAAGTTCATTATAGCGCTCCGGGTACCTGTACCTATACCCGGCTCAGCTCATCACGGGCCGGCAGTTGGGATGAATAAGGCATGTCCGCTGTCGGGCTTAACACTGCTTTATAGCTCTGGCGGTGTGAGAGTATGGAATTACTCAGTGGGAGTATGGTGAGGGCCAAAAAAAATAATTAAAATCTAAAAAATCAAATCTAAGTACAAACTTTTTTTAATGATAAAATGACTACCGATTCATTAAAAAAATTAAATCTTATTGGATAAATTAAACTGGACCAGTGCAACTTTAATTATTTACTTATTTTTTATTTATTTTGTTTATTATTATAGTAAATTTATAGTTGACCGTATGGTAAATAATAAAGGAGATGGTCCGGATGGCGGTCAAGAATAAAATAAAATAATAGTAACTATTTATTTAATGCCGACGTTTCGACCCACATTGTAAGTCTTCATCATGGCTAAAAATAAAAAAGGAGTAATGCAGAGCTTTAGAAGCATATATATATATATAAATTGAACAAATATAAAATAGAAGTAATAAGTAAGTTAAAGATGAAGACAATATTGACTGATATAATAGTTGCTTTAGCAAAGAGTTAAAAACAGATGTAGAAGTATATTAAAAAATAATAATTGATAAAGTAAAAATGATAAATCATTACAGTAATAATAGTAAATAATTGATAAAATTACTGTACTGTTTTTATTTATGATTTTTTCTTTACCAATTATTATTGTTTTCAATATATTTCTACATCTGTTTTTTAACTATTTTCTATAACAACTATTATATCAATTATTATTGTTTTCATCCTTCTTACTTATTACTTCTATTTAATATTTATTTGATTTTGGGTTTCTTTTTTTATATATGTTTTTATACCCCTGCATTACTCCCTTGTTTCTTTATTTATAGCCAGATGAAAACCTACAGTGTGGGTCGAAACGTCGGCATTAATACATTTTATTCTTGACCGACACTCATACCATCTCCTTCGTTATTTAATTATTTTCATTCATTAATATTTGATCACAAATCTAAACTCTTAATTTATAAAGTTAATTAAAATATTAGTTTTCCAACATACTATTATCAGAAATTTACAAAAGCTTTTAAGCATTGCTTTTAAATGTCAGATGGGGCTTTATAACTTAGCTCAAATTCTAAGGAAGGAGTAGTTCTGCCCAGCGGGCTGTAAAAATGATTAAAATATTGAGTGAATATTCAAAATTATAAACTTTGATAATGGAGATGTGTTTATAAAAAGAATAATGTAATTTATTTAATTGAAGTAAGTTAACTAAATTTCAAAAAGTATTTAATAAAAGACTCAGATGTCATACAAAATATAAATTATCATATCCATCAATGAAGAAAACAACACACATTTAAGCCAGAATGTGCCCAATTTTTTTTTCTACATTATTTTTCAAAAAGCAAAATGTGACAGTCTTGCAGGAAAATTCAAGTTAATTCATTAAATATTTTGGGAGTTATAAGGTACGAAAACCAAATAATATTTGAAAAACACTATAATTTATTACTTTTTTTGTAATAAACTAAACGAATAAAAACACCCATAAAATGATCTAATACATTTTTAAAAAAATCAAGCAAAAACTTAACTAGCATGGTTGAGGATTGTTATAAAATTCAGAATAATAACGAGTTATAAACCAAATATAATTGTGACGTTTTCGACGGGAGAGTCCTGTAGTTTTATAGGTGCTTTTTAACTTAATGATAAATTTTACCAGAAAAAAAGCTGAACTTTTCTTTTCTTCTGAGATGAGAAAATCTTACACCAAAGTAAAGGCCACACCGCAACATGTGAAGATTTGCCATCGCGACATCTGGTAATGAAGAGATGATCATCTACCATGTTTTTTCTGGTAAAAGAATTCGCTTTTCTGAGTCCTTTCGTATAAAAATCGAAATATTTCCAGTTTTGACAGTCTTGTTGGAAACCAACGATATGTTGTAGTTTTACTGCTTGTATCTCGGTTCAGGAATATTTCTTCTTGAAACTGATGCATATTTCATGTCACTGAACCCTGCTTATGCTGTTTCATCTAAAACTATTTAGTAGTTAAGGATAATTTTATACATTTTAGGAACATTTTTTTGCACTCAAAATACTGTTAAAATGGATAGATGAGATCTAGAAAAAAATAATTATTCTCCAATTTTCTGTCTTAGTTGAAGTAAATAGATAATAATAAATATTGTTTACAAGAACCCACAAACTCGATACATGCATATTTATAGAAACCTGTAAACATATAAGTTATGTTCGAATTTGATATAATATTCATATAAAAAATTTAATTTGTTTCCTGATATTCCATTTCGAGAAAAGAAGTTACTCTCCTCATTGGGGGAAGTTTCTGAACCGTCAAAGATTTTTGTCAGCATCTTTCGTCGAAACCATTTATTTTGTACATTTCCCAGCCCTATGGCACCGTTTCTCAGCCCAGTTGGTCGCCAATAAATAAGATGAAATAATAACAATAAATAGATAAAATTTTAAAATAGATTTTCAGTTCAATAATAATTTTCAACACCAATATGATTTTATTTTGTTCTTCTGACTCTTTTTACCAGCTTTAGCAGACTGTTCCATCTTGGGTTATTTCTTTCCAACTTTGCTCTTCAAAACAATCATTAAGTCCAATAAAGCATCAGCATTACTTGATTGGCTTGGACGCAAGGAGAGACGAAATGAAGTTTCGCCTAAACAAAAACAGATTGAAATTAGGTCAGTAGAACGATTGTGTTTCCATCCGACACGAAACCGTTGCGGGCCAAGGGCAGTAAACTACTGTGGCATTAACTGCGAGTAATTCGAACGCTTTTTTTTTTTTATGTTTTACTGCTAGTCATTAAGTGTTTTTATTATTACATTTTCTCGATTTCACTTTACAGCATCTGGATTGCAAAAAAAAAAAAATTAATCTGCACTATAACCCAAGAAGTTAGTACTTGTTTTTCGATTAGTGATTTGGCCTGGATTATGTTCAACCGCCAGGTTTTACTGCCAATCCCTGAAGGATCAGTTATTTAAAAACTGCTTTAAAAAAAAAATCAAATTGGAATGGATTGTCATTGAAATAAACAAGCAGTTGGAAGGATATAAACAAGGCGGACAAAATTTTTTTTATTTTTTTTAATTTGAGTATGCATAGAACAAACAAGGGTAGTCATTCCAATGTTTTGAACAGACCGAGTTGAATTTTCGTGAAAAACTCTTCTCTCAATATTTAGTGAATCTTAAATTTTCTATACAAATAACCGCTCTAGAGAATTCTAGTTGTTATTTTTTCATTATAATTCTTTTAATTTTGATTTTCTATAAATTTAAAAATAGTGAAATAACTTTTTTCTTTGGAAAATTACATATACTTGAGACTAAATTATCCGAACGAATTCAAATCAAGGGGGTTCGGATCAGCGAAAAATTCGTATTGCCAAACGGAAAAAGAATTTATTTCGTCAATAACAAATCACTTTAAAAGCAAAAATTATTTATAAAAAAATATTTTTACTACAGTTTTTCATTTTTTCAGATTTTTTTATATATCATTAAATATGTATATGCTTCAAATTAAATCTTCACAAATCTTTTATTTTTTGGCTGGTTCGGATTAACGAGAGTCCACTGTCCTTGAAAATTCTCCTCTTTCTGCAGCATTGCATTTTAAGATTATCATTATTTCAATTAATTTTGAATAATTAATAATTAGGTGGCGGGGATCTCCTATGTTTTTTTTTATGTGTATTTATTCTACGCTCTATTGAAATGCCTTGTTGTTTTTATTATTTGGTTTTTTCCATGTTACTTGATTTTAAATACAGTAAGTGATAATATAAATAATAAATTACACAGTTAAAAGTTCAAATAGTTGCTTATATCCTGGTAATTAGTAGGTTCATTCCATTGTGTGCTGCGTAAAGTGTTGATGGTCTATTTAAGGTGCCCCTTGGTAATGGAGTAGATAGCGCCTGTGTGTTGGCAAACCCACACAACTTTCAGGCATTGCGGGCTCACTCTAACACAAACCCCTTCTTAGTTGATATCCCCATGATGGTATAGAAGGATCAATCTAATTAAACCCCTTCTTCTAAAGCTTTCTACTTAATTTAAAGTTACCATGTAAGAATAAAATATTCTATAGTTATAATGGCTCTCATTTTATTTTTGAATTTATTGATTTCATATTGCCGAACTTTTTAATTTGATTTAAGAAATGTTCCTGAACCTATGTCTGTTTACCTTAAACTGCTTATAACTGATTAATTAATAGTTAATAATTGGTTGTTATTTATATATTTATAAATAAGAAATGAAAATTAATGAATAGAGAGAAATGATTTGTTTCTAAATTATTTTTTAACTGTTTTAGTCACATTATCTATAAAATTTTATTTTATATTGTATTTTAATGGTCACTATTTTTTTTAACTTAATAAAAAGAGTATACAAACTTCCTTTACTATCATTGCCACAATATGATAGTAATAAATTAAAATTGTATAGATAATGTGACTAAAAGGGTGGAAAATAAGACATTAAATGGGTTGTCCTGAGGATGGGAAAATTTCCCAAAACGTTGATAAAGATGTTAATGTAAAAATGTGATAATCATTTTTATCAAAACGTAATATAAAAAGGAAGAAAATTGACTTCATTCCCATAATTAAATTATTTTTAAAAGAATATTCTTCCATAATAAGAAAAAAAAAGAATGAAATTTTTATTATTTTAGTTCAGTTTAAAGTAGAAAAAGCAAAAAATGTAAAGTATCTCATGAATGAAAATTTTTGTGAGAGAATTTTTACCATACATTATTTGTTGCTTTTGAACTACACAAGTTATTTGCATAGTTTCATCTGTAAGAACTGATGCATCCCATGAAATAATCATAATAATTATTTCATTAATTAATTTCATTTTCATTTTAATAATATTATTTATATGTTTAATTATGGTTTAATGGTTATATTTTATGTTTGTTTCAGAAAACCAGCTAAGACATTTGCATTCGACCATTGTTTCAATTCTGCCGACCCTAACTGCCCGGATTATGCTAACCAGGAAACTGTGTTTGGCTTCCTCGGAACTGATATTTTGGACAATGCATTTCAAGGATACAATGCCTGTATCTTTGCCTACGGACAGACAGGTGATTATTTCATTAAATTATACATGGCCCTTGTTGTTGTTTGTCATTTATTTCTTACAATTTTATTTATTGTTATTTTCTAAATTAAATTAATATTCGGCCAGATATAAGAGTATTTAACGTAGTTTCTTTTCTTTTTTTGGAGGGGATGGGGGCGGATTTGTGGCTAATGTTAAATTGGCCTATTTGCTTGTATCAACATTCCTTTTTATAAATTTTATTTTATTATTATTTTAATTAAGTTTTTTTTAATTGATTTATTTAATACATGTCCTATCTTATGATGCGCATGCCTTATTAATTAATTATAATTAAAGTTACATAAATATTAATAGCTTCCTGATTTCTGTTAATAATCAAAGAGGGAGAGAGAATGAATAAAGAAAAAGAAAAGTTAAGAATAACATTCTATTCAGTCATATTACAGTTTATTCCATAATTATTTATTATTTTATCTTTGGTATCTTTCTGATATTTTAATATAAAATTTAATTATTTAAATTTTTCATTTGTATTATTTTTGTCAAATTTGTGTGCATTGGATGTATATTTATTTAATTTTGATTTTTATTAATATCAAATTCTTTTTTACAATATCATGACAGTTGTAATCATTAAATGTAGTAAAGTTTATTATTGTAATTGTATTTTTCCCCCCACAGGTTCTGGAAAATCATATACGATGATGGGAAGTCAGGATAACAAAGGTATTATACCTAGGCTATGCGACTCTCTATTCGACAGAATCGCCAAGTGCCAATCTTCCGAACAATCATATAAAGTTGAAGTTAGTTACATGGAAATATACAACGAAAAGGTATCTTATTCTGAATAAATTTAAGTAATTTTGATCATGTAACTATAAAAATTTATTATATTCATGTTTATGAGCTAATTATAATTTGGTAATAAATAATTTTAATTCACTAATAATTGAGAAAATTTTCATAACAGCTTTGATAATAATTGTATAAGACTTGGTCTGTAAGATATTTCAAACCACTTATTTATCGTTATAAATATGTCTATAATTTTATTATCATTATGATTTTTATTTTATTATTTATGTTAGGTCCATGATCTTCTAGACCCCAAACCAAATAAACAATCGCTCAAGGTTAGAGAACATGCTGTTCTTGGACCTTACGTTGACGGCCTCTCACAGCTTGCGGTATCTTCATTCAAGGTAAAGTTATTATTTAGTTTTTTATTATTGCTGGAAATAATGTTTAACATATTATTAACCCAATAATCGAATATGTTAATAAGAAATTAAAATATATATATTATCAATTGTTTTTGGAAATAAAACTTTTCAGAATCATAAATATTTAATCAATTTTTTTTTCAATATTTATGTTAATATTCTGACAACAATACCAGAAATTTTCAAGAGTTTCTAAAAATCTTAATGTCCAAAACAGATGATGCGAAATTCCTTTCAGGAATTTTTTTCTTTTATGAATAGAGAATTAAAAGATTCTTTCATTGAAAGAATTGTATATGAACCAAGGAACATATCAATAAATGATTAATTAATAAAATTATATTACATCCATTGATGTTTTATATAATTTATCCCTAATAATTGACATTTAATGTGATGAAACTAGATAAATTAATGCATTTTTGTATGTTATTACCAATAAGAGGGTAAATGAACCTTTTGTGAATTGGGGAAAATATATGACCAAGCTGCTGACCCCGTCTTCTTTAATTACACGATTTTTCAGAGAACTGTACTGAACTCACTGAGCCCAGGATCCGCTTGTTTTAGAAGTACAATTTGTTTTCATGATAAATCAAAATTGAAATTATAAGTTGTCAATGGCCTTTTCTTAGTTTTATTGCATATTAAGTAATATAATGATATAACCGTTTGAACCTTTGATCACACGCTGTTTGACCATAATATTGTTGAAAATTAGATATCAGCAATTATTCAAAATGTTATCATCGATGGTTACAAATGGCCAGTTTAAAAAAAGCAATTCTTCTTACAAAATATAAACAGTTGATGATCATTTTTGTAAACAAAATAAATTTTAACAACTTCAAAAGTGAAAATTAGCTTGGCAGCTGGTAATTTTATTTTCCTACTTATCATTATCTTGTTCTATTATCATATTATTTATGTATTTTCTCTAATTATTATTATTTTATTTATTTTTCCTTTGATGCTTTGAAATAATGAAGTTATGAACTTGTCAACGTCTTTAAGAGATTGGATTTAAATAATTATATTTACTTGTTTATTTTATTTTTTTAAATATGTTTACTGTAATGAAACTGCCATTTTTACACCAGTTTTGTTTTTATTTGCATTTTTTTTTTCTCTTTAATAAAATGTTTTAAATCCTATGGATGGTTTCTATAACTCATTAGGCGTTACTATAGAGGAAGAAAGAAAGAAAAAAAAGACTACGTAAATACATAAGTAAAAATGATGGAAAATTTAAAAATATATCATGTTAATGAAAATTTTATAAAATTATGTTAATGTAGTGATTTTTCTGGCCTATGGCACTTAGTCACACTGCTTTATTTTATTTTTTTTATTTTAGGACATTGACAATCTTATGGCCGAAGGCAACAAATCACGAACTGTTGCGGCCACAAACATGAACTCGGAATCATCTCGCTCGCATGCTGTTTTCTCTGTAGTCCTAACGCAGACACTCAATGACCCTGTTTCTGGCGTGAGCGGTGAACGTGTTTCAAGGATGTCCTTGGTAGATCTAGCAGGCAGTGAAAGAGCGGCGAAAACAGGAGCAGTAGGTGACCGGCTGAAAGAGGGTTCCAACATTAACAAGTAAAAAACTCTGCTTATTCGTAATTATTTATTATTTAGTCTTTCAAGTTTTACTGTTTGTTTTAGTTTTAAGGCATTAGCATAGTCATCAACAGCTTTTGTTTTTTCAATTGTCTAGCCATAGTATTATTAGATCATTAATTTTATTTAGCCAATAGTCTTCAGTTATCAATCCTTGATTTAGGATACAGAAACAACTACAATTTGCTCTATAAAAAACATATACATTGACTAAATATAAATAACAGTCAAAAATACTCTAAGTGGTTGTACATACATCACTGTACATTTGAAGCTGCATACTAGACAAGTATCTACTTATTTAATTTGGAAAAAAAAAAAAAAAAAAAAAAAAGAAAAGATAAACATCTACGTCTCCATTGCAGTCCCACTATTCTATTGGAGACTATTTCATCATTACTTTTACAGAGTAATCAATAGTGCCAACTATACCAAATTTAGGCAAAATATCTTTCTTTTTTATTTTTATTTTATTTTTCCTGCAAGTATTTTTTTTACTTCTTAAAAACTAAACCAGGACTCGATGGATCAAGTGATGATTCTTCTAAAACTTATCGATAATGAGTTCACTTTCTTTGAGGACAGTTTTGAATCATATATAATTAATTAAATTAAAATTAATGATCAATTTAATAAACATTATTTATTTTTTAATTATTATTTTCTTTCCAGATCTCTAACAACTCTAGGGCTCGTGATATCAAAACTAGCTGATCAGTCATCAAATGGAAAAAATAAGGATAAATTCGTACCGTATCGAGATTCGGTGCTTACATGGTTGTTAAAGGTAAAAAATTATATATTTTAATTAAATTTAATGTAAACAATTTAAATTGATTGTCTTAATGAAATTGGAAAAAATAATCTTTTTACACTTTCATTTGCAAGTTTTTTAGAACTATATTCGTACTATTGTGATCAGGACAATCTCGGAGGGAACTCAAAGACTGTAATGGTTGCCACTGTTTCACCGGCAGCGGACAATTTTGAAGAAACCCTATCTACTTTGAGGTATGCGGATCGTGCGAAAAGGATTGTCAACCACGCTGTTGTTAATGAAGACCCTAACGCTCGTATCATTCGAGAACTTAGGCAAGAGGTCGAGACGCTCAAAGAGATGCTCAAGTATGCCACTGGCTCTAATTCAACTGTGAGTTCTTATCTTTTTTTTTTAACCACATTTTCAATGATGAAAATTGATGTAATACACTCCTAGCAATATTTTTAAAGATATAAAACACAGTTTTTCTGGTTAAACTAATTGTATTTATTAACAGACAAAATCAATAGTGATGGGTCTAGACCATAAGAATATAGTTTCAAAAAAAGTACACCTTAAGAATGGGGGAGTACCCCGAAATGTTGGTAGAACGATGTAACAAAACATAGTAAAGGAATATAGAGATATTAAAGAAGAAATTATTCCACTCATATAATTGTTATTATGAATTTTCATATTTTAAAGCTACATTAAAAGAAAATTTTATTTTTGGAGGAAGATTGAAGGAAATTCACTTGCCATAAAGTTGATTAGAATAGATTCCCACCAGCCCTTTTCTAAAAAAAATAAAAATAAATAAATAATTTGGTATTTACACAATTTTTTATTGCCATTTTTGTTTGCATACATTAGAAATATTTGTTTGTATCGTCACCATCACATATAACTAACAAATGTGAAAATAGCTACTTTTCAAGCGACCAAAAAAGAGCTTTACATTTTACTTTTAGCTTTGCCATTGGTAATTATTTTTATGTCTCTCGGTCTTTTTAGTTCTCTGAACCATAGATTTGTGTATATAAGATTTTATTTTTCAAATAATGCTTCTGTTAAATTAATAAAACTATGCAATTCCAAAAATGTGATTTTTCACATCCATTATTTATATGTGGTTGACGACAATATCTGGTTCTAATTCATATTTAGAAGAAACGTATGAAAAAATTAACAATATTTGTTACTGTTAGAGCTATGAAAGAATTACTGATAACAGTAAAAATAGAGTTTAGAAATATTTACAACCCTAAGTTAATTTATTCAATCTTATCTCTGTTTACGTAATGTGGTATTCATTCTCTCAAACATTAGCCGTTATAATTTACATTTGTTGTTCCCCAATCTTAACTTTTAAATAATTGAGCATTTTTGTTGTTATTGTTTGTTTTTTTTAAATATTTTAAAATTAAAATTATTTGGAGCTTTACAGTTTTTGTTTTTGTTTTATTGGTAGAAGAAGGAGCAAGTTACAAATATTCAACTGTTACGGTTAAAGCAAGTGAGATACTTATGTGGTCATGTGCATAATCTTTGAAGGTTATCGTGTAACTGATCATCCTCATTAAGATGTTTCGAATTCATCTCTACCCATATTGAAGTAATATCATTTGAACAGTGAACTGTTTGTGTTTAGATCATTGAGATAAAAGCTTCCTAACTCTGCGATGCCAAACTAAACGAAGCAGTATTTGAAAAGCTACTACAGTGTTATGATGTTGAGTTGTTCTGTTTTAATTAATTGTAGCCATCAAAGTTTGTTAGATCTAAACATATTACTAACTTTTTTTTTTTTTTTTGTTGATCTTTTATTTAACATAAAAAAATTCACTTCACCTATTTTAAAAAACTTTTGCTTTAAGCTATATTACAAATAATCAACTTTTAATAATAATCAAGCATGTTTAACATAGCAACGTCCCAATGGAATTATTTTATCAGTAGGAATATCGAAATTAGCAGGTCAATCTTCAAATGGAAAAATTAAGGATAATTTTATCGTTCAGAGATTCAATGCTTTTTTGGTTATTAAAGGTATAAGCAGATTATGTACAATTAATAATATTAATTTATTTTAATTTTTATTAGTTTGACAAAATGACATATATATTTTCATGTATACTAAATTGTTTCTGGATTGAACGTATTTGAGCAATCTACATATGTCCGTTTGTCGATGTGAAGTGTTCACATTATTCATTAGCTTTGCCTATATTAACAGTTCATATATTTACAAAATTATAAGTTAAATGCAATAATCAAGCATTAATTCATGAGGCATTTTGAATTAGCAAGTGACAAAAGTAGAAGTAATAATAATAATAAGATAAATCGAAATATAATACAATTTTTACAATAATTTGCTTATGAGTGTGTATGACTAGTAAATATCAATTACAGTTCAATTTTTTAAGCTAAAAAAATTCTTTCAGGGTTAAGGAATAAAAATAAAACAATCAAAGACATATTTATGTCATTTTTATATTTTAAAATTATAAAAATTGTCTATTTAAATACAGATAGGTTATATACCGTTCCCGTACACAGTGTGATTATTTTTTTTTTTTAAGTCAAATCGCTTCTCTTCTTTTTCTTCTATGATTTTTTTTTTTCATAATTACATATCTACATACATACTTAATTTTTAAAATGTGATCATTTTTATTCGATATACAGAAAGTTTTTCAAACAAAAATTTAAGAGTTCTAACAAAAAAAAAATAATTGATCTATAATTTCTTATTGACCAAACTCGGGGAAACAATTCTACCGCTCAAAAATAACAAAAAATGTTTAGTAAAATTTGATAAAAATCCTTTTTTTAGGAGATATGCATTTTTTCCAAAATTTTTACTACCTCATCATATAAAAATGAAAATTATTTTAGGGTATACTAAGACTACAAAAATTCTTATGGCATCATTTAAATCATCATTAGATTTCCTTTCAGGCAATCTTGTTTTCAATATTCAAAATATTGTAATTCAAATTGTATTATAGTCATTAAAATGTGGAACAATTAAAAATTTCAAGAAATTCAAATTATAAAACGTTTGTACATTTATTGGATTTAAAAAAGTTAAGTGCTTAAAAAGTTTACAAAAACTTCTTCATCTGGCAGACTTCTTATCTTTGCTTCAGAGGAGAAGTAGCAAAAATTAAATTTTACAGAAAAGGGTTATTTTTACGGGTTATTAGGATTATTTTTTTTGTTTCATGATAAGAATCTATAAACCAAATTTTCGACTTTCTAGCTCAGTCCTAAACTTGGCAGAACATTTTTGTGAATTTTTGTTAAATATTCCTTACAAACTTTTTTTTTTAACCCTCAAGCACTCGCGCTTTTTAGAGTCACACTAGTACCGGGGTTGTGGCAAACGGCATGTTTTTTTTCTATTTCTATACTTTTTCCTAGACTTATATCTCGTAAACTATAAACGCTACAAAAATGTGGTTGTGTACATTCGATTCAGTGTTAAATTTCTTCCAAAAACCATGAATATAAACACAAAATATCATTAAAAAAATCAGATGACTGAATAAATCGATGGTGGCACCAACGTGTGCCTTATTGCTTGACTTGAAAATACAGTGGGCACTTCCATTAGAAATAAAGTGTTCCTTCCCCTTTGAAAAACCACTTTGAGGGTTAATTTAATATTTTTTACATAAAATTTATTAAAAAATTATATATCCCTAAACTTAGCGAAAATTTGAAAAATGGAACTTATCATGAGAATACATGAAAGAACCGTGTCATGTCTGGACACATTACCAAGTTTAGGGTTAAATATTATAGATAGAGATTGGCTACTTCTGCGTCAATCCCGTAGTAGTCTGAACTATCTTAAGTGATAAAAACTGAAGAAGACATATTGGAGATAGGATCATTTTGCTAGAGGTTATAGAAGGGTATAGATTTTAAAATAGAGTAATAGGGATAGAAAATTATTATTGAATCACTACTATTTAGGTAAATAAAACTAATACTTCTTTTATTTCACTAAATCCAAATTTGAAAAGCTCAAATTAAAAAAATTTAATGATTCTTCTTAGTTTTAATTACATTATTTTCCCTGTCTAGTTGTTTTAAATAATCAAAATTTGTTTTAATTCAACAAATTAAAACCTAATTTTGAATTAATTGTTTTCAATATGTTATAGGAACTATTATATGAATGGAAGAATCATTTTATTTTTTGTGAAATAAAATAACTCTTTGTTTTATTATTAGTTTAATTTTTAACAGTAATTTTTAATGCTTTTAAGCTGTACAGTCGACGTCCAGTGTTTAGCTATTATGATCAAAGAAGCCTTATATAGCTGTTTGACTGTATTATTGGTTGTTTTCTATAAATTTACAATCTAAGACAGTAATATGGCATCAGAATTATATCATCTGCATACTTTTTGCTTTTTTGTCTATTAATTTAATTACTAAGCTATTGATTTTTCATTTGTAAGTATTCCCCCCTTCGACTATTGTGTAATTTTAGTTCGAATAAAACTCTATTCTCTTAACATTTCATGTCTTCATTCACAGGAATCTCCCATTATTGTAAGTATATATGTTAGATATTTCTAATTTATTTTTTTAATTCCATAAGGAGTTTAATTAAACTTATTATTACAGCCACTGGATTTACATGAAAAACTGACAGAAAGTGAAAAATTGATGAGAGCCATGTCGACCACATGGGAAGAAAAATTAATAAAAACAGGTAATTTTTTTAAATAATTAATTAAATATAATAATAATTTTGCTCAAAGTTTTAGGTTTACACTTACTTGTTTATCCTTTAATCACTAGCCAACAGTCATCTTTTATTTTTTTTCAAACTATGTTAACACTTGTCAAAATACATTTATTTATTTATCCACACCTGTCAAAATATTAATCGGCGATCAGTGGATTCAGATATGAGTCAGGTATTAGGCATTGATCTACTGTAAGAGATTATGTGAATAGATCTCTCATCCATATCCTTCTTAATCCTTCTGGTATTCTCATACATTCATGTGGTGGCCATTGTTTCCATTAATGACGTGTTGTTTCCTTGTGATTTGTGAGTCATTATGTAAATTGTTGTCACTAACATACTAAGGAGGTTACATAAGATTGAAAAGTCTATATTCTATATGTGTTATTTTTATTTTTATGCTATACTTAAAATCTGAGATGTATAAGTCTAAAAAGGTTGAAGTACGTAAGTGTATGCAGAAAGTCTCTAGTTAAGTTTTAATTTGAATTTTCGCCTGAGAAGTGTTAACATATAAGGCCTGACTTTATTTATTTATATGCAGACCCCAGGCCATTCTATTTATAAAAGTTAACCATACTTTGTTTAATTGTCTATCTGTAGTACTGGTGTGTTATCAACAAATTCAAGGACTGTTGGTATTGGTTATGGTTTAATAAAAAAACAAAAATAGGGAAAAAGTGACCCGAATGGTCGAAAAGCTCAAAACGTATTATATAAGCAATATAAAGAAAATTAAATAAAGGCTTCAACATTTCCTATTCGCTACTTTACTCAAATGGTCTTTATATGCATTTGGCAAGTCTTTTTAAATAAGTAATGACTAATGTGTCTTAAATATGCGGTTTTATTATTTCTTATTTTGTTTCAATGATTTTTTTTGGCAAATTTTGTAAATGGAAATAATTAAAATATATATTTGTCTTTCTTGAAAATTGATTTACTTTTTTGTTTAAATTATTTTATTTTTTTTGTTCCTTAGAACAAATTCAACATGAGAGACATGAAGCACTTGAGAATATGGGTATATCTGTACAAGCTTCAGGAATCAAAGTTGAAAAGAATAAATTTTATCTCGTCAACTTGAACGCTGACCCAAGTCTTAATGAACTTCTTGTCTATTACCTAAAAGAGAGAACGCTAGTTGGTGCTCGAGGTGCACCCGTTGTCCAAGATATACAGCTGTCGGGATTAGGTATAATATTATTTATGAAGTTAAACTGTATATATTTTTTTATATATTAGATAATAATATTACATTGATATTTTAATTTATACAAAAATGTATTGCCTTTTTTTAGGTATTCAAGCAGAGCATTGCGTTTTAACGATAGATGACACAAAACTATACATGATTCCTATAGCTGGATCTAGGTGTTTTGTCAACGGTGCACCTGTTTTTGAAAAGACTCTACTTCACAATGGTGATAGGCTTCTTTGGGGAAATCACCATTTCTTCAGAGTTAATTGTCCAAAATCGCAAGGAGGTATGAATTAATTGATTCATTGTTTATATTAGCTGTTATTGTTTATCCACTTTCATCTATTATTATTATTATTTAAAACCAAAAACATGTAATTAAAAAATTGTACATGGATGTAAACAAAAACAACTGTGTTTATTAAATATTTCTCATTCCTTGTGGACAAGATATTTATTTTAAATTCAGATCATAAATATACCAGTTTATCAAAAGTTTCGAGTGATTTGTGTAAAATTTAAGAAATGGTAAAGTCACGTCATAGGATTTATGATTTAAAAAAAAAAAAGCCAATCATGCCACTAACTCTGTTCGTGACATAAATGAATTGTTGTCGGTTTCTACATGGACTGGACAAGTTTGGTTTTAGAAATTTTTAGAAAGTGATATTAATCTCTAAATTAATTCTCATTCAGGGCAATCCAATTTACTAGCAAGTTGTGATTCATGATTCATTAATTTGATCCATGTTGTCTTATATTCAATCATAGTTTTTTAACCTTTGCATTATTTTCAAATTTGAGAACATCATTGTAAAGTCCATTAGATGAAGATGTTTCATCCTACGGATATAGCTCGGATATAGCTCGTCCTTGAAGAGTTAAGATCTAAAACTGGATTATCAGACAGAAAATTTAACGATCTTTCACATGATTTAATCTGATTTATTGTAGCCTCAATATATCTGAAAGTATTTGTGATTTAATACATTAAGATATTGAAAAGTTTGAAAAAGAATTTTTTTTGTTGAAACAATACTACTGTAGTACGTAGAAAGTCCGTCCTACTTTTTCTATTTCAATTTTGAAAACACTTTCAATAAATCAAATTGTTAAAATTGTAAATAGAAATTTAGATGGTTCTTGGAATGATTAGAACTTAGAAAAGGTTATAAAATTTATTTGTAAATTTGTATGTATCTTCTAATTTTAACTACTTATTTTATTCCTTAGTTTCAACATGCAGCGAACCACAGACCCCTGCTCAGACGATTGATTATAATTTTGCCAGAGAAGAGTTAATGTTAAAAGAATTATCCAATGACCCACTTCAGGCCGCCATTGCAAAAATCGAAAGGCAACATGAAGAAGATAAACAAGGTTTTTAATTTAATGAATATTTTATTTATTATGAAATATCAGAAAATTTATGATTTTTACTTGCTTTAGTATGTATAATTTTGATATTTGAATTCTGTTATAAATTATTTCCACCTGAGCTTGTCTATATTACTCTATTTATTATTAAAATAAAGCATACTTTCATAGTTTAGTTACTTTCTAGGATTTAAGGAGAGGGAGTTTATATGTCGTTTAAGTTTGTCTTTACTTTTTCCTATTTTATAATTTCTTTCATTTTTTTTTTTTAAATTTTCATGTCTTCATTCTTTTACTATTTTATAAACTTATAATTGGATTTTATAATTTTTTTTGTGTGCCTGTAATTACTTTGGTTAAATACATACTAAGTTGCAAGCCATTAATTTCATGATACTGAAAAGCATTGATGGGTAAAATTTTTTTCCTATCTCTTGAAAAACCTCTTTATTGATTTGAAGTAACCATTTTGGTTTAACCGAGGGATATTCTATGTTATAATTCAATTTTCTTTTGCATATTTAATAATAAAAGTTAGTTATAAGTTATTATAATAGTAACTAATAATTTTTGTATTTGGACAGTGGCATTGGAACGGCAAAGGCAAGAATACGAAAGGCAATTTCAACATCTTCGAAATATTTTGTCCCCTTCTACACCTTATCTTCCTTTCGACCCATTCAGAACTGGAAAACTAACTCCTTCTACACCGACTACATTAATGAGGGTTGAAAAATGGGCAAAGGAAAGGTTGGTAACATGTTATACTTATTGCATACCTTTCTTGCATGATCAGGGATACCAAAATTGTTATAAAAGCCACTATTATAACCTCTTAATATTCCATAACCAACTGGTGTTGGAGAAAAAAGTAATATAAAAGTAAATTATAACATAATTTTATTTTTATGTTTATTCGAAGTACATCCGTTTTTTACTAAGATGATATGTTTTATATACTTACTTGTTTGTTATTTAAAATATTTTAACTGCAATGCTATGAATTCTTTTACGCGTGTAGCAATAAAGTTAATCAACTAAATAATAAAATGTTTTTTGCTGAAAATGAGTCCAAACTTCAGGAACCCTTTACATAGCTAATAATATGTTTAATTTTGTTTTTATTCAAATAACACGTAGGTATTAATAATTTGATATGAATTTTAGGGATGATATGTTTCGGCGAAGTTTAGTTAAACTAAAACAAGATATTGTTAAAGCAAATGTTCTTGTTAATGAAGCAAATTTTCTAGCTGAAGAAATTGGAAAGCAAACCAAATTTAGCGTTACTCTACAAATCCCACCTGCCAATTTGAGTCCTAATAGAAAGGTATATTCTTCTCTGTATAGACAGGTATAAAGTTTTTTTTTTTTTTTTAGTTTTTATTTATTTTGATTTTTCATTTATTTTAGAATTAATTTGTTTTATTTCAAAGTAGTATAGTGGTTATTGAGTTTTAGAATTAAAGTACTTAGCAATTAAAAGTTCGATATCTTGGATGATGACAGGAAGCATGTTAGGTTTTGTTATTGTTATTATTTTTTATTTGCATTAATATTTTCATATTAGTCAAAGAAATAAATCACACGTTATGTTAGTTTAATATGATTTAAGTGTTGAAATTTTCTTCGAATTTTGATAAATCATCTCAACGGCAGTTAAATGAAATCAGTTAGGAATTCCATATGAAAAGAAAAAATTGGGAAACAAGTTTGTAGTTAGGTTTTTGTTTTCCTGAAGGTGCAAAATGACAATATCAATACATTGAATATGAATATATTGAATGATGAATACATTGAATGCATTCATCACTAATATATTGATAATATTGGTGAGTAGGTTTCGAGAAAAGGGAGCTTTCCTTACATTACAGCTTGTAAGCAATGGCAATTTTTCCTAATTAGGGATTGATAAATTATTTGCCATTTCTATAATTTAGTTTCCAATAAAAACTAAATTATAGAAGTGGCAAATAATTTATCAATCCCTAATTAGATTGATCGTTCTTTACCATCATGTGGACTTCAACTGGCAATTTTTCCTGTTTTATTTAGAAAATTCTATTTTCTAACGCACTTGATCAAGACCATCATGTAGAAATATCAGTTTCATTATTTCTTTTTAAAATGTATGAATTCATTAATAATCTACGAATCCAGGTTTGTTTATAAAATAAATTAACAAAACTTAAATTTTTGTTTTCTATTAGCTGCAAGGTTTAAAAGGTAGAACAATGTATTTTGAATTCATTTGTTAATATTTTACTTCAGTAAACATCCGTATTTGACAGTAGAACTTTGTATGCTTAACACACACACATACATATGTATATATATTCATTATTTAAAATTGTATACAGCTTTGGTAGGAGTAGTGGCATTCTGATATCACATTCAGTCTCTTATTTGGTTTCATTATATCAAAAGAAAGTTATCAGTAGCTAAATAATGTCGGAACACAAATTGATAGATGCAGTATCATTTCATACCTGTATTAAATCTTGGGTACTTGCCTTGCGGTTCTTGATGATAATGATATTCCTATATCCCATTCGATCTGATATTTGGGTTCTATCTTGTATTGAAAACAGGTTATAATATCGGAAAATAAATATTGATACTTCATTAAGTTAATCAATAAGTATTTTAAGCTTAAACTTATTTAAATAATTTAATTACAAATTTATATAATTTTAATCAACAGAACTTATGACTTTATTTCAAAACAGAGATTGAATTTGAGAATTTTATGATTTTTGTCAAGAAATAACTCTGATTTATTTAATAAAAGATTAAAAATCACCTCATAAATAATAATTATTGTTGAGTGAAAAAATTTAAATAAAAAATAAATCTTATTTTTTAACATTATTTTTTTTTCTCAAAATAAAACTCTAAATGCTTTAACTTGCTTAAAATTAGAGCTAGTGAATTGAGAATGGTACCATTTTATATTTAGCTTGAAAAATCGACTATAAATTGCCTATTTAACCACATTTAAAAGTGATCGTTATTTTTGAACTGAAAATGAATAATCAGTTAATGATGCTACATTTTTATTTCAAGCAAATATAAGTCATAAATTAACAATTTATTTTTAACGAAATACATAAATGTTAGAGATTAATTTTAACTTTTATTTAAAAATAATGGGTGATTTTTTTTTTTTTTTTTAAATCAAAAAACAATCGTTATATTTTGATTTGGGTTAAACATTAATTCTCAAATTCAACCCGTTTCAAAGGAACATAATAAATTGTACAAACTAGCTTTGACTGGAATTTTTTAATAGATTTTAAGATAGGATTCAATGAGAAAATTTGAATGGGAGAGTTTAGAGTTTTTTTTTTTTTTTTTAATCTGTTACCAAATATTTTCTTTTGATTGATAAAATATTTAATCTTTGATTTGAAGATAAATATCAGAAATAGATTCAATATTGTCAGTATTGGAAATGTCAGAACATCTATAGGCATGAGTAGTTTAGTAATATATTTATTATTTATCCTTATTAATGAAATATTATTAATATTGATTCTTTGTACTGTTTCAGAAAGGTACATTTGTAAGTGAGCCTGCTATTTTAGTTAAGAGGGCCGGAGTTGGAAGTCAAGTATGGTCTATGGAAAAACTAGAAAACAAGCTCGTAGACATGAGAGATATGTACGAGGAAAGAAAAGAAACAGGAACTATCATCGAACCGGTAATACTATCTCTTGTCTGTATTTTATATTAATGAATTAATTGAAGATTTATATATTAAATGCTGAAAAATATTATTTTTCAAAGGATGAAAATCCAGCAAAAGTAGTTGATCCTTTCTACGAAAGTCAGGAAAATCATAATCTGATTGGTGTTGCAAACATTTTCCTTGAAGTCTTATCAGAAGACGTCACTCTTGATTACCATACTCCTATCATCAGCCAACAAGGGGATGTAGCTGGCCGACTTCAGGTAATTAAACAGTTTTTTATTTATGTGAATCTCAAATTTCACAATTCTTTCCTAATACTTATGCTTGGATCAAATAATGAAAAATCTGAATTTAGAAATTTATAATATGTATTTAATCTAATTACACTAGAAAAAACTGTTTCCCGAGTTTATAAATTCATTAGCTTGTATTTAGTACCTTCTTCCTCTTCTTTCTTTTTCTGTTTTTATTTTTTAGTCTAGCATTCTGGAATGAAGCAACTACATTATTCAGTAAATTTTGATTTTGTAATTTTTTTTTTATGTTGGTCATGGAATCGCCATTTGCCATTTGCCCTTCGGTGGCCAAATATAGCATAGCTTTTTGCTTAATGGATTGCAATGAGCTTTCCTGTATATTCATGATGGACTTAATTGCAACCTGAGAATAGCACCTTTATTTGTATTCCAATACATGTTATATAGCTTTTTACTTTTATTGTATTATATATTATACAATGGGTCTATTGCTGCTCTTGTCAACCCCTGAGAGCTAACTGGAGGTTGCCACCCTAACCAAAATGGGATTGTCAAAATTTATTTCGCAGTACCACTACTAAATTTAATATCAGCTGTGAACCAGGTGGGAATTGAACCCATACTGCTCTGGATCAGATGCCCTGGGACCGGCAGCTCAACCATTATGGCCTCAGCCACAACCTTAGTTAATGATTGTGTTCGATGATATTTCCTGGTTTTTTTCTTTCTTTGTACATATCCCTAATGTCTGCAAGACTGTTATTTAGTTTTTCGATAGGCCATACCTCTTAACTAAAATGACAGGCTCACTTACAAATGTATCTTTCTGAAACAGTAAAAAGAATCAATATTAATAATATTTTATTAATAAGCATAAATAATAAATATATTGATTTTTATATAACAGGATATCAATAAGGCATTAATATAGATGTATGAAAATAGAGGTTGAATTTAGCAGAACAATTTCTTTTCTTTTATTAATTTTTCTTTTTAGGTTGAAATCAAGAGGATTGCAGGAAAACTTCCAGAAGACAGGATGTGCGAATCCGGTTCAGAAAGTTCTGGTGATTCTGGAAAAGATGATATGGATTCACAATTTACATCTTCAATTACTATCAGGGTCAGGCTTTTTTAAATTTTTACTATTTGTATAAATTATTAGATTATTTAGAGTAAAAATAATAACATTGCATTTATATCAGCAACATTTTGTAATAACCTTATGCTCCTATGAATATTGCATTTATTTTACTATTTGTTGCCAGTTGTTTTATATCCTAAGGCTATACCTGTAATACAAAGCCCATGTGCAAAATTTTATTATTGCAAAATAATTTTTAATATTTTACTGTTCAATTAATTCTTTATTTGTTTGCTTCTGTAAAACGTTAAAATTCTCTACTTCATTTCTATTACATAATGAAAATATTTGTGCATTTCTCTTGTCACTAATTTTTTAATTAAGATTTAGTAATTGGTCCTTGGCATTGAAGATCCATTTAAAGTTATTTATTTTCATTAAAGCAGTTATTATTTAAATCATGACACAATTGTTAATATAACAAAAAAAAATTTTTATTAATAAAAGAATCATTCTTTTAGGTCACCATAAAACAAGCATCTGGACTTCCTCCGTCATTATCTAATTTTGTATTTTGTCAATACACACTATGGACACATCCAGATAACATTGTTGTCCCTCCTAAGATGAATCCTGATCAAGCACCGTCGATGCAAGGGACGGATTCAATGACTTTCACCTTTGATCATTCAAAGGAATTTACATTTCCAGTAACTGAAGAGTTTGTCGAACACTGTGCAGGTATATCTATTTGCATTTATTTTTTTAAAAAGCCCTCATAGCGAATCTTGAATTTTTTATAACTTCTTATGCTTGAACAAAATAACTCAAAAATATTATTAAAATTTGATAAAATTCAATATGTGGACTTCAGAAATAGTTTAGATACTTGGGAGCCCACGCTATGAATCAGAAGAGAAATTTTTCTCATACACATGCTCAAGTTTCTTCATAGATGTGATTATATAATATTTACAATTAAAAAATAAATTGAGTTTGTGTTAAACATTAGCTATTAAGTTTCACTTCTATTGTGCATCCTGCTAACTGCTCAGAATTAGGTTAGATAATTCTTTATATGGATATCCTTTCAGTGTGATTAATTGCCTATTAATTTCCTTAATAGAAGGCGCCTTGAGTATAGAAGTGTGGGGTCACAGGAGCGCAGGATTCACTCAAGCCAAGCCAGGCTGGGAAGTAGAACAGCAGCAGCTTGCCAAAGCTCGATCTCTTGCTGATAGGTAAGTGTCCATTATATATATATCGACATTTTTTTTAAAAAGGCTTAAGCGCCGAAAATTTGAAATTTAGTTTTCATTTTATTGTAGAGTGTAACACGTGGTCACGATATATCGAGAAAAAAAAATTGGAAATGGTCTAAAAATTGACTATTGATGACGTAAGCACCTAATACTGACAACTCTGTTGTCACTCTTGTCTTAACCAGTGCTAGAAGCCTTAAAAATATATTGCAATTATAAAGTTTTTGCCACCTCAATAAACTCCTACTATATACAATAAAGAATACATTCTTTAGTACTTGTTCCGCAGCAGTGTCAGTCTCATTATTTAATAGCCACACCTCGTATATATATTTGTTTTTCAAACTTTAAAATGCTCCTTGCTAAAAGCTTATGTGTTTTTTTGTTAATGTTATTTCTCAATAATGAAGTTTTAGAAACAAGACAACATAGACTATCCCAATCTGAAGACCATAGTATTTTTGCATCTTGATTTGTTTTGTATAAAGTCAATCTAGCTTATTAAGAACACCTCGCACTGTTTGACTTTTTGCAAATAAGTGCTAATACAACATCTGGTTATTTTTAATCTGCATTGTAATTGGAACGGACTTAATAGTGGATTAATAGAATTTACCGGGGAAAAATGTAGTAATATGAAAAATAATTATTTTGTAATAGCTCAGTTTTATATGGCAAGTATTAATAAGTTAATACATATTAATATATAATTGTGTTAGATACCTTATCGCAAATCTTTAATGATCTGTTTTCAGCATTCGCAGCTAACCTTTGCTTCAAAAAAATATGTATAAAATTATTTTCCTAATTCTGCAATATACAATTTATTAGTAAAATTGTTTTGTCATTTCCGCTCAAAGGGAATATTTGATATGTTTCTTAACATAAGATTTTGGAATTCACATATTATTTTTATTGTAAATCATACTTCCAGGAATAATGCATGAGACTAAATCCCTTCTTTATACAAAAATATTACATTTGTCATTTTTTTTAAATACCTATTTCAATTAAGTCTATTTATTTTTATTCATTTTCTCTCATTTGTTATTATAATAAATATTTTTTTATTAGGTGGAGCGAGTTAAGTAGAAAAATTGAATTATGGGTAGAAATTGAAGAACTTAATGACGCTGGTGATTATTCCAGTGTTGAAGTAAGCCCATCAAGAGAAGTTCTTACTGGTATGTTCTTTCTCAATAATACCCTAATCATAGATGTCTAATCAGAGTAAATGTATTTATGTTTGGTACGTTGAGCTGTTTCTTAAATCTAATTTATTTCTTATTGATTTGATACCTTTAAATATTAGCTCATTGAACACTAGCAATCTTAGGGTGACCTTACACAATCAGTTTTCTCATCAATTTAGAATGACGGTTTGACACGTTCAAAACAGAAGGAAAAACCAATCGTGTATTTGTGGAAACCGTCGGTTTTGCTGGCATTTGATGAAGCCTGTCAAGAACAATATTTTCTGACATTTCAGTTTTTTCTCTGCTGTTTCGAATATTATTGATGAAATTTGGATAAACTTTTATCAAAATTGAATCAATAATGTTTTCTCTCTCAATCAAATCCAAAAAGTATGAATTTATACATTTTAGATATAAGCTTAAAATAAATAAATTTTTTATTTAGAAATCCTCCCTTGTCAGCTTTGCCAACTACAAGCAATAATTATTTTTTATTATTAATTATTATTTACTATATTAAACAATTTAGAGAAGTTAATATAAATATAATAAATTAAGTAGTGAATAGTACACTTCCCATTAAATGTATACCTTATATTTTTAAAACCACATTTGTACCGACGTTTCGAAGTCCTTCTTCGTCTTCAGGTTATTAGTTTTCTTTAATTTACATTATTATCTCCCCAATGTCCTGCCATCAGTATAATTTTACTTCGTCAAAATCTTGGCTGGTTATAATATATAAAAGAATGTTCAATTACTCCCAAATTTAACATTCTTTTATATATTATAACCAGCCAAGATTTTGATGAAGTAAAATTATACTGATGGCAGGACATTGGGGAGATAATAATGTAAATTAAAGAAAACTAATAACCTGAAGACGAAGAAGGACTTCGAAACGTCGGTACAAATGTGGTTTTAAAAATATAAGTTATATATTTAATGGGAAGTGTACTGTTCACTAATTAATTTATTATATTATTATTTACTTTTCTCAAGATATTAACATTGGTCGGGATTGAAATTTAAATGAGTAATAATTACTTTTTGTGCCAAACTGATGGTTTTTCCCCACCATTTTTCGTTGTTCAAACTGACCGTTCAGATGGATGAGAAAATTGATCATGTATGGCCACCCTTACCAGTTACATAGATAATATGATTGTTAAGTAATAAATGCTCTCTATATCCTTATAATGGATCGTAATTATCATGCAACAGTTTGATATAAGAAAAATAAAAATGCATCAAATAAACAAATCCTCTTGATCTCAGTGTTATTGTTCATTAAACTCAAGTGATTTTATTTCTTATGAATTTTATATGCTGATTGTACATTATATGAATATTATTGGTTTATTCAAGATTAAAATAGTTAAACAATACCTTGAAGTCATCCTGTAGTTTACCTTCGCAATATGAGAGAGAAATACTAATTAATTAAAATAACTAATTTACTGTAGAGTTAAAAGCTTTTAGTTATTAAAAAAATTGATACGTTATTGGTATCCTTCATGGAATTTAATTTATAGGAGGTGTATATCAGCTGAGGCAAGGTCAGCAGCGACGAGTGAGGGTGAAAGTGAGCCCAGTGATACAATCAGGAACTCTTCCCATTATCTGCCAGGAAATCACCAACATAGCACTTGGCAGTGTTTCCTCTCGGTATTTTATAAATTTTCTTTAAATTTACATTTCAATTCTCCATTTTTTTTTCTTCTCCATCCTTTTTCTAGTGTCAACAAACATAATTCTAATGCGGAAATATGCCATACCTTTCGGTCTTGGGAGTTACTATCTTTTGCAATATCTTTTATCAATGAAAAGTTCCAGCATTCATTTCAAGTTTGACATTCTATATTTTTAACTGTTAACATATAAATTTTCTTTTTAAATTTTAGATCTAGGCTGCAAAAACCGCTTGATTCTTATCAAGAAGATGACTTAAATAGGCTGAGGGATAAGTGGAGCGAGGCTCTCATGAGGAGACGAAATTATCTTGACCAACAGATCCAAAGGCTAATAAATAAACAAGGTATATATATATATATATATATATATATATATATATATATATATATATATATATTTATTTTTTTTATCATTAATCATTATCATAAAAATAATGATTTTTACAGTGGTGAAAACTAACTGACAGTTACATATTTGAAGTGTTGTTAATGTTGTTAGTAATTCTCTAACACCAACTTAATTCACATACAAATTTTTAATCCTTCTACAAATCAATTTTGAGAGGCTATAGAGGTTCACTAAACCTTAAAAATGTATTTAATATACAGAAGGATCTCACTGATCCGGGCCTATGTCGGGATTGGTAGTGCTGGATTAGTGATGGTATATTTAAAAAACAAAACAAATTAACGTGAAAATCTCATATTGCCAACGAAAACTGTTTAAAATATTTTATTGATATAAATGCTGGTGATTTGTAATGTAAAGAATAA
Source organism: Rhaphigaster nebulosa (assembly GCA_948150685.1). Lineage (NCBI taxonomy): Eukaryota > Metazoa > Arthropoda > Insecta > Hemiptera > Pentatomidae > Rhaphigaster > Rhaphigaster nebulosa. The sequence continues at coordinate 25,351,001 of OX411312.1, forward strand.
TAAAAATCACTATTACACATTCATCTGACATGTTTTCATTTTTGTGATATCTTATTGCACTTGTACTATAAGCTCACTGTACAGAGCATTCACTCATGATAAGTTAAATTTGACACACTAAGTCACCGACAGCAGACAACTAGTTGTATATAGTAAAGTTCGATCTCCTGACCCTTACATATATAGACACGATAGTGGAAACATCTGGCCTATCGGTACACTCAGGATGCCGGATTACTGGATGTGCTAGATTAGCAAACAGCCGGATTATAGAGACTATACTGTATATCATAATTTTTATTACAGATTATAGTCAATTCCGCATAATCGAGATCCCAGAGGTCTCTCAATGTATTGGCATCGACTGTAATATTGAAAATTAATTGTCTTTTCCTATATTTGCATTATCTAATTTCTATTAATAATTTGTTGCCTGATTGGTTCGTTTTTTGTTTTCTTAAATATATTCAATTTTTTTATATCATCCTCAAATTCATGATTTGTAAATTTTATTTAGGAAAAAGTGAAAGTGACTGTGAAAGAGAGCAAAGTCTTGTCGAACAGTGGGTAAGCCTTACCGAGGAGAGGAATGCCGTAATGGTTCCAGCGGCGGGCTCTGGTATCCCCGGGGCGCCTGCAGATTGGATACCTCCTCCAGGGATGGAACCACATATTCCAGTTCTTTTCTTAGATCTCAATGGTAAATTATATTTTTATTGTTTTATTTTTAAATATTTTACTTTGGCATATCTCCTATTTTTAGTGCCAGCAATCCAAGGCACATTTGAAGCTGTCAATCAAGTATTAGATAATGAAGATTTTATTTACTCTATTATAAATACCTGTGTAGGGGTCGGGGTGGCCGAGCGGGTTAGCGCGCTCGCAAAAGTGCACCTACTCACAAGCCCAAAGGTTGTGAGTTCGAATCCCGGCACCGGCACTACTTTAATTTAATTAAAGTAATAATTCAAGAAATTTATCACCCCTCCCCCCGGGTATGTGAGGCCCGTCAGCCTACTGGAGGCTACTCACACAGACCGGGCGTAGGAGTGATGACCCTACCCCGTGTACCTTAATTGTGAATCGCGTTGTGGTTTTTCAGGACATAAAATAGCCGCCCGGAGGTTCGGTCCATGGACGGTCTGTCTCGGGGAAAGAAATATAGGTCCTCGTGCGCCTGCTGACTCCGAACAGCCATAATCCGTGGATCTAGGCCGATTTGTCACTGTCCTTGAACCCGAGTGAGTCGGTGGGAAGGACACTGCAGAATTGGCCCCAAAGGGACCAATGGAGCAATGGGATTATGGAGCAATGGGCAGCCTGCTGCTGCACCATGGAAACCATGGTTCGCAGCAACGTGAGGTTGGGTGACACCCTCCAGGCTGTCAGTGCTCCCGCAAGCAATAAATGTCTGTAAGAACACCACATCGCGCGGCCAAAGATCTACAAGGTCTATAGAGCCAACAGAAAAAAAATAAAAAAATACCTTTGTAGGTTGTTGGTCAAGGAGGAATTCTCCATCTTTCTTACATTTTCAAGAGCCCGCTTAATTAAATGTTTTAAGGTCATCTGATTAAGTCTCCCACTTCTTGTTCTTCTAATATATTGGAGTGTATGTAATTAGTTCAGAGTTCTTAGTGACACAAAGTGTCTCAATCGAATAGTTTTCTTGATGACAGGTCATCAACTTCAAATTGTCAGTATCACAATCGCTCCCTTAGGTCAGAAATGATCATAGGTAACTTTTTTTTTTGTTTTGGGATATAGATGAAATGTTTTGTTTTTTGTCATCTTGCAAAGATATTTTCAAAGACCATAATTTTTCAGGGTTTTTTCCTAAGTCATGTATCACAATTTCTCTCCTTGAGCACTGAGATCTAATTATTTCTCAGGGTCACATTCAATTTGGAATAAAGTGTAAATCTGTTTACAATTTTATTTTTATTTTTTAGCGGAAGATCTTTCGGCGAATAAATGGTCAGGAGAAGGATTAGAGCTCCCAATTGCTGGTCTCAATTCTATTTTACCAAAGGAACTTGGCAAAAATTTTCATTCTCTTCCAATAGTCAAGCATTGCGAGAAAGAAGTTTGTGCGATATCTACCTGGGATTCTTCAGTGCATAACTCTATTCATCTAAATAGACTCACAGATGGTAAAAAAAATTATAGATAGTCAAAATCAATTATTTCTTTTGATCATTTATTATACATTATTTTTTAAAACATTATATTCCTGTGTTAATTAGGCAATGAGAGGGTATATTTGATTTTGCGAACTACAGTGAGGTTGTCTCATCCTGCACCGATGGATGTCGTTTTGAGGAAACGTTTGTGTTTGAATATTTATAAACGACAGAGTATAACTGACAGAATCAGAAGGAAAATTGTGAGATCGGATGGTCTTTCTTCTACAGGTGTAACTTACGAAGTTGTCTCCAATATTCCAAAGGTAATCTGTTCTTTAATAGTTTTCTTTATTATATTCACACTCAACCACTAACTAATGAAGTTTCTATTAAAAATAAAATTAAAAAAAAATAGTTTTTTTGCTCTAAATATTTGTCCTCTAACCCTTTTTGGAATGTCCATTATTCAAGTATTTTCTCGTGTTGAAATGTACTCCAAATGTCTGCATTCAACTGCTGTAACCTTTTTAATTAACATTTACGGTGTGAAAGAGTCTAAACTTTGACTTGGACTAGAGTTCTATCCATCACTACATATGGCATATTATCTGTGAAACACCTGGACCACATCATTTTATGAAACAGGTCTCTGGTTTCAAATCTAGGTTCATTCGGATTACCACAGTTCTTTATTACTCTCTGTGAGTTAAATTTTTCTAGATATCTCACTTTTGAGGATTGAATTTGTCTTAATTTTTTTTTTTATATTAATACTCACGATTTGCTAAAATATGTCAAAATGGGATTGAAGCTGGCTTATATTATACCTTTTCCTCCTTAGAGTCAATTTGCCCTTGTTTAATTCTTTTTAGACTTTCTTGAAGTGCTCGCAGTCTCTTTTACAAGTTTTATTTAGGTAGATGGCATTAAGGTGTTTTGATAGAGAAAGTAGCAATTTATTTTATAATCTGCACGCACAGCTGTTGAGTTCTATTCCAAATTGAATATAATTTCAGAATGTTAAATTTATCAACCGATTCACTTTTGTTCAAAATTTTACACTAGCATCTTTAGACATGAGGTGATATAGGAATGAAATATCTTACAATACTCGCTTATTCTTTATTTTCTTCCAGGCTAGTGAAGAACTAGAAGAACGTGAATCCTTGGCTCAGATTGCTGCATCTGGTGAAGATGCATCATTGAGTGATGGAGAAACGTACATAGGTATGATTTATTAATTTTTGAACTTAATAATTTTCTAATATTTTTAATTATTTACCATTTGTTGTTTACTTACTGTTTCAATGATACTATTGATTTTCAACATAGATAATTGATGTATAAATGTTTCGTTTAGGTTATGTTTAAATGTTTTAATTAATTTACACCAGTTTAAAGTAATTTTTGTAATTGTTTAAAGTAATTACCAGTTTTAAGTAATTTATACCAGTCTGTCAACACTGTTAGGGATATACTTATCAGAAGTGTTCAGTCAGGAGACCATGTCAATTATAAGATATAATTTTCCATTCTTTCAGTTTTATTTTCTTCTTAATTAATGAAAATTGTTCAAAATATATTTAAAACTCTAAAAATAGTCTAAAATTAAAAAATAAACAAGATTAAAAAAAAAATTGTTTTTATTTATATATACAAAATATGTTGTGGCAGTACATTAATTTACATCTGCAAAGTATTTTTGCAATAAGCTAATCTGCGCTCATCTGGATAACAGTCAACTTTGCAAGTCTCTTGGTCTCCGCCTCGAAAGTCGTCGGGATGGTTTGTATAGGTTCTTGGTGGATCCAAGTGTTTGGGCTAAGTCAGTCTGGACTAAGTGTTTCATATTGTAAGTCAGTCTGTCCTGGATATTTTTGTAGTATTCTGTGGCAGTAACTAAAACTGTTAAGATGTCCAAGTCATTGCATAATAATAATATAATATAAAATATAATAATAATAAGTCTTTTATCACATAGAATGGCATTAGTGATATTTTTCTCAATGTTTTAGATGGTAAGTCTGTCAGTTAACGATAATATGGAGCGTCTGTCAAGTAACATAATATAATATATAAATATATTATTTATATATATAATAATACATATGCATAATAATATATATAAATAATAGTCCAAATTATTTGTTCAGTTGTTTTCTTTTCAGTCTGATGTGGGCCCTCCATGTCAGTCTCTTGTCCAGATGCAGTCCCAGATATTGCAATATTTGGGACTTCATCTGGACAGTGTGCTGTACGAGATGTAGGCATTGTTACATTGTTAAAATACATCTGAGGACATGATCCATGATTGACTGTGAAGACAATGAACAAACTCTTCAGTTTATTCATCTTTACTTTCCGCCTGGTAGCTCAATTATATTAAGAATAAGAAATAATTTTTAAAAAATTGGAAAATTTTTATAGATATGTTACATAATTATAATATTGTATATTTTATATATATCGAAGTATAAATAAAAATTTGTAAATAATTAAACAAACTACAAACTTTTCAATAACTTGCAACTTTTTTAACAATAACCATTATACATGAGTAACTTAACACTACATATAGACAAGTATAGCATATTATTTCTGTGGCCAAAGAACATGTAGAATATGTTCGCATCCTAACAAATTTATTCAAAGCATGACATCTACAAATTTCTCTGGTAAGAGATTTCTACAGCTAAGAAGGAGTTGGATGAGAGATCTCCATTAATACCAAATAATTTGTAATAATATCAGGAGGAAGCACCAATACTAGTCTATCGGTCTCCCTTATCATTTTTTGTTTTGTTTTTATGTTATAAGCCCAAAATTGCTAATTGCCTTTACTCTAAGATAGGTAAAATTTAAATTGAAATATAAAAAATAAATCCTTATGTTAACCGCAATAACAAAATGATTAAAATAAGTGTGTATACTTATATTCAATAATTTAGACAAAAATTCATTTGAAATAAATTTTAAATATTATAGTTTAATTCTAATTAGCAATAATCTATTGCTTTAAATTTGATAATAGCTTTTTTATATGGCCAAAACATCATATAAATAAATAAATTTAAACTAATTATGTGTTTAGAATTCATTGGTCAATACCATAAGATTATTATTACCAGTCGAATTGAAATTACTGATATTGCTAAGTCCTGGCTTGTACGTAATACATTTGTTTATTATCTTTAGAAAAGTATACGAGAGGAGTAAGCGCTGTTGAAGATATCCTTACACTTGATCGGCTGAGGCAGAGAGTTGCTGTTAGAGAAATCCTCCAACACAAGGGTGTTCCACTAACTATGAGAAAAACTTGTTCTGTACCGAACTTCTCTCAGGTCAGTGTGAAGTTAAAACTACTGTTATTCGAATAACCCAGCTCTGTCATTGTTTTTAAGATATTTTAGAATTATAAGGATTATGAAAATATATAAAAGATTATAATTTAGAACGGTCTGGAACAATCAATTAGATTTGTTCTAGATAGATAAATTCTCCTATATAATTAGATCCTTGCCATTTCATTTCTTAAGTTTTCAGTTCTGTGAATTTTCATTCATTGCTCCAAAGAACATGATCATCTAACATTCTTTAGAAGATCAGTGGGGAGTGTATAGCAATCTGTTTGTCAAAGTTTTTCCTAAGCTATTTTGTATAATTGCTTTTTTTAAAAAAAAAAATTACTAACTTTCTAAATTTGATGCAAGAGAACTTCTATTGTAATAAGTCAAATTACTTTAGTAATAATTTAAATGTTTAATTAATTGTATTTTGTTTTTTATTTAAATATAGTTAATGAGATTAGATGGAAGTAGCGATGGAGTCTCACGCTCTGAAAGTGTAACTGATCTCAATAAGGAGCTCCGCGGTGAACTTTCAAGGCCTAGAAAATCTCTCCCTGACGCCACTGACGTACCCTCTAAACAATTTGCCATTGGTGAGCTGTCTTATTTTATTTCTTATCTTTATTTATTTTATTATATAAGGCTTATAACTGTAATTCCTATGTATTGCACAGGGGCGGATTTAAATTACATAAATTTGTAATTGTTTAAATTACAAAGAAAATGTTTTATGATGAGTTTAGGAAACTCTTAATTTTCACAAGTGATATTATGTGATAAATTAAAATTGTCACCATAAATATTATTTTCTTGAAGAAAACTGCCAGACCGACCACCCATACCCTCTTGGTCCTAGGGGTACCCAAACTTTAAATCCGACCCTGATACTGTAGTAGGGATCATTTTTAATCTTCTATCTGGCATGAATCAGTTAGGAACTGTCATATGTCTTGCATGTGACAGCATATTGTTTTATTTTTTTGAAATATTTTAAATTTTTATCAAATTAAATATTTATTTAATTTTGACTTGAAACACAAAAATTTTTTTCAGATTGATGGGTATATGTACAGATTCGAAGTAATGATTTGTTATGATAGAGAATTTTATATTTTTCAGTTTTTTATTCTTTATATTAGGTAAATAACTGAAAATATATCCTAACAAATTCAGCTATTTATTTATGTGGTTTGTATCCCATGAAATGTCTTTTTGTTAATGGATGAAGTAATAAAACATAAATTAATGTAATCTAATATTACTAATTAGTCAAAAGATACTCGATTTCATAATTCTTCCAAAGAATAAATGCTTTCATTCTCTCTTCATGAAAAGACGAGCCTGAAAGGAAGTGAATTCATATCATGAAGACATTTTATATCACATCTCATTATGGTAAAATAAATTATTAGACTGAATTTTATTGTTGCCATATTATTGTAATTATTTTTCATTATTTCTCCTTTGTTATGATATGGATTAATGGCGCCCAAAACAACAAATTTTTAATTGTGCTAATACATTTTTACCGTGACGTTTATTCTTTCTTAGCATTTAAATTTTTACTACTTTCGGTCATTATTATATAATGCTCAAGTGATACTTTGAATATAATTTTTTAAAATAATTTTAACATACTTGGGAGAAAAACTAAGGTGTACCAATACTTTTTGTAAGCAATGTAGATAAGAGGTAATTAGTTTCTAATTATTCAGTTGGGTACCGAAAAGAAAAGGATTTCACTTGATCAATCTCAAATCGGCAATCATTAATATGTTACTCATATTTTATCAGTATCCCTAAAACTGACATTTCATGTGATCCAACCAAATAGAATCAACCTAAATATATATTCTATTTGAAATTAGCACAACAGCATTATAATTCAAACAAAGTTTTAATAAATGATCAATCATTTATCACAGTTATTTGAGAATTATTTGAAAAATATCCTTTTTTTTTTATTGTCTCACTGTTTTTTTTTTCTTTTCATTGTTCACTTGCTCGTTTGATTTTTTTTTTCCTTTGTGCCTTTTGATTCAGACATGCCTATTCTGACATCGCTGTCAGTTATGCTGTTCACACAAAGGATATTTTTAGCTTGCTGACTAAGCATTACGACACAATGCTTGATGCACATTTTTCTTTTCTTTTTTTTTATTGAAAAAAAAACAAGCTTAAGCAACAGCTTAGTATAATTGTTATACAAATTTTTTGAATATCAGATGGTGCTACATCTATAACAAAACCTGTCAACATATTCCTTTCTTTTTTACGCCATGCACAGTTTTATCATTTCCTTTTATTATTATTTTTTTAGTTTAGTTTTAGTTAAATTTTATAATTCAGATTAACTGATGCTTATGTGGCATTAAATCTTTCATATTAGGTGTTTTGAATATAACTTTTCCTTATTTTTATATATATATAATTATTAAATTATTGGAGTATTTTAGTAATATACTAGGTAGAGGTTAGTTTATAAAGATATAGTGTTTTTAGTGATAGTTTTAAGTTATAACTTATAGTGATAGGCAAAATTGCTAAATTGCTCCAATGTGTCTTATTTCTGTTTTTGCCTTCTTACCCTGATTATCCACTTTTGTTATTCTTTTTCTTTTTTAATATTAATTATATATACCTTTAATGTTATCACGAATTCAAACCTGCTTTTGATGTCTTGTTTCTGTTTTCACCCTCTTTTTATCTGTAATGATGTAATTTTCTTCTGCATTATTACTTTCTATCTTTATATACATAGATTTAAATCAGGGATCGGCAACCTTGTCTCTAGTACCTACTGAGAAACATTTGAATTCAGTGCTGTGGGCAGCGGTACCATTTTAAAATTTGATCCAATTGTAATACCTCCCTTACCTTAGCCACCTCTGGTGGCCATAAAGAAAATAAAAAAGCAGGTTAACTGATTATGTGATTGTACAGGTGTTTATGAACAAGCTGTTTTATGCATGAAACAACTCCATGGAACCCCATGAAGCAAGTATGTGATAGCATACAAATCCAATCTCTTATAGTAACTAGAACGAATAAGCAGTTAAAAAATTAAGTTATAGTTTCTCGAAATATTGCTGCTTTATAAAATAAAGTGATGGAGCCTAGTTATTATGTGATCATCTTCCAAAGGATCTTTTAGAAAAAGGCAATGTGATTAAATATTTTCTAAGCTATTTCAAAAACATTTTAAAAGCAATCCATAATAACATTTATTACAAGTTTACAAAAGTGGGTATAGGAAGTGAAAGGTTGATGATCCCTGGTTTTTTTTATGTAACATTAACTGAAAATGTTTGTGTATCCTTCAATATCTGACTCGATTCGCAAACCCAGTGAAACATCAGAGCTGATTTGAGTTCATGCCTCCGCAGATTCTCGTCTGAAAATATTATCTGCTCAAAGAAAGGCATTCATTTAAAAAGAATAAATATTGATTTAATTTTTATATTAAAAATATATATGTATTAGAAAAATTGTAATGTTGTAATGTAATACTAAACAACTTAAAGCAACTTCATCATTATTTTAGTATATTTATTTTATTTTTATGATCAGTTGAATTACTGTTTGTAATATTTATGTCAAGTCAACACATTTATTACATTGCATAATGAATGCCTATTTCTATTTTTTTTAATGGTAACTTTTACTTGAAAAAATTAATTCTGATTAAACCAATTGTAAATATCTGCTGGCTTGGAATATTTTGGACTCATATGCAATAAGGAATACAATGGGCTCATATACTATATATTATAGGAATACTATTATATATGGGATTTGAAACCTTTTTGTATAAAGTCAAGTTCCTACAGAACTAATGTATATTTTAAGTATGCTTACACACTGTTCGTTGACAAAACCCGAATTTCCTTATTCTAATTGCAGGTTATATAGGCATGTATTAATTTGGGTATAAGTTAGATGATCATTGAGTCAGAAATAAACATTTCCTCAATCAAGATCAGCTATTTATTCTTCTGATTCTGAGACACATCAGGAACCTTCTTTTGTGGAAGATTTAAAACTAAAAGACCAGAGTATACTAGTGATAGTATGTGCATCAAGTCATTCTTGAACTAAAGCTTGCTGTAAATGTCACATTTACGGTCAAAGTTATTGTCTAGGAATGTTTTTATAAAATTTTCAGACCCATGGCAAGCTCAAGTTTGGACTCTTGCTACCATATTCGGTTTGTCAAGCTGGTTCCATCTCTTATATTATCAGTTACAAAATCCACTTCCAGGCTTGTGAAATACTGCCTGAGTTACCCGAGCACTTTTGTGTTCCCTCCATTAGTGGCGAAACTGTACTTTGTAATAGAGCTCAGCACAATTAAGTTTCAAGCACTTGCATTGTTATTCTCTTTGATTTTTGTTATTCTGGTTTACTCACTTATATTATGAAATGTTTGAGAAAATAAGGAAATTTTCAAACTTTTTCCTTTTCCTAACTTCATGCCGGATAATTAGTCTCTGGCATATGACCCTGTTTATGGGCATGTGTTGAATCTGTGAAGTTGAATATTGTTGGTTCACTTGACCAATACGCAGTTCACTGCTAATGTTGGAATGGTACTGGGACAATCATCCGTCCTTCTTTAAAACAAGAGTATGATGGCAGTGTTATGTCTCTTGTTAGCTAAGTTATTTAGGTTTGTAATTGCTATAGCAAAAACTTTCTCAGTTGGGCCTAAATATTTCAACACAATTGACAAAAAATTGTATAAAAAAAAAAAAATGGTTTTTACCTTAAAAACGTCTTACCTTATAAAAAATCCAATCTGATATTCTTACCTGAAAGTGCGAGTTGTGAGTTGTGTGAGTACATTTCATCCTCTGGGATCAACTCCACTGATAAAATAAATTATCAATTTATTATTTATTTTACATATAAACTAATTTATTTTGATATAAATAAATTATCAATTTTCTTTTAATCTTAAATAAAAGTTACCATTTAAAAAGTGGAATATTTCTCTACATTCTTTTTTCTTTTTTTTAATTATTTGCTTTGCGTTAAATTCATTATCCAATTGGAAGCTCATTACTGCTATTTTTAAAAATTTATTTACACAATTTTATGTTATGTTTTTTGTTTGTATTAGCAATATTTTGAATTGACAAAAAGAAAGTAATAAAAAAAAATTACTAGAAAAGTCAATACAAAGCTATTGTCACATGTCTCATATTGCCTTTTTTTTTTATGTTTACTTTTATTGTTGGCCAAACAGGCTCCATTTTGTCAGGTAATAGGCTTTTTATCTGCAACTTGGCATGGTCGTGCATGTCATATAGATATTGTCTGCTGTTTTTTTTTTTTTTTAATAGGTAAAACCATTTAGTAATTAGATCGCTTTATTCTTTAATTAGTGTTGAAAAGTTATAATTAAAAGAAAAGATAATTTCTGCTGATGAAATCCTAATAACCGCCATCCATTATTTGTTTATAAATAAAGGGTTGATAAAAGCTGTTTTTAAAAAAAAATTAATTGACTTGAGGGCATGATCTACCCAGGTTTATAAAAGAAAAATACAATGACTTTATAGTAGTTAAAAGAAATAATTTTTTTTTTTTGAGATTGAGCAAATCATTAGAAACGTAACGCTTTCATTCTTACAAACATTACCCACACAGCTGGTGCAGTGAGCCCCCTAAAATGGGCCAGGAGGTGGAGAGAGGGAGGTTGAAGGGGGTACTCTCTGCTATGATCGCCTCTTGAGCACACATTTCTTGTGCACTAACTTGGCGCTTGGGTGCAGAGATTTTTTACTACAGCTGATTTATCGTACAGAAGTTAATTTCATTTCCAATTCATCTATTAATTATTAATGTAAAATGTATCAATAAACTTGCTAAGAACAAATAAATTATTATTTATTTGCCAAAGAAAGCCCTTTTAATGCCTTCTAGTCAGTTGTTTGGAAAATGCCTGCTTTTTACAGGTCCAACCGGAGTAGTAAAATCATAAAAACTGAAGGTATCTCTACTTTTCATGGGTATTTTGTCGTATTATTAAGTTGGTTGCTATGAAGATTATTTGAACCTCCGTTGTCACAATACAGGAACTACCGCTCTTATAATATAATAAATTAATATTAATATCTACCCAGCACTATCATTGCTTTATTATTTTTAATTTTGATTTAAATTTAATGCTTGTAATCCAAAATCAAATTAGCTAGTATGAAACAATAGTTTGATTTAGTAAAATAAAAGTAGTTAACAAGTAATTTTAATGTATCAATTTGACAATATTAGAAGATAATTTAGTTAATGTTAATATGGTATTTGTAACTGTTTCATAGTTTTGTTAATGTAAAATATTGATTATTGTAAAATACAATAAAATATTATATAATAAAGTATAACTTTATATGACTCACACTTAGAATAAAGCGATTTAGAATGATATTGCAGCCTGCTTTAGTTCTGCTCTCGCATGCTATTAGCTTTGAATGTTCATTCATTATTTCATCTCCCTTTATCAATAACTGCTTAAATCTAAAAAAAAACTCCTTTTTTTCATACATTAATATCATCCATAATTTCCCCTCCTATCCTTTTCAGTCCCTCATGAAGTCCTTTCAGTGTGAACTTGAAGTATGTAACACTGTAAATACCCACAAGTAGTTGTATCGACTGTGTCTTAAGTACAAAGTCTTCGATTGTTTTCATTTGGCCTTTTTCTAAAAGGTATGCACGATTGTTGTATATAAATATGTTATATTTTTTAAAACAATGTGGGGTTTCTGTATAAGCTGTTGCGCTGATATTATGTATAACTGAATCCGAATGACTATGTTGTATTTTAGTAAGTTATGTTGAAAATGTTAATGTTGTTTATTTATTTTATATTATTTTTTAATTTTTATAGGTGATTGTATGTGTATGCCATAATTTTTAGCAATAATGATTTATTGCTTTTGAGGCATATTGCTCATTAAATGAAACCATGCTATGACTCAAAAAAATATAAATTTTGAGTTATTTGTATTTGAAATGCATTCAATATAAATCTTTGACTGTAAGATTCTTTCATTATTCAAAGAAAAGCTCTAATAAATTGTGTTGTTCTGGACAAAATATTTTTTCTTTATTGGTTGAAACAATTATTAAAATTTTGTTGATTAACTTAAAGTAAAGTGGGAGTGGGATAACTCAGTGAATTAAAAAGAGGTGCTTGGCTTTTTATTATTTTGTTAATGTTTGACATCTAATGGTAAACGAGTAACTGTCTATGAAGTATCTGAAGCATTTTATCCCTGTAAAGGAAACTGCTAATTAATCATTCTAACCAAAATCTCAGACGAAGTTGATTTCAAATTTTCAGTATATCAGTAAAAATTATTTTAAATGTTTCAGTTAAAATTCCTGGATTTTTTTTTTTTTTTGAGTTATGACATATTTAATAAGCGATATGCTCTTTGTAATCTGATATTAAAATTATATCATTATTAGTATTTTTATTGTGTATGTGTATTTGTATGCACATATACATGTATATAGTATTTTTTAGTGGTCTTTGATGAATAAAAATAATTATGAAATTTGAACCTATTAACTTTTTTTTTTTAGGTTTTGTCTAAAAATTTGATTGAAATTTTAAATTGCTGATTTCTTTTTTAATTTATAAAATGTTTGCTGTCTCTTTGTTTATATTATCAATTTATATCATATAATTTCAATAATAATTAATTTTTTTTTTTTAAGTTTATCTTGAAGCCTTATTTTTGTGTTTTCTACTTACGGAATTTCAATTCCCACTGACATGGCATCTTAAGTTATTTCCTTGTGTGAGTGTAGCTTATTTTATTGGTGTTGGTATGAGATGTTTAATGGTGTTGGGATACATTTCAGCTCGTCCGACGTTCCTCAATCTCAACATCAACTTGAACACCCTCCGCCTCCAACCTGGCTCGAAACGTATGTTACTAACACTAAACATCCTTTTTTAACGTTCTCTTTTCTTTAATTTACTAATCTGTCCTATTATATGTTGTCTATTTATATAATTAACTATCATAATTTTAACATTGAAACCTCTTTAATTTCATGGAACTTAGAAACTAGTTATTTTAAATGAGAAGTTCAATAAAATTATCTTTGGTTGTTTGCACTGTGTGCAACAACCAAAGGTAATCTGTTTTGCAATCAAACTGTTTTGCACACTTTTACATATAAAATATTATTTACTTCAGATACTAGAAGAATATTCTTGTTTTACATTGATTATAATCATTAATTTATTATTGTTAAAAGAGGTTTCATTGTTTTCTTATTAATTTTCATCTAATACCTAATATAAACCATCTTATTCCTTAAGTCCTTTATTATATTCCTTATATGTTATGTTATATAAAATCCTTTATTGTTCTATTGCATTCGGTCTACTTCTTGTTGGAGTTTCTTCTGATTTCTTCTAATTCCTTATAAGCAATCCTCCTATCCTATAACTTGACTAAGTAATATTTAAATATGTAAAATTAAAGAACAAAAGACAGATTATAGAAGGAGTAGAAAATTATTAGATTCCAATTTTTACTAAATTGATTCTAAACAGGTAATGCTCTACGAATTCTGAACGACTATTAGAGATATTTCGGTGTAATCTTAGCTGTATGTTTCAATGTTATGAAACCTATCTATTCTGTTTCACTGATCCATCATTTATTTGTCTGTTCTCACTATTTTTCATTTCTATCCTTTTTGTTACTTTGTATTAATTTGTAGCAGTGGATAATTTTTCTGGATACCAAATGCCATTAATCGTACAATTAGAAGAAAGAAACGAGTTAATTTGATCACAGTGGAAGTTGGATAGATAATAGTGTTTATGGATAGTGGTGTTTATTTTAATAAAACAATTATTCAACTTTCTTAGCGACAAGTATTCTATATAATAAAACCCTTAGGTATGTCTGATCAAGACGGCCATCTAGACCAGCCAAACCCTCACGACAGTTCTGTATTATGGGTAATGTTTAGCCTGCCCTGTGTCTATTTTTAAGTTATGTCAATAGAAAATCTTTTTTCTACTTTTCATCTCATTCTTATTATCTGGCCAATACTCCAATCTTTATATGATTAATCCTTAATCCTCCAATCTTCATGATCTTTGCCATATTTTATTTGTATATTCTGTAAACAGTTTGTATATATTGTATTTTTTTAACGTCTTCTCTACACTTGACTGGTACTAAGATGTTTTGAAAAATATTCCTATTGAAGATATATACATAAGAACTTTTGTACCTTTTGAATATATATTTATTTATTTTTGTAGGTTTAATTTACTGTTATGTATGTTTATATAGTACTCAGAAAAAGCTTGATTATCTGTCATGAAGATTGAAATGAAATGAAAATAAAATTTTATTCTGGGACTTTTAGTCCCCTTAGAATAACAGAAACGATCAGTATTAATTAGTACTATTTGTCTAGCTTATATACAGTGAATAATTAAGATAAGTTAAGTAATAAATTAAAATAAAGGAAATTTTAATAATTACTGGCATTTAAATCGTAATTAAATATAAATGTACACCTGCCTACTAACAATAGACAATAACTAACAAACAATAGACATAATAATAATAATAAACATAAAACTATAAACAGTAAATATGAGATATAAACATAGAATGAATATATATATATATATATATATATAAATATGGTACTTACATAAATGCGGAAGATTGATAGTAAAGAAGGTGGAGAAATAATTGATGCTTAAAGGAGGTTAAGATTGGGATAAACAAAAAACATGTCTATTAGTAGAATATGTATTTTATTTGTTACATTTATTTAATTAATTTATAAATAAAAAGGAAATGCTGTCGACTGTCAATAACTTAAAATTCTTGATTACTTGATTATTTGTAAAACCTTGTCAAATCTTTTTTTTTTTTTTTTTAAATAAGAGAATGACTTAAAATTATTAAAAGCATCACCTCTATACTCTGAAGGTTGCTTATTGTATTTTTGTGTTTTATTTCTGCTTTTCAAATTGTTTTTATTTAAACCTCCATATCTCAAATAAAGATATTCTTCTTCTAGGTGTATAGTTCAAAATTTTCAAAAATCAAACTGATATCTTATTCCCTTAAAATATGAATTATAAATATTTTATTATGAATAAATATCTAAATTTTAAATATTTGTATCTAAAAATAGAAGGCAATAAAGAAAGCATTGTTAATATAAAGTAGCAAATATAAAGCAAGTAGTAAATATAAATGTAAGCATTTATCTGGCCAAAAATGGCCTTCGAATTTAATTTAATTTTTATTTATCCTATTGATCAGGTCGGTAAATTAAAAAAATGGTTAGTTCAGGTTTTATTGAATAAGCATTGATAATAATATTTGATTTAATTTGCATGATGCTTTTATCATTGTAACATTATTTCTGACACAATTTTTTAAAATAAGTAATTCTAGTATCAAAAAGAAAGTTCAGTTTTCTATCTAAATCTCCTATGTTTTGAATTAGCATCGCCAAACACTAAACTTGGCCTAAGGATGACCACTCTGCATGAAGAGCATTCCCGGAATTTCCCTTTAAGTGAAGAGGGTTTGATCGAGGAAGAAGAAGAGGGAGGAGAGGAGGAAAGAGAACCGATCAGGAGATTTTCAGAGTTTGAATCCTTTCAGGTATGATTTGGAATTTCGTGATAAATTGATGATCATAAATCATGGTTCAGCATGTAAAAGGCTTAGTTATAGCATTCCTTAAATATTTCTTCTAGCATTATTATTTATCCAATTTATTTCAAGTTTAGATAACTGATGATGATTACAGTCTCAATCATTTTTTAGGATTCTGAAAGATCAAAGCAACATGTTAGAAGTTCACTTCCGAGTTCAAGAACATTGGATTCTCTCGTTGAACTTCAATCTACAAAAGGAGGAACACCTAGTACAAGTTCAAGGTCTATAGATCATTTTGTATTTTTGATTAATTGAAAACATTATTAAGTATGGTACTAGAGTCTGGCAAGATTCAAAACAACCTTTTCCGAATTCGGAGGCGCGGCTGAGGGGTGCAGAGGAGGGGAAGGGAACTCTCCCGCTTTGCTCAAGTCCCAATCATCACTTGATCAATGAGTCCTTCTCGTAGCCAGTATTCATTTTCAATTTTCTTCACATGAGCACAGCAATTTGACCATTTTTCGGGAGTAAAATTTGAAAATTTCCTCTAATAAAATTTGTTTTTCTTCTAATGAGTTCTTCGTTATTTTTTCACCTAATAACCTTTTTATCTTGGCTCATGCTAATTTGATCGGATTCAAATCAGGGTGGTAAGGTGGTAAATCAGCATAAACATTCCACTATTTTTACATGCCTTGACATGCATATTGCACATAACCGTCACATTAGAAGCACAATATCTTTATTATCAGTACTTTTACTACCAACCAACCAGAGGTTATACATCTAGCATATATTATATCCAAAAGATTTGCAGATATAAAAACCGGAACTATCATGATAGAAGGGGAGGACAAACAGTAGAGGGTGAGGCGTGGCTTCTCCACCATGAGCGGCTGGCTGAGCCCACTTCTGCGCAAGTCGTTTTGTATCTTGCCAGATAATAACTAACTGCTTACATTAACTGCTAAATTAATATAAAATATGTTATGAAGGAATGAGACGGTCCGGCAGGGGTCAAAAAAATGGATCACAAATTGTAAAAACTATTTATTTAATAGTTTTTAAAGTATTTAATTAATATTTGTTTTAACTATTTAATAAATACTTTTTACTATTTGTGATCTATTTTTTTGACCGCCTCCTGGACCATCTTATTCCTTCATATAATTTTTACAGTCAACTATTAACCCTTTAACAATGGTAGGTCAGGAGGGGAGAGCGGGCTCATAGGACTGTGATCTTGAAGTGACTAGTTGGCTCCCCGGGCGTAATACTTTTATTGAAAAACGACTACTGCAATATCGCATAATTGAACGAATGTTTCTTGCATTTAATTTTTTTTTTTCGTTAATTTCTATATCTATTGTTACTCCGATATAAATTAAAAAAATAAGTATAATTTTTATCAATAATATTAATTATTTTAAATGATTTAATTTTTTCAAGACGAAATTTGGGAAATTATTATATTATTGTATTTAAAAATTTTGTGAAAAATATGATGTACAGTGCATATAAAAATATATAATCTTTTCTTTATTTATTCATGTTTTATGAGTAGCTTGGTGTCCTCTTTATCGAGTAGTTTTAAACAAATTTCTCATGTCTTATTTCATTTGTTTTAACTGTGTTTTACTGTGTGTGTGTGTGTTTTAACCTGTATAGTATATAGTTTATTTGAAGAAATATCGGTGTTATTTATAATAGAATCAAAAACTAATTATTTTTCCCATGGTGGTAATTCGTGAAATTATATCTTTATTCTAACTATAGTTTTGTAAAAATATAGAAAATTATAGGAAGTATATTTCAATAATAATTATAAGAAGTCAGATAGGTAATTAGGGACACAGATAAAAAGATTTGGGACTGATCCCAGGTACTTGGAAATATTTAACAAAAAAAGGGACAGAGGAAGAGGGTCGAGAATAGAGTTTGAGGGATTTGAATTCTAGTAATATCTATTAGCAGGATTAGGTACTATAAGCTCTCTGGAATGACTTAAGACTATTTCAAGATCCAACTTCAGTAGCAGTTCACTTAAATTCCCCCTCGACTAGCCCTGGACTTCTACAGCAGCACACCGTCTTAAAGGGTTAATTATAATTAGTATAATAGTATGAACTAAACATATTTTATATTATAAATATACTATACTACCTTGAGAAATGCATTCTTTTTTAAAAACGCAAAGCGATTTATCTACAAGCATATTATATATTTATTGTGCTCCACAATTAAGTAAGAATTCTTATTGGGATGTATTTTTTAGTGGTTATGGATCTCAAGCAGTTTCTTCTAGTAATCTCACTAGTGATGATTGCCTCTCATTGAGATCAATGGATACTCCAGATGACGGAAAGCATTCTTGCCCTTCGGAAGAAGCTAAGGTTCCACAAACTCCGATTGTGAAAGATGAATTTTCCAGTCAAACTAACCATGATAACCAAAGTTCAGAGAATGAACCCCCTGCTTCGACTCCTGGCAAGGTAGTTTATCCACTATACTATGAGATCTATTGTTGAATGTTTGATTATAGTTAGTTTAATAATTGAAAAACACTTGTACTGGTTTACAGGTTGTAAGAAGGCGGAAGAACAGCAGCGGTACTATTAGAAATAATAGTAACAGAGCTTCCTTTCCGCAAGCCCGAGGGCCGCTCTCCGAAAGTAAAGCAGCACTCAGGCTTGAGAGGAAGTTATCTGAACTGTCTAATGGTAACGAGAGCATATCATCTTCGGGTGGTAACACTGAAGGTACGATATTTGGTACATTATTTGCTTTTTAGCTTTATTAGCTGATACATTTCTCCTTTTTGAATTCCTCTATTCCCTAATAAATGGTGTGTTTATTTCAAGACAGCTCAAAAACATTTTATGGAAAATGATCTGAGAAAAAAATTCTAGAGAGAAAAATTGTAGACCGGAGCAGTTTATTCCGGAATATTCTGATAGTTACTTCGGAATTCTCTAGTTACAGTCTACAATTTTTTCCTTTACCATTTTTCTGTCAGGCCAATCGTTTTTTTGTAAAATGCATTTAAGCCTTCTTAAAGTGAGCACCCTATATAAATTTGTATCTCCATGACAAACTGTTATTTTTTATGATATTAATGTTTTATTTATTGTGATTTTTTTAGCAAGATCATTAATTCATTAATTTTCTCTTTAAGTCATTTGGTTAGTTTTCAGATGTTGGTATTTATGTGTTTTTTTGTTAGTTTATATTGGCACTATATTAGATTTATGATATAACTTGTGTTAAACTAGTAAATAATTTTGTAAGAATGTGCATTCATTTATTTATAGACGAAATTGAGATAGTGAAGGAAGCCCCTCTTCCTGATTGGGTCTGCCTCGGAGAAAGTGTGCAAATTAGGCCTTATAACTCAACAGGTGTGATAGCATACATTGGCCAGCCTTCTTTCGCACCTGGTACCTGGGTTGGAGTTGACCTCGATGCACCCATAGGTATGATAAAATTAAAAAAGGAAAGACAAATTATTATGATTATATTGTAACTACTTCTCTTAATAACTTTTGCTCATCAGAACGGTTTTCTGTTACAAGATAAATGACAATTAAATAATGAGAAAGTTTGATATGAAATTTTCCCTCATAAATCAAGTCGGTATAATTTTTGTTTTTTCTGTTGTGCATTAGTTGCAGATGTGTAAGGGTCATTCTCACAGAACAGGCCAATCTGTGTCCTATTGTGATTGCCACTTCTCATTAATGTATTAGGAATTGAAAAAAAAAATTACCAAAGTTAACAAACATTATTTATCAAATTCAATTAAATTTTAAATAAAAAATTAATTATGTTAAAAGAAAAAAAAGTTTTGACAATGAATTTGTCATTCCCTCACCATGTGGAAATTCAAACTTTGACTCTCCTAACGTATCATTTATGATGTAATTAATACTTTGAAATGTCATTATCCTCCAAGGTTAAACATCTAAATATATGAAATGAGATAGCTTATAATTTTAGAATCAATAATATTTAAAGCAAGAGCTCAAAGAAGTTTGTCCAAGCTTTTTTCATCATTCCCTCCCCTTGATGGTTTTGCATATTTTGCACTCGTATGAGAATCTTTTTCTCTCCAGCCAATAGTGTTGAAGGGAGGAAGATTATAAAGTCGCCGAGAGTTTTCAGCCAGGTATTGGTTTCCGAAGAGGAATTAAGTCTGGCTGAAGTACCACATGTTTTTATTGACTCTCACCATTAATATAAAAGTGTGCAATAAACTAATATTTTTTAACTCATTTCATAATGTGAAACCCTCGTTTCTTTTTATTTAATGAATCATTACATAGAAAACCTGTTAAAAGTGACAGGGAAAAATTTAAACAACCTTGCTTTCGTCATTACCTCACTATTACCTTTTATAAATTCCTAATTTTCTATTAACCTATATTAATAATATATTGATGTTGATACTAATATATTACATTACTCTTTTATGATCCTAATTTTGCTCAAATTTGTAACTAGCAATTATTCTCATTTAATGATAATTGTTAAGCACGAAAAAATAGTCCTCCTGTCCCTGTTATATGCATGTGCAACAATTTGTATAAATAATTTAAATGAAGCTTTAAGTTTTTCTGATTATTAATCCATCATAAAACTGGAAGAAACCATATTCAAGTAAACTCCCTGATTTTTTTTTTTTTTTATAAAACTTTAGTAGAACATTTTTCTAATTGTTTCCATAAAGCAGGTTTATGCTGAGGAGGTACCAACTCAGCAACTGTTATAAAAGTTGCCTTACTAAAAAAATCACAAAAAGAGTGCTTTATGATGTATTATGATAAATACTTCTAGAATAAGAAAGAGTGACATGGAATGACCACGAGGCTGATCACTGCAAAGGAGGTGTCCCTGATGGGACATAGCATAGGACAGCTATGATATTCCCCAAGGACATGATGTAGACGATGATTCATTTGTCAGAGCCCTTAGCAACAGTATCAAGTCTGATGAAATTCGAGTAATACCAAGTTCAGCAATCACGGCACTTTAAGATATGGGGATCTTCCAGATTAGTGAATTTATTTTCTGAGCAACTTTGAACTATCACCTGAAATAAACAAGATACTAGTTAAAGTCATTATTTCATTTAATATCTGAAAAGTAACTAACATTTAATAATAAATGTGAAACATTTACAAGATATTGCGAGCCCCATGGATCATGGGGCCTAGTGAGCCCATGTGGTAAAGATGGCACTGTCAGTAATATCTGACATCATTTCATTACTTCCCACTGATGAACATCACTAATTCATAATGGTTTTCATTCCTTCACTTTTGCCTTTTCATTTTTTTTTTTGATCAAGTAAAAAAAGCGTGGTTGTTTATGATTGGCAATTAAACTTTAATGTGTTTAGTCAGAGGATCATCCATATTTTTTTGAGAATTTTATTCATACTTTTAATTTGCAAGGAATTTGATCTGTAAAATGGTCAGTTCTGTGCATTGGTCAGATCTGCAAATGGCCGATATAGTTAATTCATTTTATCTTATTAAAAAAAAAAAATTATAAATACTGCCTTCATTCAATTTTCTTCTGAAGCGTATTTCACTATAATAAAATGTTATTAAATCTTTGATTGTAAAAAATTAGAAATAGATAATCATTAATACTGTCTAATTTGCGCCTCAATTTTTCTTAATGGTCTATTTCAGAATAATCAAAAGTTGTAACATCAATTTTTTAAAATAAAAATTTGAGCTCTTAGATAAAAAAATTATCATTAAAGCTAGGAACTCCGTCTCAAATATCCTTTAAGCCACATTACTGATTTGATACCCTTTTCAAATGTAATAGGAATCTTTTATTGCTAGTAGATAATGGATCTTCTAAAAACTATATTTCAGGCTTTAGGGTTTTAAACCTTTAAAGCTACTTAATAAACAAACAATTACTATATCAATCCAAAATGATGTGGAAATCATGAACAAAGATTGTTTAGTCTCTTTCCCATTTATCAAAAAAATAAGTAACATAGTATTTATTTAGATGTAGACCCATATATAGGAATTAAGGATATAGTTGGATTTTATAATTATGTATTAAGTATCAAATGTAATACACTGCTGATATACGACACCATGAAAGAATTCAAGTTTTATTTATGCTATTGGGATTAATATTGTCTAGTTGAAACAGGATTAGTAATGCTGATTTTTCTTCATAAGATGGATTTTAAGTTAGTAAAAAGTTATTATATCCTAAATTTGATAAGTTCATTGGCTTAGCACTATGTTTGAAAATGAAGCCATGTATTTTATTATTTTTTTTTTAAATATTAAATTAATGGTAGCTATTTCTCTCTGTTTAAGGAAAAAATGATGGAAGTGTAGAAGGAGTGAAGTATTTTGAGTCAAGGCCAAAGCATGGCATCTTTGTTCGTGCAGACAAACTGATTCGAGACCGAAGAGGAAGAGCTATGAGGGATCAGAGACCTTCTAAAGGTAGTTATATAAATATATGATCCATATAGTTATATATATATATATGAGTGATTCTCAGAAAAATAGTCAATAATCGTGTTCCTCAAATATTGCCTTTTTTAGGTGATGATTATCAAGAGATTGTTTTTTTTTGTGTTTTTTTATCCATTATGCTCATTTCGTTTTCTGACTCAGGAACAAAAACAAAAACGATAAGTTTCCACTAAATTATCAACTTTTTTGTTGAATCAAGCATCTCAATTCTCATTACCGCCATGTGCCCTGACAATGTTTTTAGTTAAATATGTATTTACTCCATTGTTTCCCGAAAATGAGTCCCATCACCAAAAATAATACTGTTCAAAACTGAAAATGAAACTGTCAAAACTTTTTTATTTGAATTTTTATTTGAATTTGAACGGTTTTATTTGAATTTTGTTGATTCTAGAATAATCTAAACTTTGTCCCTGGTGTTTGTTATCTTTAGTACCACACAATTGATTTTTTCTATGCAGGGAAGTATGACGTATTTTTCGCAAAAGTTTTTCAATAGATGATAAGTGGCAGCCCTGCAAAATAGATCCCATCCTTGCAATGGTTCACCTTTCACATTAGCTACAGCAATCACATCAATTTGACGTATTTTTATAGTTATTGTTACCGCTCCTTAATGTTTCTCCTTAGTATTGCTTTGAATTTTTTCTTTTTCTCTATAAAAGTCTTAAAAGAACAGAATTTTTGTTTTAGCTATTAATTTTACTTTGGCAAGTTCTCAAAGTTCAAATTATCATTACCACTCCTTGAATCTTCCCATTACCGCCACAATTTAATTTTGAAGTAGTAATGAGATAATGGCGTGGTAATGAAAACCTGATTGAAAATCAATTACTTTATCGATTTATCAAAGATGTAATCAATTTAAATTGCATCTCCAGTATCTCATTTGCGATCCTTAGTTTTGTTAATGTGTTAACATTCATTTATATCATTGCAAATAATTCAAAGTTCAAAAAGTTACCAGCATGCAGGATGTTTCAGGTTTGGAATAATTCTTCATTACGGGGTTGGAAAGTATGTTCTTCATTACAAATCAAAAATCTCATTTCCATCTCACAATCCAAAAATTTATTTCATTCTACCACTTAAAAAAATTGGGAATTTTGAATTCCTGACCCAAAATTTTAAGTTCAGCTCAAAATTGTCTTTTTGAGATTTTTCTGAGAATCAGCCATATATATATTTAAGTGTATTTTTTAATTCATCTTGTATTGATTATGCATAATATATTTATGAAATTGGCATATTTTTCAAAAGTTTTTATGTCACTGTTTAATTTTTTTAACAATTTTTCCATTTTATTGCTGGGAATCATTATAAATTTTAAGCAGCTGTTGTCAAATACAAAAATCCTAGTATAAATTTATCACTTTTAATAAGTTTTATTGCTGAACATTTATTGATTTTATATTGTTGTCACCATGTATAACTAATGAATGTAAATATAGCTACTTTTCAGAGGACCAAAAAAGAACTTTAAATTTTACTTTTAACTTCCTCATTGCAAATTATCTTTTTTATCTCTGGGCCTTTTTACTTATCTGAGTCCTAGATTTGTGTTTATAACATTTTATTTTGTAAGTAACGCTCTTGATAAATTAATAAAACTAAAGCATTTAAAAAATGTGATTTTTCAAATTCCTTACTTAAACGCGGTGGTGATAATATACTTTTTATATCTGTTATTGTTTCTAATCATTTATTATACACTTGTACAGAAAACTCCACCCTACATCGATCCCGAAGCAGGGGGGAAGGTCTTAGCAGTGTAGGGAAGACAGCTGGTCGTGTTATCGGGAAGTAATAATCTTTTATCTATATTTCTCTTTTCGCTTCTGTCAGCTTATTTCCACTGGACTGGTTTATTTCCACCTCTATGGCTGTGTCAATCCAGAGTAAAAAAAAAAGAAATTAAAAAACAAACAAAAAAATTAAAAAGAAAGTTAAAATTATTGTATTATGTGCATGGAGGCCCATGCCTATTTTTCATATATCTAAATATAAATATAAATATATATAGGTTATTCATAAAGAATGTTAATGTTTGTTCAAATGTTGATTTGCATACAGCCTTATACTATGTATCATGACATGAAGGGTATGCCAAGTACTTACTGTATTTATGTAATAAATTTGCAATGTACGATATCTGTGACTGTAAGGCTGAATGAGATGAAATTGTGCCAACTTTCATCGGAGGTTGTGCGATCCCGGCCATGGCTAAGCCATTCAAAATAAACCAGTCATTATTATATATCGAGAAACCCCTCTCTTTTAGTGTTTTTAAAATGAAATAATGGAAGCGTATAGCTCTTGCCAGATTTGTTATTAATTTAATGTTAGCTAGCTTTAGCAAACCCGTGATCCGTTGTTTAGAGTTTCATTTTTTCATTTTAATGCACGTTTATTTATCCAATGCTCACCGCAGGTTGTTTTTATATATAAAATAAAAGTTGTAAAGTTAATTTTCAATTGTTACGGTACAGATATCACATGCTTGCTACTCAATATGTTTTGTTACATATATATTTTTGTTATGTGTATGCTATGTCAACTTAAATAGTTTAAGAAATAATGAACTGTTTTTTTATTGTAATTGTTTATGATTTCTAAGACTACGGGTAATTTATGAAAAAAAAAATGACAAAACCTCTCATACCGTCGATAGCATATCAATGTCAAATTTTAAATCAATGTACATTCTTCATAAAGTCTACAGATATTTATATTTTTTGACAATATATTTATAAAGTAAAGTTTTATTATATTTTTTTGAAAAAAAAATAAAATTAAAATTCAACTTCCAGATAATGCCTGGCATTGATTTTTTTTTTTTTTTTGTTTCTCTTTTTTTTAGATAAAATGACTTTTTGGGTATGTGCAATAATATTATTAAGGATTATCTAAGATCTTACTATGTATTTAAGACTAAAGCGTAAAGCTTTTACTTTATTAAATAAGAGGTGAGATGGATCAAGTATTTAACATTAGGAAAAATGCCTAATTTAAAAATAATTTGTAAAAATTATCTGTATGAGAGACTTTGTCATATTTACCCATAATTCCATTTTGCCTCCTTATTTAAATTTTCTCTGTTGAAATATAAATTAAGCATTATACAAAAAAAAAAAAAAACATTAATATTCATAGTCTTTTCAATTGAACGGCATTAATGGTTGTATTTTCAATCCTCTTATATGTAATATATTGTATTATATTTAGAAAATCATTTATTAAATTGTAATTATCATTTATAAGTATTTAAGAAGAGCGTATAAAAAAGTAATAATTATTAAAAAAAAAAAAAGCACAAGAATTATTGTATCATATGTGAAAATGCTAAAATCCCTGACAAAAAAAAAAAAAGAAAAAAGACAAAACTAAAAAATATATAGTGAAATACCAAACCCTTATTTCATTTTAGCCAAAATCCCAGCTCGCTTTATGTGTTTATATCTCGAGTGAGATTCTTGTTTGTGATAATTAAATTCGCCATCCAATTTTAACAATAATCATATTATTGTATATGTAAAAAAAAAAAAAGAAAAGAAAAAAATCCATTATTCCATCCTATAAAATGTCCAAAATTATCAATTTCACTATGTCACGGTCCAGTCATGTAATAAAAACCAAAATGCTGGTTATGGTGTTTTAATGAACAAAGAGTTGACTCGACCGTTCGGTTTTAAAATTTGACATTATATATAAATGGTGAAGACAGACACACAAGATTTAATGAATAATCATAACTGAAATATACAGTTAATGGCCAACATAAATAAATCTTTTAAACTTCATCCTCGTAATTTTAGAATTTTTAACTCTGCTCGGTAGTTGTGAATCTTTCATTGAAATCTCTCGTTAGTTTATACTTATAACAATTGCTGACCTTTTACGTCAAAATAGATATATTGAATCTGAAATATTCTTAAATGAATGCTTTTCTCAAACTGGAAAAAGCCCTTTTCCGATGTCAAATTTTAAGAATTTTTTTTCTGAACGTTAAAGATAATTTCACAGTGTGTTATATAAAACTTATTCATAAAAATTCAACTTTATTTGAATGAAAACATATATGTTTGTATGTGCGATTCTGTAACCAGCATTTTGTTTTATGTATCCTGTTGTCCATTATATTCTATGTCCATACACTATGTAGCATTAAATGAATTTTTATTAAGAAAGAAAAAGGGATTGTGTTAGGGGGATTTAATAGTATAGTTTTATAGAAATCAGTGTGCTTGAATATTGTTACCATAGCTATTAATTCAAATGTAATTTTTGTGTGATTTTAGTTAATTGTTCATCTGTTTTAATTATATATATGTGATTTTATTTTTATGATCAGTAAAATTTACGAGTGTGGAGATATAATTATGAAATGGCTGCATATTATTAACTTGTTATTCTAATTTTAAAATTGTTATCTTAGGTTTTTTTTTTTTAATTATTCAATACTTCTTGCCATATGAAACGTTTTATAGCCTTTTAGTTTTTTATGTTTTATTTTTAATAATACTTTATTTTTAGTATAATAAAACCTCGATTAACCATCTCCAAAAAGTGATGAGATAGACCTAAAAAAAATCCAGTTCATGGAGGATGTATATTATTAGTTGGAACTTGATGTCTACAGTTAAAACTACAATTTCTGTTTGTCTTAAACGATAATGTAACTATTGTAGCTTATTTATCGTTCTTAAATCCTACCTTTGTACTCAAAGGACCAGCTTAGATTATATAATATGATTTAATTTGAGTTGAACTAGATTAGATTGATTTGATCTTTTTTTTTCTTCTGATATTCCTTCCCTAGATTTTTTCTATAATCGAAAGTTGAAAACCACTGATGTCGATAATCTGGCTAAAAGTGGAGTTCGCTCTTTTGTTTCACAATCACTAAAATAAAATCGTTATTAGAAATGGGCTGTTATATAAATTTTAACTACCCTTTTTTGTATTTTTTTTTCTTATTAATCACTAGTCTGGGTTAATCAGATGAAAGATAATAGAGGTTTTATTGTAGTCCCTTATTTTTATTATTATTAATATGTTTGTTTTATTTTTTTATGTCCGTCCAATCAAGCATTTTATTTTATTTTTTAATTTGAAATAAAAATTATTTTTGGGCCATACAAAGGTCTTCACTGTTCGGTGATAGACTAAGTGAACCGAATTTAAACACATTATATCATATTTTCTTGTACTTAAATGAAATCCCTCCTATGTATTAGTTGTATTATTGTACTTAATCTCATAAAAGTACTTTAAAAGTATTGGGGTTTATACTGCATGAGGTTTTATTTATTTTTACACATTCTGTAATCAGAGGCCCTTATCAAAGTTTTTTTAACGATACCGCTACTTAAAAATTTTAAATTAGTATTATAACTCATTGCAATTTTCATTTTAACAGAACTTGCTCAACATCACCCATTCATGTTTTGTTAAAACTATAAGCAATAAATGCACAAATTTATTTTTATTTTTGTTATTTGTATTACTATTTATTTTCTATTAGTTCATATTATAAATATTGTGTATATTTCCTCGGATGTCTTTATTACATAGAGTCAACCGAAATATTTTTAAGTTTTTGTAAAAAAAAATGAAAAAGTGACCTTACAAAGGGTACAATTAATTGGTATTCCACGAGCATGTGTATTAGTTAATTAATATTATGTAAAAAAAATAATAATCATAAAAGAGTTTAATGTTTAACTTTACATTCCAGACAGAAAATATTAAAATGTATTTAATTTTATGAAGAAAAAAAATAATAAATTGTAAATTTTGTAGAAATATGGTTTTGTATATTTGATTGAGTAAGGTTGTGATAAAAACTGAGGTTATGCACTGGTTGTGGGAGTGTTAAGAGAATGTATTTGTTTCATGTAACTCAAACCCCAGTCATGTTTATGCCGACGGTACTTGCAGTCATGTATACGTCAACGGTAAATTACATTTGTCCCAATGGAGTAAATACCTTAACATTGATTAGACTAGTCATTCGTCTTAAAATGGACTGTGAGCGTGCTATCTGTTATATTCTTGTGCTATAAAGTTGATGAAAAGGAATTTTTATTGCCAAACTCAGAGGCATTTATGTACATTTTTGATGTCTGGTAATAAACTATATAAATTTTGTTGTTGTTTTTATTACTTTCAAAGAAATACCAATATTTCTATATTACAGATAAACTGTTTTTATGCTTCTACAATATATAATATATTTATATACGATAATACAATATGCATCCATTAATTAAAATTTAAAGTTTTCATCTTATTCATCCTTTGTTACTGAAGATGGTTGGAGAAGGAATGAAAAAATTTGATTTAATTTATATATATATATATATATATATATATATATATATATATATATATATATATATATATATATATATATATATCCTAATTGCTTTTATTTTTTAAATTAACTTTGATTTGGTCTGAATAAATACTTTGAGGATCAGTCTTGATGAATAAAATATTCATTCAGTTTTGCTCTTTTAATTTATTTCATCGCACGTATTATGCACCATCATCAGGACTAAAATGAAATGAGGAAAGATGAAATAGATATGTATAAAGCCAAAATAATACTGTTTACCTGATGGCCCCAAAGTGTATTAAAAATGAAGACAAATTTGAGTACCAGCAATACTAATCTGGTTTATGATAGAATGTACCTTATTTAGTAAAAAAAATTTTTCCATTACGATTTTCATCATGATGAAGACATATGTGACATACTAACAAATTGAGTTGGTTTTTGTCTTGTTTCATTTTAGTTGTAGTCTTCATAGTAATAGTCAGTATGCAGTTGTACATTGATATTATTAGTACTTTATTATTTAGTATTAATGCTAGTAATTTTATTAATATTTTTTTACCCTAGTTTTATGCTGAAAAGTTTGTGGTAGAAACTTTTTCATTCAGTATCAAATATCTTATAAGATACAAAGATTTGAAGCTGCCCAGTATGTTCTATCGTAGGTGACACAAAACTTTTTCCCTCCTTCCTGTTCGGTCTGATGAGCATGTAATTGTTCAATTTACAAATAAAGTTAACAGAAACTGTGGATGAAGATGCTGTGTGAATTTCATTAAAACACCAGACCGTTGCCTGCAGAAAAAATGTTCACTGATACAATTTGAAATTGTTTTGTAATAATATCAAAGTCTTTTTTTGAAAAAGGCTTAAGTGCCATTTAGCCAGCTTTACAGGAAACACATGAAATGATATTTTTCCAAATAACAAAATATTTTGTTTAAATTTTATTCTTTATTGTGTACAGTAGGAGTTTATAATTGCAATATATTTTTAAGGCTTCAAGTATTGTTCAAGGCCAGAGTGACGACTGAGAGTTGTCAATATTTGATGCTTAAGTAATCAATAGTCGATTTTTTGACCCTTCCCAATTTCTTTTTGATATATTGTGAGCGGGAATCGATAGAGGTGGTTTTTACAACCCATAATAAATTCAAACCTAAAGTTCAAAGTTAGAACTCATTTTATCCCTTTTCTTCGAATCCTCCTGTAGCTCCCCACCAAACTTGGTAATGTAATGGCTATATTCACTGACACAACTTAATTCTCCTCCAAATTCTCTAAAATGCATTTCAAACACTTTTCACTATTTGCGACTAATATAGCTAATAACAAAAAATTAGTGGGAAGCAGCCTTTTCGTATTTTCAGTATCAAGATTTCTATGTGAGTTTTAAATTAACAACTTAGCTTTTTGGACGGTAACGTAATAGAAGCTATGTTAATTTTAATTTTAATTTTTAAATAGTATTGAGCAATTTAAATTGAAAAATTGGGGCTATTGTATTGTTGCTGTCCAAAACTGAAGGCAAGACCCTTCTGTAAATATTAATTGAAAATGTCATCAAGATTCGCCATTGAAAAGAACGAATTAGAGAAGTTTGTATTTAACCAAAGAATATTTTTAACATATTAACTATTATTTAAGCATGGTCAAATTTGTTTTGAAAGTAATACTTTTCATTTTTGATTTTGGCATATTCAGTTTATTGAAAAGCATAATAAATAACCATAGAAAACATAAAATGACAACATTTAAGGTTTTAATATTTTCAAAAATATGTAGTTTCTGTAACCTTGAAAATTTAATATTTTGAGAGTTCAAATATTAAGTATTTTCTCCAATAGTAATATACTGTAATCACAATATTTCATTTAATAGTCTAATTATAATTGTTCTAATAAGTTGGATATACTTCGGCAATTGTAATTTGTAACGACCCACAAATAAATAAACATAGCAGCCTCAAGGCAGACTTTCGCTGGTACTACCCGCGGTTGCGGCCGGCAAAGTTTGCGGGCAGTTTACTACTACTTTGACTGAATAGGTAGGGATGACCGTTCTAGAAGCAGTCATACTGCCTCAGACGCGACGGTTCCCGCTGGCCATTTAAAACAACGCCGTTTAATAAAAAAGGATTCAGCGATTATGATGACGAACGTCTAGTAGAGTTCGTTAACCAGTTTCAGGTACTTTATGACCACAAACATAAGGACTATAGGAATGTGATAGTAAAAAATAATGTGTGGAAAAACATATGATTTAATTTTTATATTCGCACATTATTATTATTGTATTAATAAACAATAAAGAAACCTCGGCAGACGAACTTTGTTCATTGTCTAAAATACCTATCAAATATCTAATTGTAAATAACATAACAATATATAGGTTGTACATATATATTTGCATATCTGTAAATATTTGTAAATAAACTTATTCATTTATCTATAATTTGTATGTATCTAAATAACATATAATTTTAAAGGTTTTAAGGATACGCTATATAGTTACAACGGTATCGTTTGATTATAAATATAGAAGTTATAACGTTATAGGTTATGCAAGAGTGGGCCGCTGCGGTGGGCAGTTTCAGCGAAATATAGAAGCAGTAACAGTTAGCGGCCACGATTGGCAAGCTTATACTTGTTTACACATTATAGTTCCTGTAATGGAGTTAGAGAAGTTTTAACCGGAGTTCTTGTTTGCATTTATTATAAATTTAAACCAAAAGACTGTCAATTCAAGTTAAACTTAAACGAAAACCAGGGGGTTATGTTAGTAGAATTAGGAAAATCGTCACCAAGCAGTTCATAAGAGCTTTGTTTCGCAACCTCCCCTCTCTCCCCCCCCCCCCCTCCCTTCCAATAAATGGCATTTAGAATCTATTCTGTTCACATGAACAGTTACGGAAATTTTATTTTTTAAACAGAATAAATTAAAGATATTACCATAAATTCCTTTAAAGCCTACAAACAAAAAAGAAGAAAGAAATTGAGAAAGTTCATCCTCTTCCTAAAATAAAAATTATTTCCAGAAAACAGACTGGACGATTGTTAGTATTCAGTATTAAAGTCGCTCCCTTTCAATTGATGCCTTTTCAGAAATAGTTTTCAGCAAAATAATACTACTTTAAGCAGTTTTGTTATACGTTTAAGATTTTTTTTTTCTTAAAAATTTCTTAGTCACTTTTTCCTAACTTAGACTAATATGGCTTCCCGACTTTTTGATAGTTTCTTCGGTTTATTTTTATTCTTAAAGAAAAACACTAAAACGTTTGAAGATGATAAGACCAGTTAGTCTAAAAAATTAAATTTTTTAAAGTTTCGTCGTTTGAATACAGTTCAAGGTTTCGCTGGTTGCCTGTAATTTCAAGTAGGTACTGAAAATGATTTATTATATAGAATCGACACTTATTTTATTCATTTTTAAGATACAAATGAAAATTAATTTAAAGGCACGCTTATGACTTGCATATCTGTAAGTATTGTGAATAAGTGTGTAAGTAAAAAATTATAACTTTTCAAGACGGCTGTTTCAAATTTAAATTAGCGTGCGACTTTATAGGAGTCTTGCAATTTCAAATAGCGATACCTTCCTGGCACTTTCGTTCTTATTTTAGTTATTTATAAAAGATGTAAAATAACTTTTAAAACTCAGTGGACCTAACTCATTATCGTCGACTTACACACTTAATCACAATTTTTAAAGATATTGCACTTGTTGAATAAAGGTACAATTGAAAATATGAAATTGTTGGAAAATCATATTTAAAGTTTTTTGTTCTGCCCTTTTGAATACCTTCTCTATTAAACCTAACTGAGCATTCCTAATGCCGGTTAGTATTGTATTCAATGTTCAGTGTGTTTAAATAAGTAGGTATTCAAAAATATACTAACAAAGTTTTAAATATGATTTTCCAACAATTTCAAATTTTCAGTAATAAGACACTTCGATAGATAATATAACTTTTATTTTTAATTTATCTGCAATATTTCATATATCTATGATCCATATGCTATCTAATAAAAACGATATTTTAAATAATAAAGCTTGAATAATAATAGTTGAATAATATAAATCATAATTTTTTTTTAATACTTACACCTTCTAATAAATAAACTACATCTAACTAACAAAATTGAATAGTATAAAGTATAACTTATACTGTAGGTATTATGGTTATATAACAAATATGTTTTATAATATAAACTACAAAGTACAGATAAAATAAAGTAATTAATAAAATTAAAGTACTAATATTTCAATAATTAATTGGAATATTTAACAAATATATCACAAAATATAACTTATAAATAAAATTTTATAGGAAAAGGTGAAGGTATTTAATACAAAATGTAATAAGGACATATAACAAGTATAATAAAAATAACTATCTTAAATGCTAAGTAATATTACTACTATGTATTACAGTAATGAATATTATTGTAATTAACTGTTACTAATATCTGATTCACCAGAACTATAGCAAATATTCCTCTTCTATTGCTACTGCTGAAGGTATTTTTCTATACAACCTAGACCAACCTCTATCCTTTCTAGTTCTTTTCTCCTGTTCCAATCTATTCCTATTTTTGTAAAGCATTCCCGTACACCTTTCTCAAATGAGGCTCGGAGTATATTATGCATGGTGTTTATTATAATAAAGATAACATCAGAAAATGTAACTTGCACATTAAATGGAATAGGAAAAAGTACAATATATAATCGGTTGTATATTTATAAATATTATATTATATTTATAAATATATTTATATTATATTACATTTATATAAGTATATGATTAATACGATATCATAAACTATAGGAATAGGATGAAGTACAAAATTTCTATAGCAATATTATTATTCTACCTGACTCCAGTTATGACAGTTTAAGTTCTGTATAAAATTTAACTGCCAACTCTTTACAACAATAAAGCAGAAACTTTATTGTAATAAATAAGCTGATTGAACTATTTTCCCTATAAGATACTACTTTTTTTTTTAAATTGCATTTAAGCCTTATAAAATTACAATACTACTTGATTTCTTTAATTAATTTTAATTTTATTTATGAAGTCACAAATTCTGGTTTTCATCATATTATCCTCCATGAACATCATCAAGACTTTTTATCGTAAACAAATCCCAAATATAGGAAATATAATAGGTATTTTTACAATACATTTTATAGAACATAAGTAAAACTCTGAATAAGATGCATAACAAGTACAAGACAAAATTAAGAAAATTTATTTTGAAAAATGGAAAATTGTTTGAAATTTGTTTTGTGGTTTCACTTTAATTGTAAAATCGGTACTTGCTATTTGCCATCACAAAGTTCTAGGTTAAAAATGATTTGATTATGTTTACAAATATATAGGTGCCTTTATATCATGAAAATTTGTTTAATATACATGTTCTAACGAACAGATTTGCTCCTAAATGTTGATTGACTAAAACTTTGGGTCTAAAGTTTATCCTTAATTAATTTTTTTTGTTTTTTTAATGACTTTTTTTTTTAAATATCACCATATTCTAAGTGAAATATATATATGAGGGGGTAAATAAATAAACTGGTTCAATTTGCATCTGAAACTCTTTTATTCAGATTCGTTTCTAACAGAGCTGATAGGAATTTGGAAGTTGGACTTGTTTAGAATTTAAGATGTTTCTGGAATCGATCGGAACACGAATAAAGGAAAGTTTAAACAATTGGTTTATTACTCGACCTCCCGGAAGGAAGATCTGACCAGGTCGTATTTCTTCTTCTTCTAAATGTTTATAGACGGATATATCCGGGTCTGACCACGAGCTCTCTGAGAACCAAGAACATTGGCATCCTGCCCATTGGGAATCCACCACAACGGAAAGAAAAGTGAACGGAAAAAGGAAAGTAAAAATAATTAAATGTTTCGAGAAATCATAATAATTAAATTTTAATTAATTATCTGATTATCTTCGTAAGAAAGTCATATACTTTACAAAAATAGTTTAGAGTGAATCTATGAACATTTGTCTATAAGAATGAACTTTTTTTTTTATCAATATATATATATATATATATATATATATATATATATATATATATATATATATATATATATATATATATATATATAAGGTGACGTGGGATAAGTGCGTTTTTGGGCCTAAGTGCGTAATTATCTCGTTAAATACAAACCCTCAACTGGTAAGAGCCGCTCTCTACGGAACATGAAGTCTAAACACTGATGTATCAGAAATCAGCCACGAAATTTCGCTAAGGCGAAGTATAACGAGTTGTAAAAATAGTAGTTCCAACCTGTTGATAAAGTTGTCTCTTTCAACTTTTGCAGTACAGCTGAATTGGTGTTTATCTACCTGTAGTATTTTATTATTATTTTAATTTTTTTTCCCCGTACCTACAGAAGTTGTTCTTCAAAATACTTAGTAACATTTCTCCCTGACAGTTTTCTATTTTTTAAGCGCTTGTCTGCAGTCACCCAGCAAAACACAAAGTAGGAACATGTGTGCAGACCTCTGTTGTGTGACAAGTGTGCTTGGTGTACACTTACCCCTATTATCATGTTTTCTCGAGGTAACTACGGTCTAGTGAATTAAAACAAAAATTATTTTTTTTCAATACATTTATTCAATTATATTCCATATCTTACTTTCATAACTCAATGAAGATTGTAAAATGTGAATCTCAGACTAGCTTTATCTTTTTTCGATGATTATGCTGTATATATGAGTATAATAACTCTCCGGAAACTGAACTGTTTTGCACTTGCCCCAAAGCCGCTCCTGCCTTAATAATGAGTCCTCCAGATATCTTGTACGCATTTACTCCTTAAGGCAGGGACAAGTGCGTACTAAGTACTATTCAATTAAATTATCAAGCTCATCAAAATGGACTTGGTTGAAACGTAGGCTTGAAAGTAATATTTAAACATAGTCGTCTAAGAAACATTTTTTAAAAAAGAGGAAAAATCTAACTTAAAAATAAAAATCATACAGTCCTGTAAAATAGAACTTCATAAAATTTCGTGCGCACTTTTCCACATTACCCTAAAAATAATTTTAATAAAAGAATATTTACAAAATATAATAATATTTCAGGTTTAAAATTAAAATAGAAAATTTTAATTTTTTGCAATATTACCTTAAGCAAAATGCGATATTTTTTATATCGTGATAAAACTTTAAAAATTTATTTTAATATGTTTCGTAATACTTGATGAAAATCACTAACATCAGTATATTTAATAAGTCCTGAAAATGTGAATTGTTATTTATATTTTCACAAATTAAAATATATTCGGAAAGAAATTTAAAAGTTATCCCCACTACTTTTAATACTGAACCCTACATCACAGATTTGTACTTCGACTTCAGTCTAGTCTGAGCTCTATACTGATGCATTTGGAAATAACTACTTATTGCTTATAACAGGAGTTTAATATTGACAACAAATGAATTACGTTATTTAAGCATTTGACGAAAGTAACGCTAAATTTTATCCGCGATTTAGAAGTAAGGTATTGAATAAATTTTAAAATAAATATGTCTTGTTAACTTAACAGATTCTATGTCGACCTAAAAACAAGTTTAAAAAAATTAGCAACTGTTGCTATGAGGAAATAAACCAAATTCTTATTTTTAGGATATTTTTAAATTAAAATAGATTCCAGGAAGATATTTTATTTTCATATAGCCAAACTACTTTGAACTTTAGACACCGCGTGGTGTCTAAAGTTCAAAGTAGTTCTTCGCCTTCATTCTAGTCTCAGCTCTGAACGAAAGCAGATGCAATAATTATTAAAGTTATTCGTTTTAAAGAAGTGTATCGCATCTAAATTTACAATAAATGATTTACGATGTTTAAACTATTAAAGAAAGTAACACAATAATTTCTCTGAATTTAAAAAAAAAGAAGGTACTATTTATATATTATTAAAAATAAAGTATATTGCTTGTTAAATTAATCAAATTATTATCATTAATCAAATAAATTTATTTATTTTCATATCCCCGTACTACTTTGAACTTTGGATTCCACGTGGCTGTGCAAGTTCGAACTTTGTACTTCGCCTTCAGTCGAGTCTCAGCTCCGTATCAGTTGTAGTAATTATTAAAGTTATTCGTTATAACTGAAGTTTATTGCATCTTTATATGAATAATGGTTATTAAACATTCAGAAAAGTTGCACAAATATTTTTCTGCAATATATAACTAAGGTACTGAATTAAGTCATATAATAAATATTACTGTCTGTTATATGAACAAATTCTTAATTTAAATATCTACAAGCATGTTCATAAATTTTTATATTGTGTCAGACAATAAATAAATTTAATATTTTCATATCTCCGCACTACTTTGAACTTAGGACACCACGTGGCTGTGCAAGTCCGAACATGGTACTTCGCCTTCAGTCTAGTCTCAGCTCCGTAGGAATGTAGTTGTAGTAATTATTAAAGTTATTCATTACAACAGAAGTTTATTGCATCTTTATATCAATAATGGTTATTAAAAAATCAGAAAAGTTACGAAAATGTTTTTCTGAAGTCTGTAAGGTACTGCTTAAATGTATTAAATGAATATTACTTCCTGTTAAATTAACGAATGCTTGACTCAATTACTTACAAGCATGTTCATAAATATTCCAAAATTGTCATATTGTGTTATAAAATAACTATATTTAATATTTTCATTTCCCCGCACTACTTTGAACTTTGGACACCACGTGGCTGTGAACGTTCGAACATTGTACTTCGCCTTCAGTCTAGTCTCAGCTCTGTTGGATGGCAGTCGTATAATTATTAAAGTTACTTCTTATAATAGAAGTTTATTGCATCTTTATATCAATAATGGCTATTAAAAAAGCAGAAAAGTTACCCAAATGTTTTTCTGCAATCTGTAAGTAAGGTACTGACTAAAGGTTTATAATAAATATTACTGCCTGTTCTATTAACGAATTCTTAATTTAAATACCAAAAAGCATAATTATAAATGTCCTGAAATTGTCCAATTGTGTTAAACCATTAATAAATTTAATATTTTCATTTTCCCGCACTAGTTTGAACTTAGGATACCACGTGGCTGTGCATGTTCGAACATGGTACTTCGCCTTCAGTCTAGTCTCAGCTCCGTAGGAATGCAGTCGTAATAATTATTATAGTTACTTGTTATAGTAGAAGCTTATTGCATCTTTATATCAATTATGGTTATTAAAAAAGCAGAAAAGTTACGCAAATGTTCTTCTGCAGTCTGTAAGTAAGGTACTGCTTAAATGTATTAAATGAATATTGCTTTCTGTTAAATTAACGAATACTTGACTCAGTTACTTACAAGCATGTTCATAAATGTTCCAAAATTGTTCTATCTTGTTAAACAATTAATATATGTATTTATATTTTCATTTCCCCGTACTACTTCCAACTTAGGACACCACGTGGCTCTGCAAGTTCGAACATGGTACTTCGCCTTCAGTCTAGTATCAGTTCTATACGAATGTAGTCGTATAATTATTAAAGTTACTTGTTATAATAGAACTTTATTGCATCTTTATATCAATAATGGTTATTAAAAAAGCAGAAAAGTTACACAAATGTTTCCCTGCAATCTATAACTTAGGTATATAATACATGTTACTGTCTGTTAAATGAACAAATTCTTAATTTGAATGCCTACAAGCATGTTCAAAAATTGTCATATTGTGTTAAATAATAACTATATTTAATATTTTCATATCCCCGCAATATTTCGAACTTTGGACACCACGTGGCTGTGCAAGTCCGAACATTGTACTTCGCCTTCAGTCTAGTCTCAGCTCCGTAGGAATGCAGTCGTAATAATTATTAAAGTTACTCGCTATAAGCGAAGTTTATTACATCCATAAATCAATAATAATTCTGGGAATTGTCTTTTGTATGTTAAAGGATCAATATAAATTTACAATCATTAATATATTTCCTGCTTATGTGTATATTTAAATGACTCAGAGCTGGTTTTTCTTTCTTTTATTTTTTGTTTTCCTTGCTTTCTTTTTTTTTATTCCATTATTCATTTTGTTTTGTTGTTTTACGTTTCATTGTTGTTGTTTTTTTATGACAAGTTGGTTACAGTTTGTGCACTTTTTATTTGTTTTTAACTTATTTAATATTTTAGTAATTAGTATTAGGTATTATAAAGTTATGTATTTATAGTTATTTTGTTTTATAACGTTGTATAAATTGTTATTTAATGTTATATTTATATGGGGCACTATTTTGTTTTACCACCTGTAACTGGGCTTTAGCCTGTTGGTGGAATTTATAAATAAGGTACCGATTAAATTAATAAATAAATATTGGCGCCTATTATGTTTGAAAATTGATAAAATTCTTCATTTTATTATTCCGCCATTACTTTAGACACTGGTCCTTAGATCTTGTACTTCTATCTCATTTAATTCTTAGCTCTTTACTGGTGCTGTTTGTAACTAGTACCTTCAAATAGATTTTTATTGTCTTCGTATTGGCTATAAATGAATCGCGATGTTTCATCTTAGAATATAATACATTTATTCATTTGAATTAAAAAAAAAAAAAGTACTAAATGACATTTTAAATAAATAAATTTATATTTTAATTGATCTATTATTGTATATGTTATCCTAATTTTACAATTGTTCCATCGTAATATGATGGCATGATTGTAAAATTTGGATTATATTAAAAATCCTATTATATTATATTAATAATATGTGATTTGTAATAAAAAATTTCTATGAAGCTATTTAACCATTTCTCCCACTACTTCGAGCATTGAACAAGACAATTAGCAGTTCGAGCATAACCCGTCAGAATTTGACATCATTTTGACACCTTCATATTGTTAATTACTTAAGAACAATTTTGTTTATAGTTCTTCTTTTTTAAATGGATTTATAAATTAACATAGGTAATATGTTGAATAAGCTTATTTAAGGTATAATATATATCGACGTCGTTTTTTTTGAAAAAAGCTTAAGCGCGAAAAATTCGAAATTTAGGTTTCAATTTATTTTGTGACGTAAGCACCACCTCTATCGATTCCCGCTCACGATATATCGAGGAAAAAAAATTAGAAATGGTCTAAAATTCGAATATTGATGACGTAAGCACCAAATACTAACGATTCTCATTCGTCACTCTGGCCTTAACCGGTGCTAGAATCCTTTAAAATCTATTGAAATTATAAAGGCTTTGCCAGGTTAATAAACTCCTACTCTATACAATAAAGAATAAAATTAAAAAAAATATATATTGTTATTTGGAGAAAAATCGTTCCATGTGTTTCCTGTAAAGTTTGCTAAATGGCGCTTACACCTTTTTATAAAAACGACGTCGATATATAATTGGGCGTATTGTAACCATATATATTTATAATTTTCCTTAATTGTAGTTTCCTTTATGTCATTTCATTGTTTTGTTTAACGAGTTCATCCATAAAATGGCCATGCAAGTATACAATTAACATGATGCAAATTTCGTTTTGAAAACAAAAATTTTAATTGAATATTTTCTTAAACATCATTTTACTATTTGCCCTACAATCATTAATATTTTAATTATTATAATATATTTATTATTGTGAATTGTAGTTTTAGTATTTCCTATTGTAAAATATGTAATTACTATTTTGTAATATATTATTATTATTATTATTAATTACTCTTCATTTCTCATGACTTTTAATGATTCTACCACTGATATCTTCTGCCTGGCCATGGTCAGCTCAATGCTCTCTTCAAATGAAATGAATTTCCGCCAAAATAAGACACGACGATAACATACTATTTGGGGTTGATGTTTAATATTAAAAAGCTCCTTAGAAACTCCGATATAAGTCAAAGATATAAGTAAAGTAAATATAAGTAAAGATATAAAGTCAAAGTTTGGTATAAAAAATATTATAAATAAGAAAATAAGCCAATTTTATTTTCTTTGAACAAAATTTGTCATCTGTTGAACGAATGCCAGGCTAAGTTGTCTCTATGCTATATCTAACTTAAGCTTGGGATTTTATAAACATTGCGAAATTGGAATGATTTTCTGAAAATATTTTTAGTCAGTAAACTGTCGAGTAATTCATGTTTCAGCACACAAATAAACAATTTAATATGATTTTATATGTGCATTAAATGCAAGGATTAGGCTAAAATTGTATTTAATTGAACTTAAAATTTTCAGATAGTTTTATTATATTTTATCAATGCTTGGCCATTTGGAAATTTGTTTTTTTGATAACTGAAAGGTGGTTTGGACTTGTGGAAAATAGAAACATCACCAATATTGGATATTTTTTAAAAAACAACTATTTTTATTATTCCAAATAAATATTTTTAGTAATTTTCAAATCATTAAATATCTTTCCCGCTACTAATATAATTCCAACAGTATCGGTTAGAGTTCTCAAGACATTGGTACTGGTCAGTACAATACATATGATCACAGCCGTATTTCAGACCATGGCGCCATCCTCAGGATATTGAAGGGAT
Source organism: Rhaphigaster nebulosa (assembly GCA_948150685.1). Classification (NCBI taxonomy): domain Eukaryota; kingdom Metazoa; phylum Arthropoda; class Insecta; order Hemiptera; family Pentatomidae; genus Rhaphigaster; species Rhaphigaster nebulosa. The sequence continues at coordinate 25,392,512 of OX411312.1, forward strand.
GCTACACTGAGTTGTCCCTCAAAAAAATATACCTCACTACTATATCCAGTTCAGTCTGGGATCCTTTTGCATCTGAGACTTGGCCAATTTCCTCAAAATGGCTGTGGTGAAAATATTGAAGTCTACAGTGTCCAATCCTGTAACTTCAGGTGTTTTCTCATGAGCTAATAAAGAAAACATTAATCATTTTAAAAATACCTGCTTGATATTCATATCAACATTAAAATACGGTAATTATTTATGTGATTTGGAGCACTGCTGGATACACAACTGGGATTAAAAATTAAAGCATTAATTTAATTAATAATAATTATTGCTGACAGATATTTTGAATTAATTGAACTCTATCAGATGTGTACCATAATACGATTTATATACTTCTTAGCAATTTCGAGTGTTGATAAACAAAATGGCAAATACTCCGAAACAGTTGTCTTCGTATGTCAAGATCGGTAAAATCACTTCTTAATTTATACAAAGCCTTCGACTCGAATACTAACTCTTATTAACTACGCTTTCAATCCCATTATCCATATTTTCTTCGTCCGTCGAATACTACTAGATCTGATCTGATCTATAGTAGTATTAATTTGGTTCTATATTCATCAAGAAACTTTGGTAATTTCTTGAAAATTGTAGTCGATTGTGGAATATAGGCCTATTAGGGAACTACATTAAAAAAAAAAAAAAAAAAAAAAAAAACGGGCACCAAGCACTCTACTTCTGCAGTGGTGTGGAAAGGAGTGTATTAATGAATTGGGTGCAAAGTTCTTAATCTGGGTTTGACATAAATAAACTCAAGGCGTTAGCCTCTATTTTCCCTGTTTCGTAATGAAACTCAAAATTTACTATGTTTGAAGTAAATTATACACACCTTTAAATGAGTGGCTAATCAATAATTTCAACAAAATTTATGCTGACTAACTTATTATTGTCTGATTCCTGTAGGACTTGCATTTTTGAATAAATGACATGAAGGATTCAAATTTCCTTCTAAACATATTTTTTAAATATTGTCTAGACGCATTGGAAAGAAGCTAGTGCACATTTCACAACCATCCATTTTTACGCATTTGACAATAATCCGTTAGAGCATGAGAGAAACGTGTATGTTAGACCCGATCAGTCCAAGTCAGTCTTGCCACATTGGGATTTTTCCCCCTAGATTTACGGTTTTATTCACCCCCTTGGTTATTTTTTACTTTTCTAATAATTTATTTTTATCTTATACTAGGAGGTAATTTTGGTTACATTAATTAAAAAATAAGAATTAAACATTTAGTGTTAAAGTTGGAGGATTTAGAGGAAAATTTAGATAAGTTTAGGGTTAAAATTGGTGAATTTAGGAAAAAATTTAAATTATAATTTTAAATATTTTCTCCCTAAAAGAATTTTAGGGGGAAAATACAGGGTTGATCTGATCCAAGTTCAGCTTAACGATGTTGACGTTCATGAAGATACGCCTGCTGCGTAACGACGATAAATTCGCAACAACGTTTGGAAATACCTATATTGATTTAACGTTCATCTCTGTCAATGTATGGTGTATACCACTTGTTTCCCACTTTTCATGTCATAGGCCTATAATTGATAAAATTATAACAGAGTAATTATTTGATTATTTGATTTTTTTTTCCCCTGCTCCTGGCAATAAGAAAATATTTCATTCAGAAATAAAAAAAATGGAGATCCGAAGAACTTGTTTAATTAAACTGAATACGACTTAATCTAAAAAAAAAAATTCCCATTAGCGTTTATATATTACTCGTTGTAAAGTACATAACTGTTTAAATTATAGTCAACTAATAATTTTGAAGCAGAAATATCTATTTTGTTAATATGTATATTGTAAAAATATTATATTTCTTTTTTATGTCTATATTAAAAACGAGAATTCCTCATGCAGACATGACCTTATTACAGCGATATATCTTCCAGCCACCTAAGATTCCAGTAACTGGAAGCTGGAACTCCAGGGAGGCCCATATGAGGCTCCGCCTTACCTTAACCCACTCTCTAAATGTGGGTTACCCCCGGCGCCCATTAAGGCTATCTTGTTCCTTCCAAGATTCCAACCGCCAAAACATTGACTAATATTGGCGTTCCCCTAGACGGAGTGGCCTTTGAAATGTCTTATTTAGGCTTCCATTTTTTTCTAATTATAAATATAATTTAATCCATGAATGAGTCGATGAAAAAAATATGTAAGTAAAATTTTCTTATCTAGAATTCTGTTGTTCCGTAAATTTATTTCTCCTTTTTCTTTCAAATACTTTAGGAAGTCTGGTAATTTATAATAATAAGTAGCAATCATGACATTCCATAAAATTTATTTTCCTTTTCTTCTATTCAATGATTATTTCATCTGCCCACAACAACATCTACCTTTCGGGATTGTTTTCCCATCTTCAGGATCATTCTGTTTTAACCAGCATGATATTATATACAAAATACTGTATTTATCAAATAGTTTTATTAGAAGGTATTAGCTCATACTTGTTTCCCCAGCTATAAAATAATAATTTTTAATGTCATGCTGGTTGAAAGAGAATGATCCTGAAGATGGGGAAACAGCCCCGAAACGTAGATGTGGACAATACTTATTATTATTATAGATTTATTTATTAAAAATATTGTATAGAGTAAGAAAATATACATAGTATATATAGTATACTGTATATTTTACAGGCATGCTGGAAAATAATTTTATTTAAATAGTTAACTCGATTGAAAAAAATACTATAGTTATATATTGTAAAGTCGTATACTTTACAATAATTTTAATTTTTTATTAAGAACACGAAAATATCAATACAATGAAGTATTAAGGTAGGTATTGATGATCATAAGAGAAGTTCAGAACATTAAACAAAACAATAACTAATAACTATACCGAGATTTTATAAATTTATTAATTACTTATCAACTATATCGAGAATATTTAATAAATTCTATTAATGGAAAATGATCAAGGTCAAGGCTTCCTTTTAAATATCAACAATAAGAAAATCCATTAAAATTACACTTACAATCAGTAACATTATTAAACTGTTTCTTCGGGTATTGAGGGATACCTTTTAGGGGATACCTTGAAACAAATTTTTTTTTTGTTGTTGTTTTTTAGGATAAAAATATGGAGGATATTAAACTTTTTATTCTCTTTAGAAGGAGGCGTCCCCTCTCCCCCCTCCTCCCTCCTGGATCTGTCAAAGTTTTGTAACCCCCAGAACACGGTTTTGGGGGTTTCAGGAATTTGCGATATGGTTATTCCCCGCTACTTTAGAGCACTTCTAGCGGCCCTCTTTCGATCATGTGAACTGAAATTCAGCATGCATTTACCGAACGGTTTATTTAATATAAATAAATTCGGTGAGTATGGTCGACCATGGAAAAGTATGAAGGAGAATCTTGGTTGGGGGTTCGGTCAATAAATGAATACAATAAGAAAAAACAGAGCATAATGTGTGCCGACGTTTCGGTCCAAGTTTTAAGCCATCGTCAAGGCTAAGAAAAAACAGAATAACAAAAGATGTAACAACAGTGACAGTACCAGTAATGATAAAAAAAATAACAAACAGTAAGATGAAAGAAATATAAAGTATAAAGAAAAATATGATCATATCAGCTAATACTAATAATAATAATATTATAATAAATATTAGGAATGAATATAGGGTTTAATAATTAATATATCATAACTATTATTATTATAATAAATATCAACCAGATAGTTAGTTATTAAGTGTTATATCTATACTTCAAAAAAGTTGTGAAACCAGTTGACTCAGATGGAACCTGAGTTCTGAAATTGAAAACCCGATGACTGTTGCCAATCCTCCTCGCACTACATATAAGTCCACACCCTCCTCCCTGTCCCTCCCGCTACATCCTCCCGAACTAATAATACCCTCCCGACACGAATAGTTCTCTATGTACAATACGCACTATTTTAGTTTCGGTCTAATTTCTCTATGGCCTCCAAACGTTTGGATCGGCAGCTCATTTCGTGCAAGGTCTTTAACTTTGACAAAATATTTATTGGACCATCTAACATAGTATGAACATAGTATTTTAATACGAGTATAGCAAGAAAACATATCGATATTTAGCTCAGATAAATAATAAATTTTGAATAGGTAATAATTCACGATTCTATTGACCGCTTGAAATTTTGTTTTATTAATCAAAAACTTGAATACATCGTTAGGAGGGTAATTTGCAGTGGCATAGCTAGAGCGAAGGACGCGACCGCCCCGGGCGCCGCATAAAGTGGCGCAATGTGCCAAGAAATAATTATTTTTTTCCTTCTTTTTTAGGCTCCGAAAAAAGATTTATTTTATTGAATTTAAGTCGAACATACGATTACATTAGTTAAATGAATAATGTATATAATAAGCTGATAGGGACTTACGATACCGATTAATACAAGTAAAGTATTGATATTTTTCATTCAATACCAAGTAGTTTTGTATAGATATCACTGATTCAATATTCCTTTCGATATCTTAATGGTTCCGAAAATTTGATTTAAGGGCTTGAATGAATGCCGTTATCGTATTTCTCTAGAAGCAGATAACTAAGAATTGTGCCAGGGGGCGGTAGAAAATAGGATTTTGGCAGGAGGCAAGCTCAGTTTTGCAACCCCTTCTTTCATCCCCCTTTAATAAAAGTCAAAATTTTTGTAACAGTACTTTAGGTAATAAATCGAAATAAATATCATTATCTCATAACTCGTTTTATTGGCCGAATAAAGGTCAAAATTATCAAAAAGAAGGAATAAATATTTTCTATTTGGCTTAAAAATAAATATTCACTCGAAATTTACCGCTCTCTAGTTTCTGCCGCTTGAGGCAAGTACACCTTTTGTCCCCCTAGTTCCGGTTCTGGGAGAGGCAGGAATCTTGAAGTTGCTCCGGGCGCTATGAGTGGTCAAGCGCCAAATTAGGAGTCAATTTTAAGGATAAGCATGAAATTTCGATTGAAAATTATTGTAAAAAAAATTAACAAAAATATTACTTAAAATACACACTTTATTTTGTTTTCATTATATTTCTAGAGAGGGGAATTATATTTCCGAATCACGTACGCCACTGTTGATCTGTAAGATCCCGGTGCATCTCTCTCGCCGCACCACTGTTACTGAAAGTTAGTGGAGGCTGAGAAAGACCGCTAAAGCCGCAAACACTCTGGGCATGAATGGAGGATCTGGACAAATCTTTTCTTTGTTTTTCGAATATCTTGAAAATTATACATCTCCCGGAACATCTCAGATGCTCATTAGATGATTAAATTTCCTACAAAGCTACACTTAAAAAAATGGGACCAATATTACCGAATAATAAAAAAATATAAATGGAATCAATATAAGGAAAGATACAGAAAACAATTTTTGTATTTGCCTTGTATCCAAAGAGGTTGGGAAAGTCATGTCAAGTAGACAGGCATATCAGATATTTTCACGTGAGCTTATATCCTGTATGCTTAAACGTTTAAGTTGATTTTCCTATATCTGCCTTAAAGTTTCCATTATGAATTTCTTTTCTAAATCCTACACTGAGGGTAGATTAAGATTCATTCGGATATTGGTTGACGGTATCTCCTCCACTGCATAAATAATTTAGAATGAATGATCGTTAATTATCGGAATGCTTTTTTTGATTTCATAAATTTTGCAAACATTCGTATGAAATTCCGATTTTGGGATACCAGAAGCAATATGTGTACATATCGTTTTATAATATCGATATTAATAACATGTCTCTAAGAAAATATCGATACTCTGCAATACCGAAAACTCTTGGCACGATGTCTCGGTTACCAGAATTAGATCTGGATGATGATGACTCTCCCTTGCTTCAGAAAAGTAACTTTGTTGTCGTAAAGATACAAGGAAAAGCAAAGGATTCTTTTCGGTATTATGTTTTCAATGGCTACGATGGAGTGTTTTCCAAACGAGTATCCAACACATACTGATTCCAAGAGACTGGAGATGATGGTTATGTTAACAACAAAGATATAATTTAAAAACAAATTTAAATTTAAACGAACTGCCCGAATTTTGCCCCATCGTATGGGGTAAAAGTTTGCATTGGAAGTTTGCGATATCTCAGTTGATAATTCTCCAATGGAAGCGGCTCAAGCACAGGAGTTTGTGAAGGTCGTAATGAATAAACTTCATGAAAAATATTGGAGAAATTGATGACAAGTTTTTCTAAATATAAAAAAATAACAAAATTGCATACTTTTATCCCTACTTATCCAATATAATTAATTGTTTTTTTTTTTCTTGACCCCAATTTCAAAAGTTTTTTTAAATAATGACCAAGATAAATATCCTTTTACTGTAGTTCAAACACATTTTAAGGTTTCTCTGGTTCATTATTTTTTTTCAAATTAACCAATTTTTCATATCTGTCCACCATCACCATGGTGATGGGGCTCACCTCTATATTATAACTGTTAATCTTAATCTTACAACTATCTTAAAACTCTATCTTGCCATCGCCGAAGAGCCGGTGGAAATGTAAAGCAATTAAATTGTGCGTTTAGTAGATGTTTTAGTGAATCATAATTCTCTTAATGAATTCATCTCTACTTTCGGTAAGTTCATCAATTCATGAAGTTTTTCTTGTCTTTTCTTTTTCAAAAGAAGTTTTTGTAAAATACCATTTTGAAATTGCTGCAGTCTCTTACATATATTCACTGATATCTCTTTTTCTTCTTCCTTGGCTTTAGGGTCCGGGCCGTCTGGGACCTGAGCCTCCTTTACGACTCGTCGCCACTCCTCTCGATCCACTGCGGCAGCTCTCCACCGCCTGACACCAAGTAGTCTCATGTCTGCCTCCACGTCATGACGCAGGTCATCACTCCGGTGGATAGATGTCGCGTCATCTATCCACCGGAGTGATGACCTGCGTCTCCTTCCTCCTCCAGGTTGTCCATACATCACTTTCCTTGGTGCCCTTTCCTCCGGCATTCTTTCCACATGGCCAAGCCATCTTATTCGGGACGCCTTGATGAAGGTGACAATGTCAGCCTCACCATAGGGCGGTTACCTCCCGGTTGTACCGGGCTCTCCAGACTCCTCCTTCACATAAAGGTCCATATATCTTGCGCAGGATCTTCCTCCTCCAGACTCCCAGTATGTTCCTTCATGTTATTCTTAAGGGACCTAGTCTCAGAATAAAATTCTTTTATCTATCTATCTATCTATATATAGCATGTCATCTGCATAGGCCAGTACATATGCCTTTGCATAATTTTTGTCAATTATTTCAGCGATATAGGGATTAAATAAAGTTGGCGAAAAGGCCGCACCTCCACACGTTAACAGTAGCGTCTTCGGTTACTTTAATTATTCTTTAATAATTTGTTAACTGTTTAAAGATTTGATACATATAATTAATTACAATTTCGTTTATAATTATTTTTTGGGGGTTTTCCATTATATAAGGCATTATTTCATTTTTGTGAAATATTGTGTCGGTCATGAAAGTTTATATTTTTGGATTTTCTAATGCAATTTTCATTATTATAACTAATACCTTTCTTTGAGTGATTGCTATAACATATAATAATTTCCATCGTTATAACAAAAAATTATCTATATAACAGAATATCTGTTCAACCTACAACCTTCACATGCTTTGATATACACTGTCTAAAGTTCACACATTGAATATTTAATATCATGGGAGCAGTAGAAATGTATAATTCGTTTGAAATGTAAACGTTGATGTATGAAAATTGTTGAGAAAAGACATTAAACTGTCAGAAATATTTTACGAAACATTTGGAGTTAAAAGCAAAAGGTCGGTCAACATTGTTTGGCATTTTTCCACTTTTCTTATTTCATACTAATGCTCCAGTTTTTTTCTATTTATGCTTTCATGATACTTCAGATTATATATTTATTTGTAATAAAAGGCAAGTTTTCAGTCTTCGGGAAATTCTCACATAAAATGATCACTTTGATTTAGGATATATATATATATAATCACTTATCATCTATTCAGTACTAACAACACCTTTATATGCATATAGGATAGAAATATGTAGTTCTGCGAAAACCACAAATATATAAAAAAAAAGCTGTCCTTTCAGTCCAAGTTATATTGTTGGACATCTTAACAGTCTGAAATACTGCCATTGAATACTTCGAAAATTTCCACCAATGATTGATTTGCAACACAAACAGTGGGGTCTACCATAAATCCACACATCCCACCCCGACCATTTTCGAGACGGTGCAAATCGTGCCCAATTGAGAATTTAGAACAAAAGAATTCCAATTACGATTTTTGGTGAAATGTTAATTTAAAAAATGTATTTCAGGTAAATAGACAATGTCAAATAAAAAACCAAATACCTGTACACTACAACTCACGAAGGGTCTTGGGTTCAGCACTTGGTAAGGAGCGCACTGTTTCTAAGCAAACGGTTGTGTAAGGAGGTGAGTTTGGCCGAGATCACACTCAACCGCTAGGTTGTTCTCCCAATCAAGGATGACCACTTTATCGAGGCTGGATAGTGATCCACAAGGAGGGTCTCCCGATTCACGGCTGATAACAGAATAAATAATTATCTGCCACAGCCGGTCTCGAACCCGAGACCGGAAGCATGGTAACACAGAGCCTTACCACTGAGCTACTCCGCTCCTGTCAAATATGAACGGAAAGGTTTATAGTTCGTAAAAAGTTAATAAATGACAAAAGATAACATTTAAAAAAAAAAAATACAATTTTGTAAAGTATTTTTTTGAAAATAGAAGTTCTACCCCATCCACCATATTCACCTGACTTCTCTCCAACCGACTACTTTTTTAAAAGAGTTTTTGACGCATTTTTAAAAACAAAATATCCCAAAACTCCAAAATTTAAACTCGTTAAAATTTTCGTTTCTCAGATTTATTGATTCAAAGCCAAAACGGTTCTTCGAACAAGGGATAAAAAACATGGGCGTTAGGAGAAATCTATCGAAATTATTTTATAAATAAAATTTATATAATATAAATAAATAATTTATAAATTTATATAATTTATAAATTATTTTGTATATATGTAATATACAAATGTACTACATGTTAATGTGTGTTTTTCTTTCATTTACCTCGTACTCTAAGACTAACATTTCTTTACAAACCAAACCACTATTTCTTTGAATGAGATTTGAATGGGTAAATTCCCTCGGTTCTTCAATTCGGTTTAATGGCACGAGTTTCGCTCTTTTTCATTCACGTTTTTTTCCTCCGGCCTGTCTGCTTTTTTTTTACTATTTTTTTTTCAAAGTTCTCCTGGAGTAAGGATAACACGAACCGATTCTATGGCCCAAAAACAATTATTCTAAAAGCTTAAGTAAAATCCTTCTGCGGAATTTCGAGATCCATTTCGTAGGAAGAAACTGCTCATGCAGAGTATACACACTACGCATAGTGCGAATTTAAAACAAATATCTAATTCATAAGGTCACTAGCGGATTCAAGTGATGGATTCCGGGCAAAAGCCGCCCGCCCCTAAAAAAAAAAATTAAATATATTTTTTTTTTGTGAACAAACACACTTCCCTTAAAATATCTTTATTATTATTTTTCTAACATTAATATTTTTTTACCCACAAATAACCAACGTTTCGAAATTCTCTTTCATCTTCTGGGTTTTCCTTTCTTTTTTTCTAAAATTCAACAATACAACATCAACACTATAAATATTTTTCAATTATTAATTTAATTTAATATAATATTTTAAAAACTAAATTATTTTACCTTTATTATAAATAGTTAGCGGTACTTCTCTTATAAAAAAATTGTTTTCACATTGGTCCCTTTTGTTTCTATGACTGACCTGAGCCTAATAATAAAATAATTACTGTTATCTTTTTAAATCGTCATTCATAACAAAAACTGCTATGCTGATGTAGGCCTACAATTAAATTTAATGGTGTTGATAAAAAAAAACTTCGAAAATGAATTTCCAATAATTCAAGTTTACTGCTTCAGATGACGTAAAAAATGTTTTTTTTTTATTAGTAACCATAAAAAATTTCGCGGGAGAGGACCCCTTTTGCTGTGAGATTGTCTCAAAATTCAGACTTCCGGTACTAGCCCCCCAAAATAAAATCCTGGATTCGGTACTGCATAGGGTTTCATGCATTTACTGCGTTTATGAACGATGTTGATATGATTTATTTTATTTTAACTCAACTTTAATGTTGTATATTTTAATCATTTACTTATTTTGCTATTACCTAATTTATTTATTATATTACCTATTTGTTATGATTTTATTTTATTTATTTTTATTAATATTTTTCATTATTTTATTTATTTATTTTACTTTTCTTTTGTTTGTAGATATGGTACGAATAATAAAAAAATAATTTATAATGATTTTATCTATTTATTTATTTTTTTTTTTTTGTAAATATGGTAGGAATGGAAAAAAATAAATAAATTTCTAATGACCAGTTCAAAAACGCTCTTCTGCATCTTAATTATTTATTTATTTTGCTATTATTGAATTTGTTTATTATAATATTTGTTATGATTTCATTTTATTTATTTTTATTTTCAATTATTTATTTTATATTATTTTTCTTTAGTTTATAAATATGGTATGATAACATTTATTATTTTTTTTATTTTTTTTAATTAGTAGTTATACGATTAAAAGGGGAAAATGCATGCCTTTGTTTACAAGCTTTGATAGAGGAATAAAAATAATATTTCGCAATCCTCTATCCTTGCCAATCCCAGCGGTCAGGGGTGCTCCAGATTCGCGACGAAGCCATCCTCCGAAGTGCCCTCCAGTTCTAATAATACCCGACGGGTGCTCCAGATCGGCCTGTCAAAACACAAGAGGAACCCTCCCCTCCTCCCGACGTAGAGGGGTTACACCTCAGACCTGAAGGAGCTAGCCGTGCAGTTTGTAGTCAGCTCTCACAGCCACTGTAACGTCATGTCTCGCCCCATCTGGCAGGTAACTTAGCACCTTCTAACTTCTAGACCTGTAAGCGTTTCCTATAATAAAAAGGTTCTGTTTGGAATTCCTTTGGACATATTTATTTGCTCTGGAAGCCGGTCTGTTTAGATTTGAGAACAACGGTTTGGTATTCGGATAAACAAGCGATTGGATTTGTTAACATTCCTATTTCCTCGACAAGATACAAGACTTGGAAGAGCCGATTAAATAGTTTGGGAATGTGAATCCAAGTGTCTCATGACCAGGCATAAAATAACCATCAAATAAATAAATAAGTTTCGTTACTTGTTTATTCGAGTAATAGTTTTCCTAGTTTTTTACTGTTTATATTACCTATTCCTGAACCGAATTACTTTTCTAAAATAATTTTTTGGTTTATATTTTTCATTATTATTACATTTATCTTTCATCTTATATTTTCCTTATTAAGTTATTAGTTTGTTAAAATTAACTTATTAAAATTAAAAAAAAAAATTAAGTTTTAATCAAATTCTGCTTGCTATTGTCGTATTTTTTTAGGTTCTTATCAGAACCTTATAAAATATTGAAATTATATTATTATAATAATTTGACCAACTCTTACCCTGTAAAATTTCGTTCCATCCGATACAGATAAAAACATTCTTAACAATTTTATTTAATATTTAATTTAACTATTTCTTAATTTATTAATTTTTGAAAATTAGACTTCAAATACGTAATATGAACCAAATATAAAGCTTTCAATTATTATGGTATTTGTAAAGATAAAGAAGATTTTTTAAATGGCTTAGGAATATGATTTATCTAATTTGATATTTTAATTATAAATTCCATATATATATTTTTTTTTAATAGAAACTGTGCGATATTGTATTGTAGAAGAAATTGGTGTGCCAGGTCTAGGGGGTTGGCGTTGTTTTGCTTTGTTCTGTCATCTTTGCCAACATTGAACAGTTCCGTATTGCGAATGCAAAAGCATTTAATATAATGGTGAAAAATCTTTTGGCAATACATTGTCCCAAAATAATCCTTTTATTCAATGATTCCACAAATATGGCATCCAAAACGTGGAATACACAAAATTATAAAATCGTTACGACGTTTAACCAAAGGTTTTTGGCATTCTCGAGTACATTATGTCGGCAAGTCCAAAAAAAAAAAATATCCTTATTTAAATTTAAAATTGATTTTAAACGAACGAAAAAAAAAAACATGAGCGAAATAACATTTCCATTTTTATCAATATCAAAACCAAGTTAGTATCAATGTATAAAACACCTTTATGCTGTAAATAAAAAAAAATTCCCCCTGTATTTATATATTTTTCACATTATTATTTTCTTATGAATCATTGAGTCAAAAAATCTAATAAGACACTTTTTGTAGGATTTTTGAAATATAGCGGATTTCCATTCAGTTGAGATTGGAACATATTCTGGGAGCATAAGTCTCCATAAGTCAAAGCATTTTAGCTGTTTTGATGGTTAGTTCACATTTCGTTGTGAAATGCCTTAAATCAGTGAAGCTAAATCTCAGATTTTCCAGTGGCCCGACATATGAAAGGGGGGAAGAATCGGATACTGACTAATTTAGTCTGAATATACACTTACTAACTATTTTATATTCAAGTAAGTCAAGCAAATTTAAATTTAAACGCCATACTGACTCTTATCTTAATTGATAATATAATAGCTTCAGAGCCTAAATTATAACCGGACAACATATTTTTAATTCGTACCTCCATTCTTCGTTGCTCTTCGAGTTAACTCAACAGAAAAACGTTTGTCCGGTGCCTAAAATTTCATATAAAATTTTAAAATTTTGTGGGTCATTGTAGATGTTGAATCCTGAGTTTAGACCTGTCAACTTTCATCAGAGTTAAGTTTAGACTTAAACTGATGTACATAAAATAGGCCATTGATGTCGACGTTGTTCATGTTTTTGGTTGTTTTTTTTTTTTTAACAAAACGCCTATTAAAAATTTTAATGAATGGAGCTGTCTGAATCAGTTTTAAAATGGGGCAGAAAATCGGCAAGAATGACTCAGCTCCTAAGCGTACCTATTTTAAGAAAGATAAAACTGAAATAGAATACCCCAATAACTTACTTTTTTTTTTACACAATCGCTGAGTTGAAAAGTTATTCTCTGCCTTTGAGAAAATAAAAGAAAAGAAAAACATTGCATCTGTTTTGTAATTTTATAATTAATGGCAACTTGGAGTGGATATATATAGATTAAGGTTGTTGTTTTTTGGAATATGTATGAATATGCATTCTGAAAATAGGTAATATTATGACTATTTAATTTTTAAAAAATATGTATTATTACTTGCGGGTTATTATAATATAATATCTATAAAATATAATATCTAATAGTGTACTGTAATTAATGATAAAGGAAATAAAAAAATAAATAAATAAAACGAAAGTACACCGGGATGTTTTTTTTTAGATATCTAAAGAGCTTTTGATACTATATGACATTTTATAGAAACTAATCAAAATTTCGACTATTTCTAATTAAAATACTCCATAGTTACTTTGCAAATAGTTCTTATTCCACATAGATAATTGCTTTTTAAAATAAATAAACCTGTACCACAACAACCATGGTGGGTTTTGGGGTGAGTAATTGGTAAGGAAGTACTGTTTCTTGGCCAATGGTTATTCAAGGAGGTGATGTGATCAGCATCCATGCTCGACCACCAGGTTCATCCCCGATCCAATGACGGTCCAGATATCCACTATATAGAAGCCGGATAGATCTAGGGCTGATATAATAGAAAATAGACCCAATGAGTTGCCCCACTGCCGTAATACGTTTGTACAAAACATAAAATGTTATCTGCAGTACCTCAAGGATCAGTGTTAGGACCAATTTTATTTATGCTATACATTGACATCACAGTGATTCTGAAAAATTTATCTGGCTTGCTACGTTGATTCGCGCTGATACGATCCCCAATAGGCATAAGGCTCTAGCAAGAATAGGAGTATTCACAATCTTAATTAGCATGCTAAACAGATACGGTGGCACTGTCTGTTGTAAGATGTTGCAACTTCATTTTATTTAACAAACCTTATTTTTATGAAACATTTACTTTTGTTGCCTGTTGATGGGTATTTTATTTATTCAAGAGAAGAAAAATAATTAAATTGAATCAAACTTAAGCAAGTAAACATATAACAACTTCATACTTTGAAAACTCATGCAGAACCTGTGATTTGACAGAACAATATATCATTTAGCATGGTAATACTGCATTTAGCACACAGGTTTGTTAAACTGACCTTGTTAATTTACTTGTTTCCTATTTTGATATTAAGCATGCTGTTGTCGAAACTCTACGAATAGCACAATTCCGCATGCTAAATGAGTGGTTGTGGTTGTCCCTAATATTTAATTAAATGGAAATTAAAGGTAATTTATTTTATTGCTTATTTAGTTATTCTAAATTACTTAAGATGTGTAAATACGGTGGCGTAGACAGGAGAATATTTCCCACCCTGAAATTTTTTAAAAAATATGATTTTTATATAAGTTTTGTGTTTTGAATAATAATTTTTGATCCGATTTTCATTCTTAGCCTTAAAAGTTACGCCCTATTTGGCGAATATAGACACTTAATGATTACTTGCCTTCTCATTAAATCCATCCCCCGATTAAAAATTCTGCTTACACGCCTGTATAAATAAAATGTAAATAATATTTGTAATTATTTGGATATAATAATTATTTAATAGTAAACCGAGGCAGATTTTTTTTTCATATTAGTTACTCAATGCCATAGTAATTTCATATAGCCAATAGCCCATAGTCAATCATGTTAGCATTTACGTCTTTGTATTACAGATATGTATGGCCGTGAACTAGTTGTCACCTTGACATAGATCTTTTAAGGGACTGTTCTAAAAATATGCAAGGGTTTTATCTCGGTTGAGTCACCTAGTTACTGGAATAGCTGTGAATCCTATGTTTACCGTTCGTTCTGGTTAGCTCGCTGATTCCTATACTTGGAAATGAATAAACTTAAAATGAAACCTGAGGAATACACAGTCTAATAATGAAACGAAATCCTAAAAAATCACCAGGATTAGCTGAAATAATTCGGTGAACAGAGCAATGACTTGCGAAAACATGACCCCAAGTAATCCACGCTCGGACTGGTATAGAATAACACCAGTGTTGCCAGAGCACTCCTGCATCCCCCCCCCCCCTAAAACTCTCTAAGTTTTCTCCTAAATCCACCAACTTTAACCCTAAACTTATCTAAATTTTCCTCTAATTCCACCAACTTTAACCCTAAACTTATCTAAATTTCCTCTAAATCCATTAACAAACCCTTTATGTTTAATTCTTCTTTTTCTATTATTGAATAAGTAATAGTTGACCGTTATGATTATATGAAGGAATGAGATGGTCCGGGAGGCGATCAAAAAGAATGAATCACAAATAGTAAAAACTATTTGTTAGGAACCGACGTTTCGACCCACTTTGCAGGTCTTCATCAGGGCTAAATAAACAAGATGCAAAAATAAAAATAAAACAATGATATATAGAGTGAATGATATTAAAATTTACAAAGTAAATAATTTGTCAATATTTAATATTTGATATTACCGTAATATAAAAAACTTATTTTTTCCGTCCCTCGCTTATTTATTTTTTCATCTCAAATTCCCCGCTTCTCAAAAGCTGGCAATCCGGACAAACGCCCAGTTTTCTTATTTGTAAATCGGGAACCGCTTTGGTTAGTCAAAAGGTATCTTAATTGACGTTTGTAGTTTTTTTTTTTTAATATATAGATGATCTTTATCATGTTTCTGGTCCTTTCGCCGATGTATTATAAAAATAAACAGGTATTTTTCTTTGTTATTTTTATATTGTGGATCCCCTGCAGCTCTTCTGACTTTCAGATTTATTCTAAAATTTTATACAGATTGATAATTTCGTTTATCAGGCCGATTTATATGCTTAGCCTGTCCTGTTTTTTAGTACCTGTACTCATATACATTCAGAAAGATGTGTCTTTTTTTTCCCTTTCATAGTTACTCTATGGGAGGGTCATGTATTTATAAAACTTACAGGTACCATGCTGCAATAGGATGATTCTACCATACTACCTGGATAGAAATGTTTTAGTTACCTTATATAATAAAATTGGATGTTGAAGAAAAATAAATGAAATATAAAAATAGCAATAGACAAAAGAATAAAGTAGAAGAAAAATAACAAAACAAAAGACAAATAAACATCATAGATAAAAAAAAGTCAAAACAAAAATATTAAATCTTAAACTAAACTTGAAAATATTGACAATTAAACAAAATAATACAAGTAAATAATATACAAAATACAATCATTTTACAAAATTTTACAAAATACTGATTACAGAATACCTATAGAATCTTTTTACAGAAAGATGTATACAGATTTTATTCTAAAAAATCTGGTAAGGTGTGCGCAACACACAACTTTCCCTTACCACCCTATAATAATAATCTTTTTAACATTACTTTAAAGAGTTCACATAAACACTACTGAAATAAACCCAGCAGCATTCATTTCTGCAGGTCTTCTCTCACAAAAGTGCAATAAAATAGTTTTTTGAACAATTTTAGTACGACAATTCTGTACAATATATATTTTAAGTTTTTCAAGCTGAAAATATATTTTAAAAGTTTCAGTTTAGTTTCCATGATAATTCCATTCTGTTTCCATCAAATAGATAATAAAAAAATATAAATTATTAAGTTAGTTTCTGCTTTTGTATTCTTACATTACATTATTACAAAGCGTATTGTTGACAAAAGGTTGGTGCCTTGGTGGGGGGAGGTTCGGAGCATCCGTCTCCTTTTCGGACATGCTCGATTTTCAATCTAGAGTCTAGTAATCATTAAAAGATACACTGTATCTTTGGTAATACTGGTCTGATTTTGATTATTTTATTTTTTAGACTATTTAATTACCTTTCAATGATTGTTTACATAATTTATCATTAATAACTTTTTGAGTTATGCGCAAATGAAATATTCATTTCATTATAACTTTTCCCCTGAGTTTCCTCACTTACTTACATAAAAAGTTAAAGGCCTTTAAGAAGAATAATTTAGGAAAGCTTCATCGAAATAGTTAGAGCCGTTTTTGAGGAAATTGTAAAATTGATTATATTAAGTGGCACTTCCGGTTAGTTGATTATGACAAAAAAGTTGCTGTATCATCACATGCATACATATATTGTTACTCTCAATACGTAATTTCATTTTTCTACAACTTTTCGTTTTTAGGCTACGCTGTTCACGTACACACAGATCATTTTGCGAGACTTGGTAATTTGGACTCAGAGGACCTTAAAATGTGTATTAAAAATGAAACCTCAAATTAAAATATTTTTATATTTGCAATACTTCCCCTTACTATATATTTCATGTATAGGTAAGGGAAAATAAAATGCCTTATTATAAAAGATATTATCACACTCCATTGATTTGTTAAGAGTCGAAGTTGATAATGGTTACTATATATTCTCTAAGTATACCTGTTTTTTAGGAGATAAATTAAAAATACAGCAGGATTAAATATTAAGATTTCTATAATCTTCATATCAACCTGTTTTTGTTAAAAAATATATGGTATATATAATTATTACATTTCTTAATTATCAGTGAGCTGAGTTATTTTTTTAAATATTTAATTATGCTCATATTTAATAAAAATAACATTATGGCTGAACATCTTTGTGAAAGAGACAAGAGTTAACGAACTGCTTCCTGAATGGCATAAACATTTAATTTTGTAATTAAAAAAATAACAAGCCGCAAGATTTAGATTTAAAGATTTAAGTAAGATATGATTTAATTAATGATTAAACTCTTTCGTGGTTACAATAAATTATTTTTCAAAAGTGTACAAGCAAAAAGCAAAGTGTTCTCTTTCGATCAGCTTTGAAGTTAAAGATATGACGCTATAAAAGTAAAAAGTACTTAATAAGTACACTTATTTTTTGCAGATTACATGAAAATGCGACATTACATTATAAAGTGTGATTTATTAAATACAATTAAAAAATATCTGTACTTTACCTGAGTAACATTCATGAAAAATTGAAAATTTTTGTTGTCAAATATTAATGGACTGTACCCATTAGATAGAAATTACTGTGGCTAAATAAAATATTGATATAAATTTTATTAATTAATTAAATGTGGCATATGAAAACAAGTATTTCAAGCAAATAGCTAATAAAATAAAAAGTTTAATCCATCAATTTTTTTGATTAATTAAAAAAAATATTTGTTAATATTACATTTATTTAACAGACAACTTCAAATTATTCATATATATATATATATATATATATATATATATATATATATATATATATATATATATATATATATATATAGTTGGACATCATTACTTGTTAATTATAGAATAATTCATTATTAAAAGAACTAGATCATCATAAAGTTTTTGAAATATTAAATAGAAAAAAAAAATTTTTTGTATTGTAAATTGTAAATATAGATTAATTTTTAGTCAAACAGTAAAATAGACCATTCACATGCCTGGCAGAAATGCATAGGAGCTCTGCGACCTTCCAGTTTATTACACTCTCATATTGACCTAGTTGTTTTATTGTTACTGATTCTGCACCGTAAAGGTCGATTTATTTCTATAACCTTTCATCCTTGTCGAAATTATGAATCAGCCATAATATGATATTGTTACATAAATATTATTCCTTGGGCATATTAATTATTTTTTTCTACTGCATATTTAAAATTTACAAATCCAGATAAATCGATTAATTTGCAGACAATTTTATAAATATGAATTGTTAAAAATTAAAAATATAAAGTATTTTATAAAGTTATCAATTATTTTGATAGTTATTTTTTACAATGTCGTAATTTGGAAATCGTTGAAGGTAAACATTTTGTTAAATACTTTTTACTGAGGATTAGTATATAATGTATCTTTATTTTTTAAAATGACCACACTAAAATAAAATCTGAAACTAATACAATTCTGAATTCTTAATTAAATTTGTATCAAACATATAATAACTTAAATTTAAGATTTTATCTAAACATGGAAAATCTTTATTATTTTGAAATATTAAATTAAATCTCTCAAAACAAAGATACGAGAAAGCTTTATATTTTCATTGTTAAGTGATAATCATTGAAATTTAGTATGGTGCAATTAAATGATGCTAAAAGCTAAATTTACTTAGCACATAACTACATTAAGTACTGTCTGATTAATTGCTTTGCTGTTGTGGTTAATTAATAATTATGACTATGCTTAATTTTATGATTGTTAAGTTGTTAATATTTTGAAAAAACAAAACCGGAAATAGTATTTTTATATGTGTGATGTTTAAATTTTCGTTAAATTAAATACCATTTTTTTAAGATTATTTAATTAGTTAATTTTAGTATCTAACCTAAGAAAAAAAACAAAGTTCATGTCTATCTTATATAAAATCATTTTTTTATGGTTCTCCTAAATAACAAATATATATTTATAATAAGTATGACTTACTTATTAGCGTGTTAGTCTTTGACCGCAACACTCTCCCCTCCCTCCTCCCGACCAACTTCTTCCTTAATTATATCTATTGTCAACCAAACTTACTTATTTATATATATATATATATATATATATATATATATATATATATATATATATATAATAATATACACAATATATAGTATCACATATATTTATAATAATTTAATTAGCTGATTGAACTTTCAAGAACATCCAGATTTTATTTACATTATGAAAAGTTTCTTTTGGACTTATTTAAAATTAGGATCACAGTAAATAAATAGGAACAAATGCGTTTTAAGCTTCAAACCACCTAATACATTTTTTGCCATTGTGGTAAGAACACCTATGGGTAAATATTAAAGATTTGAAGTAGTTTCAAAATGCATATTGCTAAAAATAAAGTCATAAATTATATTTTGAACTTTGTTATTGTCTTCAACTATAAGTAAATTGTTATTTAATGTAAAGAGTTAAATTCTTAATTGTTCTAATTTGTATTCAAAATTTGATTTATTTAATTATGAACAATTTTAAAATACATTTAAATGCAGATACGTTTTCTCATTTGGTTTGTCAAATGCAATATTTTTACCTTGAAGTTACCTGTTTGTGACTCATCAGGGAAATTAAGCTTTAGGAGCAGAAAGATTGCCATAGATGGAGACTAATACATTGCTTGGTATTGACCTGGTTCTGGTTCCTGGTAAATCAATCATCTTTGATAAAACATTCATCTGATTTTTTTTTTCTGTTAATAGTTTGTTTTCATTTTTAAAAAATCGTTTACTTAAAAAAATATCTATATTTTAATATAGTTTGCGATGGTTTAATATATTGTCTTTTAAAAAACCATCTTTAAATTTACCATTTAATGAAATAATTTTATAGGTTGTCTGTTTAAAATACATTAACAAATATAATATATTTATAATATTGGTTACTATAAATACAATTTTTTTTTATATAAAAGTTTTTTTTTTATCATCAGTTGACAATTTGCTTTATTTCCATATTTAGTAATAGTGATAAAAGCAATGAATTTAAGTGATTTTTTTTATTTTTATAAATGATAAAATCATATAGTAAATGAAGTCAATAACTCAAAAAAATGTGATAAAAATTATTGTTAGATTCTAATTTAAGCCTTAATTCTTTCAAATATAAAAAAAATAATTAAACTGTCAACATTTTGCCAGCTCTCTGACATTCTGTACACAGTACTGAAAAATATAAGATCGCATAAATGCAGACCAGAGATAGCACATCTCACATTAACTGACTAAAAAAAAATACTAGCCAAGTAGGGATAGTGCATACTGAAAGAAAAGGGATGTAACGTAACAATAGCATAACTAAGAAAGTTTTTATCTCTTTTTTAGTCGTATGTTCCCTGAAAATAATATACTATTGCACTGTATCGAAGGTCGTCAGACAGTGATGGAGGTATATTTAAAGTGTTTCTTTTAGGGGTCTTAACTTTTTTCTTTTAACTTATTTTGATATATTGTATATTGTATATTGTCTACTTGGAAAAGAACTATGATAGCTTCAAAATTTTGATTTTTTAAGTTTTGACATAAATCAACATCATAATATGTCAAGATTTTAGGGAAAAAGCATTGCAACGATAGTGCCAATACGATAGACACCAGAGGGTCATAAGGTCAACTATATCTCCCCTTTTCTAATTCATCTCAGGAGAAGATTGACATTTCAATTAAAAAATTAAGTTGGCAGTGGAATTATATTAGATTTTGTGTAATACTATAATAAATATTATTTCCTGCTGCGATTTTGTGAAAGATCATCATATTTATTTATTTAATTTTTATTATAAATTTTTATTATTGATTTAATTTTATCTAAGAAATATACTTTGTATTTCAAAAATAGTTTCTTATTTATTAAATAAATTTTTGGTTTAATAAATTATAACGTCCTAATTATAAGTTATATATTTAAGTTTTAATTTTCCGTCCTGAATTTATTTATTTTGTTTGTTGTGAATTTTATTGTATTACCTCTGTAACAGATTTATGGTTTAGCTTTTTTTTCATATTATTTCTCTCACAAGATACTGTTCCAATTACAGTAGTTATCTATAATCAATATCGTTATCATGAAGATTTAAAAGTTCAAGTGAGTCCAAGTTCCTTTAATTAGCATCTTGTAAGTTCCTATACATAACATTTATTCAAAGGTTTTTTCATTTAATAGAAATTATCCTTCAATAAACAGCGTAAAAAATTAATCAAGTTTTGTAATTGTTTCTATTTTTCATTCTTATTTCAAAGTCTAAGTTGGAAATTCATCTAATCTTTTGATGAAAACTATGATAACTATAGAAAAATTATAGTGAAGTATATCAACTTTATTGAATAAAAACTTTTGAAAGCATTTAACTGAGTTTCTCTAAAATGTGTAAGTGACACAAAAGCTCTCTGGTTCTGCTTAATATGGAAGCATTTAAACTAGATAGATTTGTAAGGCTTTAATTGGCTCCTCTGTAAAGTAGCCATTTTTCGAGCTATCATAGTCTTTTTCCAAACCAATGATATGATCAACATATGCTAGTATATATTGAAGTGTTTGGAAGTTATTTACTATGTCTTTCTGGTTCCACCTTTTTAGACTGTAGATGTGAGATGTTATGTTATGTGATCTTACGTTTTTCAATCCTGATGATTTCTGAATTGGCATAACGTTAACTGGCTAATTATTTACTCCTATTTTAGACTTAAGTCATTGTGTTCTAATCTTCCAATAATATCCTGTAAAATCATTATTATGCTTATTTTTTCTTAAATAAAGTGTAATAAAATTATATGAGTATGGTTCATTTAATCTACTCACACTGGAGTAAGGGGACTTCATAATTCATTGCAATCTAATTAAATTAGTTAAAACCAAATGAGCAGTGGAACAAGTGCTTGTTTGAGTGATCAAAAATTAGAATTTTGACATATATATTTTTAATATATTTAGAATAAATTTATTCTACAAACATGAGAATATGTTTTATTTAAATTAAAAAGTAAAATATAAACATGAGCATTTAAATGAAATGAAGAAAACAGAGAATATCGATGCACTACTGCGATTACGTCTTCTTAACTAGCAAGTAATTGTGGGGAGAGATGCGACACTTTGTAGAATAATTAGCATCTGTGGTTTGTTAGCTGGCAAGGGAAGAGGAGCTGATCTTGACCGTCAAATGGACTAAGTGTCTTATATTGAGCCAAGTTCATTTATAAATGTCTTGAAGTCAGTATATGAGTTTTAAAACTAAAATTAAATGCAGGTCAGTGAGTAAAGACCAAGTTTAAATTGTGACATCGTCTAGCTCCGAAACATCATCTGTATAATCCCCATTGTTAAACCAATACACCTTTATTTGTAAAATTGTAAACACTTATTATTTTAAATTTATCAGTTTCTAAAATCTTTTGGTCATTAAATTTTTATTTTCATAATTAATAAATTGTTTTTTTCTTATTGTATTTTCTATCAGTTAATTTAGAACCAACAATCAAACAAATTAATCTTCATTCAATACTCTCATTAGTAACAAAAAGTTAAAATAAAAAAAAAAATTGTCAAATCAAGTAACATAGCATATATTTTAACAATATATAATGCTCTGCATATTATAATTTATTACTTATTGTATTTTCCAATATATTGTGGTAATTTTTTATAAAATAAGATACTTACTAGGATGAAATTGGAAGAGTTGAAGCACAAACCCTTAAGTCTCTCAAATACTGGTAAAGAACTTATCTGTCAGTGTTTCGCAAATTCAGGCATCATCAGGAAAGAAACAACAAAATCACATACATGCCGACTAAATACATCTCATATCACCCCAAGACATCCAATCACATACTCAAAATGTCTCTAGCTGATGCGTCTTTTTATACAGTTGATGTGGGATCTGCTGTATTTGGTCTGCATATATGTGATTTTGTTGTTTCTGTCCTGATGATAGCTAAAATGGTGAAACGTTTGCTGGTTAGTTGTTTACAGGTATTATAGACTTAAGGTTCGTGAATAATTTAAGTCTCTTTTGTTTTTTTTCTCTTTTATATTAAATGCTTACCATAATTGAAAAGGATAGCTCAGGTTTAAAGAAGAGAACTTTACTTCAAAATAGTTGTACTACTATTAAGCAGAATGTATGCTCTAGTATAATTTAAACTTTTACATAAATATGATTAACAACATAAAGTAACAAGTTAGCAAACATAAATATACAAATCATAAATGCAATACGCAATATATAAATGTTTGAATTATATAACTAAAACAGTAACTTAAATAGAGTACATTAAATGTTGTGATTGTAAAGTGTTGGATTTTGATGCTAGGTGATAATGTTTCATGAGTGTATAGTTGTAAAGGAGTGTTGAGTTACATATTTTATAGTGTGTATTTTTGTATGTTAATATATTGGAATCATAAGTAGTTTTTTAATTTTTTTAAAATCTTATAATGCCAAAATATAATCAGAATTGTATGTTTATTATTATTATTTAACGAAAACATTATGATATAACTAAATTCCACTTTAATAAAATTTAGTGATCTTATATTAATCATTGTAAACTTAAGCTAAAAAGCGTATTTTTAAGCTAAGTATACATGTGCATAGTTCCAAGCTTATAGACCAATATCTGAAATGAGGATTTAAATTAAATCTATTAATTATTTGATTCACTGAAATATTGAGCTCATGGATAATTTCAGAGCGTTTACCAGAAAGCGCTCCAAAAATAGTCTGTTTTATTTCAAGAGTTGATGCAGTTTTGAATTTATTTGAATAAACCTTGAAAATTTTGAGCTCTGATGACAAATTTTGAATAAATTCTGTAATCCTCACAACCATAAATGGAATTTATCCATTGTCAACACTTATTGTTAATTTTTGAGATATGATCAGAAGTAATTTTCTAATAAATATTGTATATATAAGACCTTTCTGGTATTATATATCAGTTTATGTTATTAGTAAATTCAAAAGCTGATTTTATCAAATTCTTTGTAACAAATAGTTAGTTTTAAACGCTTTTGTAAGCATTCTATTTGCCTTTTGTTGATGCGGTGATTTTAAATGCTCATTTCAGAATACAGAAAATAAATAAATATTTTACAAAAAGCAGAGGACTAAATTTTAAAAAAAGTTTGAAAGCTAAGAATATGGAGTAATCATTATTGGCATTGATAAAATATAAAAATAGTTGTTTACAATTATATGTGTTGATTACATATGCCTGGTGTTTCCAAAGCCACCATGGCCGGATTGGGATGCGCCTTTGTTGTAACCCATCTGAAGACTAAGGTGAGCTTCACTTGCTCTCAGTTGGTCTTCGGTGAATTCCCTTTTGTGCTCTTCAGCCATTTTAGGACCAAGTCTGGGCCCAGTATATTCCGGATGCTTCTGGGTCTAAAGATTAAAATATAGATTCATTAAAAGAAATAAAATAAATAATAGTCTTTGAACATATTGTGAATATATCCAACATAGGTGTAATAATCTTTAAAAAAAATATCTATTTTTTTTTTCAAACGATGAGTTTTCATGATCAGAAAAAATATTTTAAGACTGTAATTCTTCAAGAAAATTG
This sequence comes from Rhaphigaster nebulosa, assembly GCA_948150685.1. Taxonomy (NCBI): domain Eukaryota; kingdom Metazoa; phylum Arthropoda; class Insecta; order Hemiptera; family Pentatomidae; genus Rhaphigaster; species Rhaphigaster nebulosa. The sequence continues at coordinate 25,417,656 of OX411312.1, forward strand.
TTTGTTAATTTTTTAAACTGATGAATGGATTTCTAATTCATGTCTTGACAATATATTTTAACATTGTCCTACATCTCATTATCTATTTGCCATATTCAAGATTTCTTTGCTATAAAAATAAAATAATGGAAAAAATTAAAATATTTACAGACTTATAAAAATATTATATATTACAGATAATATAGAGATATTATAGATTTATAGACTTAAAAAAACTATACTTGCCTTATATCTGAATTCATGCCATAATGACCCACATTATGAACCAGATTCTTGTGAAATATATTTAATAACATCATCATTCATAAATATCTTTTTAATTGTTAGGGTTAATAAGGGTGATAACTGGATAAAATATAAATTTAATGTGAGGCGTGGACTTACAAAAGAAGATATATCCATTGCTTGTCATTTTTGAAATTTTCAATTTTTTCCACTCTGTTTAATGTATTTTTTTAAGTTGGGAGAATATATTAAGCCTAATCTAATTTTTTGTTCAAAGTTTGGGCTGAGTTTAAGAAAGGGATAAATTCCTAAATTATGCGTAGTTTTGGGTTTTCTGAAAAATGTTTAAATTGGTATTTATTCCCCAAGCGTCATATGTAATTGTTTGCATTATTTTTTGTATCATTAAATTTTTTTTTAATTTTTAAATTGTTAGATTTTATTTGAGTATGTAAAATTTATTTATTTATAATCCCAGTGTATTTATTTATAATTTAAATAAACAATGTACAGCCTCCTAAAATCTTCATTGAATTCATAAGCTTGATGGAAGAAGCTACAGATAAAATATTAATTATAAGGAAATTACCACCACTACCTGGATGCCAAATATAGTATAGTAATTAAGTAAATATAGTACTAATAATATAGCTCCAGAGTATTTGATGTGTAATAATCATATTTCCCTTGGATTCGAGAGACAAATTAGAATTTATGAGTTTCTGATTGCAATTTACAGCTGTAGATAGACAAGTGGTATCCGATAAGGGTGGTTTGTTTATTGGTAAATAAAAACGATTATTGCTACCGATTATTTTTCACCATTAACCAACATAAACTTTATATTAGGTACATTATGAATGAATTATCTTCCTTTTATCGATTTCTTTATTGCTGTTTACAACTACTTCAGGGTATTTTTCCATCATCAGAAAACATATCTGAATTATAGAACATTAAAAGCATTATAAAGTCTTAAAATAATTACCTCAACCAGATATCAAGCAAACATTTATCAGCATAGAACATTATTTTACTTTATTTTTTTATTTATACTAATTCCTCAATTCCATAAAATCCTTATTCATCATATTTTTTCATTTATTAAAATACTTAAAAAAGTTGTGAACATCAAAAAGGAAATTAATGAAAAGAAGATAGTTCATGTACCTAATATTGTAATTCTTCCAATTGTGTTAAATATTGATCTGAGCAACATAACTTTTTTTGAGGAAAGATTAACGGAAGGATAGTTTAATTTACTTATTTGGGGTCAATAGTTGTATCAGTAAACCATAAAAAAGTAGATAAACTCATAAATCAGTTGTATCACCATATTCTAGAGATCAGCTGTGGCCCTCTGAGATGATTATGCCATTTAGCAAGATTGTGAGAAGAAGAAATCTCCATAAAAGTCATGTAGGAAAACTGTACCACTCTAGAGAAAGACCTAAATGAGGAAGATTCTGTCACCAAAGATACCAAGACCTTTCTAAATGAGCATAATTGGAGAGCAGCAGCCCGTGATAAAACTACTGGGTCATTGAAGAAGCCAAAAATTTCAGTATTTTTGAATTTTATGAAATTAAATTGAAGTACTCAAAATGGAAACATTTCATTCATTATTTTAACATTTCAAACAATTTTATTCTTTTTAATAGTTCTTTATATGATAATAACAAAGTGTGAAAATGTGAACTTACTATTCTACCAAGCGCATACAGGCAAAGTGTAACTTGAGGTATGTTTCGTTTTTCAAAAAGATCTGCTGTTTGGAAAATCTCTTCTTCTGGTACACCATATTTTTTTATCGCTGCCTGAAATCTGAAAATAATAAAGCTCGATTATTAAAATTTTAATGACGTCTAAGATTTACATTATAAAATAAGAAGATTGAGAGTTTTGTATAATAAAATAAATAAATACCACAACAGCCTAGGTGCAGGCGTTTGTAGATGTGTCTGATTTTTGACCTTGTAGTTTTGCAAGGCAATATTATCAGTAAAAGGCAATATTCATATCAGTCAGGTTCACATCAGGATTTCAATCAAATATCATTAATATTAATACACTCTTTTATTTAAAAAAATAATGAAGATTTGTCAAAAAAAGTTTAGAAAAAATTTATGAGGGATATTATCATATTCCTCTATCAAAATAATGCTTAATTCTTGAATTGTTGAAAACTCATTCCGTAGATGTAGGATTTAAATCCTATCTGGAATACACGAAGGCTACTCTCAATTCACAATATGTATTGGGTGGGGGCAGCATTTTTATATTTGTGCTAGTTATGTGGTAATAAACATGGTATAAATATTTCAAAACAATATTTGAGATTAAATTTATACTTTAATTTATGTATATAAAGTAAAAAGATACCTTTGAATGTTTTCCATAAGCTGAAAATTAGTTCCTTTGGTTTGAATCTTTTTCACCGACCCTGGAGCGATTTTATTGATCAGGTTACATAAGACGACGCCATCCTTTAAGATGTCCTCATATTGCTGGTTGGGTAGTTTTTCACCGATGACATCAGAAATCCATTGGATGACTTCTTGCTCTTGTTCCTTGTTTCTTCCCTGAAACATAAATTATACTATCTTATTTCTTCTTCTATATTTAATAATCATAAATTATTTTTAACATGTTATTCTTTAACATGATGCTATTCATTTTGGCATCTTATAATGTTTATTTTTATTTTCATTCTTCAGCTTCAATAAAATGATATTATAACACTGGCATAACCTCAATTGAATTAGAAACTATAATTAATTTTCAAGAATAATTGTCGTTTAGGTCACACAATTCTATTCTATCATTTGTGCACCTAAAACAAATCTTTAATGTTAATTCCATGTATATTATAATAAATCTTATTTTATCTGTTACCCAAAATTGAAACAATAAAATCATTTTGTCAGTCTGTTTAAAGCCTTTGAAAAGAAAATGTTAAAGAGCGATTTTCACTGAATTTATTTTTACAAATTTAAACTCATAATTAAAGTGCTCATAATCTCAATAAAGTGTGGGACCAGGGAATCAATACCGAGTACATAATGCAGGTTCGGTTTCTTAACTTCGTATAGTGGTCTACTGTTGGCATTATCCCCTACAGCTTTCTCAATTGTGGCGAGACTATCACTGCTGACAGGTACTGTAAAGCAATTGATGTAATGCATCGGAAGTTGCAACATCTTTGCCCAGACCTCCCTATCCATGCGACAGCACTGTTTGCAGGAATCCAAATTTCTTTCCCACTGGGTATGTTGGAAAAAATATATAGATTCTTATGGAAATTATTTTGACTAAATATATATAACTGAAGTAAAGATATTTTCAATAAATATCAAAAACCTGCATTATTTTTATATCAACCCAATATTATTTCTTATAGTATGTTATCAACAATGGATAAAACAGCAGCTGAAAGAAAGCGTGCACAGTGGGAAAGACAGAAAAAAGGAAATTTTGCTGAATTTAGGAAGAAAGAAAATGAGACACAAAAGAATTGGAGGAGTAAAAGAAAATCAAACATGTGCATGAATTAAAAAGAAGCTCAGAGAGAGAAGAGGTGTTTGGAAAATCGGATAAACCTACTGAGCAAGAGACAGTGTTTAAATTTAGAGAGATACTTTGCACAAGATGTGTAGGTCATACCCAGTTTGATGTGTAGATCACAATTGTTTTTGTTATTTTATTAAATTATTTAGTCGGCATTAAAAAATATCATCTAAATTGTACTTAATTACATTATTCGTTGATGCTTCAGTTTTTCTATATATTTGTACTCAACAACTGAGTAGATATTGTCTACTGAAAAAGTTCACAGTTTGAGTTGTATTTATTCCTGTTAATAGCACAGTGAGTAAGCAGAAATTTTCTGTGTGTAGGCACTAATAATGTAGTTAGTAATTTATTTACAAAACAAACTCTTACTTATTTAATAAAACCTAGATAGGAGAAACTAAAAAAAATTTAATTTAATTTTAATTTTAATTTGTGTTTACTGACGTATAGGTCACACATGGAACTAACCATTTACTAATATGTGATTCAACTTCAATCTAATAATAATTCAATCTACTAATACGTGATAAAAATTTAATCTAACTCGTAAGAACATCATTTTTTTTTTTAATGGAATGATTCATCTTTTAAATTACAATTTAATAAGTAATTGTATGCATTTCTTCGATTGTTTCAAAAGAAAGAAGTCATTTAAGTTGAAAGACAGCTAAACAATATTTGCCAAAAAAAAACCTCATGCTTTTGGCACGTGTTCAGAAAGCAACTATTCTTTTGTTCGTTTTTTCCTCCGAAATAGTCAAAAAGGTTTCTAAGTGTATCAATTAGTTAATGCACTTTGGACTATGCCTTTTGCAATCAGAGGAATATGAAGAATATCTTGGCTGCAAAAACTATTTTAATTTAACCTTCTGTACTGCGCCAAATTTTGGTAATTTATCAGCCAAATCTAAATAAACGTCCATTGCTCATTTATTATTCAGAATTTGTATATACTCGATGCAAGCAAGCTTTTCTAAAAATAGTGCCGGAAAACATAAGTTGCATTATGCTTATTAAATCGAAGAATTTGCTAGCTATGTATATATAGAACTCCATTGACGTCACACCATTAAAAAAGAGTTTAGATTTTAAAGCCATTTGTTTAGAAGCTTGTAGCTAATTTTAGCATTGCCTAAAATTTCCTCTATTCCAATCTAAATTAGTTAAGAGTTTAGATCTGGGCATTTTATAGCCTAATGATTACTTGGAGAAGATTAAACATGAAGTAGAAAATGTTTTACATAAAACTAACTGATTAAATTAAACATTACATTTTAATTTATGACTAAATGGCCAGTTAAAGGTTTTTTTATGTTTGAATAAGAACTATTTTACAATAGTAAATTTAAGATTGAAAATATAAAAGTATAAATCTAATTATTAAATTTTAACAATTTATTTAAATGCATATGCATCTATGGTTGTTCGAATGCTTCTTTGTAGTTCTACATAACTCTCTTTATTTTAGTTACAAGTTCAAAACTGAAACTAATTTAATGTCACGGATGTTAGTCCTGATTGAGGAAGTGGAAACATGGAATAATGAAACCGTAGCCAAACCATTGGTGCCATCGCTATAATAAGTGACCCACTTTTAGAAAATGTAGACTCACTTCTTTTTCAGATAAACAGAACAGTTATCTGTAATCTAAACTAGTAATAAATATAAATAGTATGGCATGACTATAATAATATATGATTGTAATAAAGGACAAAGCCGGAACTAGGATTATTGCCAGGGAGGGCAAGCATAATTTAAGCCCCTTCACTCCCTCCCCTCAATAAAAGTTAACTGTTGTATTTCAAAATATATTCCATCTCATAACTTTAAATCTTTTTATTGACTGAATTAAGGTCAAAACAATAAAAAAACAGATGCAAATATTTTTTTGTCTAACTTAAAAATAAAATTTTGTTCAAAATTTGCTGCTCTATAAATTCAGCCACCTGGACACCTGGTGTATGTGCCCCCTTTATGACTCAGGAACATGCTAAATAAACCTACACATTAAAAATGTGTTATATATAAATATATATATATATATATATATATATATATATATATATATATATATATATATACACATAATTTTATTCAACAGGTTCGTCAGGAAGTGATAAAACGGTGAATGTCCCCTAAATGTTTTTGTTTTTTTTAATAAATAATATTCTGGAGATGATATTAGTTAAAAAAAATTATAATTTTATACAGTAATTGCTAAAATATAAACCAAAAATTTAAATTTTATACTGTTTGTTAATGTTGTTACTTATTGCTCAAATATTCTTGAATAGTTAAGAAAATTTACTTTGACTAGTAGAATTTCTAACCTTTTATTTTACAAAGGTTTTGTTTGGATTTTGTGATAAAATTTATAATTTTTAGTTCTAATATTTCAGTCAAATGACTAATATATAAATCAGGATTTAACTAATATTAATTCTGGTTTAAACGTTTTTTATGTAAGTTAAAAAAAAATAAGAAAAGTAGAAAACATTTCCTGAAATATCTCTCATTATTTGAGTTACCATTTCTGCCTCCTTCCTGGCATATCTTCATCTTGTATCCATTCTTTCATCGGCTTCTTTCTTTTGGGAAATGCATATCTATTTATCTTGGCCGAATTTTATCTCTCATTTACATTAACTATACACAGTACAGTAATATTTTGATGTATTTTATGTGGTGTATATTTTGAGTTGCTTTAACCTAATGTCACATGTCTGACTGGTATGCTTTAAGATTTTAGTTGAACAATTGTAGGTACTCAACTTGGATTCAATCCTAATTGTCTCCAGGGCACATCTTCTTTTTTCTTCATTTAATGTTATCTCTGTGTATAATATTAAATGAAGGAAAAAAAAACAGATGCCCTAACTTAGAGCTAAAAAGAGTTAATTTTATAATTTTTTATATAAGTTTACAAAAGAAAAACAGGTTGATATTAATTGGTGAAGTTATATTTTTAAAATTGAGGTTTCAAATAAAAATTGTGCCCCAAGTAGTGGGGAAAAAAATTGGGCAATAGTTCTAGTATTATATTATAGTTCTATATTACAGCTCTATAATACTAGTAGTATAGTTCTAGGACTTGGTATTATGAAGCTATCCAAAAGATTTTAGCTTATTGTTCAATTTTTTGCTCCCTGGCTCAATTATACATATGAACATAAACATCGCAAACGTATATAATCTATCATTTTTTTTTTTACTTCAACAGCCGTTGGGGTATATAGCTTACTATTACCATCTTAATCTTATGCTCTTTCAGTAGTAGATTATGGGATTTAAAACAACTGGAGTGTCCCGAACAGGTGCCCACAAGGAGGCGATAGATGGTAGTAGTTACACTAAAATAGACATTACGTTGGAGAAGACATTAATGAGAGAACCGGTGAATCGCAGCGCTACTCGAAGGCGGTTGGTTATATTTCAGAGTTGGCGCCCGAACAGTCGGTATTCCCCGGGCTTTTGGCAGGGCCGCACCCACACCGACCGAAATATCCCTGGGCCCAGGAATAGGCATCCTAATTTACCTCATGGGAGATATCCTGACCCATTGGATAACCTCTATCTTCTTCTGGTAACAAAGGGATTGATTTATTGCTCTTTCCAGTTGTCTATAAAAAACCCGAAAGGATGGTTTCAAGTATCAGATTATCAAAACTAGAAATGGATGAGATGGATCGAGCAATATCCATATGCTGTATCATATTTTATGACATATTACCATTATCTAGAGGTAATCTTATTGTTTTCAGTTAAAAATAAAGCTGGAATAATAATAATAAAATGCTTAGCGAAACCGAAGGCTCGTTACCGATAGCGCCAATTGCCTTCTAAATCCTCTTTCCACCGTCCCTCATCAACACCCAATTCCGCAAGGTCAGTCTTAGCACAATCCTCCCACCTACGCCTCGGTCTACCTCGGTTCAGCGCCAATTAACTTTACTGGAATTAGTTTGTCATTAACAGCTTAAAATACCCATTTAATCCGCCGCAGTGCTATCATTTTGTATATATTATCAGGGCGTATGCTCCACAATTCTCCGTGTGTAGCCTCCCAAATTCCCCTGTGTACTTATTGTTTTTCGAACCAAATATTCTTTGTAATATTTTATTTTCGAAGCCCTTAAGTTGTTATTCTTCCAAAATAAGCATCAAGGTTTCACACCTATAAAGAGCAGTTGGAAGGATAATAGTTTTGTAAATTCTTAATTTCAAGTTTCTGGGAAGTAGACGCGAATTTAGAACTTTTACAACTGAGAATTAAGATCCATTATCCGCCTTTAAATTTTTCTTTATTTCTCCCAAATTTCTTTTCTCTCGGTTATCGTAGATCCGAGATACTTAAATTTCTGTATGTATTCCAGCGCGTCTCCGGTTATGTATTTATCAACGTAACCATCGCCGTTTTTATGCTAATCATATATTTTGCTATGTCATATTTATTTCTAGGCCTAATTCTTTACCGCTTTCATTGTCGTATTTAATTTAATATTTTCTGCATCTTCATCTAACCGTACAAAATCATAAGTATACCCAAGCACTGCTTAGAGTTAAGAATTTTTCGATACCAGTTACATAGGTATATTTGTTTTAAATTAAATAAAACTGGGGAAACAGGACCGTCTTGTTTTAATTATGAACGAGCCCCAAACTTTACGGAATTATAATTACCGATTCTAACATTATTAAATGTTTCGGACATGCACGTACTTACTAGATTGACTAAATTCATTGGTATCCTCTGCCCAACTGAAATAATACAGAGCTTCTGGCTGTCTATAGAATTATATGCCTTTTTGAAATTGAAATAAAGGTGATGCTCTACACCGTCGTATTTAAATAATAACATATTAATTAAAATAATTAAATGAAGAAGTAAAGTTAGTTTTTGGCAACACTGTCTGTTGTTATTAGATGTAATACATATAGGTAACTGGATTATTGATGGCACAATGTCCTACGCCTTTTAAAGCATTAACTAGGCAACCCTGAATCACACCACAGTATTGAAGTAAGGTATCCATTTTTTTTTTAAATTGGCCTAATTAGGGGAGGGCGCAGTCAATGGGTCATCGGTTTCAATAAATTTTTTTTGGGGCGATTCTACAGACTAAAATAATGAACACGTGTCCCAGCATTCGTTCCATTGTCCCTAGGAGCCGAGAAAAAATGGATAAATAAAACACGCTGAAATTGCTTTGTTTTATAACTCGAGTTTGGAAAATGATATCGATTCTCACCAAACCATTTGTTTTTCAGAATACACTAAATGAAAAATACAAATATAGGGTAGTCACTACCCGTATAGGTTTTTACTACAAAAAATATGGCAGATTTTGATTCAGCTTACCAAAAAACCTTTGTGTTGAAAATATAATATCATCGAAAACAAAAAAAAATTTTCAGTTCCGATTGAGTTCAGAATTTTTTAAACTGGAAATTACGTTTCGATTTGAAGCTCTGTATCTCGTCTTCACTTTATCCGATTTCGAGGTTCTTGGACTCATTAGAAAGGGGAAAGTTTCTTCTTTCCATTCATATAAATAGCTATTGCATTATTTAGAAGGTCTGTGTAAAAAATTTGATTACATAACAAAACAAAAATTTAGGTTTTTAAACACGTAGGAAGACCCGGACAAAGAAAATCGCTCAGTTTAAAAACCTTTACCGACTTCCAAATTTGGTTTGATTCTGTCGAAGGGTTCCTTAATTATGAGCGTTTTTTTAATCATTTAAAAAAAAAATGAAGAGAAAAATGTTTAGTAAGAAAGCAGACGATGGGTTTATGTTTCTGTTTTGAGCTTCTCTAATGATTAAAAATAGCATACGTTATAATTGTGCTGCAGCATTTTAACATCTTATTGTATTGATGTTATGGGTTTAATAAAGTTGTAAAATTATCGTGAAGAAAATTACTGTACAACATATAACTATTTCATTTTTTCATCCATGTTTACTAAATAAATATAAAAAAAAATATATAAAATAATATGTGATGTTGGCCCGGTTCCCAGGTACAAAATTTACAATTACATTTCTCTTGAGCGTTGACTAGATTATTCGTAAATTACAAGAAATTATACCTTTATTTATTATGTGAAGTACATGAACAATCAACAAAAAAATTTATACGAGAGAGTTCAGAAGAAAAGGCATATTTGTGGTTGATCTCACTTTTAATCCTGGAAAAACAGATGCACTTTATGTAAAACTGGCATCTATTTCGTTGTTTTTGGCTCATGATTTAAAACAGCTGTAGAAGCTATAAACAATCGTCGCTTGACTTCTGAGAGTGCACCATTTGCTTTCTAACACACTGCCAGCCATTATATCTCGCTTTTCCGTAACTTTTGAACAATTTACGTGATCAAAGAATTTTAAAGCACCACATATCTGTTGTGTTTATATTACAGGGTGTATTGTTGATAGTCTCCGTCTGGCAGGACTACGTCATATACGAATGTTCGAAAATGGTGTATTTTCAGTAAAAAGAAAAACTCATCAAGATTGGCTAAATTTGAATATCATCGGATAACACTTTAGATTTAATTTGGGCATTCGATGTGAGATGTGCTTCCTAAGGTTTGCATTTATGCGACCTTATCTTTTTCATATTTATTAATTAATTGGCTAAATTGATTATTATGACTTTTTTTTTTTTTACATACTGTTTAAATCATTGTTTAAAACTCATTTTTTCCGTATTTTGAAATTAGGTCAAGTACACTTTTTCAAAATTGGCAATTTCCCGATCTCTGGCAATTGGCATATTAGCCCAGTAGAGATATAATTTTGATTTTCAAAGCATGAAGCGATTTTCATTTTTAGCTATGTTGTATGTAAGGCTCCTCTTGTGAAAAATCCAAGTTTTTCCGACCTCGAAAAATCGCTGAGAGAAAGCTTTTTTCCAATTTTTTCTTGGTAACTCGTTTCCAGTGCATTTGAGGAGGAAATTTTTCATTAGCAATTTTAAATAATGTTAAATTCCCTGCAAGTTTTTGAAAATTTGGGATAGCTATTGAGTTACAAAGTTGATGTATCTCCTGTATAAGGGCTAAAGTAGATATGTGTACGCATTTGGTTTATAGTCTCGCGTTTAAGGCTTTCCTTTGAACTTAAGTTACATTTATGTTTTTAAATTGATAAATTTCGAAAAATTTTGTGCCTTTCATTACAAGAGTAAATATTTTTTCTTAAATCTGTTGTAGACATGGTGGAATAAGTGTGAGGTCAAATTAGGTTCTGTTCTAATCTGCCAATGTTTTAGTAAATTGTGGCATTATTTTTTAAATAAGTAAATTATTTTGATTGTTGAAGATTTTTAAAAATCAATTCAATTATTTCAGTAAAACTCGATTTAATATACATCCCAAACGTAAAATAAACACATATTATTAGCTTATGCTTTTATTTGTCTCTTATATTTTATTAGTTAAGTATTTATTTTGCATAGAATTAATGAAGCATTCGTATCGATTTTTTTTTCATAGTTATAGAACCATAAAATATTTTAAGAAAAAATCAATTTTTAAAATACATAGCCAATTATCTGCCTAAGTACCCTCTCTAACTCTAAAACCATCTAGACCAGTTTCTTTTTGCTAACGACTTGATGGCAGTGGTCCAGGATTCTTTCAGACTTCCAGATGAAGATGCCCACGATAAAGGAAATATGATAGAACGAGATATGAAGGAAAGAATTCTAATATCGGTAAAATGTCGGATCGATGAACTCGAAAGTGGTAAAACTCATCAAGATATCAAAATACTGACGCTCTTGGCTTTCGTCCAGCTAGCCTTGTTTTAGTGAATAGGAAAAAATAAATGGCTAAAGATTTTTCATTTGATATTTATCTATACAAACATGACTGCTATATCCGCTCCATTGCATTCCTTGCAACTATTGAACTAGATTATAAATTTTCTCAAAAATTCCTCAAGATTTTATTCGTTTCTGGTATTTTTAAAATTTTCTATTTAACGCAGAATTACGTTCGTCCATATGGAGTGTTAGAACAGAAAAATGTTCAGATGATTTTGATGTCATTTTTAAACGCTCATAGCTCCGCTTCTATAAATGCTAAAAAGAAAGTATTGATAGCATTTAACAAAAAAAATGTGCTATTGGATATTACAAAAAGAATTTTTGAATTCCGTTTTAAGGAGGAAATACAGTGAACGGGAAAGTTGGCTAATTTTGAGTATGATTTGATGACGTCACCTCTCACAGCGCGCAAAAATATTAATCATATTTTTTTGTGCATAAACGAATATTTATTTTAATAAGTAAATTTCGCTTTGTTATTACCAGTAACAAAATATCATAGATCTTACTTTTTCAGTTTTTTAAGAAATATTTCGCCATAATTACAATAAGTTTGTTACATTTTCTATCATCGCACTAGTGTATATAAACTTTCAATGAATACAATTTATTTCAACAGTAGCGTGATTTTTTTTTCGTCCAAAAATAAGCATTCTAAATAATTCTACGCATGTAATACCCAGCGGGTGTGTGGAAGACAATCACTTTTAAATGTTATGAAAAAATAGCAGTTATATGTTATATCTTACAATATATACGATCTATTTATAACTTATTGTTTATGCCAACTTCAAAAATTATAACAAAATCGGTAAACCTTGTCTAACAAATCGTAGCCGAACCACGAATTATATATATATTTTTTCAGATCACGTAAATTATATGGTAATATAATTATAAGTAAATATAATATAACTGTATATGTAATGTACATTTAGTTATATCTAATAAATGTTTATATTATAATTGATTATTTGTAATTATGATAATAACTATGATAACTCGACAAATTATTTCTTTAATGGAGAGCTCTAATAAGAGATTTGAGCTTTTTAAACCAAACTAGATTTAATAATTCTATTCTATCTTTTTTCGAGTTATCATGGTTTTTTTCCAAAGCGAAGATACATTATAATATAAACGATATGTTATTTATAATTGTTTATGCCAACTTCCAATAACATTACAAAAACGGTAAAGCTTGTCTAACAAAATGTTGCCGAACAATGAATTATAATTTTTTTTTTTTTTAAGTTATTCAAATTAAGCTAATAATAATTTTTCAGACAGCTGTTAGGACATTAATCATTGTAGACATTGAAAATAGTAGAGGGAAAGTAATCATTAGGTTTAATTTTGTTTATGGCTTCCATCAAACGACTCGGTTCTGTTGAGAGAAACCATATAAATAACTATATTAAAAATAAATTCCTTTTTCTTTTTTTTTTCTACAAAGTTTTTCTATAAACTGGACTGGCATGAGTCCAACATTTGCTTTATTCCTTCAAAAACCACTCCTCCAAAGCTATTTCTTTCAGGAATTAAAATAGATATATATTTTTTTTTTTAGTTTTAATTTTCATCTGCCTTCTAAAAAATTGGGCGTGAATTTTCTGTGAAGAAGTTTGTTCTTGGATATCCGAGTTCATCAATAACGAAATAAAATCGACTTTTATTTCTGCAAATGGAAGGGGGAGAAATAAATCGCCACATGCTAAAACGTTAGTTTCCCTGTATTAATTGTTTTCAATAATTAATTATTATAGTTATTAATAGTTAATTATCATAGTTATTATTATAGTTATTAATTGTTAGTTTCCCTGTATCGAGAAAAACTTCTCTTCCATCTCCTAGATTAGATCAATCGGTTAAGACGAAGTTATAAGATGTTTATGTAAGAAATTAATGACGCCCATAATAATTATTTGCAAATTGTACATTTGACCAACAGTTGGACTATTTATTTATTATTTTTAAAAATGAACCTTTGTAATCGACTTAGAAAAAAAAATAAATATATATATATATATATATATATATATATATATATATATATATATATATATATATATATATATAACAGAATAACAAAATTATAATCATTAGAAAGGTAATTAAATTCCCTATAAAACAAAAAAAATGTCATCAAATCGGACTAGTTTTAGCAGATAAATAGCGTATTGAACTTTGTACACACGATTTATAAAGTATTCTGCACGCATTCCTATCGAAGCCAGTTCACCTTTGTTTAGTTTTTTGATAACTCGAAATCTATTCATTTTTCGGAACATTCTAGATGCTCGTTTGAAAAACAATTTAATTGTCTACAAAGCTAAAGAATAAAAAAAAAAATCTTAATCAGACTAATATTAGCAAGAATATAGTGAACAATTTTGGTGTTGGGAGATATTTTGGATCTATAAATATTTGGAAATAATAAACCATTGTGTAATAATACGCAGCAGTTTTTTTTTTAAGTTTTTTTTTGGAGGGGTGGAGGGAGATTTTTCTATCTTTATTTCTTTACGTACGGTGGTAATAAAATCATATTTAAATTTTTTTTTCAAAATTTTTGAATACCTCTCTATTAAAACACACCCTGTGAATGGGAATTGGGAATCTTCAGTGTGCTTTAATTAGAAGGTATTCAAAAGTGTAGAAAATAAATTTTAAACATGATTTTCAACAATTTCTTATTTATTTTATTTTTCCTAACGAGATACTTTCTTCCGAATGGAATTATCAAAACTTTTTAACATTTCAAACAGTAAGGTAGCCTAAATTTGGAAAAAAACAAAATGTAAAGATATAGCTATGTGAAGTATAGTTAGCTGTGTATATCTGCAACTAAAAAAAGGTCTTTAAATGCATTGAAAAAAAAAAAAGTCATTAGTAAAAGAACAGTAAATTTCTTAGCCCCTAAATATTTGTCCTAGTCGGCGCGAACACAAATTTCTTTGCCAACAATTTGAACATGAATGTCGCTTAGAATTAGAATTATGATTTATTGTCTGTTTTTCAATCCCATTTGTTTTAACGACGCGCTTTTTGTTTTCTTTTCGATATAATTGGATTATATATAGACAACTAATGCGATCTCCCAGCTTATTTTAATAATTGATTTGAATATAATATAAATTCAGCAAAAATAAAGCATTTTGTCATAAAGCAACCAAAACATGACGCATGATTATGTTACAACTCGTAAACTGAAAATTTTATCTGGTTAGAATTATTATCATTTACTTAAAAAAAAAGTGGTTTAATTAATTGTTTTATTTATTTTTATTGCTTATGATTATTCCATTAGAATTATACGTCATGAATGATTATCCAGTTTCAATAAATAATTGATTTAAAATTAGACCAATTTTTTATTAGTTGCAAATTTTTTAAACGAATTAATGTTAATTCTATTTTTATTTATTTTTAATTTAAATAAAGTTGGCCCATTCTCAAATAAACTGTCACTTTGGCTTTTTAGAGGTTTCTAGAAGCTTTTTAATTTTTTCGGTTTACATTTTTTTTTCAACTCTTCATTCAACATTCAGTTCGTCTCATAGCAGAGCAAATTTTGAGATATTTAATGTTTAAAAAGTAACTTTTAAAAATAAAAAAAAGTTAAAAAAAATTGTGAAAAGTTCGCATGAGCTTCATTCGTTCCAAAGCGAATTTCGAAAATGTTCACTAAATATATTAAATTAAAAAAAAAGTTGATTATTGAGAATTCATCGCACAACGGCAGCTAGTCCCACTAGATAATAACGCAAATAAAAATCGGGAAAATCAAGAAAAATATTTTAGTGCATAACTCGCGTGACACAAAAGGTTTTTATAGTTTTTCGAGTACCTAGAAAATCGTAAAACCCGCAAACCTGGTCAGATATTGCACTCTTTGACGCTGTTACTGGACCCAAGACCAGTTTCCACGAGCGTGGATTTTTTTCCCCCAGATTTCGAAAATGCCAGTTGCATCTTTTATAAAAAACCATGCTTAAAACAGTGTTCCCCGCTGATAAACATCAAATTAATTATATCAATTACACAAAAATATGTGTTGAGATGTCTTTGAGCGATTTGCTGTCTCTAGTTAATGTCATTTTGGGCAGTTGAAGTGAGATGCGCTATAATTGATAATTAAATCGTGCTGCCATTTTTTTTAACCTATTTCATAATTACATCATCACCCTTCATTTTAATTTTTTTTTGGGCAGCTAATAAATTTATAACGTTTACAAATTCAATATAGACATCAAACGAGTTTTTATCTCTTTCAAAAAAATGGTTAATTATTTTTGTACAAATATTTCCAAAACAAAAACTACCTCTTCGTGGGTGAAGGGACTAATTTTATTTATTCAACAATCACTGAATTGCTATTACGTATATTAAAGCAGGATTTCATTATATCCATACGTATTATGTGATCAATAAATATGAAGAATCCACGGAAAAAAGAGGAAAAGTCACCCGTAAAGCATTTCGAGAAAATCCAGTTTTATGTTTAGAATTACTACTCTCTTCAGTCTATGGGTAGCCTTACAGTCGGTTTGAACGACGGAAAATGGTGGTGGAAAAACCGTACGTTTGGCACAAAAACCGATCTTTCAATCCTTAAATCGATCGGCTTTTTCATCCATCCATCTTCAAACGCTTCTAACAAACCGACTAAACACATTTCCGGCTGCTTATTTTCACCATCTTATTCTAATGAACGCCATGAACATATTGATGTGTATAACTCCATTTCGGTTAAAATCTCCCCTTTCTTCCATGGATTCTGCATCTGTATTATGTATATACAATTTAATATGTATAAATTTATATACGTATACAAGATTTAAATTTACTTCTTCTCTGTTCGGAATTGGACCATTGGCCGAAGTTTTCTGTTGCAATTGAAGTCTGTTATCATCTCCATAAGTGGCGGATATCATTTACGCTACATATAAAAGCTATATATATCTATATATAAAAGTGGAATTCCACTCACTGATTAATCACGAAATATCAGAAACTACAAAGCCTACAAACTTGAAATTTGACTGGTAGGGTCCTTACAAGGAGTAGACATGCGCAAAGAATTTAACAAAAATTTACCAAAGGGGGTGAAATGGGGCGTTGGAAGTTGGAAGAAAATCACGTGTTTTTAATGTTAGAGACATTAAATTCGGTATTTATGTTGAAATAACTATATACTCTCTGACTATATCGTCCGAACTTTTTGTGATATATTTTAATTAAAGCTTAAAAATCGGTATAATGCAATCCATAATTAAGATGTTTACCGATCTTAATGTTAACCGAGAAAATGAAAATAAATTTCAAGTTAATTTCAGGTATTTCATTTTATAACCTTCAGTAGATATAATGAAAACGATTAAAATCTATAAAAATCCCTTCTTGAGCTGATGTCAAACTTGTAAGTACTGTTATTTTCTATTTTGACTTCCGTAAAAGTCAAACAAAATTTATGTTTGGAAAAAAAAAAAAAAATCGCAAATTACACACTTACACAATTCCTACAAATAGCTGATGAGCGGACATGTGTTTTCTGGAATAGAGACTTGCGTAATGACGAAATTATTTCTGTCCGTTACGTGTTTCTAAAATCTGCTCCTCCGTTGGCGTCGGCCATGACAGATTCGCAAATAATATTCTCGAAAGATACTTTACAGTCGCTCAAGTACGGCGGTTTTCGGAACCATCTCACTGACCCACTGTTGCTATTAAAACGCGTTACTTGTCACTTCTGGCCGCGATACAAAAGAGAAAGAAAAAGAAGAAAACTTTGGCAAGCATTACGCGACTTGTGCTGATTGACCGTTAGAACTCAAGCTGCTAATGACTTCTATAGAATTAACTTTTTTCACACCCGACCGGTTATTTACGGGCTTCGAAAAACCAGTTAACTGACATTTCTTTGTTTGTCTTTTCTCTTTTGGATTATTTTTTGAATGATACCGCTTTTCAAAAAATAAAAATGGACCAGTGAGGTTACCGGCCAGATGCTCGGACCCTCAGAACTTTTATGTCTGGTAGATGTTGAAGACAATGGTCTACCTATAGAGATAAAGAACCAGCTATTTGAAAGAATAATTCAGAAATGCAATGAAAAGAGGATTAATGAGGTTGAGTCCCTTGCAGCAATCGGTGGAGTGTTGGAAAGGAAGAGGAAGTCCCGTGCCCAGGATGGAGGGTACATTGAAAATTTTCATTAAAATACTTTTTATATTATCATTACCAGGTATATTACGTAATATTGTTAAATTTTATTAAATAATTTCATTTGTTATAACCAGATTAAATATTTTATTTTACATATTTATCATAAATTAAAACTGTATTTTAGTAATTAATTGATAACAATGCATACCAGTTCACAGAAAAAATAAATAAATAAAAGTTTTGGAATAATTTATTGTAATTATTTTTGCTGAAAACACTGGTAGTCTGAGGAGAGAGAATTTGAAATTACATAATTATTTTACATTACTGGAAGTAAATCCCAGCTTATTCTGTAACAGACCACAACTTAATTAATATTGGCATAAATCTTGACATAAATTTAATTAATTTAACAAAGATGTTTTCTAAAAGTGAGGAATCTATAGTCCAATAGGAGGCTGATAAAAAAAAATAGAAAATAATATATGGTTTTAATTTAAAGCACGATTCAAATGATTTTAACAAAGACAAACTCTACTTCAATTTAAAGAACATTTTGTCTAGTTTACGATGATGAAATTGGGTATTACCTAATTTAAATAATTTTTTAGTTATCGCTTTCAATTCACCAAAAAACGTGACAACCTTAAAAAACACAAAATTTAAATTTACTCCTTCCCTGTTCGGAATTGGACAATAAGCCGAAGTTTTCTGTTGCAATTGAAATCTGTTATCACTTCCATAAATGGCGGATATCATTTACGCTACATCCTGTATATATAAAAGTGGAATACCACTCACTGATTAATCACGAAATCTCAGAAAATACAAAACCTAAAAACTTGGAATTTGACAGGTAGGGTCCTTATAAGTTGTAGACAAGCACAAAGAATTTAACGAAAATCCATCACAAAGGGGTTGAAATGGGTGTGGGAAGGTTGGAAGAAAATCCTATGCTTTTAAAGTTGGGGACATTAAAATCGGTATTTATGTTGGAATAGCGCTTTGAAAGACGTTTAGGAAAACACCTTTTCTAATAAGGGATGAGACTTTGTTTGGAAATTCTATTTACTGTTATTATTAACTTATAACTACATTATAATACTCTTTCTTTATTCCTTTTTTGCACGCAGTATCTTCATACATATTGTTTGTTTGTTTTTGTTTATAGGCCTATAAACCCTTAAATCAAAACCCTTAGGCCATCAACGTCTATGGTTTGTTTGATCTACTCAGATTTGGGAAATATTTAGAACAAAAAAATAATAATAAAAAATGTAAAAAAAATAATAAATAAAATAATAGATGATTAAAAAATAAATTAATCAATAAAGAGAAAAAATGGACCAAGTTCTATAATGCTATAATTTAGACAAGAGGCGATGTGCTTTCAAAAACTTAAATATCAATATTACCGAAGTTTCATTGTCATTAAGAGCACTAGATAAATTTGGGGTCAGTCCAATTTTACTTATTGTTGGGATATAGTGAGTACATTCTTAAAAAATATGCCTAACCATAAGAGCGGATATATTGTTTGTTTTTTTGTTTGTGGTTTGATATTGTTTGTTTTTTTTCAATGTATTCTATAAGATTTTTTTTATGTTACTTTGTTTTTCTGTTTGTTTTTTTTTCATCTACGACTTATTTTTTACATAGGTATAATATGTATGTCCCATCTAAAGTTTATAGATTTTTTTCTAATCTTTGCTGCAGGATAATGTGTATTTATCTTTTTGAATATTGTATATGTTTTTTTTTTTTTGGTTTACTTATCAGATGAATTTATGTAATTTCCTTTCATATATATATACATATATATATATATATATATATATATATATATATATATATATATATATATATATATATATAAATTCCTTTTATATATATTTTTTCTTTTTTATGTATGCACTTATGTTTTGTTATTTATTATATAATATGTCTTATGGCCAGAAACAATGATTATAGTTTTGTCCATTCACTTCGTCACAGAATAAAGTTTTTGTCTATCTATCCATCTATCTGTCTACTTGTCTTGTTGGAACATTTAGCCTTGTTCCACAGCAAAATTGTTCCATTTAATCTAAAGTTGGGAAAATTTAAAGTATATCATGTACCTTATCTTAATGTTGGCGCTAAGTGCATTCAAATATCGAAAAGAAATCGTGATAAAATACAGTAATGAAACGTCGGATAATTTTATAATATCGAATGGATACCAACACAACCTCGTAAGTGTTTCTGGCATAAGTTTTCAAGGAATGAATAAAATTTAAGTCACACAAATCCTCTTAAGCCTTCTAAGCTTAGAGGTTATTACAATTGGTCATTGAAAGTGACTACAAAGAAAATTGAAGCTCTTTCAAGGCAAACCATTTTTCCGACAAAGTAAACGGAGCAGAAAGCCTAATTGAAGAATTATACCATGTTATAATTTATGTTTAAAAAAATAAATTATTACACTGAAGTATCTCTTCGATACGAGCCTGTTATTGACAAATAAATAAATGTGTCCCACCTGGCTCATGTCCGATTCCTCAACTAAACTACACTGTTAAAGGATCACTCATTCAGTACATTTTTTTGGTTTTGTTTTTTAAAATTTATTTATTAATATTTACAGCTATATTAAAAATAAAAATAATTGAGTTATCTGGTCAACTTAACACGCCAGTGTCTTGTGAAGAAACTACCTACTGCACGAACTCGGTGACCGAATTTTCTAGTTCTTGTTAAAAGAATTCGTGTTGAACAAAGTTTCGATAAGACCAACAAGTTTATCCGATTGGCTAATAGTTTTTCTATACATATCTGTTCTCATGTAATCATTTTTTTAAACAATTGATCCAATTATGAATACATACATTTTCAATTCAATTTGAAATAAATTGTTTTCTATGATTTTTAATAAGGTTGATTTCGGAATATTATATTTTTCAGCCATTCTTGTATTTGTTATCAAACCACTATTCACTTATTTTAAAATTTCTAATTTGAATTTGGGATCAATTGATCTCCAGATAACTGTTGTGTTTTTTTAAACCATTGTTACTTGACCGCGAAATTCCACTTTTAAACTTTTAAGTTTCCATTTATTATTATAATGTTTGTAATACGTAAAATTTTAATTAGAACTTCTTAATTTTTTTTTCCGAAAACGGATGATTTATGTTTTATATATTTATGTTAATAGCGCTATTGAAACTGATTTTAAAGGAAGCAGAAGGGGTCAGTCATGTTCTTCGCAGGTTAGGGGGTACCAAGAATTGTAAGATGAAAATTCGTGTTTTAGGCGAAAATTTCATTCACTCGAACAGCTGCCTAAAACTCTTCGAGATTAGTGTTAACCGGAGATTTCATAAAAATTTGGGGAAAAATGCGTTGTTTTTGACGGGGCTAAGAAATGAATTCGTATTATCCGACATTACGCATTAGCCGAGTTCGTGGTGAAGGATTACTGTATTGGTAGCAATCCAATGTTCTATGTCAGAAGGTCCCATAGTCAACTTCTTTTCAGATAATTATCAGAAATCAATTATAAAGGGTAGAAACGAGTGGGTTTGTGTGGCTATAAAATTAATGAATGGTATCTACGAGTATTGCGGCTCAAATCGGTAATATTTGTCACATTGAAGCCATCATTGATAATTTTATATGAGAAGCATCCAGGATTTTATGAAGGATTATAATCCTTAAAGAATCACTGATTCAGTAATTTTTTTTTTAAACCTATTTATTAATATTTACAGCTGTATTAAAAATGGAAATAATTGAGTTATCTGGTCTTTATATAATTATTATTATTATATAATAATTATTGTTTGCAAAAGTTAGAGCTCAAAGGTTTTCTGAATTCCAATTTTATAAATTGTTTTTGTCTCAGTATGGATGCTGAAAACATTGCCTAACAGAAGATTTTAGAACAAACTTGTTTTTAAAATTTTCACGAATTTTCATTAACGTAATTAATAAAATACACCCAACACACTATGAAATAAACACCAGGATTGGAAAACGAAACTTACATCCAACAATTTTTTTTTTAAATAATGTGTGCAACAGCCTTCAGTATAACGCAACATTGAAAACAGCAACCGAATATAAACTTTATACCGGGAATTCTGTATTCCCCAATGTTCTGTTTAAGCTCAAATCTGGATTCTCTGATATAATTGGAATTGCCAGGGTGTTGCCAAATGGTGTTGATATTTATATGTTAAACGATTTAAAATCAGAAACTTTAAGAAATCCTTGAGGTGTCAAGAGATACTTCATGTTGTAGATAGGAATAGATTTTTTAGTATTGAGATCCAGTTTTAAGTGCTTAGATCCAGGAGGAGATGGAAGAGAATGATGCCACTAAGTTAATTTGGCCGTTATGAATGAAATGTCAAAAAAATTAATTTCGGAAAAGTAAAATTAGAAGATAATTAAAGTCACAACATGTGCCCAAGACGTTGAGATTTATATAGGCGAGAATATATATATATATACATTTTTTTTTTGACAGTGTTTTGAAGATGCTTAATTTGAAAAATTAATTTGCTTAGACATAGTTAATTATTTTTATTTAGCAATTCCTGACTATCGCTGGATGATGAAAGGATAGTACCGTATGAGGTTGAGATTTAATGGCTTGAAAAAAAAAAAAAAGAATATATATTATATATATATATATATATATATATATATATATATATATATATATAATATATTGCAAAAAAACGAGTTAAACCACTCGCGAGTGTTACCATTGATAAAAATATTTTTTTAAATTCTATGGTAAAATTGAAATTTTATCATTAAATGACTTTTTTTTTGTATCAAGTTTTACCAGCCTGGCTAAAATTTCAAAATTTCAGCTTTTAAGCCTATTTAAAATAACTAAAATGTAAACCGAACTCACGAATGTTACTACAAAAAAAAATCAAATTTTCATTTTTAACGACTGCTCGGTTTCGAAAGCGTTGTACAATTAATTAGAAACCAATATGACATCTGACAGAGTAATGCGAAATTATCAAATTGATTACCTAAAAACTAATAAATTTTCAAAGTTATTTTCTAGTGGGTGACATGGTAATATGTGTACGATTAACTAATCAAACAAATAATTGACTGAACAATATTGAATCAATATAAAGATAAAAATAAATACAGAAAATATTCAAAAGACCTTACTGGATCAATGCCATTATACATATTTTTAATCATTAAATACAAATATTTTAAGCATTGACCATTGAACAGCTATCGAGAAAAAAGTAACTAAATTCGCTTATCTAAAATTAACTAAATTTGCTTATCTAAAGTCTTAAAAGTTGCACTAATACCAACATTCTATTTTGAACAAAAAAAGTCGTTTCGAGCTCGTTTTTGTTCTCTATGTGTCATAACAGTATTTTTTTTCCTTTTAGCGCCTCTAAAACAATATATGAAGATAAATAAGTTAGTCTAGCTCAAAGCTTTTGCAGAATAAATATTATAATAGCGGTTTTCATACACTTTGAGTTAAATGTAAAAACTAAATTATAAATATTTAATAAGCCTTTTTCCTCCTCTTTGTATTTGAATCCCTTTCTTGATCAAATTTACTTTTTTCTCTGTAGAGCTTTTACTTGTCTGCTATGTTAAAACCTGGAGATTGGCTTCAATAATGTAAAATTACAAGAATCTTCGAACACTCTTTAGAATGTTACTAATATCTAAGGAACGTTAATAGAGGCTCGGTAACACTCGTGAGTAGTAACTTTGAAGTTTTTATATGATAACTTTGCATTACAATTTCCTAGAGTAAAACAAAATAGATTTGTGGAAAGTGAATTTCGCACTCGAAGCTGTTTAGCACTTAAATCTGAATTACTTATTTTTAAAGTGAATGAAAAAAATGGTAACTTTCGTGAGATTGAATAAAAATACTTTCCATTATTTTAGGGTCAGCAACCTTCCACCCCGATGTATCGTGTCTGACTGGATACACTAAGCGATAAAGTAAAACAAGGCATTTGTAAATTTGATTTCTGTCAGTCCACCTGTTCTCTAATTTTAAGTGTGTCCCTAAACCGGCGGTAACACTGCTGAGGTTAATGGGACATGTTCCTTTAAATTTTGTGCCCTTTTTTTAACGTGTCATTTAAGTCTAAAATGCCGTTTTCAATGATTTTGCGAGTTTTTTGAACAAGTTAGACCAATTTTCAAAGTCGATAAAAATTTTTTACTTATATTCAAAATGGCCGAAAGTTTGAAAACAGCCAGGTGAGAGTAATAATCATGAGTTTTTATTTTTAAAATATTTGTTGTTACCGTTCAAAAAGATTCCAATTCTCTTTTAATAACTCTAAAAACATGAAGTTTTTAAGCCGTAATAGGCCATTTTTTTCAGCCATTTCTTTACAAATCAACACCAAAGTTCGAAGACAGAAAATGTGAAAAAATATATATATATATATATATATATATATATATATATATATATATATATATATTACCAATATAATATTATATATAAAGTTTTATAAACTCCAGCGAACAAAAAAAATACCGAAATTTTGAGACCAATGTTTTGAGATATTTGCGAGGAAAAAAAAAAACACTTGAAAATTGTAGAAAAAATTTTTTTTCTCTAATTTATAAACATTACCATAAACATGAACATATACCATGGCACCAGATTCCATATTGATCTTAAAGTTTTTCTTGTTCCGTCTAATCTGAATCTGATAGATGCTTATGCAGTACTTGTAAGAAAAAAAAATGGAAAATAGACATCCAAAAATCACTAAACATTATTTAGTTCATCTAAATACTAGAACAATGATCGCTTAAAATCGATTTGAATTCATTTGAGTTATTATTATAAAATGTAAAACAACTTATCCAAATGTAATATATGTTAAACAGAATCGACCAACCATCATCTCATGATATGACTCTAAACAATATAATCATAATAATTACATATTTAGTTCCTTGTAAAAGGATAGTGAAATCTTAAATATTTAGTTTAATTTCGATATAAATTGCGAAATCGAAATAAAATTCCTTTTATGGTTAAAACATAATTGTATGTTTAGCTCCACTAATTTGGCAATATGGAAGTGATCTTTCGCGAAACATCATATTCTATTTTGAATAGGACAATATAAAAACATTCGAAATATCTAAACAATATAAATTATTGTTGATGTTATATTATCTAAACTCCGAACTGAATAAAAAAAAACACAACGACTCATGGCTATAAAACCAAACGGCAGATCGTGGTGACATCGTAAATATAAACTATGATGTAACATTGTTTTGAAATGAGTGAACCAAATTTAGATCTGACAGATATTGTTTTATTATTGTTTTAGAAATAACTTAAAATAGACAAATTATGTGCTTTTTTTAGTAGTTATTTCATTATACAGACAGATGAAATACCCATCTGCAAAATATTTTAAAATATATATAGGAGTAGTCATGCGAAAACATGTGTAATAAAACTGGAAATTTATAAATTAAAAAAAATTGATTTAAAATAAGTGCTATTCCCTTTCTTATATTAGATAAGTCATTAAACTAATATAATTTTGAATAAATTTCTGATAGATATTTTTACATCATTCATATTTTATTCGTCTTGATAACTTTTCTTCTATAATTGCATTAAGGTTTAGACGGAAAATACATTATTGTATCTCTGAATATTTGATCCAAGTATCGGAAAACTGAAAAAAGGCTTTCATCCTGTTCTTTTTTTTTTTTTGTGTGTGTGTATATATATGTACGTACACATATACTTAAAACATTTTAAAGGATAATCTCTTCATTCAGTCCCTTAAGAAAATCTTGAAATCTAAAGTACTTCATAAAAATATGTTTCATCGAATTCATCTAACTTTAAAGCGGCATAATTCGACTCACATGAATCATATATACAAAAAAAAAAGGATTAATTTTTAGATGTTACTTATTCCACTTTTTTACATTTTAATGTTATGACGTATACATTCTGTAATTGTTTTTATTAGAATAATTTCTCAAAAAAATCTGGTATATAAAATTCGAATTTGAAAATAGATACTAATATTGTCTTTAAAATGTCTTGTATATTTGTCATAAACTTTTAAATAAAATATTTTTTTCCAAAACATAAAAAATGTTTTTATAATTATTTATAACAGTTATTGTAGTCATGTTTCAGAGACAAAATCATTAAGGCCAAGCGATTTTCGAGTTTAAAAAAATAAATAAATAAATATATTAAATAAGACATGCAATATATACTGTGGCACCCACACGCATAAAGTTATTTTTTTTTTTATTTTTTTATTAAAATTACTTATATATTATTCAATAACTAGTTCCTTTATAAAAAGTAGTCAAACAATTTTTTAAATAATCTTTTGATACCTAAATTATTTTTATTTATAATAAACCGACAACAATAAAATGAAATCCATCTTTAAAAAAAAATATTAAAATACGTTTTGGCCTATCTATGAGATATTTTCTTCATAAACTAGCCATATAATAAATGGATAAATAAAAAAAAAGAAAAGAGAAACCAGTTTTCATAATTTTCCACATAATCTATCTGTAGTGTAATATAATATATTTGATTTATATTCTTTATTGTCAAATGTTATATTTACAAATTTAAATTTTCATCTAAAAGAAAAATTAATATATTATAATATATTAAATAATCGTATGTCCAAATTAAAAAGTAAAAAAATCTAATAATTATTTCTACGTGTTTTTTTTTCAATTTATACAGACGAATTAATTCATTTTTTTTTTACTTCTATTATTTTTTTAAAATTTACTTTTATTGTTTTAATAAAAATCTAAATTAATTTTATTATTACTTAAATTAATTACTTTAATAAATAAAAATTAAATTAATCATATTCAAGAATAAGTCTGATCAATGGTCTTATCTCTTTTACAGAGACAAACAATTTTATTTAAATTGGACCTGACAATTATTTTAATCTGTCTATAATGAAAAAAAAAGTTTAAAATTGCCATTTTTAGTTTGAATTTGTTATAAACAGTTTTTTCATGTTCAATTGGGAAATAACCTATGTTTATATAAATTATAATTTTTTTTAGTAATACATACATACATAAAAGTAATATATACACTGTAGTCATGTATTTAAGTCATGTATGAGTTTAATTATTATAGTAAGATTACGTTGTTTACAAAATCTCTCTGCCTTTGGTTCTTCAGAAGTAATTTAACCAATTGATGATTTCATAGTGTTATCGTAAGACAACGATGTATTTTTTTTTTTTTTTTTTATTGCAATTTTATAAGAATTGAAAAAAAATGTTAAATCGACTTTGCAGCGACAGTTGGTAAAACCGAGGACATCGCTACAACAATCTATTAGAGGGCGAACATTTTAAATTTCCCAACAATTTTGACCGGACTTACCAACTGTATTATGAAATATTCAAATTTTGCCCAACCCTTTGGATTTAAACATTGGATAAAAACATTACAATAATTTTAATTCCTATTCAAAAACAATATTGCATCGATATAATCACAGTTTCTTAACTCATAAGGAATTGGTTTTAAATTTTAGTAACTCTTTGAGTAAAATGTTTTAACATTATTTTCACATTTTGAAGTAGCTTCTCAATTTTTTTAACTTTTCGAGTTTTCAAATTATTAAGTTAATTATTAAGTCTAGTTTAAAAAGAAAAAAAAATTCATTTTTTTTCTTTTTTAACTAGATAGATTCATAATGTTGAATAAATTTATATCTAACATTAAGAGTAGAATAAATTTTTAAGAACATTTTGATTCAAAGGATTTGCCTAAGGATTAAAGGAGTTTAGAAGAATATTATGGATAATTAAAATAAAATAAGGGATTTGAGAAAATAATATTTAATTATGTATATTTGTGGTGATTGGGCAAAACTATGAGATTGGAAGGTACTCACCACCATGGTGCTGCGAGTCGGGCTGCTCAACGTTGACTGCAAGCCCCACCCAGGTCCGCCCTACTCCACGGATTTTATTTTCATTCATCTCTGGCGGTGTCTTCCGAAATATAGTCCATCCGTCATCTGGTTCTTCAGGAGGTTCAGCAAACCCTAAAGAGTTAGTGGCATTCCTGGATCAAATGGATATTTTAACCGTGCTAGCGAATATTTCTTCCACCCGCATTCTATGAGTTATGTTTAAATTAAGTTTGGAATAATCTAATCTATATGAAGAAGATGTCGGGTACCCCATGATAACGGATAAAGTAACCATTAAACATAATTTAAGTCAAGAAATAAAAATAGAAATGGAGAAAAATATGTAGCACTACGACACATGAATGGTCTTGGGCTCAGTAGTTGGTAAGTTAAGTTGGTAGTTTTTTGACCAACAGTTATACAAGGAAGTGATATGGTTAGTATTGACGCTTAATCGCCGTGCATATTCATTAAATCAACGAAGAGCTGAGTATCCATTTTATAGAGGATGTGCATATCCTCAGAACCAAGGAGTCGATCCATAGCTGATAGATAATAAATTTTCTGCTTACAGCCGGAATCGAATCAGAATACAAGAGTTATGAGTCCTGACCCTTATCCACTACTGAACTACCCCATTCCATTATTTTATTACATTATTATTCCATTAATTTTTAGTCGTACGATATTTTCCCCGAAAATAATAGACTTTTGCACACTGGCTTGAAGGTCGTAGGAGAGGTTTGGATTTACATTTTAAAACCGTTTCAGAACGTTTCGTGCATGCTCGTGTTTCGCGAGTGTCACATATATTTATACATTTGGGCAAATTTTAAATTTTAAATTTCCTGCTTTTCTGTTTGGAATCGGACTATGGTTCACATAAAATGTTTTGTTGAGCTTCGGGGTTTTTATCTGGTACACCCTGTATGTGTATAGTGTCCGTCTACGTTTGGACCCTTAAATCGGTCACTTTTGCATCAAATGAGCTGAAATACGGTATGCATGGGTGTTTTCTAGGAAGAACAATACCATGGAAGTGGGGGTAAATTTCAGTCAAAATCTCGGCATGTCCAAATTTTTTTCGTGGTTTTTAAGGTTTTCTACACATCTACAACCCGTCCAAATTCAGTTAGAGGGTTAAAAATTTGTGGGCTATCAACTTTTTCTCTCCATCTTGATATTTTCAATTTTATATTTTAGTGAAAATACGATCTTAATGACAGCTTTACTTTTTTAATTATATGCATCTTCTATTGTTGATTAAAATTTGTTGTTTGGTGATGACAAAAGTGTATTAAAAACCCAACAAATCATTGCACAATGCCTTATTATTATTTATTTGTTAAATTTATTAATAATTGTTAATAGCATTATTAAAAGTTAAGGACCCGATTACGATGCTTTCCTTACCTAGTATCGGCAGAAAAGTAAAAAAATTATTAAAAAATTACCTATTAGTATTTTTTTTATTA
The DNA here is from genome assembly GCA_948150685.1 of Rhaphigaster nebulosa. NCBI lineage: Eukaryota > Metazoa > Arthropoda > Insecta > Hemiptera > Pentatomidae > Rhaphigaster > Rhaphigaster nebulosa. The sequence continues at coordinate 25,446,903 of OX411312.1, forward strand.
TTATTTTTTTTTTTTAGAATTTGTTTTAATGATTCCAAACACTTTATATTTTTCTTCTATCTTCATTAACGTTTTATATTTTTTTATTTCTATCTTTATTAACGATTTATTATTGTTAATAGCATTATTAAAAGTTAATGACCCGATTACGATGCTTTCCTTACCTAGTATCGGCAGAAAAGTAAAAAAATTATTAAAAAATTACCTATTAGTATTTTTTTTATTATTATTTTTTTTTTTTAGAATTTGTTTTAATGATTCCAAACACTTTATATTTTTCTTCTATCTTCATTAACGTTTTATATTTTTTTATTTCTATCTTTATTAACGATTTATTATTGTTAATAGCATTATTAAAAGTTAATGACCCGATTACGATGCTTTCCTTACCTAGTATCGGCAGAAAAGTAAAAAAATTATTAAAAAATTACCTATTAGTATTTTTTTTATTATTATTTTTTTTTTTAGAATTTGTTTTAATGATTCCAAACACTTTATATTTTTCTTCTATCTTCATTAATGTTTTATATTCTTTTATTTCTATCTTTATTAACGATTTATTATTGTTAATAGCATTATTAAAAGTTAATGACCCGATTACGATGCTTTCCTTACCTAGTATCGGCAGAAAAGTAAAAAAATTATTAAAAAATTACCTATTAGTATTTTTTTTATTATTATTTTTTTTTTTTAGAATTTGTTTTAATGATTCCAAACACTTTGTATTTTTCTTCTATCTTCATTAACGTTTTATATTCTTTTATTTCTATCTTTATTAACGATTTATTATTGTTAATAGCATTATTAAAAGTTAATGACCCGATTACGATGCTTTCCTTACCTAGTAGCGGTAGAAAAGTAAAAAAATTATTAAAAAATTACCTATTAGTATTTTTTTTTTTAGAATTTGTTTTAATGATTCCAAACACTTTGTATTTTTCTTCTATCTTCATTAACGTTTTATATTCTTTTATTTCTATCTTTATTAACGATTTATTATTGTTAATAGCATTATTAAAAGTTAATGACCCGATTACGATGCTTTCCTTACCTAGTAGCGGTAGAAAAGTAAAAAAATTATTAAAAAATTACCTATTAGTATTTTTTTTTTTAGAATTTGTTTTAATGATTCCAAACACTTTATATTTTTCTTCTATCTTCATATATGGGCGTATGAAAACTTCTAATTGGCCCCTATTTTGAAACAAAGTGGCGGATATTGATGTCGGGCCTCCGAATATCATTCCGTTGTGACGTTTTACTTCGGTGCCAAATCTGTAATAAAAAATCGACCCAGCAGTCTCGGAGAAACAGCCGCCGCGGACGGTGGACTGATGGATTTTATTTTTTGAAATCGATTTTTGGATCTCTCAAAGTTTGAGGGAGGGTTAAATTTTTTTTTCTTTGATTAATGTCCATTAAACAAATGTTCATTATTGAAAATAATATAACAACATGAATGGAAATGTAATTTTTCAATATTATCCTATATTATATTATCATGAAACCCTTTGGAAACTATGCATCGAGTATATAATAAAATATAAAGAATTCAGCACTGTGAAATTCACAAGCTATTTTGTGTACGATGATCAGCATTAACCATTAACTGATAAGAATTTATAAAATTATATTAAGAGCATAAGTTCTTAATAAGCATAAGCTCTCGTATGAATTTATTTGATTTGACTAAATCAATATTTGTAATTGATATACCACTGCTATAATTTAATATGATACAATGCCTTGATCGATCAACATGGAAAGAAATTTTCTATATAGAATTAAATAAATAATTTTTATTATAATCATCATAAAATCCACTAGACACTTAAGAATAAGGTCTCGAAATAAACAGGGATAAAACAAAATATTTGTTTTGCAATAGAAACGGTGATTTCGGTAAAAGAGATAATAAGTTTGAATATGTGGAGAACTTTAAGTACCTATTGTTAAAGGTTTGTCTGTTCATATCCTAAATCCTCATGAGAGTTCAAACTTTGTATTCTCATTGTTATGATAGTAAATGTTCTTTATGATACCTATATAAAAAAGTATCAAAGTGTATAATTATGTTATTTATATAATTTTATATTTTCAGGTTGCTGGAAAACGTGATCCTGCTCAAGAAGCAGAGGCACAAGAATGGATTGAAACTATAATTGGAGAACGGTTCCCAGCAGGTAATTAAAATATGTAAAAAATATAGATTTAGATGTGTTTTAAATTATTTAAATGCAATGTTATAAAGGAAGAATTAATTTCTTATGCAAACCTTAAAAATTAACATGGCTTATATATTATTTCTGATGGAGAGATCCCTTTTTCAGGTGGAGTACTGAACAAATTAACAAAAGGAAGCTATTTTTTTAAAGATATTTTTACTTAGAGAGTGGTATTCCTCATTCCAGTATTCCTTCATCATTTCACTATGCCTCATTCCTCTTCCCTCAGACCGCTTTGGACTGGGTTTGCTTTTCTTTCTTCCTTGGAATCCTTCCATTCTTAAAACATTATTTTTTAAAATCTCTCTTTGCATAGCTTCCTCTTGTCTTATTTTATATCTTTCCAAATCTTTCTTGACCTCCAGAAACCAGCTCATTTTTTAAAATATTTTATTTCCAGAAAATAATTAACTTTTTAATTTTAATTGATATAGTTAATAGTATTTAATTGTATAACAATATGGCAATTGATTTTTTTGATAATTGTAGCATTTAATACATGATATTACAGATTTACCGTATGAACTGGCACTTCGTGATGGTATTATTCTCTGTAAGCTAATGAACCGATTAATTCCTGGCTGTATACAGAGAATCAATTACTCAGGCGGAGACTACAAAATGATGGATAATATTAACCAGTAAGTTTTTATTTACTTTTATCATACATATGTATGTGTGTATATATATATATATATATATATATATATATATATATATATATATATATATATCCTTATAGGATATCACAATTATTATTTCATCAATTATAGTAATATCATATATTTATTTTATTTCATACTCAGTTATTCCTGATGATAAACCTATCTTTGGACCTAAACAAAATGAAATAAAGAAATCTGCTGACTCTCTTAAGAAAAAACAAATCAATTGACATCCGCATGATGGTATAGAAGGATCAATCTAATTAGGGATTGGTAAATTATTTGCCAGTTCTATAAATTTGTTTTATTGAAAACTAGTTTCGAATGTTATACATTCATCCTCAGTTCTAAAAACACAGAAAAAAATTCAAAAATAAGCAATTCAAAATATAGGGCCTTTATATATATATATATATTTTTTTTTTTAGGGCCAGGTCTATATTTTGAATTGCTTATTTTTTAATTTGTTTGTGTGTTTTTAGAACTGAGGATGAATGTACAACATTCAAAACTAGTTTTCAATAAAACAAATTTATAGAAGTGGCAAATAATTTATCAATCCCTAATTAAAAAAAAAAATCACCTTAAAAATAAATTAAGATAAGACAAAACAATAATAATGTCATTTTCTTCAGTGAAATCTACATTATCTATACATTGTATTGAAGGTTTGTTTGGATCTTATTGAGGGTATCAAATAGGTGCAACTTTATTTCAGAAGCCTATGATTTGGTACAAGTAAATCTCCTTTATATGATAGTATGCTGATGAAAAACATTCCCAAAATTAGATATATTTAAATATCTCAGTCCCACAATCAGGGCCGGTCCAGGATGGTAAAGGAGGCACTTGGCCCGAGTGGTAGAATTTAGAGGTCAGCGAATTTCGAAAGACATTTTATTTTTAGGCTTAGAAAAAAGGTGTTTGTTTTTACTTTTTGCTTCATTATAATTTTTTTGTTTTACCTCTATTCAGTCAATCAAATAATTTAATGCTATGAGCAAATGATATTTATTTAGAAATATTTTACCTAAAATACCGTTGTCGACTTTTATTGATAGAGGAATGAAAGGAGGGAAATTAAGTTTGCCCTCTCCTCTGGAAAAAATTCTACTATATCCACAATTAATTCAAAAAATGATCAATCTCCTGATGCAAATTAAGATTGCATAAAAAAACAATCATCTTTTCCTTCTTACAAATACTGAAATCTCAAAAAATATCAAGAAACCTTAGCCTAATGATGTACAATGTAGTGATATAATCTGTTGTGATATACATTTGTGAAACTTTGACTCTTATAGGGACTCAAGAAAGCAAGATTGAGAGATTTAATAGGTCTTGTACATTAAAAATATGAAGAATAATGGGAAATGTGAAATATCTTTTTTTTAACTCATTTATCAGGAAGTTGAGAAGTGCAAGAGGTGGTTTCATCTCAAAGCTTGTCAGAGGGTCTACAAACCATGAATGTCATTGTAGTTGGCACGGGACCATCTAGGAGGCCTAAGTCTAGTCAGAATAAGTTTTCAATTTTTTATTTTGTGGATACTGGTTAGCGGAGGTAAAATTAATTAGGCTGAAGGATAAACATTAGTCTTTATCTATGCCAATCTCCTTTGCACGAGTTGGCACTACTCAAAACCTGACAGTAACAAATGCAAGACATCGTTGAAATTAATAGCCGAACAACAAATAAATTTATTAGTTAGGTTATTATTTGCAGATATAAGGAACAGTATTATCTCTTGCATTATGTTATTTCTTGTTTTTCATTTTTTCTATCACTTTCAAATTAATGAACTCAATATAAGCACGAATATATTTTGAAAACAAATTCTAAATAATATGATCAAAGGAAACTAAAAATGACTTTAGATATGAAAACAGAAAATTTAAAATACAAATGATTATTTGTGAACGCTGTTTATATATTTTAATTTTTTTTAAAAGAAACTTCGCTTTTTTTTTTTGGAATAAGCTAAAAGGTCAGCAAATTTGAAAATTTATAATTTATTTTTATATATTTTATTTATATATTCCTAAAGGTTGTATTTCTTAATAATGATTGGAAAAATAAAATGACTCAACGAAATCATAATAATTTATTTATTAATAATGAAATTTGAAAAATAGTGGATAGTAATATTAAATAGTTTCTTAATAAAATGTCATAAACACAATAACCTTTTAAAAATGTTTATCCTAAAGTAGACGCTCATACAATATTTTAATTTTTGCAAACACTGAGCAAATTATTCAAATTTGAGTTACTAACGATTGTCCGGCATATGTGAAATATACTTTTTTATATTTTTCGTTTTAATTCATTTCTATAATAGACGTTTCAAATCGATTAGTGCAGTAATATTCTTTTATTTTCTATTTTTTCCTGCAGTAACTCTTCTATTTCATAAGCTTAAGAAAATATATAAAAATTAAACAGCTTAATCTGTAGCAGCCAATATTCGAAATTGAGAACATCAAAAATTCTACTAAGAAAAAATCTTTTTACTAAAACTAGCAATCCTTATGTTTTATATGAAAAATTATAAACACAAAAATGTGAAAAAAAAATTGATTTGGAAATGAATTCGGCCTGTTAAAGGTTAAAACCAAAATATACTCTATCACACATAATATCTGCAGGTATTCGATAGTATTGTAAAAAAAAAAGAAATAGCTCAGCCATTTTTTATTTTTGGTTGATTAAGTTTTTAATATTTAATTAAACAGTTTATTAAATGAGCATTATAAAAGAAGCATTGAAAAAGAGATGAAGGAGTTATAGGCAAAAAAATATTATTAATTCTTGCTAGTTATTTCTCATTTTGAGGGGGAAGGATGACCAAGAAAAAAACTTGATCACTTTAATTTTAGGTTATTTTTTATTTTAGTAGGCTAATAACCTAAAAATAATATTAGTAATTCCAGTATTTATTGCCATTGCATTTAATTATGTTTGTGCAGCTATTATTTTCTGCTTGTTTCCTATGTTTTTAAGTGGAATAAATAAATAAATATTATGGTTCGTATTTATTAAAACAGCCTTTGTGACGGACTTTGGGGCCTCCCACTCTTATTTCATAAAAATAACTAATAGGGACATTAACTAATTAATTTTTGATTATTTTCAATATTTGAACTTCCATATTATACGATTATCTTTATGATTTTTCTCAAGGACAATTAAAACTCAGTAGTTTTAATGTACAATGTAATTTTTTAGATGATTCGGGAATGCTTTGTCCCCCTCTTCAGTATCTAAATAATATCTCAAAAATGTTGAGAAAGTCAATTAGTTATAACTCTGATCAGATATGGTCAATGAATGGTTAAAAAGGTTTTTAACACTTTTGGTTAACTTTTTAACCATTCATTGGCCATTAGAGTAGTAACAAATTGAGTCACCCAACATTTTTGGAATATTATTTAGATGGGGATAAAGCATCCATGAAAACTCTAAAAAAATATATATATATTAAAACTACAGAGTTTCAATTGACCTTGAGGCAACTTTGTGAAGAAAAACTAATTAATTGTTTACAATTAATTTGGATTGATGTAATTTAAATAGCTAAATATGCACAAAGATATAATAAATGAAATTGGTATTTTGTAATAAAAAATATTTTAAATATTGCTAAATGTAAACAATAGAAAAATAATTGATAATAATAGTCTACTTGAGTCATATACAGCTGGAATCACCTGTTGCTGCTGTTATCTGTTATAGAGAGCCGGAACGTTGTAACCTGTTACCAAAAAGTAACTGGTTACTCCATCACGGTTCTGCAGTAACGCTACCTATGAGCTGGAACGTGAACTAACAATTAGTACAAGCTCCTTGCGGATGCTGAACCTCTGATACCAAAACCGCCGGTTGCAGACAGCTGGGCTGTCAGATTTGATGGACGTGCATACCAACCCCACACCCTCCTTCCCCATAGTCACCCCTCGCGAGGAAATATTCCCGCAGCCTGGGGGAAACCTACCAGGAGCACAGCCTAAAGAAGGAGTTGAAAAGAAATACCCAATACTTTTTTTCTCCCACGACCAACTCCTTATCCCTTCAATACTACTTATACTTTCTTTACCTTACTCGCCATATTGAATGAATGTAACCTCCATACAAACTTGCGTAACTCCTGTAAGCACGTCATTAATTCAATTCAGTCACAATGGTAAATTATTAAGCATAAAAAAATAAATAAAATTCCATATTAAATTCAGCGTAATTTTTTGTTATACCTTTCAATTTAATTTCAAGGCCAACACCGACGCAATTAAACATTTATATTTAATGGCAGAGTAATGATTAATAATAAAATAAAAATGGAATGTAAAATTATTGAATACCCATGTTTAATTATTTTAATATGAATAAGATTGTGAGATTAAATTAAATTAATTATCTAAATTACCTTAAGAGTTGCTAAGTATTAAGAGGTCAATGAATTATATGGTAATGTAATTTTTGATTACTTGTACCTGTATGTTGTATGTGCTATTTAATATTATTGTGCACTATTTTTAAATTAATTTATAATCCTATGCCAATATCGTACGCAGAGATTTCTATAGGAGGGTGATAGAGAAATATAACTGATATATCTGAAATATAGATAATTCGCGTAATTTCATATTTATTAAAGACAATTTTTGAGTATCGGACGCAAAATATAACGTGTTACCGCTTTTTGAGACTGAATTCTACCGGTTTCAAGAAAAACTTTTAAATTTGGGCGAGTATTAGTGTTTTGAGGATTTCTGGAGCAGTATTCATCTCTTAATAATATCACCCGTTTTATGAAAATAGTTTAAAATCAAACGAAAATTTATGTACAATTCGGTTGATTATAATTTCGTTCTGTCCAAGAAAATTGGTTAAAATCGGACGAATATTAACTTGTTCTGAAGATTTCTAGAGCTCTAATGTCAGAAAACTTTTAAAAATATGGGTTTTATGAGTATTTATGGGGCAGAATTCAGCACTTTATATTTTTCATAATCAGGAGCAGAGTTTAGCTCGTTTAAGATATATTCCTTTCCTAGAAAATTTTTGAAAATATGACTCAAATTCAGGTGTTTTGGTGCTATCTGGAGCAGATTCAGTTCGTTTTAATTTCACGATGCTATTCTCGTTTTCCATTCTGGCGATCTCAGCGGGTATCGCCATGATGAAGTTCTTGCACAGTTGGTTTGGCTCCCTGGACGCATAATATTCTGTTCATTACAATTATTGATTTCTTGAATTATTGATTAATGGTGTAATTGGTCTGGTTTAGTTTTAGTTCTAAGGCTTCCATTATAACTCGAAGTTAGATGGGGGTTTCAAAAGGCATCAGAAGATCCTAAAACTCTACTAATATCGATCAACTAGATTATAAATATTCCATTAGGATAAACTAAATAAACCATTAGGAACTAAACATTTCAATATTCGGTATTATAATATAATAGCTATTCATATTTAATTATCCATAAGAACTGTCACATTATTTGATCATTATTTTTTTCCCCTTCCATAGTAACCTTATTTGGGTAAAGTTTATGCAAATAAACACAATACCTGCATAGTAATATTTTAATATATTTAAATATAAATATTGGTTAATAAAAGTATTTCCATAAATAATAAACATTAATAAATGATAAAAGAAGAAAGTATGAAAAAATGGAATAGTAAATAGCATAAAACAAACATCAAACAGTCACAGTCAAAGTTTAAATACTAAGTTTTCTTCATAGTTGTTGTTCTTAGGTTATGCTCTTCAGATTATTGTTTTTTTCATTCTTATTTTTTTTCTAGTCTTCTATAAATCCTTTCTAAATCCAGGTCGATTGAGGTAGCGAATATCAGTAACTTCTTCCTGTATTTAGTAAACTGTATTTTTTCAGGAACAGACCGTGTGTCTCTCTGCATCATGATAGACTTAATTATTTTTTTTCAATATTTGATCATGAATTAATTATTAAAAATAATGTATAAGTTCAAGAGCTGTATTTTGGTTATAATTTTTCATAAAATATAAAAATTCATCTGTTTAAGAATTATGTACAACTCAGATTTAGGAAATATTTCAAATTTTGTGATTTCGACCTATATAAAAGTCCCTATACCTTTGAACCTAATAATGTTACTTCAAATTTATCAGTGACATTAAAATTAACTGTGAAAAAACCCTTTCTTTAAAATTAATCATCCAGGCTAATGGTGTATTATATAGCATTATTGACTATTTTAAGAAATCAAAATATAGTTTTCCATTTATTTAATTTTAAAATAATTTCTATCAACATCAAGATCATTAGTTTAATGTTTGACATTTTTTCTTGATGTGTGAGCCCTACTTCAGTCTTATCGAACATTCCTTGGTGGCTTATAATTCAACCTATTTTATCATTTATATCTAAATGTTTTCATTAAGTTCTAAATATATTTTACTATGATGAAAAATCATATTTTTATTGTTATTTTTAAATAATTTTTATGTTAATTCTAGGTTTCAGAAAGCTTGCATTAAATATGGATTGGCTGATGTTGATCTCTTCCAGACAGTAGATCTCTTCGATCAAAAGAATATCGCCACAGTGACAATGACCATTTTCGCAATTGGAAGAACAGTAAGCCTGCTTTGCAAATATTGGAAATTTAAGTTGTATAAGGTTAAACAAAAAATACATAAATTTAGTATATAAATAGGAGTGAGATTGCCCAATGGTTTATATATATATATATATTTTTTATTGGTGTTTAACATCCTTTCGTACTCCTATTAAGACAAATAAGAATGGGCATTCTTACGGGTTACCAACACATTCTAACTAGTGTGGGAAGATTGAGATTCGTTCTGTGGGTATGTCATAAAATAAATAATGGTATACATACATATATATATCATCGCCACCATGCTTAAGTAATGAATGTAAATATAGCTACTTTTCAAGAGACCAAAAATGAACGTTACGCTATATTTTTAACTTCACCTACTCAATTTTTTTATTTTATTTCTGATGCTTTTTGCTTTTCTGAACCCTTGAGTTATGTTTATAAGATCTTATTTTGTCAGTATGCTTCTGATAAATTAAAACTAAGGAATTTAAAAAATGTCATTTTTCACATTCGTTATTTGAACGTGGTAGAAATATATTTTGCACAGGCTTTGTTGGCCCTACAAATTTGGTTCAAATTCCTCAAATTTCTTTTCAAATGAAGATTATATTAAGAAAATAATTCTGAGTATTTTAGCAAAGTAATAATGAGTTTATTATTTTTTTAAAAGTGTTACAAGCACCCAGAATGGCGTGGACCATGGTTGGGGCCTAAACCAGCAGAAGAAAACAGGAGGGAATGGACCGAAGAACAACTGAGGGCAGGAGAAGGCGTTATTGGACTTCAGGCTGGTCAGAACAAGGGAGCTACCCAAGCAGGACAGAATTTTGGCGCCACGCGCAAAATCTTGCTGGGAAAATAATTTTAATTATATTTAAAAATGGAAAAAAAAAATGTATATTTTATACAAAAATTAGTAACTTATTTATTATATTCTATAAAGATTTGATAAAAACAAATTATGATCCATTGACTAAAAACATTTTGATATAATTAGCCTTATCTGAAATTATACCATACCAATAATTTATTTTCATTCATTTGTAAAGTTTTGCTAACTGAAAATATATTCAGTTTAATTGCTTAGTCTTTTCTTGGTGAACTCTTGTCATTAGATCCCATCTTTCCTCTACATATATACATATTTACTATAACTATTAGCATATAGTTAAAGTAATATACAGGACGAGTCAGAAGAGAGGCTAATTGAAATTTAATAATTTTTTAAGTTATAGCATCCTTAAGGTCATTTTTTTTTCTCGATTAATCGTTGGGTATTTTATAATCTGTTTAAAATGCTTTTCACTTTTTTTAAACTGAAGAGTTTTATGTTCAGATGTAAATCTTTTATCAGGTACATCTTATTCTTCAACAGCAGCAATAGATCTTAATAAACAACAAAGCAACAACCTATTTGCATATTCAAGATATGAATTAATGTGATGAATTTTGTAATACTTTATCCAATAAAATGTTAAATCACTGACAAAATGATGCTTATGAAAAGAATAAGAAAATGATGAGGTTTGTATGAAATAGTTCACATAAAACATGGAGAATAGGGAGTAAATTACTTTTATGTGGAACTAAAAGCAGTTTTTAAAATGGGTATTAAATATGTCAATCTATAAAAAGAAGATAGGATAGTCAACTGCCATATCTTCTTGATTAATTTACCGATTAATCGATTAATTAATTAGCCTTATCTTCTTGATCAATTACTCATTTAATATATAATATTTTAATTTATGTTTTATAGATTCAAATACTGTAATTTGAAAATAAACCACAATAGTACAATTTATTACTTGTAGGCTACAATTTAATAAATGTATGTGAAGTATTTTTTAATGATGTTGATATTACAGTAGAACCTCGCTCATCCAACCTAAAGAATAGGATGGAATGGCTAAAAGGATTAACAACTTACAAATAAAAATATATGTTTTACATATAATTTTTTTCCCCCCTCAATACATTGAAGTGTATTAATAATAATAAGTAAGTGTCATATGGAAAATAAGAAGTGTATTGTGTAAAGTGGCAAGGGTATTTATCTAATTAGTATAGAGTATTTATCAAAAATAAACTCTGACTAATGTTTTTATAACTATTCGGCAGATTCGTTGTCCGTTACGGATAATTAAAGTTTGTTTTAAATTATTTAAATTTTGGACTTGTATTAATTTGATTTTTTATTTAAATTCAAACAAAAACATGTTTTAAGTTGATGTTTATTACAAAATCATTTTAATAGTATAAATAAATCACGAAAATGAAATAATATTATTTTTCTGGTAGAATTTTGACAACTAGGTGATCCTAGTAACATTTAAAGAAAGTAAAATAATTAATTTTTGTGTAATCTGATTCTTGGGCTCTTGCTGATCTATCTCGCCATCTCAAAAGCATCAGTGTTTCATCAGCTGTAGAGTCTTTCTGCTCTTGAGCATATTCTAATGCAATCTTAAAATTATTTCTGAAAGGATAGGGAGAATTTCATTTGAATTAACGTTTTTGGAGAAATTTTCATCGCAAATGTCGCTGGAGTTTCAGGAATATTGAGTGCACTGACTGAACATTGAGTCGGATGAACGGCATTCTACAGTATTGATATTTGAATGATGTTGAATAATTGGTATTTAAATTTATTTTGTTTGTTTATTATGAAAAAAGGAGGAAAAAGGATAAATCAACAAAAAATAATAAAAACAGAGTAAATTTTATGTAAGTGTATTCAAAACTTTCAACATTTATTGGTCACACCACTTATTTTTGACTTACGACTACAAAATGTGATGAGCTTCTTTGTCAATGGCTTTTCCATAAACTTCTAAAAGTGGTTATAAAAAAGTAACGACCAGACTTACAAACCTAAGGCTACAGGTGGGAAAGTTATTTTATCTTATTAACATTAAGAAATAAAAAAACTAAAAAAAAAAAACTGTTTCATTAACAAAGAAATTTATCACAAGCAATGCGTTTGTATGAAATTGAGATTTCAAACTTCATTAAACATCTTGCATAAAAATTTAAAAACTACATCCTATCCTGATTCAGAAAGAAAAAGAAAAACATCACAGAACACTTATAACACTGATTACTTATAGCGTTACATATATTATCTTTTAAATATACAGGCTTAAGATAAGAGAAAATTTCAAAGGAGATAATTTTGAAAAATATTTTAAATTGAAAATTTAATCTTCGACGGAAACATAATGTTCATGTGGAATCAGGTTGTAATAATATAATACTGAGATCATGGCCTACTTCGACTCTAAGCTTTGTCAAACATACATGGTCAGCGATAAACAAGACGATTTGTTGACTAAGTTGTATAAAAATATATATTTAAAATATTTTTTGGCTTATCGTTGTGAAGTGAAATTCACGGTACAAAAATATACTGTCGCTAACCATCATTTTTACAAAGTGAGTACACGTAAGAAAAGAAAAAAAAAGTAAAGAAATATAAAACCTACAAAATATAAACCGACAGCCATTTCAGTCCAAGGCTAAAAAAAAAAAAAAAAAAAAAAAAAAACAAAGGAAAGAAAAAGAAAATAATATATATGACTGCAGAATTAAAAAAAAAAAAAATATATATATAGACTAATAACTGCGAACTGAATAAAGGCAGTTAATAATACTAAAAACATTAACAACACTGGTGACGATATAATCTTGTATACAATTGAAAAAATAAATTATCACATACTTACATAACTATTGCACATAATTAAAAGAAAAATTACGCACAGAAAGATATTTAAGTATGTAATAATAACCTAAAATCACAATAGACGTTTTAGCGAATAAATTTATAAACAATTTGTTAATATATCTATTTTTAAATTATAATTCTTTTTTTTTCTTTTAATATAGATATCCTAATTTTAAAAACAAATATCTAAATTTCGGTTAACATACAATTTTAATATTTTACACATTTTTTTTTTAATTCAAATTTTTAATTTGTTGTGATATACAGTCTGATGACTTATTAAATAAAAAATGTTATGTCATATAACGCATCACAGCTCTGAGAGCGTAGAGTAGCTCGGCTTGCATCCTCGCTTCCAATACCATTATATTCACATGGACCTGAAACATTGGAATAAGAGATAAGTTTATTATTATTGATACAGACTGAACATGGTTCTAGCGGATACTATTGACAAAGATTTGGAACATGAAGCAATAACAAGTGCAAATGTGATCAGATTGGATTGTGGAATCCACCCTCCAAGCAAGGTTTGCTCAGTAAATTAATAAGTTTGACAAAGGGAGAGCACGACCAATGCGTTACCGATTTCAACTAAATTTCAACTAAAACGGCTCCAGGAGCCAAGAAAAAAATTTAAGTTTCAAAAATTACTTTTTTCATAATCTTTTTACTCCGATTGTTCTACATCTAGAAAATACAAATACACTTGGTTATTTTTTTTTTTTTTTATGTATAAGGAAAAATTCCCTCAAAAAATTTTAATGAGCTTAGGTCACTGATTGATCAAAAAAACATGTAGTTGCTACAAGTAAAGTAGGTCAAAAAAAATTGTAAACATAAAATAACTTCATATTTGAATTCAGCATCCCAAAAAAACATTAAATACCAGTTTTCAAGGAAAACAAAAAGTTAAGTTTTTGAGTGTACAAAAATCTTGACTACCATAATTGACATGGCATCATTGACGATCATCATTATTTCCAAAAATCATAAAAATCCTTAATAGCTCAGAGAGAACTGAACATCTACTTCAATTTTTTATTGTATTAAAAGGATGTTAAAATATACCAAATGGCATGAATCGGACTAAAACAGGTAAAACTCCTCTTTCCAATGGTACCAAAAGATTGGAATTTGGTCAAAGTCTATACTAGTAATAAAGAGTTGAAGCTAATCTAGGAAAATGTGAAAACCAATTCACGCTCTCTGGCAAGTGAGAAAAATTTTAATTATTTGTTGTTGAAGATTTATACATAAGAGTTTTTTGGGAATTTATTAATTACAATCCTATTTGAAACTAGAGTTTATAGAACAAAATCGATAGAAGTATAATAATGATGAGAACACACCTTTTCACTATGTTTGAACTCTCTTAGAACCCTATCATAGTCCACCTTGGTTACCCTCTCTGGAAAGCAGCACACTGATTTAATAAATGCTTTCAGCGAGCGCTCGAGCAATTGATTCACTTCACCGTAATCATAATCATCATGCCTAAAAAAAAAAAAGAAAGAAAACAAATTAAAATTGTTATTCAGGTGTTGTACAGCAGGTTCTGTACAGTGCATCTTGTGTCAGACAATAGGTACATAGCTGAGAAACTGTTACAGTATATTTCTGATCAAAATTAGCACACCACTTATTCTGCCACAAATTTCATTTTATTAATATGGAGGGTTATTTTCTTTTTTGATATACTATGTAATTAATAATCAAACATTATAAGCAGAAATTAAACTCCCAAAATAGAAAATTTGAACTTTATTGAGAAATTGAGATGAATTCTGAACATTGAGAAATTTATAAAACTTTTAAACGTTTAAATTTAAAGTTTATAGTTTACACTAAAACAAACTTTGTAAAAATATTACTTAAAACTTAAGAAAGATTGATTGTATATCACATTAAACTAACAGACTAAAGGCTCACTTATCAATGAGTAAATATTGATACTAAATAATAATGGTAAAGTTATCAATTCAGAAAAATTATTTTTAATTTTACGAGAAAAACAGAAAGAAGAATAAGCTGAAATAAAAGTTTATTACCTTATTCCATACATGCATTGAATATAATTCCAAATAGCTCGTCTGAATCTAGATGTATCCACGTCTTTTCTACCTCCCATTGTATAATATGTTAAATTGTAGGCAGTTTTGAACTTTTCATCAAGTAAATTTCCAACATCGCTATAGAGGCGATTGACTAGAGAGTATCCATGATCGTCCCAAGAATAATCCTGAAAAACGTAATAAATAAAATAAACTATGCAGTATAATTACCGTTCCTTACATCAAAATGCCATAGATGGGACAGACATTCTGATATGTATCATCAAAATTGTGCATGTCATATCTCCGGAAAATAAAAAACATTTGTTTTTTATTTTCCTATCGCTGATAGTTAAGAAAAATACTGTAAAAGGTTCAAATTTCTGATGTGCAGTTTTCAACAGTTCTTTACATTTCCGAGCCATCTGAATCCAAAAAACACACTTTTGGCCATTAGTTTATGTGTCTGTGCCACAATTATCTCTTGAACAGGTAGACTGATACTGTGGCTTTTTTATTCTGTTTTGTAGAGTTTCGACCCTAAGTGGCTACGCAATAGCTGAAAAACATGTTTTCTATAGACTGTAGGGCTAAAATAGCTCTTACGATCTTGATGAAACTTGCCTAAAGTCTTCTCCTTAAAGCTCCTAAACTTTTCAAAAATAGTCTACCACCGAGAAAAAGCAGGAAAAAAAGTTATGATAAAAAGAAAATTGTATTTGCGCAGTACACAATAAGTATACATTTTATGGTAAATTATATATGCATGGTCATTTGAAAGGTAATTAAATTTTCTAAAAAACAATAAAGATTGTCGAAATCAGACCAGTATTAGCAAAGATATGGCATATTGGACTTTATACTGTAGTTTCTGAAAATTATTCTATTCATGTTCCCATGGTATCCAGTTCAATTTTTTATTTTCAAAAGAAACTTTAGCCAAACACAAACACACAAAGAGGTCAGCCTCAAATTATTTCTATTGAATTAGTTTACATATTTTGGTCTGAAAGTGAAAGTACTTACCTTTCCTCAGACCAACACAACTAGTGGAAACAGTATGATGCAATATTTGTATTTTTAGATTAGTTGTTTTGTGCAAAAATGATCTCTGAGATTATTATTATGCTGAGAGAAAGAAAACCCTTTTTAACTTTGAAACATATGGATCTATGGACGGAGGAAAAATAAAATAGCTTGTACCTCAGATCATTATGTGTACTGATGTAACAATTTTATTAACATGAAAAATCGGACTGAGGCTGTGTCTACCACACACCTGCAAAGTTTTAAAGGCTTAGATTGCAAGTAATGAGACAAGGTATAGAGTGCAAGCAATAAGAATTGCAAAGAAGAATATATAATTATAAAATAGCAATCTCGTGAATGTATATTCATTCATATGTTGAAAATTATATTGTGAGAGGCGACAAAATCAACTCAACACTCAAAATTAGTCAACTTTACTCGCTTCTGCCTTAAGTTCAAATCCAAAAGTTCTTTTAACAATCTCTAACAGCACATTTTATCTGTTAAATGATACCAATTCTTGTTTTCTAAGAATTATAGAAGCGGAACTGTGAGCGTTTAAAAATGTAACCAACACCCCAGATGAATGAACATAATTCGAAGTTGCAAAATTGGTTTTAAGTTCACGAGTTACATTTCTATGGTATTTGTATTTATAGCATATTAATTCATGGACTATAATTTATTTTCAAGCCAATTACAGAAAATCAAAGCTACCTGAACTCTGAAGGTAGGAATATCTGATGTTTCATCACGTCTTGCGAAGTCTTCATAGATGAATGATGGATCTTCTACGAACTGACCTATACTTGGTTTAATAGGCGTTGTCTCAAGAGATGAAAGTTCAACTCCTTGCACTTCTACTCTTTCAAATCTGGAAAGAAAAAATAAATCATTAGCTATAACATATATAATACTAATAATAATAATAAATTCTTTATTTATTCCGAGGCAAATCCCTTAAGAATAATTTTACAGGCAAATAAAAGGTTTAGAGACAAAGAAATACAGGAAAAAGAATTAACATATTCAACACTTAAGAAATAAAAAAAAAAATAACAATAATAAGGAAAAATACAAATAAACCTATTTATAAATTATGAACTAAAGACAAAAAGAAATCTGCTTGCAATCCATAGGGGTCTGGATGTGTAGGAAATAATTGAATAGGAAGGATTTGAAAGTGGGAAAGGTATTGGAGATTCAGATGAAAGAGGAAATGTAATTCAATATGGAAAAAAATGGTGAAAGCTACGTTAAGGTAGGCAATTTTATATAAATCTGAAGGCCTAGAATAGGTTTTGTGGGAATTGACAGAGGTTTTGAATTGAAGGCCATCGGAGATGTATGATGGATGATGGGATTGGAGAACTTGGTAGGGGAAGGATGCCAGGAAATATGACGTTAGGAAGGATAAAGCCACTTCAACTTTTCATAAAATTAAAAGATGGATACTTCCTTTGGGATACTGAAGATGAATCATACAAAGCAGTTAATCAAACATTTCAGTTTTATCTTGAGATCCCCGGAAAACCCGCTTGATCTTTGGTCTCATAGAAAAATTTAACCAGCTAGTTTTACAAAGTAATGTAAAAAAAAAAAAAAAAAAAAAAAAAATGCCATGGTTTGTTATCACAAATGTCTCCAAAAGCTACGGAAATTGTATTTGGTAATGTTATGGGCTTTATTTTTCGAGAAAATGCAAATCGGTAATTTAAGTATCCCAATAAACAATTATTTAATTCGACTTTTAGTAATTACAATTGTTGATAAGTGTATAAATATGTAGTCCCTCGGATAAGAGCTGATAATCCTCTTTTAAACTACCAACACAGAGGCAACTAATTCACTGACAGTGCTACAGGGATATTGAGTCACAAAATTATAATTCATATTAATATACATAAGTACATATGCTAGCTATCCTAACCTTTTTGCTCTTTCACTTTCACTGGGTTCTTCGCTCCTTTCAGAAAGGGATTTCATCCTTTCCATAAGAGTTTCTACTCCTACTTCAGACCAGCCATTAGCACCTATTAAAATAAAGAATAATCAAAATATTAATCATTAATATTATGTAAACATATGTTACTTTTGCATACATCGGCCCACTTACAATCTAATATTGATAAATTTTAAAGGAATGAAAAATCACTTTGAATTAAAAGTAGTTTAAGCTATGAAGATTGGTGTTAGGATATTACTTATAGGAAGATTCAAAAAAACAAAGCTCGAGTCTCTCATATAGCAGTAAATAACTAACCAGGATATTTTAGTTTAATGTCCTATCATAACTATTATACTATATATTCTCTGAACTCTCAACTGAAATAATTTCTCAGAGTTAGAAAAAAAAATTTAAAAAAATAATAAAATTAAAAATTAATTCAAATTGAAATATGTTGCCATTATTGATTTTCTTCGAAATGTCATTGATTTTTGGCTTATATCGAACTCTTTGAGTTGCAGCGGTAAATAATTTTTAATACTTGCAGAGGTACGGTTTCTATCCAAAATATTTTTTATTAAAGCTTTTATTTAATTTTTTTTTTGGCCAAACATTATATCCTCAAATGATAGGAAAAAAAAGTGTTATTAAAGAAAATGAGTTATTGAGAGTCTATTGTAAATTGATATTATATTTCTCGTATCAAAATCAAATTTTATTGGTTGAAACTTAATTACGGAATTAGTGAATCATGTTACCTGGTTTACCATTCCCATTGTTCTGTTTAGTAGGGGATACATTCTTGGGCTCTCCTTTCTCTTCAATTTCGTCATTTACTCCACAGCCAAAAACGAAACTTGATAGAGAATGGAAATGAGCGAGGAGCACTATTGCGTGGACCACTTCCGCTAATGACCAACTGTCTGACCCCTTTGTTAATTTCTGAAATCAATCATAGATGTGAATTATTCTAAAAAACAAAACAAAAAAACTTAATAAATAAAAAAAAAAATTGAACAAAATAATATATAGCAAAGAAGCAAATAAATTGAATATTTAGATCTAATTAATTCTTTTAAAACATTTTTAACTAAAGTTAAGATATTTCAGACTTTGTTAATTGAAATGACTACTAACTTTATAGATTTAATTGTATTACTTTTGATTTAGTGGAGCAAGGGAGAGAGGATCGTATATTTAATTTCAAATTTTAAATGTTGGTTGTAGGGTATTTCAAAATGAGAAAAGAATCAAGGATATCAATAATTATACTTTTATTACACAATAAATTTTGTTTTAATTTTTTTTCTTCCTCTCCTTATTATTTATGATATTGTTGTGACAACTGTAAAGAATCGAATGTCAAAAACACAATTATCATAATCATTTTAATTAAAGTTGCTAGAGAAATTATAAACATAAAGGCACATTTCTCAATGATTCACAATATTGACTTTCAGCTATCACGCGCATTATTCCTCTAGCAACTGTAATAATAACGAAAATGAAAAATGCGTTTTTTCATATTCGATACTTTACAGTTGTCACAAGAATATTATTATAATTTTAGAAAAGAAGTATTTATACTATAACTTAGATGATGTTGCAATTTTTCCCATTTAATTTTAAATAAATTAAAATTATAAAATAACTGCGTATTTGTTCTATTTTATTATATCTACAGAACAATTTACACTTCATATTTTGCGATTCATTACGGTATAAAAATCATTAAATTCTTGAAATATTTAAACTGAAGAAAAAAAGAATTCTAATTTTCGGCCGATACTGAAATTCGATTTCTTAGTTATTTAAAAAGTGAATATTTATATTTTGATTTATTTGTAACATGAGAGTTAGAGGGTATCACATTTGATATTCTTATAATTTTTCCCTTATCAGCTGACCTATTTAATGTTATCTCTGGAACTGTACTCCAACAGTATTTTCGTGTCATAATGTTACTTTCATCATCCGAGTTGTGACATTTATCATCCTTATTAATTTTCTATTTTCAATTTATTATGATAACGAATTGATGGAATTGAAATTCACAATTTTAAGAAATACAATACAGTCCAACCTGTACGTATTAAATACAATTGCATTTTTTTTTTTCAGGGTAGAAAGAAATCACTTTGAGTTTAACAAAAAATAAATTATCACAGACATCTGAGCTGTTATTCTTGAAAGTGGTAAAAGTCAACTTCTGGAAAAAAATGAGTTAATAACTTTAGTAAGATATAGATATCCTCTTTTTATATTTATAATCACAAATTCACTGGAGCACGATTTAAAGATAAAATAATAAAAAGATTTTCAGATATTAAACTGTTAAATATCTCAATATACGACTAATACACAGGCTCTTCTATATATTTTTGTTTTCAAAATACTGTAATTTATTTACTTACTAAATATCGTCGCCACCACATTAAGTAAATAATGTGAAAAGTCGCCTTTTTCGAATTCCTCAGTTTTAATTATTTACCACGAGCATAATAGCAAATTAAAATCGTATAAACACAAATATAGAGCTCAGAGCTAAAAATATTATTCGCAATGGTGAAGTTAAATGTAGAACATAAAGTTCTTTTTTTGTTTCCTGAAAAGTAGCGATATTCACATTCATTACTAAATCGTAGTGACAGCAATTTGTGTAGTAATAATAAATATGTAAGTGGTATGTATACATTTATGGAGCACACATATAGTGATTTTTATTTTTTAGGGTAAAAATAAACTTCTTTTGTCTTTTTTGTAATATACTGTGTTTAAAAATAGTGTTCAATTTTATCTCAGGAAAAAACTTCTTATGGAATGTTAAAAATAAAGATTTAAGTAACATCCAGCAGAAATGCTTACTTTCTGATTGTTTTTTCTATAAGTTCTTTTTTTCTTATTATAATGTATAATTATTTTTACCATTTTGTTCAGTTTATCCAAAGTTCATAGACATAGCAATTACTATATAATAAAGGAGCATATCATAATTTTTATGTTATACCACATTCCCTAATTTTTTCTATCATATGCTTCAGGGTCAAACTTCATCTGTTAGATAGAATACAAAGATAATTTAAAATAGAGAACTAATGCAGAAACAATAGTTAGAAAACATACCTGTATGTGAGTTTTATTTAATAGCCACGGCCTATGGGCTAAAATTTTATTAATTTCATAAAGGTCTCTAAGTTTCTGCGGGATATGAGCCAGCCCTCTTAGCCAGTTCTGGTCGCCACCCTGGAGGATGAACTCCTGTTTTTGGTTATTTATCAGGTAACTACACTGGTGACGACCTGCAGCCTGAAATTATAAACAATTTTGTTAATTTTCCCTTTTATTCAAGGTTTTTCAAATTGAATTATATATTAATTTAAAACTGTTATATCGCAAAGTGATTCAAATCTATTCGATTTTAAAACGTAGAGAATCTTTAAACCAAAACATTGAAATTTTCTAATTCTTTATTAAAATGACACTTCGGCACCGCATAACTATATAAAAATCTAAAATAAACAGCACTTGATTCAATGAAATTAAAATATACCATTCATATAGGAGAATAGTACAATCGGCCATTTTGCAGTTAATAAAACATAGCTAATAAATAAAAATGATAAATTCAAATTACAAATTTTTTAAAATTCTATTATATGAAAAAAATTATCTTATTATTTTACATTATATTGCTATTTGTAAGTTTAACAGAAACTTGAATGTTTTTGATTTTGAAAAGTTCGAAATTTTTTATCAATCTTTTAAATTTCTATTTTTTTTATTTATTTTTTTATGATAATGGGACTTACTCAAACGTAAATGTCCCCATTTACTATAAATAGATTAACAAATCCTGGTTTTTCTATATTCATTGAATTTGTTCTTTATTACCAGAAAACAACTTAATTTTTTTAAAGCCACTATGTAAGAAATGTTATGTTTTATTGCGCTAACACAACAAAGCAGAACTTAAACAAATTACAAAAAGCCTTACCATAATTGCTATAAAATGCCTATAGTCATAAGGAAGTGGGCCATCGCCTCTCAAAATAAAATGTTGCGTCCTAAGGAAGATATCCAGGTAAGTTGGGTGATACCCCATCTCCTGAGTTATGTGATCGAGGCGATTGTTTTGAAGAAAAGCATCGATGAAAAACATGTGTGTCTGGAACATAGAAAAAATTAATTAGTTTACATATTAATAAGTACTAAAGAGGGCTCAATTATTATGAATGAATGAAAAATTTATGTATTTACAAAATACAGCTGCACCAAATGTTAAAATTAATTATTCACTACATAACGGATGGTCTTTCAGGAGTCTTTGGTACTTACACAAATATAAACATTACTTATTAAATTATAACTGAAGCACTAAAGTAAATATTATCTGTATTTTTATTAATATTTCTTTAACAAATATAAATTAATTCAAGTAATAAATCCTTGACCAATTAATAAATCTATTACTTCCTGATCATTAAGCACACCATAACTTAAATATTTACAGACAAAACAACTAAAAATAATTGCATCAACACTACATGAAATGTATTCCCTTCTTTATTCAAATTTCACATGGAACAAATACATTTGATATCTACTAGCTGGTAGGGTTTGATATTAAAAGTAATAATTAGAGTATGCAACATTAATTTAAAAACAAATAATAATAATACTTATAACTTTTTCCTTTTAACTATATTGCTATTCTTATTTATTTTTTTTATACTATGAATTTTATTAACTTGCTCTAATGAGTCTAATAAGATTAATATTGGTATGAAGAATTAAATCTTAAAGACATCATTTGTTCTAATTTCTTCATTTAAATGGGACTTCAACTATATGTGGGTCATTATGAAATCTACAATAATAAATAATTGCGGGTTAAAATTAAATTATATTAATGTGAGTGTATAGATAAGAATATACTTTGTATTTTAATCTAATTTTAGGTTTATATTAAATGTACTAATATTTTTTTTTCTGTTATAACATTTTGATTTGATTTATTAATCAATAATTTGTTATCCAAAATTAATAATATATATATATATATATATATATATATATATATATATATATATATATATATATATATATATATAAGATTCACCTTATTTAAGTAATAATATTTCCTTAAACTAATATCAATTATCAGTTTTTCATCCTGCAAAAGCACAACTAATAAGTTTCACAATAATAAGATTAATTTTATTGGACAAATTAAAATAAGGCAAATTTAGACTTAAGTACAGAAAGTGAAAAATGTTTTCCAGAAAAAACAAAACAAAAATTCTGCTAAACAAACGAATTTGAATGAAATGAAAAAAATTAAGGCATCTGTAGTTTTCAAAATTAAAATGAATTACTCGAATCCGATGGCTATAAACCTGCAAAATAATTTCACTAGTACAGTTATAGAAATGCATGAATAGCAAATTTCGAACACTGGTCGATGCAATCGATAAAAATACTTTTTCGGTTCCGATCGCCAAGTTAGCCAACCCAACAGAACGAAAATTTATATTTACGCAAAATGAAAACTTTTTTATTATTATTCCAGCAGAATCAGGTCGACTCCAAATGAAAAATAAGTAAAAAGATACTTGAAAAATATTAAACAACAAATTAAAGAAACACGGTTTTTTCCTCATAGCATTTCCAAGAAAAGTCTAGTATTTTTAATAACATGAAATAAATAATAATATCATTCATACACTTGTTTAAAAACAATGTCAACTAATAAACTAAAAATTTATTTTCTTCCATTAATTGTTTGTTCTAATTTTACAAACAAATTAAAAATAATCGATAAAATATATTTATCAATACATAGATAAATCCGTTTTGTAGGTTCACGTACAGTCAACTAGTTATTAAAGAAACAATAGGATAAGGTGACCAGACGCCCCCCTACCTTTTGGGTCCTTCCAAATTTTGTCTCATAACGAAAACTGTCCCACATTAGGCCAAATTTAATGTTTGTTAATTATTTACATTTTTACAAAGTCAATATACAATATATAATCGACAATAAAAAATAAGGCATTTTTCTTTTCGCTTGTCCAACAAACTATTGTAAAACATATGGCCAATTTACAATATGAATAAAGCATTATGATCCCACAGGTAACTAATCTAACTTCTAATCTAAAGAAAATTTGTAGTACTTAGGATTGAAAGTTGATCATTCATACTTAATTTAATTGAATTGAGTTAATGATGGTGTTTTTTATAAATTGAAATTTATTGTTTTTACAGAACAAGCTACTAAATAAGGAAATTTATTTTGAGATAAATAGCTTCTTTATGCACTAAGAGTGAATCGATTCTCCAATAAGGGTTAATTTAGTCTTGAATTTAACCTAACCTAACTTCTGACGTAGTTATTACGAGACTAAAATAATGGTTTTCCGCGTCCTCTGGCTCTCTTTAAGTCTCGCAAAATATGTTAATTGATTTTTCAAGAAGATAAAATATTGAAAATGAAACAAAAGGGCGCAATCTCCCTCACAGTTTTTCAGTGTTATATAAAAAAAGATATCCCTGAGTGGGACTTGAAACAAGTCATTGAAAAAGGAAGTAACAAAGCAGTGGAAAGAATGAAGATAAAGAAGACGCCCATTCCACCGACAATAGAAGGAGGTGAGTCAAGAAACAATAGAAGACACCTTCAGGTCGGAGAGGGGATGTGGTCTCGCAGGTCAATAATGAAATCTTCAACTTACACTACGCTAGAAAATTATGGCTTTAAAATGGCTATACCCTTGGAAAAAGTAACAGATGCGTTAGAAAATTAAAAAAAAAAAAAAAAGTTTCTCATTTGTTATATCTTCAACTGAGTTATATAATATTTGGCATAAAGAACATTCGGTTATGTAAATAATGAGACAGGTATACAACTTTTACACACATCACAGCCAGATGCTAGTACACATTAGAATAAATTCTTCCTAATAACTTTATAAAGCATTTTAAATTAAGTCCAACTTTTCGTGGCTATTTGCCTCATCTTCAGGGTTCATATCTAAGTGTTAACAACATATATCAATAAAAAATATTACACAGTTTATATCAATAACAATCAATATTTTATATAACCTCTGTATTGTGGATCATCAATTCTTGTTTCTTTATTTAACCTATCATCCTCTCTGAGCTTTTGTTTTTACCAACATTTAAAATTTGTAATCAATTCTTAATAATTATTTTTTTATTTAGTATTACATTGTAAATAATTATTATTTTAGTCCATTTTTAATTTATTAATTATATCTGATTAGTAATTATTAATATTTTTAGTATCTGCCTTGAAATTAATCTTTTTTTTTTGTTCTTTTGTTTTTTTTTAGTTGCCAAAATTGATTCATATATACTTCTATTTCCAGTATTTTTTCTCTATTTAATATTTTTGTGCTTTTAAAATCAAATTCATGCTTACTTCCAATGCTATATAGTTGGGCTAGTGCAGTTAAATTGATGTTTTTGAGGCTAATGGCCACGAAACGTTGGACATAATGTAAAAAGCTTAATAAGTGAGAATTTTGGTCCACAATTACTTTAAAGTTGAAGTTCATAATATTTTCACAGTTGTATCTATGCTGCTGGATTCTTATACTTAATTTTTTTAAGTTTATCCTTAGAAATTACATTTTATCTTAGAAATTGCATTTTGTCTGTCCATTAAATCTATATTATTTATCATATATATTAAATACGAATTTAATTGATTGTTGTTGCACAAACCGAGCATAATGTTTTAATGTTCATATTCTTCAAAAGCTTCATTGATTTTATCAGTGAGTCCTTATATGTAATTCATTTTAATTTTTAAATTGTTGTTTTTTCAACCGTTACATTTGCATTATTGTTACTATATTTGGTATTATTTTTGCTATTTTTATTGCCGTGTTTATAGAAATCGATAATTGTACTTTGTCTATTAATTATTTTATTATTATAATCATTACTTCAATTGTTTTTACTATTTTTTGTATTATTTATTATTTTTAAACTTATTATTGTTATTAATGAGTTTATCAATGTTATATTTATAGCAAATTTTATTTATCAGTCTTTTTGGGTATAGATTTTCTTTTAATATATTAAAAAAAAAAATTCTTTTTAAGTCATTAATATACTCCTTATCTGCTAATCTGCGAGCTTAACATTCTTAACAGTATTGATTTTATGAATAAAAAGATGGTTTTATAAAAAAATAAGTATTATTATATATGAATCCTAAAGATGAGGCAAATTGCCACGAACCATGGGACTTAATGTAAATAGCTCAATATTACCTTAAAAACTATTAAGATATTTTTCTTATTCTTTGGTAATATACTTATATCTGCAACTGTGCAACGTACCAAAAAAAAATTGATATTAGTTTTTTCCTCGAATTCATACTTAAGGTAGGAATCTTGAATTAAGTTTCGCAATACCAGTGAAGAAGTTGTTTTCAGCAAAAGTTCCTAACGTCTTAAACTGACAGACAAGAATTTAGAAGTATATTTTTTTTTATAAGTAATTATCGATAAGAAAACAATTTAATTTCAACAACTTATAGTATAATTTATTATGATAATAAGCACTACATCTTAACAATGGCTATAATAGCACAGCTTAGTATTAATTCTCTCTCAAGGCCGCTAGCAGAAGCAAACATGCCGGCGTTCCACGCTGTGTATTTTAAAAATGCCGCAGAGAAGGAAGATTAAACAGATTTGGTTAATATAATTTTTATAAAGTTAATACCTTAAAGATTTAACGGTTCGAATCTATTTCTAAAAATTGATAATCCGATTCGACACGATTCAAAAACTATTTCACAATATGATAAGAATCAACGTTCAAATTTCTTGGTACGATTAAGAGTTTATATTATATTTTAATTTACCAGGCAAAAGGTTATGAATATTAAGATTTGTATAACAAAAATTGTTATGAATTGATAATAATTTTAAATAAGAATGAGTTGATAAAATAAAAACCCAGAAAATTATTATAATGTGGTTTATTGTTTCCGAATGAATAGCCATATTTCATTCGAAATAGATTTATAATATATATATATATATATATATATATATATAATTATAATCTAAAAATCGGCTGACATTTTGAGAAGAAAAAAAATGGCGGATGGTAATATCGAGTTCTGAGGATCATCCAGGGATGATCTGAGAATTTGGTTCATATCTCAAAAAAATCAGATCAGTAGCCTCGGAGAAAAGCCATAGATGGCGGACGGACGGTTTTTATTTTGTTCAATTTTTTTTATTTTAAGTATCTTGAAACATAAAAACTCAAATTTTGAAGGGGAGTTAATTTTTGTTGTTGATCGATTACAAAGGTTCAACATTGAAAATATTAACCCAAAATAAGAACAAGCTCTAGAGCCCCGAAAGCCAAGGAGGAATCAATGAATGATTTATTCAAATTTGGGGTATTTTTAAAACATTTTTAATTAAAAACTGTTGATTCATTCCTCGTTGCCTATTTGTTCGTTTATTTGATAGTATGTACATTTATAAATATCAAAAAAATTAATGTAAATTTTTTTTCTTCATAAAGGAGCTTGTTCGTACGGTACCCTGCGCTACCAACTGGGCTAATTTTTTTTCAACAAATAGCTTTTTAATAACATAGATAACATATTTTTTTTATAGCTAGGATTGAGTCCAACTAATAATTGTAAACTAAACTAAAATATTAATCAAACATGTTCTCTCAAAAACTTATAATCAATAACGTAATAACCATACAGATGAATAATTATATTATATTTAAAAAAAAAATCTATTTTTTATTTTAAAAAAGGAATTTAAAATTCCATAAACACCAGAGTTCAGATGAAAGTTTTAATTGACATCAATCCAGATTCGAAAGAAATAAAATAAATAATATTGTTTTATGATTTTAAAAATCCTGTTTGATTTGAGTTTTTCATTGAGTTTAGCTCAGCTTAATTTAAAAAAAAAATAAAAATAAAAAAAACATATTAAAATTAATGATTTCTCGTTAATGAATAATTAGTTGAAAAAGCCTTAGCACGAATCAACTTTTTCCCCCCCTATTCCTTACGAGTAGTTAAGGAATAAAGGGAAGCCGATAACTGGAATAAATAACTGGGAATAATGGGTCTCAAAATATTCTCCACGGTTGATGTAGCACACCTTATTTCCATAATTCGCCCCAAACTGCCTCCCGCTTTGCATCAACTTACCATCCATCATATTTATCCTCAACTAGCTTAGATTAACAAACTAAAGTCCCGACGACTATTTATTTAAATGTGAGACACGACAACCTCTGAAGGCACAAGTTTCATTGAATCTGAAATGTTTTAGTCTTATGGTAGATATACGGCCAAACGAAAATCACTAAATAATTTTTGGGGATCTGACGTAATGTGATTGAAGTAGCTACTCAATAATCCGAACTATAGCTCGCACATGAGAATATGGCGAAGAAATTCTTCCTTATATTAAATTAATATTAATTATTTATAATATTTAATAATTAATATTAAATTGACCTAATAATTGAACTATAAATGATAAGATATTTTAATTTTGCCGTAAATGCGAAAATTATTTGAAAGCAATTTGAATTACAATGAGCATTAATAAATAAATGGGAATTCATAAAATATTTTTTTTTTAAATTATCTTAGGTTCATTTTGCTATAGGCTGAAGGTACTAGGGAGTGAGAGGGCGTTAGTTTCAACTTTGTGCTGCGTCAGTACGCCATCGGGTTGCCATATTCTTGTGGGCGAGCAATAGAACAGAATAAACTGGACGAAAAAATACGGTAATGATCAAAAGAAACATTTTAAGTTATCTTTACTTGTTTATAACTTAAAGATAACTTAAAATCAAAATCAAAATATTGTAATTTATACTTGAGTAAAAATAACGTAATTCACTCCCGATTCCTCAAAAATGAGTTCGTTTATCTACTTTCTTTTTTAAATGTGAATTTTCCAAAAACACCAATGAATACCGTATAAAATTCAGAAAAAGTATTGAATTTCCAATTTCAATAATTCTTTTCGAATATTTCTCTATTAAATTTATATGTCATTTCTGTTTTCTTAAAAAATAACCTACGAATTTTCAAAGAAATTATATCAGTAGTTTGAAAAAAAAAAAAAAAATAACGCACTGAAGAGTATTGGGTTCAATTCTTGACAATGAGATACTGCTGACGAACGGTTTTACAAAGAGGAGATGTGGTCAGCATACACTGAATTATCAGGTTTAAAACCAAGGGTCAGGTGCTAGGTACCCACTTCATATAGGTTGATAGTTACAAATTCATTATCAATCCATGGATGATGGAACAGAAAAATAAATTAAGTTCAGAGTCAAACTCATTGAAATAGCTTTTTTTAACACATAAAGTTACCTAATAATAATAATTATTATTATTTCATTTAAATAATTTTTTTTCTGTTTTGCGATATTTATTATTGATTTGAGATATTTAAAAAAACACGGCAAGTTATTACACTGGTTAATTATTTCCAAATAATATATATATATTTTAAAACTTTTTTATAATAATTTCAAAACATTTTATATTCCTCCTCTATCTTTATAAATGACTGAAATATGGATCGATCTCTAACCGTCCGCCATTTCGGGACAAAACGGGTGATGGTAATATCGAGTTCCGAGGATCATTCAGGGATGATCAGTGACAGGTGCAAAATTAAAAAATATCGCTCCAGTGGCCTAGGAGAAATGCCGCGGACGGCGGACGGATGGATTTTCTTTTTATTAATTTTTTTACATATATTGAAACATTTGATGGAAGTTTAACAATTTTTTTAGTTGATTACAAAGACTCATTATTGTAAATAAAATAAAAAAATTTTTTATAGCTTTATTTTTTTTATCCACATCTGTCACTCGTATTACATCATACAAAAATAAAATAAAAAAGTTGAATGTGTTTTTCAAATGTGAGTTAAAAATATATTGTTTATAATTTTTGAAAAAAATACTTATTACTTATTTTTAGAAAAAATAATTAGAACTTTTACAGATTTGTTTTTAGATTTATTTTTCTATTCACACCAGTTAAAAATGTTATACAGATATCATTTTCGATTTTATAGGAGAGGCTTTAAATTAGCGTATATGGTGTATAATTTTTGTCTCATTGAGTGAAATGATTCCAATAAAAATTTAATATCAGCTGAACACATTTCGGAAGCATGGCGCCTTTTATAAATAATCTAACTGAAAGAAATACGAGAAGCATAAAATACAAAACATGTGTATTATAAATTATTATCAAGAAAGCTGTCTAGACAGGCAAGTGTAGAACTGGCTCTACGCTGGACGCTGCGCAGATATAGCCTTTCTCATTTATATGCGGATAAACAAGGTCCTCAGGAGTGGAATGTAAAAATAGAAAGGATAAAGGATACACAAGGACCCCAAGGAGTCCATCTGGGTCAGGGGTTAGCGATTGTCCTGTCAGACATTAAGGGCTGCGCTCAAGGAAAAGAAGGTCCTTTTATATTTGACCCAGGGAAGGAGGAGTAATGTATTCTTAACTATCCTAGATATGGCTATGATTAATGTCAAACTTTTCATGTTAGCGATTAACGAAAGCGAACGGGTTCCTTAGTATACAACATGCGTGGAAAGCGTTTATTATTTTAAAAGTAATACGAAATAAAATGAAAAATAACTGTATTTCGGTATATGTTGTCCTCTTGGAATAAAAGGCATATTACACGGTCAATAATAATGTCATTGTCCTAAAATATTGACAGTATTACTGATCGTGTAAGGACAATACTGATGGAATGATGACGAAATGAAGAATATCCAATATGTTGGAGAACGCTTCAGTAGCAGGCGATATTGACAGTATTGCTGATTCTGTATTGCCTTCCACATCATGGCGTCAGTATCCAGTGAGCTGGAGAAGAACAACACTTTGACTTATGATTGCTGGTGACATTATCGCGGAAATGTTCATGACTGTATTTTGTATTTTACTGACAGTATTATTGACTGTGTAAGGTGCCTTTACCACTGTTGCATATACTAACCATTTAAAATTTGCCTGGATCTATTAAAAATTTTGTCTCTGACATGTTAATTATAAATAATTGTACAAAAGGATTACACCAATTAATGTGAGGGATCCAAAAACCCTTAGGGCCTTTGTACACTTACCCGATTTTTGCCCGTCGACCATTACCATAACTATTATTAAAAACCGGCTGCAAAACCGGATAAGTGTGCAAAGGGTCTTATTCTAGTTAAAGCAAAATCCTTATGCGGTATTTCGAGATCCATCTGCAAACAGAAAGGCAGAAATTGCTTGTAATGGAGCATGGTATTAACAGGAATAAAAATATTGTTGATAGTCGAAAATAAGAAATCATGGGAATTGAATTGAAAAGCTCAGCTCAGAACTTTGTTTAAAACAACAGGTATATTATTATAAGTTTATAATCATAACAAGTTTATTGATAGTTTTAAATAAAAAAAAAAAACATAGGAAAAGACAATTCATTCTCTATTCTATCATCTTTAGTATAGCTCTGAGGTTGGGAGACTCTCCTATGGCACACCCAGCCTCTATAAAGGGGGTAGTAGGTACTTCAATGTCAGTTAATTATAATACTATGATAAAAAACTCGGTGGTTGGTGTGAATGCTGGCATCATTATTATATGTGTGTGTGTGTGTGTGTATATATATATAAATATGTTAACATTCAAACGTTCCTTTCTTGCCCGCTCCACTATCCTCAATTCCCTCCCTTCTAGTATCCGATCTAGTGTGCTTCTTCAGTATCCTCATTCAAACTCCACCTTTTCCAACATCTCATCACTTCTCAAAATGATGTTGTATAAGCAAAAAATAAAAAGAAAAAATTTAGTTTAAGGTAAACAATGTGATCAAAAGTTTATGATGTTTAAGTGGACATTTATTTATAATTTCCATTTTTCTCGCCATTTTACTTTTTTTTTCTTCTTTTTCATTTGTTTTTTAATACTTGTATATTTTTGTTAAGTGAAGAACTCATTTTTTGTTTACTTATTTTAATTACTATTGATGTAAAAACTTATCTACTTTTATTATTGTAGTTTTTTGGCCAGATTTGGTTTACTTTATATTTCTTCATTTTTGTTATTCTGTCATTTTTGTCCTTTTAGTCCCAGAATACATCTCTATCTATATATATATATATATATATATATATATATATATATATATATATATATATATATATACACACATATACATGTTCAAGATAACATAAATAAATATATACATATATTCATGGAATTTATATTTGGAATTATTGAATGGCGGATTAGTAACATACAGCTTCGAAATTAACATTCACAATCCATTGATTGTTCTCAAAGTTAGAATAAAAAAAAAAAAAATATTCTATCGAGGACAGAAGAGACTCAATGTGACCTCTACGAGGATTGACCTTGAAGTGGATATGTGTGTGTATCGGTTCGGCCTTGGGCATCCATCATGAGGGAGTCAGCATTTATAGGGAACCATCCCAAGACCGAATCCAAATTACATTATTATCGATTATAATGCAATATATGTTTTTAACTAATTTTGGGGTCATTAGGTTATTTTTAAATACTATTCAGAATAAAAAAAGTAGGTCTATCAAGTACATTTTTTAATTAGATCTGAGTGTAAAAACAACAACAAATATTGCAGTGGCATTTCAAGTTGGTTTAGCATATCCAGACACCAGTTTTATATCCCCGTTATGCAACGCCAAGTTGTTAGAAAACACGATTTCTAAAAATAAATGACAAATCTTGATAAATACATCAAAATCATTTCGGTATCGAGTATTAAAATAATTCAATAAGCAGTAAAATTAAAATTAATCGATAAAAACTCTAGAATAGTTAAACAAAGCATCTTAATTAAGTATTGGTGGGGAGAGATCGTAATAAAATTAAAGTCCCAATAAATGGTGAGGTCATCGGCCTCTTTGACTTTTGACTCGTTCAATAGCGTGACTCGTAGAGAACTAGCTAATGCGCGGCAATTTAGGATACACATGAATATTAAAGCACACTCGATTCAATTCAATTGAAGCACATAGGGAAAACAGCAATTTGGCTTCATGAAAAAAAAATTTTGGGGGGAAAAAACCATCTATCAAAATCGTCCAAAAGTAAACTCTAACAGAAATATTAGATCTAGAGGCTTCAGGAATCTAAACTGTATTCTAATTAAGCTAAACAACGCCGAATTGCGTGACCTGAACCCGGTAAATATAAAATTTTGATTGGTTGGATAACAACTGAATCATTAAAGGGATAATTAACGAAGAACCAAAACGCAAATGGGAGGATTGAATTAGGTCTGACCAGGGGTGAATTGAGAAGTAGTTTTTGGAGGGGAGACTATCAGGTTAACCAAAGAATTTGGGATACTTGGTACTATGGCTTTTTTTTTTTGTATTTTTTAATGTTTTACATCGAAATAGTACCAAAATATGAAAAAGTAGAATTTCATAAGAGAACCCTTGGAGGTTCGCCTATTTAAATTTATCGCTGTCCCTAACTCACTTTTAAACTTTAAGTCGGACATTTTCTTAGCCAATACTTCCTACATTTTTGTTTTTTAAAAAAAGTTAATCTTATTTTTTCGATCATTTATATTGGAAACGTGTATTAAAAACTAAACTAAAATGTTATTGCGGTAAATATTGAGACTAAAAATCTGACATTTTTCCTCAAAGAAATATACATGAAAGACAGCTCTCCAAGCCAATAAAAGAAAAAGAAAATGTTCGCATTGTGGCACTCTTCTTCCAAGGCCAACGCTATATTCTTTCTTTGATACACCAAGCATTTTTAATTTGCAGCGCATATTTATAAGGGAATATGGGAAGGATGATATGCAGAAATATGTGACTGTGCTGTCTTATCCTGCGTCGAGGAGGGATCGACAAGTTAACTCAGTAATTAATAACCCAACGATTCAGTTTGAATAAATTTAAAACTATTTTTGTGCTTGATTAGGATTCTATTTTTAAGAATCCAGCGAGCGACTTAACCAGTGAATCATACAAATAAGTTTTCAGTTTTCATCAGGTTAAAAAAATCTGGTGCGGTGCGCGCATCACACAACTTTCGCTTACCGCCCTATAATAATTATCTTTTTAATATAATTTTAAGGAGTTCGCATAAACACTACTCGAAATAAACTCAGCAGAATGCACTTCTTCAGGTCTTTTCTCAAAATAGTATAATAAATTAGTTTTTAAATAACTTTAGTATTACAATTCTGTACACTAAATATTTTAGGTTTGTCAAGTTGAAAATATATTTCAAAAGTTTCGGTTTAGTTTCCGTGAAAATTCCATTTAGTTTCCATGGAATCATTTTGTTTCCATTAAATAATATAAAAATAGAAATAATTAAGTTAATTTCTACTTTTATGTTATTATAAAACATTTTTACAGAGCGTTTTATTAACAACAGGTTGGCGGTTTGGTGGGAGGAGGTTCGGTCGCATTCGTCTCCTTCCGGAAGCGCTCGGTTTTTCCTCTAAGGTCTAGTAGTCCTTATGGCATACGCTGTATCTTTTCTAATACAGGCCCGATTTAAATAATTGTTTTTTGTTTTTAAGAGAATTTAATTACCTTTCATATGATTTCATACAAAATTTACCATAAAATGCTCACTTTTTGAGTTATGCGCAAATAAAATTTTCTTTTCGTTATAACTTTTTCACCTGCATTTTCTCGTTGATATACTGAATACATGAAAAGTTAAAGAGCTTTAAGGAGAAGATATAAGTTGTATAAGGAGAAGGTATAATATTGGGCAAGTTTCATCAAAATCGTTTGAGCCGTTTAGGATAAAATTGTAAAATCCATGATATAAATACTACTTCCGGCTAGTCCGATGCTATTACGCTGTACCTTTGCTATTACTGGTCCGATTTTGATGATTTTTTTAAAGATATTTTAATTTACTTTCATACACGTCAAGACATAATTTACCATAAAATGCATACTTTTTAAGTTATGCGCAAATAAAATGTTCTTTTCATTATAACTTTTTTCCCAGCATTTCCTCGGTGAGATACTACATATATGAAAAGTTAAAGGCCTTTATGAAGAATAATTTAGACAAGTTTTATCAAAATCGTTAAAGCTGTTTTCGAGAAAATTGTAAAAAAAAGTTTAAAATCGATCATATAAAGTGGCACTTCTGGTTGGTCGATCTTGACGAAAAATTTGCTGTAACATCACATGCATGTGCCTATCTTAAATACGCAATTTCAGTATCGTGCAACTTTTCGTTTTTGAGATAGACTGTTCACATACACACATACTCACAGAAACAGACACAAGGACACACAGACTGGTCTGCGAGACTTGTTTGTTTGGACTCAGGGGACCTTAAAACGTGTAATTCCGTTGAAAACTCGAATTCGAAAATTTTCTCGATCGCAATACTTTCCCTTATATATACTTCGTATATAGGTAAGGGAAAGTAAAAAGAGAAGAAGTTTAACACACTTATTTTATTTAAATTAACAAAAAAATGTAATTATAATTGGGAATTATATAATTTGTCGATTGCAGTAGGCATAGACTAGATAATTAATTAATTTCATTAATTCTATGGAGTTTGGGCAAAGGAGTACAATTAATTTTTTTTTTTGCGACAATGGGTTTAAGTTGTATTTTGTTCTTTATAATGAAATTTACCTTTGCTAAAAAGAAAGAAATTTTCCCTTGTGGGTTCGCCAATGGTTTGGCCTCGTAGATATGTTCCAGATTCAATGGAGCCGTTTAGGCAGAAATCGTTAGAATAATCGGCATCGAACCTCCTTGTTTGGTTGGGCCTTGTTACTACAAGATATTATTATTTGATACTTGAACAAAATTTAATTTAAATTGCTTAGATAATTATCAACATAGCAACTACATAGATAGCAAATCAACCATCCACTGACAGGCACCAGCATTCCTTCCGTTCAACATGTACCAAATTGAACTGTCTTTGAGCGATGTACTAGCTCTGTTAGGTTATTTTTCTTTTTAGGCTGCTGGTGCCTTTTAGATATGTGTGGTATTTGGTCTGCATTTATGTTATCTTATCTTTTACTGTGCTGATGATGTTGACTGGATATTCATTTGTTGGTATTACGGATACTTGAGGCTTTGTTTTGGAATTGCCCAACAAAGCCCTAATAATAATTTTTGTTTTGTGCTTAAATTTTTGGTCTCATTAATTAGTTCTTAACGGTTTTCGTAAAGGAATCCACCAAAAGTATTGATATCTTCTATACATTTAATATTCCTTAGTTATATTCTGCTCATTTTATATTGTTTTGAAGGTTCATATCCAATTCGGGAAATTACTATTTAAAAATAAAAAAAAGTTATAAATGAAGGTTTACTTGTTTTGTTGAAAAGAGTTGGAAGACAGAGGGAAACCGGTCGTCCCTGAGGTGAGCAGTTGACGACTACCGGTTGGTCCCGGGTTCTGGTTTGGAAATGTTCTCACCAGGTCCGGATATCGGGATGTTTACTCTCTTCACAGTTTGG
Source organism: Rhaphigaster nebulosa (assembly GCA_948150685.1). Classification (NCBI taxonomy): domain Eukaryota; kingdom Metazoa; phylum Arthropoda; class Insecta; order Hemiptera; family Pentatomidae; genus Rhaphigaster; species Rhaphigaster nebulosa. The sequence continues at coordinate 25,483,764 of OX411312.1, forward strand.
CGCCTTCCCAAATCTCCCTTGGAGCCAAACTTCCAGCTCCTAAAGTCTATCTATAGCTGCCTCTTTAACAAACTATTCCAAAACCTTTCTTACCCACTTTTTTTTTTTTTTTCGTTCTCCTTCTCCTCGAACCTGGCCTTCCACGCGCGAGTAGATCGCAGTTCGTTACCATCGGATTTGCAATTTCCCATGCCACTGCCTCTTGCATAATGGGTGCCATTTGACCTATAGAGGGCTCGTTTACGTTTCCGTTAGCTTTTAAACATGAGCTGGCCCATGTTTATTAATGGATCGAAATTAAAAAGAAATAAAACTACGAAAATAAAATGGAATTCCTGATTGCGACACGGGAAGGTGACTAATCAATCTTCAATAGGCAAAAAAACCAAGTGGATTCCCCACTGACCATAATAAACGAAATTTAAATAATTACTCTAAAAACCAAAACAAATTACACTCACAAATACTTTTACACCTTCGTGTTTAGTAATGGCGAACAGATATCGATGCATTTTTAAACGCTTTTATTTAATTTTAATGTTGCCAATCAAATCTTGTAACCGAACATTAGCATCTTTCGATTATCATATCAAACTGAAATTAGATAAAAATACATAAAACCAATGACAAGCTCCAAAAAATAAATAAAATAAAAAAATTCAGACCAGCCATTTATGGAAAATCAGAAATATCACTTTTGAAAATTAAAGTTTTTGCTGCCCATTTCTCATTGATATCTTCAGGAACCAAGAAAGTGGGTTTAACATGCAGTCGAAGATGGTTTGCATTTCTTCCACATCCAAATATGAGAATTTTCCAAAGTATTTTTGTAGAAAATATACAACATTAATATAAAATCCTCCACATTTTACGATCAAATTATTGTTTAATCAGCTTATTCTTCTTCTTATAGATTCCATGTTTAGCTTCAACGACCCAACGTACTTTAGTTGAAAGGCAGCAAGCATCGGACTTCGTAGTTTGTTTGTGTTTACTTCTCAAAGCAGGGTATTAGGACTTTATAGTTCAAAAGTTTCAAATCTTCTACATACCTCGATCCTCGACCAAGAAAGTTTTTTGTGTTAATAAATTGTGTTAAACTTCAAGACATGAACAATTTCTTTTTAAAAATTTCAACCTACACACCATTTCAGAATATCTAAAAAAAATTGAAGGTATCAATATGGCTAAGGTAAAAATACCTTTTGACTTTGGTTTATACTGGCCAATATTAATTTTAATATAATTTTTTTTTTCCTGCGAATACAGCAATTGAATGCACCTGTATAAATGTTGGAGCGAGACCAAAAATTAGAGTCGATAGATAGTTCATGATGTCCATGGCATTAGGTAACATTGTGAATTATTTCTGACGTACAGTGCCTATAAAAAAAAAATTAAGAAAAAATGGTTGGAGAATTGTAGGGCACGAGGATTCTGAACCTGCGGTAATAGGAATTTCTTGTAAGAGTATACATGTGACATAAGTCGGTAGGCATTTATTTTCATCTATATCCTCAAAGAAGAATTAAATGGACATGGATATGGTCGAAACTACGAATTAAAATATTTTTGTAAATTATAACTTTAATGTTTCTTGACAGTGGAAGAACAAAAGTGACTACTTTTCCATGACAGTAAATGCGAGTAATTTTGCGAACAAAAAAGAACAAGCCTTCATCCTTGCTTTTTTTTTCTCACGAATTTCTTTCATTTCAGATAGTCTTGAACCAGAATACTTCAACTTCTCCAGGAAATCAGATGTACCGCCCCTAAAAAGTCTATCCTCAAAATCATTGCCGTTTCTGTTCCTAACCATATATTTTACTTCATTCGTATTTATTACCAGACCAAACTATAATAAATTGAAAATAACAAATATAAATAGCAATCAGGTCATAAAGACTATAGTTGACCTACGACTGAGCTGTTGTAACATTTTCCGAACCGGTTTGCCCTAAAATATACACTAATAATCCCATAGAAGAAAGCTGTCCTAAAAAGAAATCCTAGTTTTAGATCAGATTTTGTAAAACCCGCTCTCATAAATATGATTAACGATTATGACAGAATGAAACTCTAAACGCTATTTCTCTAGTCCCTAACCATCCTGATAGAACACAAACAACTTATGCAATCATCCATTTAACTTCTCGGGAAAACAACTTCTCGAACTTGTTTGAAAAAAAAAAACAAAAAAAAAACAAGGTTGCGATTACAACTAATCTAGAGGAAAGTTTTCAATATTTTTTCGTCCTAATCGGAAACTTCATAAAAGATTTAAAAAAAATGATTTTGTAGCATGACAGTCTTCGACATACCCAAACAGACGAACTTCATTATTTCTATTACGCGGTTCAATTCCGGGGGTAGGGGGAGGGGGGGAGAATAGAATTCTTTTGTATTTTGAAACAGTTTCTTTTTTAAATATATATTACAATTTTCTACCGCACAATAGTTCAGAAAGTCATAATACGTCCTGTAGCCTTATGAAGCTCTATAGTATATATATATATATATATATATATATATATATATATATATATATATGATGATAATGATAACAACAGAAATTACAAGTAAGATATAAAAAGTATGCCGCCATATATTGTAAAAATTGAAAGTGAAAAATTAAAAATATATGGAGTCATCTTTTTCTTTTTATACTTCATACTTGTAATTTCTGTTATTATCATTTTTTACTGTTACTTGTAATGCCTCTGTCGTTTTCAATGTTGTTGTTTTGTTTTTTCTTTTAGCCCTGATGGCCTAAAACTTAGGCCGAAACGTTGGCACAAAATAAACAAGTATTACTTATTAAAGTGCTAGTTTTTGACAGCACCCACCGACCAACTTCTTCCTTAAATTATACATTCATCTTCAGTTCTGAAAACACACACAAATTCAAAAATAAGCTATTCAAAATACAGTTTGGTATATGTATATATATATATATATATATATATATATATATATATATATATATATATATATATACACACACACACACACACACACACACACACACACATGTTTATATACCAAACTGTATTTTGAATTGCTTATTTTTTAATTTTTGTGTGTTTTTAAAACTGAAGATACATTTGAAACTAGTTTTCCATAAAAACAAAATTATAGAAGTGGCAAATAAGTTACTGGTACTGCCTCTGTCGTTTTCAATGTTGTTATTTTATATTGTTATTATTTCTTTATATATTTTTATTTTCTTTTAGCTCTGATGGCCTAGAACTTAGGCCGAAACGTTGTAACAAACTAAATAAGTATTACTTATTAAAGTGTTGATTTTTGACCGCACCCCCTGACCAACTTCTTCCTTAAGTATATCTACAGTCAACCAAAACTCACTTCAATATGAATGTAGAACATTTGAAACTAGTTTTAAATAAAAACAAAATTATAGAAATGGCAAATAATTTACCAATCCCTATTGATGGATAACTTTGAGATAAAATTTTAAATAGAAATAGTATTTAAATTGTTTTATCAGTTTGTCCTTTCAGATCTTTCTGTTTGGTGGCTGTTCCTACTATTATTGTTCCTAGAGCTCAAGATTATTGTTTCTAGAATAATCTTCAACGATTATTCTCAGGTTGGCTATTTTTTTTTTTTTTTTTTTTTATTTTTTTTTTTTTAGCTTGTCACTTTCGTTGATCCTACTTCCTCCTCCTATTGATGGACCAGAAGTGGCACACCCAGCCCCAAGTCAGGAGCCTTCTTGGCGGGAGGCAGATCGCAGCTGTTGGAGCAGCTGGCGAGGAAACAGCTGACTGTCAGCTGATAGGAGGGCAATTTGTCGTAATGAGGAGCACTGCCCTTCCTCCTTCCGCCAATCCCATTCATGCCTCTTCCGCACGGGGAATGCACCTAACCGCTCCGGGTACGGTAGCATTTAACCGTTCCGCGCTCTTATAATTGGTCGTTAATTAGTGATAAAGCCTATAATAACCAGCTAGCTATAATAGCATATAATATAATCCACTGTCGCAGAACGTAGAGAAGCTTACGGACAGTTGGCAAGCAACGGCAAGGTTAGAACAAGGTCTTGGACCCTCTGACCAGGAAGGCGAGAGTCGTCCAAGAACATGGAATTCCGTTGCAGAAAAGCGGCGATTATCTAAGTTTCAAATCACTCAATAAATACGAATAATTTAAACAATTTCCGTGCCTCCCTTCGAGTACACTCATAAGTTTACCTCCTCCCTCCTCCTATTTTTTATAGACAGAGTAAACACTAAACTAATTGCTAATCAAAAGACGAGGTTCGGTCAGATATGTATCACACAGTGAGGCATACTGTTTTAATGTGTGCCGACGTTTCGGCCAAAGTTGTAGGACTTCATTAAGGCTAAGCATGACAAGATGCAAGAATAGCAGAAAAGAGAAGAATATATGAGGATGTGAACTACGGAGCTCTTTACTTCCATTTTTTATTAAAATCGAGACAGCAATGGTTGTTATTACTCACATGTATTTAATTTCAAAATGAAGAGTCTAAATTGATCCCTTCCTTTCTTTTTTTTACGATTAAAAATCAATAGTTGTAGTAAAACACTTCATCCAGCAACCGACGGACTGGAAAACAATAATCTGAGTAGTTTTCCAATCCGTCGGCTGTGTGAAAAATGGAAGTAAGGAGTTATACGAATAAAACTATGAGAACAATTACGCAAATACATCAATATGAGGATGAATTCATTATAATATTCTCAAGAAATGCTTCAATAATTACACTGGATTATCTCCTGTCATGATTTGAAGAGATAATAATTTTAAAATTTCACTAAGCTATTAGTCTCTAAAGAAGTCAAACAGGCTAGGCAAAGAAAAAAAAAAGATGAATCCATGATACAGCTTTATACACGTCAACATTTATCACCCCACTGCGATAACGTATCTGGAAGGGGTTTAAAAAAAAAAAAAATTTCCTTATGAAATTTTCACTCTTATCTCTCTTAAGGTTTTAACCGCAGATAAGCTGTTTACGTAATATGAAGTCAATATAAACTTGGTTCCTGGATTTTAATTTTTTTTTTATTACTTAACTGGCAACGAAACCAGAAAAACAATTTGAAATATGTAAATAATAATAATAATAAAAAAGATTTTTATAAATTTGCAGTAAAAAGGTCTATGGGCGTAACCCCCCAAAAAATCTATAATTTCTTTGTTGAAAACGGTTCCTCTGTATTTCCTCCGTTCAATGCCAAATGGGCACAAATTTTGGGTGTTAGCCCACAATGTTTCTTATAAATAAAAACATTAATATTAGTTCTTGCAAATTCCAGGAAAAATATTAAAATATCCGTTGTCTCTTGTAAGGTTTTCATTTAATTGACATTTTTACATTGATATAACTAAAAAAACTTGAAGATATTCATAATGCCAAGTCCTACAATAATAGATTATAGCTGAAATATATATTTCATTTTATTGGGCCCAAACTTTTTCTGGTAAAAAGTTCTCAAGAACGTCTTAGAAATAGGATATGGAAGCAACGATGAACATATTTTTAAAGAATCACATTTTTCGATTCGAGAGAAGGTAAAAGGGACAAATTCTTCCTTTCCCTTAGAAATAATTACTATTGAAAAAAATTTATCGAAAGGTCATATCTTCACTAAAATACGCAATTAAAAGTATCAAAATGGCGGTGGTGGGACAAAAATGTTGAGACTTCCAAAAGGCACTTCTTAAACACCAATTCGATTTGCCTATAAATTTTCAAACCTCTTATTCAATTTGTAAGGTCTGTAGAGGTGCGAAAAAACTTAAAAAACCACGATAGTTCAGGTATATATACCGACATTTTTATTGAAATTTACCCCCACTTTGTTAGTACTGTTTTGCCAAGAAAACAACCCTATTTACCGAATTTCTGCTCATCTGATCCTAAAGGGGCCGATGGAAATACTCAAATTTATATATATCCGTAAAATATATATCCCTATATATATATATATATATATATATATATATATATATATATATATATATATATATATATATATATATATATAGTGTCCCAAAAAAAGGATAATCCCGAGGGTTTCACATAAAATATAACGCTGAACAAAAAATTCCCATGAGCATGGGCCAGAAAATGAAGTCTTGACTAGTTTTCAGGCCAAAAACATGAAAAAAGATCGTTATTTTTACACCTTTTGGCGATTAATGGAGAAAAGGCTCCTTGCATAAAAAAAACGGATCGTAACGAACGTGATAAATCTGGATTCGAATGAGGCCAACCAATAGCAGCTCGATAGACCAAACACACGATCTTTGCTGAATTTACATGATTTTAAAAATGACTGGCGAATGTCGAATTCAAAACAAACTTATTATTAGCAAAATTGGATTTAAGTTGTTTTAAACAAAAATAAAAACGTTCTAAAAACCGACAGATTCGGAACCAAATTTGTTCAGAAAGTTAAAACGGAGTTTAATAACGACGCAGAACTCAGTTTTGAAAATCATGTCAACTCCGACAATTCACCGAAGATCGTGTGTCTGACCCCCTATTGTTCTCATTAGAGGCCAAATATAATTCTCTATCGTGTTAGTTTCGATCCGTTATTAGATGCAAGGAGTCGTCACTTCATTAATTATCAAAAATTGTCGAAAAATGTATTATTTTTTTTCATGTTTTTTATTTGAAAACTGGTCAAGCCTTCATTTTCTGACACACCTTTATAGGAACTTTTTTGTTCAGCGTTTGATTTTCTATAAAATCTCCAAGGGTTATCCTTTCTGAAGGAGAGGGAGGGGGACACCCTGTATATCCAAGAAAACTCCATAATCATATTCTAGGAGTTACGAAACGGTTTTAAAATGTTTTCCGCCTCCCCCACCTCTCTCTGATGACTATCGATACAGTGAAATAGTCTATTATTTTCTAATAAAATAATAATTCTATTTTGTAATAAAAATAATAAAACTGTAAAAAAAAAAGTAAAGGCCGCGCTATAATTTAGAGTAAATTTAAAATAATAATATAATTTAAAATAAAATAATTTAGAGTCTGTTCATATAATCTTAGAGCCAAGCAGTGAAAACGTAATTTCTCTTATAATAGGTCAAGTAATGATGCTTTCACTCGCCCTACAAAAGGTTAACGCACTAGGCCCACAGAGTCAAGAGGTTAGAAAATCTAGCTTCAGGCTAGCAACTATTTAAATAGCTTTGAATCAAAATTAAAAAAAAAAAAACATACATTATATCAAACAAATAAATTTGACAAAATTTTAAAAAATACATGTTTTAAAACTTGGCGAACAAAATCTGTGAAAGACATCATGGGAAGAATGAAAAAACATAAGCTTCTCAAACTGCAGTAAATAACTAATCAGTCAACGTTTCGCCAATTCAGTCATCGTTAGGAGCAAACAAGATAAGGAATTGCATATAATACGAGTAGTTTTGAAAGAATAGCTTTGTTTGACTTCATTCGCGAACGATAGTTTTATCTTTTACAAATACACTTTATACATATATACATACACTTTATACGAAATACTATTATATACTCGTACATTGTTTTAAAAAATAATTACGTTAAAAGCAATAAATACGTTTACCAATCATAATTGTTGCTATTTTGAAGTAGACCATCCATTTTATTAAATTTACTTATATAGTTGAATTTTTTTTTCAAGAAATATCGTAATTTATTTATTTTTTTAAATATAATGCTATAATAAGAAGCGATAAAAAAAAAAAATAACAGTGACCTAGATCCCTAATTATACAGATGAGCGAAGTTAAGTAATCCTCATGAATTGTAGCAACAGATGGAACAGGTGAGCGCATATTAAATAACGCTGTAATAATTTTTTTGTGGCGTCAATTAACATTACAATTAACAGGCGGGGTACAAGTTACAACGGATAGGAGAGGTCAGTTGTGTAAAGGACGGTAAAAATTTAATGGTTAATGGCGGTTATAGATAATACTCTAATTACAATCGGAAACAGGTCCCAGGCTAAGTAGACTTAATTTGATAAAATTATTTTTTTTTATTTATTATCCATCATAAAATTGAGAAATACTAATTAAATATATATATATATATATATATATATATATATATATATATATATATATATATATTATATGGCTTATATATAAGTAACTATTTTATGGTCAAACAATTTTTTTTGTTGTTCGATTACAAAAGTTCATTATTCAAAATAAGAAAACCAAAAAAGAAGTATGAATATGGAAGTTACAAAAAAATCTGAAATTTTATAAAAAAAACAAACAGATTATTTATAATTTTTTAATATAAATCATAATGTGCTGGTACATTTTAAAAGATTTCAATCGTGCGAAATGAAAGATTTTTTTTTCGTAATGTCTGGATAAAATCAACATATTAATTGGTAATATCAAATTATCGCACTATGGTTTATTTTTTTTCAAATAATTATACATCCAAAAAAAAATTATTTGAATAGAACATATATATATATATATATATATATATATATATATATATATATATATATATATATAATTATTTTTTATCCTTCAGTATAATAATTGCAAAATGTTTCCAAAACGGCTTAGACATGTACGTATGAAATCTCTAATCAGTAATGGCAATTTCGAGGATCATCCTAGGGTGACTTTTGACTGGTGCCAAACTGACGGATTTTTTTTTTATTCGATTTTTGGATTGTACCTATGTTAAAACGTATTTTTAGGAAGGGAGGGGAGAATGAATTATTTTTTCCTTGGTCGATTGCAAAGGTTCATTATTTAAACCAATAAAAAAAAAGTACTGAACATGTTTTTTATTAAATTTAAATTTTATATTTTCAAATTCTTGAATGTAAACTAAAATGTCGAATTTGTGCTTGGCTATAAAAGAACTCGGATGTTCGTTATTTTCTGCAGAATATACTATCTTGTTCCTGCTAGATAAAATATCTTACAGATAATACATTTGCAGTATTTGAATAAATATTATATTGTAAATATATTAATGTTATGATAATAAATATTTCAGCCGTTACAGCGCCATGGAAATGCAAGATAAAACTGGATAATAAATTCAAATTAAAAAACAAAACAAAAAAAAAAAACACACTTCTGACTCAGCATTATAAATGTAAATTCTCTTCTATTTATCGTGCGCTTAGTGAGTCATTAGAAAAACAAAAAAATAGGTCAGTGTCTGATGTGACCAAGGATCTGAAATAATATATCTAGTTTCTACTCCGTTAAAATTTAAATTGAATTTTGAATTTACCTTGATCTAGATAATGTAACAATTCGGAAAGATCTTTTTCAACGAAAAGTTGAACTATCAAGCCAATGTAACAAAAAAAGTAAGTAAATAAATCTGTAGCTACCGAGATGAGAATCATTCTTTATTTATAACAAAAATATTGATAATGAAAAAGATACTGACATTATCGATTATCGATTGAATATATTTCTAATCGGATTCAATAACTAAATTTCAAACTTTTTTTTTTATAAATAAATCTATTTATACAGGCAAACAAAAAAAAAATTTTAGAAAACTTTTTTAACTTTAATAGTTGATCTTTATAAATTTTTATGTGCTGAATCTAAATGTGGCCTTAGTTTTTTTGTATCACCCATAGTTTTTCGTAGGTTTCAGGCTCATCAAACATCCTAACTTTTTAAACTTCTGTAACATGTTAGCTACAATAGAAACATACTCTGGTTCTTTTTCATTTCCCAAGAACTTTGTAACGACTTGTTTGAACGATACCCATGCTTCTTTCTCATTTAAGGTCATTGTGGATTCAAAGTTAATATCAAACATCATTTTTCTAATGTCAGGTCCGACAAAGACGCCTTCTTTTAGTTTAGCTTCTGAAAGGCGTGGAAACTTTTGGCAGAGATACTTGAAACATGGTCGATCTTTAGGCAAAGTCTTTACAAATTGTTTCATGAGGCCTAACTTAAGGCCTGATTGTTTCATGAGGCCTAAGACTGAAAGCTGTTCAATTTTTTTAAAATCGCTTAATTTAATAAATTTAACTATAAAATGTGGGTGATACAGCTTTTTTAATATCATATTTGGATTCAACACCCTAAAAGCTATAGGAATAAGGTATTTTCAGTACAAAAGTTTTTTCATCGTTGGCCTGTGAAGCTGTTCAATTCTTTAAAAATCGCTTAATTTAATAAATTTAACAATAAAATGTGAAGAAATTGTGGGCGATACAGCTTTTTTAATATCATATTTGGATTCAGCACCCTAAAAACTATAGGAATAAGGTATTTTCAGTACAAAAGTTTTTTCATCGTTGGCCCGTGTTATTGTTAATTAAGCACTCATAGTAAGATGATGAGGGAATTACATTGAAAAAGTCGAACCTCGTTGAGAAGGGATATCAGTAATAAATTACTATTTATTAGGGATGTGAATATTTAACATCATTAATGAATAACGAATCACAAGAAATTCGTAAAGTAGACGCAATTCAGCGCTGTGAATAGTCATAAAGTGTCTCGAATTTATTTATGGCATAAAACACAACTGATTTATTCAGTAATATTACATGCTGTCTCAATAAAGGACAATAGTAATTTTGATTAAAGAGATCATTCACACCATATTTACAGAAGTTTATATAAATAAAATAAGAGCAAAATAATAAATAGAAAGAAAGCAAGAAAAAAAAAAATAAAATAAAAGAAAACATAAACCAAACATAATCCTCTTAAACGCAGGCAATAGAACCTGGAATTGAAAATGAGAATTAATATTACCGGATTTTTATTTTTATAATTAAAAAATCATTTGATTTTTGTCAAGAAATAACTCTAATTTATTTGCCAACATATTGGAAATCACCTCATAATAATTATTGTTGAGTGAAAAAATATAAATTAAAAATAAATCTTATTTTTGAGCGTTATTTTTTCTACTCGAAATAAAACTCAAAATGCTATAACTTGCTTTAAATTAGAGAAAACGAATCGAGAGTGGCTCCATTTTATTCAGCGCAAAAAATATATATTAAATGCCGATCATTTTACCACTTTTTTACTAATACGAAATGCTGAAAAACAAACTACCGACAAATACCAAATATAAAACCGTAAAGTAAAATTATATTTTTTCTACCTATTTCATCTTGAATCCTTAGTTAAGGTTTCAAAATATATTAAAACAAATTGTTATCTTCTATTCATACAAATTATTATTTGTATTTTTCTTTATTAAGTCTTACTTAAATGTTCTCCTCAATTTCATTTTTTTTTTCCCCATCCAATCTTGACTTATCATTTGAGCTTGTGAATTTACCCAAAAGGGACGTGAAAAAAATAACAATTACATGGCTTCCAAAATAGTTCAGAATTTCGCAGTAGCAAGTGCAAAAACTGCGAAAAGATTCTGATTATTTGTATCAACATTTGTAAATAACTTCTTTTAACATATTTTGAAACAATATCTAAGGATTAAAGATCAAATTGATAGAAAAAACAAATAATTCATCATATCGTATTAGTAAAAAATTGGTTGAAAGACCTTCTTTTAATAATTTTTTTTTCGCACTGAATCAAACGGAACCACTCTAAATTCACTAGTTCTAATTTTAAGAAAGTTATAACATTTTTAGTTTTATTTCTGAACTATAAAAATCCTCTAGAAGTCATGGTTATTTTTTAATTGAAAAGAAATAATCAGTTAATGACGCTTGATTTTTATTTCAAGCAAATATAAGTCATAAATTAACTATTAATTTTTAACAAAATATATAAATTTTAACGATTAATTTTAACATTTATTTAAAAATGATGGGCGATTTCTATTTTATTTATCAAAAAATTATTATTATAAAAAATTTAACTCTCAAATTCAATCCCTGTTTATAATATTACTCAGATTTAAAAAAAAAAAAAAAACAATGTTTGTAGTCTATACTCATATGGCCATTTACAAAAAACGAAAAAAATAAATAAATAAAAAAAAACGATAATTACTGGAATAGAAAAAATCTTATCGAATAAAATAAATAATTTTTATTTGAATGTTTATGACTAAATATTTCCTTAATTATGATTATAAATTAATACTTCCACTAATAAGAACTCCTCGATTGTTTGATTATTTTACCCTTTTTTGGTTATTTAATATTTTTTTCGGCCTATGATAAACATACCGCACCTGTCGTAGAATAAAGGATAACTCAAAATTAGAAATTGCTGGAAAATAATATTAAAGTATTTGGCATATTTAATACCTTCAAGAAAAAATGTAATATCTTCTCATTAAAACACTGAACATTTGTAAAACCAAAACGTAGAGTATTACAAATGTTCAATGTGTTTTAATATGAAGGTATTCAAAAGGGCGGGAACAAAACTTTAAATATGATTTTCAACAATTTCAAATTTTGAGATGTACCTTTATTCTACGATAGGTTGCGATAGGATAACATAAAAAAAAATTAATAGTGCTAAAATGAGTGATTAAAGAAATTTGTTAAACCAGCTACATAAATGAAATAAGGAATCTAGTATATAAAATGGGAACATTGCTAGTGTACTGTGAGGTTTTGGAACATGTCTATATATTTGTATGTGTATATGTTAATGTTCATAAATATCCATTCAACAATCTCAAATTGACTTACCTTTACTGCTCAACCAGTAGCAGGGCATGTTTAAGTCATTCGAAATATCACTCTCAACTTACCTGTAAAAAAAAAAAAATAATAATAATAAATATCCAAAATATGAATATTAATTTCATTAATGAATGCTTTAAAAAAATCTTAATATTAAATTAATAATTAATAAAATATGATGTAAGGGTTGGAGTTATAAACCCCTCCAAAAGATTTTAACTTCATAATATATGTCAACATTTTGCACTTAAAAAATTAATTAGAACAATTTAGTGTTATTTTAAGATAGGAAATGGAATGGAATTGTTTATTTATACAAGATTGTTATAGTTATCCATTTAAAAAAAAAAAAAAAACGGTCATGAAAAGTTAAATTTGATTTGTAAAAAATATTGTTAATATAAGTAATAAATTAAAAAAGTAAATTTAATTAATTAAAAGTTAAATGTAAACCATTAGATCATGTTAACTCACTAATAAATAAATAAAAACAAAAATGAAAAGGTTTCTTTTAGGATTTGCTCCATACATTAGACTATCACAGAATCGAAAATGAGAAAACGTAATAGATTATAACGAAATTACATAATTAATGATAAAAAATATAGACAGTTATATAGTTGATATTGGAAGAAGTATCTTAAATTATTTTATATTAATTAGTAATTTTAAACAAAAATAATTAACTCCGTTCTCATAAATTCATTATATGTATACATTAAGTATAATATACAATAAAATAAAACGATCAGACTGTAATAATAATAATATATTCCCCTGTATTACATGAAGTCATTAATTTGTTATAAATGACTCAAATTTGCAACAACTTACGGTCCAGTCAGTTAATTGTTTAATGGCGCTCATTATGAAGGATTGGGTAATATATATACAAACTGACGAAAATTGCAATCAAAACTTTAAAACATTAAATGCATAATTGCTCATAAAAATACCTCCTTAATAACGAAAATGAAGATAACTTTTTCGGAATATCTCGAAGTTTCTTGTTCCTTTTACATTAATAAGCAATATAAATATATAAGTAAAAAAATGCGAATTATTGATTACTTATAATTAACCATGATGAAAAAAACCTTCAAAAGAACCTGGGAAAGAAAGGAAATCAAAGGCAATTTTGTAAGTGGAAAACCTAGTTTTCTAATTTGCGTAATGTGCTTACCTCCCCACAGCTCAGGCAAGAAACGCCCCTCCAAGGATTAACTGATTTTCCATTAAATATCATGAAAGCGAGGGAAAAAAAATCTTACAACCCCAGGCAATATTCTTAATGCCGTGCACATTAAAAATTAATAAATAATTATAAATGCCACCAATAAAGACGAAATAATAAAATATGTAATAAGACGGTTGTTTAAGTTGCAATTAAGAAATGTAAAAATTATATTTTTTCAGCGATATAGTTGTTCCCATCCTCAGAAATTAAATATACAATTTAAAACTATGCAATCTTTTTACAATTTACAACTAGACTAGAAAAAAAATTGCAATGCAATTAAAATTCGATATAAACTTGTTCAGTGATAATTTAACTTGAAGCTTAAACATTACTGAGATAATTTAAAAAAATGAAGTTCAACATTGAAAAAAATATATTAAAAATCATTAAATAAAAAAGAAATATTTTTAGTAATTAGAAAGAAAAAGGCCATACGGTCACCATGCTTTTTATTTTGCATTAGAACAACGTTTCCGCCATCTTGGACCATTCTCAAGTCTGAAAAAAACATTTTTGTTAAGTCGATATTTATTAACATTATAATTATTTTTTCTGATATAATTATTAAAAACATTTATTTCAATTAAAAATACTTATCATGTAAAACTTACTTTCTTTAATTGCTTATATTTGAAAACAAAACGTTATAAAACGTAAAATAAAAAGCGTGGTGACCATATGGCATTTTTCTTTCTAATAACTAATTAAATAAATGGCACCAAAAACTAAGAAATCGACTAGAAGAAAAAAGAAATATTTTTTATTTAAATCAATGCAATAGAAAGATGCTTGATAAGATTAATAACAAATACAATAAATAATACATGTTGGAAGGTTGTAAATCGATTTCGAACAGACATACGATTCTGTGAAACGTCAGATGTTATATACATAGATTTGGACAGAGCTATTTATTATTAACCATTTCTTAAAAAATTAATATAGTTCAAATAAATGGGCGAAAAATATAATCCGAAGCTCTAAATTTTATTCTCAGAATTTCGGGATTCTTTCAGGTTTAAAACAGAGTGAATCTATCCTAATTTTATTTAATTCAGCAATTGAAATTATTATAATTAAAAAGATAATTTGTAACGGGAAAGGTTCAACACTGAGCCAAATAATTCATTTTTTCAAGCCCGTTTATATTTCACTGATGTATTATTATTTTTACATAAAAAATATATCCATAAGTTATTATTTTATTAAAATAAGTTTTATTTTTATGATACCTTAGTAAAAGTTTAAACTTCAAGTTTAACATTATCGTTAAAAACGCTTGTATTGAACTTTTTATTACATTGTTTCTTTGTTCAACTCTAGTTGTAATTTATTAATTTTTTGCAAGGTCTTAAATTGTATATTTCATTCTTGGGGATAGAAGTAACGTTCCAAACGTTGAGATGTTTATTTAATAATTTTTAAATTATTAATAATTTAATAATTGTCGACACGTCATTATTAATTAATTACAACTTGAATAACCACCAGATTTTATTATTTCTTCTTCATGGGTGGCATTTATAATTAGTTATTATATTTTAGTGAGTACGAAACATCATAAACAATTAAATAAAAAACGTCTGCCAAATAGACCAGCGTAGCATCCCCACCATTTCATTTCTATTTGGCGGGATATAATAACATATATTTCATGGTCAACGATTTTCGCTTGAGAACAAAATCTAGTGGATGAGGCGTTTTTGAAATAAAATCTTGAAAATAAAAGTGCGTTTGCGCATGCATAAGCGAAAGTAGTTGTTGGAATTTGACGAGAATGATACTGGCCATTTTGACACTGATCCCTAACTTTTCTCCAACTTTGGCACAAATCGGACAAGGTATTTTCGAAATATAGGATGGAATTCGATAAAATTGATATGGAGACATCTATGTTCCAACCAGCATAATCCCTGAAAATTTTATCGAAATTGGATTAACTGTAGTAGGTGTTAGGCCTGTCACATGAATTCGACTACAGACACGAAACAGAACTTGTTCCCTAATATATAAAACGAAACAAGCGAGTATAAATTTTCGATTCTGAAAAAAAAAATGTATTTCATTTCCTGCAAAATACAAAGCTTTCCGAATTTCGATAGGAAGCAAAATATGAAATAGTGGAAGCTTTAGTATTGCCAACAATACCTTAGATTTAAATTTAAAATATGATATACTTAAAAAAAAAATTTCAATTGACTTCAGCAATGTCTTATATTATAATGTAAAAATTATTAACTTGAATAAACAATTCGAGATCCCAAAGCAGCATTGGTATATCCGATTATCCGGGCCAGAAATATCTTTAAATGTAATTATTCGGATAACCGGTTAATCCAAAACTCGAATTTAATTTTAATGCCTAGTTTAAACATAATGAAATAAATTATGGAATTGAAGATGTTAAATAATAATGTTACATATATACCCCAGACGAAGACCTCCGACCAGAAGTACGCCGACCCTCCATGGCGAAGACCTGCGAGAGAGCTCCTCCTCAATGACTAGGGATCAGACTCACTCACCCCGGCCCGGGTTGGAACAGCCTCGGATTCTTTTTTTAAAAGCGTTGCCGGCAGACTGCAAGTCCTCACTTGGAGGGGTGTATTTTAATTCTGGCCTCAATGGGGTCGAAAAGGACTTGGCACCGCGACCGAATATCAAACCACTCAGTCATATTGGCCCCACAGTCACCGAATCATTTATTTATAGTCCACCTCATGTCTGTTTCGACAGCAATAGATATAACATTACCTATTATCATATCGCATTATTATGCAAACCAACGAAGGCAAAAAATGGACTTCACATGAAAAAAATCCTATGGTTTTGAAAATTCACGCAAACATGTCTGGGAGCCAGAATACAAAAAGCTGACTTATATTCTTATCTGATTATCTCATCCGAATCCCCTAAATCCGAATCCCGGATGATCCGGAGGGTTATTTTTTCTTTTCTTTTCTTTAACCGAAAATAGCAGTGTTTTGCACGGAATCGAAGGTCATGGGAGAGGTTCGATTGACGTACGCATGATGGTACAGAAGGTCCATCATCACCCCAAATAGGGATTGATAAATGATTTGTCATTTCTATTAATTGGTTTTTATTGAAAACTAGTTTCAAATGCTATACATTCATCTTCAGTTCTAAAAACACACAGACATTCCAATATCAGCAATTTAAAATTCATTTTATTTTAATTACAATTTAAAATACAACGTATTTTAAATCGCTGATTTTTGAATGTTTGTTTGTTTTTATAACTGAAGATGAACGTATATAGCACTTGAAACTAGTTTTCAATAAAAACAAATTTATAGAAATGGCAAATCATTCATCAATCCCTCATCGGAGAGGGTTGATTGAAGGTGCATTAAAGATCCATTTCATATTCTGCCTGTCATGGGGGTTTTAGGAATGTCTTATACTGTATATATATACACTTAACAACACACACACTTGTGTATAGAGGGATATATATATATATATATATATATATATATATATATATATATATACAATTCTAGTATCCTCTTCGGATCTAAAGAGCCGATAATTGTTTTCTAGGCAGAACGTTCTGCTATAGTCCGATCAAATTAGCCAAAAAGTGCTAAATGGGGAAAAAATCCCGAAGTTTTGAAACTTGTCAGTAACAATTTAAAATAAATTCAAAAACTGTAAGCTTTTAAAAACTAACTTAGACAAATTGATGATAACAAATCATACTAAAACTTAAATAAACTTAGAAGAAATATACTCATGCATATATTTATATGGTATAGAGATTATTTTTATTTTCGCTGCCTTGCAAGAAGTGTCCAATTTGCAGTTTTGGGGAAACAACTTTAATATTTAACAAACAAATATAATATAGGACTCTTGTAAAGGGAGAAAAAAATTTGAAAGCTTGATTTTTAAAAGTATCAAACTTCAACATATAGATTTAAAGATTTAACTAAGATAAGATTTAACTAAAGATATAACTCTTTTGTGGTTATAATAAATTATTTTTGAGTTTAGACATTTCTATGAAAAGCGCTCTCTGACGACCAGGTTTGAAGTTAATCTGACGCTATAGAAAAAATATAAATACTCTTAATTTTTGCAGATAACTTGAAAATGCGGTTTCGAATTAGGACATTATTCTTGCAAAGAAGCGATTTTTTTAATTAGACACATATTTTTTACACCAATTATTTTTTGATAATTTAAAATTTTCAAATGTTCAAACATATATTGGACAACATTTTTATTAATTCTGAAGATTATAAACAAGATTGTTGACAGACAATATAACGCTCATTTGAAAGGTGTGGTGATAGTGATTTAACATAATATTTTTATTCCGCAAGGGTTTTAAGAGTAAAGCAAACAAAAAAAAACAGAATATAAAATTAAAACAAAGGATTTTTTGGAAAAATATTACTTAGAATTTTCTTTATTTTTTTGTTTTGGTGGATTTTGACTATTACAAACTGAGGCACAAACTCTAATATGTGTAATTAGGCAAATTACTGGCAGATTTATATTTAAAAAATAATAATAATACATTATATATATATATATATAAAAATTATAAAAATTATATAAAATTATATATATATATATATATATATATATATATATATATATATATATATATATATATATATATATATACTAGCTAGGCTGGGACCCTGGGTTTAATTTATTAAGGAGGTGGCCTTCATCAAATCATTTGGGTTAGTCGCCAGTTGTTTGTTTCAGCCCACGTGCCTCGCCTAGAAGAATGATGAACTTTTCATACAAATGATGAGCGTATAGATTAAGATATATAGTTTATATATTTATATATTTTATTAGTAGAGATATATAGTTTATATATTTATATATTTTATTAGTAGAGATATATAGTTTATATATTTATATATTTTATTAGTAGAGATATATAGTTTATATATTTATATATTTTATTAGTAGAGATATATAGTTTATATATTTTATTAGTAGAGATATATAGTTTATATATTTATATATTTTATTAGTAGAGATATATAGTTTATATATTTATATATTTTATTAGTAGAGATATATAGTTTATATTCTTTCAAAACAAACATTTTAATGCAATTCCTTGCAAGCGCCGAACTAGGAATTTTGCTAGAAAGGACAAGCTTAATTTTGTAGCCTCACCCCCTTTCACTCACTCTCCCTCCAATTAAAGTCTACAGTTTTATAATATTATTTTCGGCAATATTTTTTTTTTATAAAAAATATTTATGATAAATTAATTTTATCATCTCATGACATTAACTCATTTTATTGACTGTATTATATTGTATATATATATTAAACATATATAAATAATATATATAAATATTTTTTATTTCAGCTAAAAATAATATTTCGTAAGAAATTTGATGTCCTAAATTCTGCCACTCGGAACAAATATCTTCTGTGTCCCCCCTCTCCTAGTTCCGGACCTGATCCCATGAAAGAATATTGATACAAGCTTCAGTAGGTAGAAAAACAAATTAAATGCTAATAAATTGACTTATTAATACGATATAAAAAAAAAAAAAAAAAATCAATCGAGAACTTCATAATACCTAGAACTAAAATTACATATTAATAAAATATATTTCAAAGCATTAAGGAAAATATGCACTTTGGCGTCTTCTTCAGAGAATCGAATTTTTTTTTTTCTTGAAAATAATATATTTCTCTCTACTTTCTCAATATTCTTGAATACAATGATTAAATTTTTACGACTTAATTGGTTATTTTATATTTTATAGCTGTATATTATGAGGAGGGCCAACATCTTTTCAGACGCCTCGAAGGATTATGAAATATTATCTTTGGGGTAAAGATTATTATTGAGTTTATTATGGGCCAAGTCTGTAACAAACGAGATCAAAGATCTTTAAGGATAATTTTATTTACGACATGATTAATCTCATAATCAAACATCTTAAAAAGGATCTCGGATTGCAGGGATTGTATAAGGAATTGAACCCGATGGATTACTGCACGCCATTAAACGATACCGTCACCAAGGAATACTTAATTATCACCATGAAGAAATAACATTTTTAGTCTAGTCGATGAATGCAAAAAAGCGGGATGGATATAGACGGAAATGAAGGGATGCCGAAATTGACTTCAGGGCTTTCTTTGGACCAGTTAAGAGGTAAAAAGTCCCGGGATCTAGGAGCAGAGGCAAAGAAACGAGAGAGGGGAGAAGGTCATGTTTTTCGGTTTTTCGTTTATACCTCCAAAACGGTTGGTCGTAACTTAAAACATTTTAAGTAAAAATTGAAGAACATTAAATGAACAGTAAATGCAAGAATGCCTCTATCAATTTTGTTCGCATCTGTTATAGTTTAAGAAATATGCACTCAAAGTAACAAACGATAAAGACGATAAAAGAGTAGCAGAGTAAGGAGTCAAAACTGATTTTTTTTTTTTTAATTTGTAACTTAAAAGAGCGTATATATCTTAAACTATAACAGATACGAAAAAAATTAATTGGACGATTCTTGTAGGAAATTTAATGCTCTCCAATTGTTCACATATAATAATGCTTAAAGCTAGGACCAATCGTATTCGAGATAAAAACGAAAAACATGAACTTCTCTCTCTCCCCTGCTATCATTGTCTCTATTCCTAGATCCGGGTTCTTTTAGTATATTTACTTCTCAACTAGTCCAAAGAAAGCCCCCCTAAAGCCAATTTAGGCCCTCCCGTTATTTCCGTCTACAACTCCCTCATTGATTGGCCTAATTTTTCGTAAATTACAAATTATGAACGTTCAATTATTCGGAATCAATAAACAGTTTCTGATCGTGCAAAATTATTGGTCCGAGAGCGGTCGTGCAAAAATTTGATTTGTCAATATCAATTCCAAAAACTTTGGAGAACTTTATAATAACAAGTCTTACAATGAATCACTATAATTGTGATACTTATCCAAGAAATAAGGTCGAAGTATTGTTAAATAAGAGAAAGAAAAAACTGTACTACCCTGAAGCGTCCTTTCCTGGGTATAGCACTTGGATGAGGGAGTATAATTTCTTGACCAACGCTAATGAGAGTGATGTGGTTAGTATCCGCCTGGTCTACTCTCCAAGACAATGAAGTGCAGACCATTCAACTCCCTGCCAAAGCCGGAATTGAACCCGGGACCGAGAGTTAGTACCCAAGAACAGATAAAAAGGCTTAGCAAACCCGAAAGTTCGATGCCGATATCTCCAACGATGACTAACTTTATCCATCCATCCATCCATTGAGACACGTCAAATGCACAATATCATCAGACCTCACATCTACGTCTTGGTTTCCTCTTCGGGCGTTTACCTGACGGTCCAATGGTAATAAACTTTTAGGGACTCGTTCATTAAGAAGCCCAAAAAGTTTACGTGCCAATTTCACTCTTCATACGATAGATATGTTTTTATCTGCTATACTTGATCTGTAGTTGTTATAGCAGTTTGCTCCAAAGTTTCTCTCAGTATATTAACTCTTAAGAATCAAAATAATCAAAGGTCCATTACACATGATAAGAATTCTAGTTTGAAACTCGATCAATGTGTCAGTTGAACATTCTATTTCTCCCCTTTAATTAGTTCCAGGCAATTATCTTTATTTTTTTCCTGTCTCTTAAGTTAATTGAATTATGCTTACCAGTTTCCCTCGATTCAGTTCCATTACTGAGTTCTTGGCGTTGGAGTTGGAAAATTAATTCTTGATTCCTTCTTTTGTTGGGAAATCTTAATGGTACTGTAGTTAAATGTTGTCTTTAAATAGTGTAAAACTGTTAATATCCTAATACATGTTAAAAACAAATATATTGAGAAAAATCTAAGTAATTAACTTCCTTCTCTCATTTATCAGCCCATTCCCTTGCATTTATCCTATCCTATAAACTCCTATAGACTGATACCCTCAGCTCACTGGTCGCTTGTCGTTAGTTGATTGTCCCTTCGTCACATCTCATCGTCCTATCTCGACCTTCTCCTAATTCCATCCAACAATCCTACCGGACCAACGCGTTGTTCGAGGCCTTCTGGTAGCTCCTATCATCATCACTTCGGACTACATTTACAATAACTCGACAGGCATAAAAGGACACAAAAACAGTAGCACTGACTCTATTTATTGCTTGATTCGAATAAGATTTTGTAGGAATATTCTTGATATTATATTGAAGTCACTTAAGCGTTCTCCGCAAAGCTCTGTAGCCTCAATGGTACACATTTTAATATTGAGACAACTTTTGATGGAGCTATTGCGCAATAGCTAGGATAAGGAAGTATTTTTAACAAGCTTATTTATTGTATCTAAAATTACAACTAGTGCTATCTGTAGGCGGCGACCGCTGACGACCTTAGAGATAACTCTTCGACAGCCAGAGCTGACTGTACAAGTTCAAGGGCTCGGCGATTAGCTTATTACCATGCAATATCATAATGTTTAAACTTTGAGATGGAATTGAATAATCATTGTTATTTTATTAATTATCTAGTAGAGTTTGATCCGAAACATTTCTTAACTATTATTATATCATATCTGCTGATGATATTTTTTTATCAGAAAACTACTAGTATTCACAACTACTAAAACATATTGACGGATTAAACAAAACACTTCAGATTACATTTGATTAAAATTTTGAATTTTTTGAGTTACGGATATGGTTTATCTCCGTAAGGGTGTCGGACACTACTGAAATTAATATTTAAATCTTTTTCAACTTTTAAACATTTAAAGGGAAAGGACAATGTTAAATCAATAATTAAATAAATACTGGTCTGTTGAACTTAATAAATGTTGAATTCATCGCTACATTGGAAAATATATATATTCCTAAGAAAATTTCTATTTGGATCTTATTTTACTTTTTTTTCTTCTTATTTAAAAAAAATATTTTTATAAATTTATTTTCTTATTATTTAACTTTTTTTCTTATAATTTTACTGATAATTTTATTCTTACTTTTTTACTTATTAAGTTTTTCTTGTTATTTTACTCATTTTTCCTTATTTTTTTTATTACTTTTCTTATACTTATTAAGTTCTTGTTATTAATTAACTTTTTTTCTTATTAAATTTTTTATTATTTTACATTTTTCTTCTTATTTTACTTATTTTTTTTCTTCTTATTTTACTTATTGTTTCGTATTATTTATCTTATTTTTTCTTGCTAACTTACTAATTATTTTTTTCTTATTATTTAACTTTTTATTTCTTATTATTTTACATATTTTTTTCTTATTACTTTACTATTCTTTGTATTATTGTACTTATTTTTTCTTATATTTTTTCTTATTAATTTATTTATTTTTCCTTATTTTTTTTCTTATTATTTTACTTATTAATTTGTTCTGATTATTTTATGTTTAATTTCTAACTGAATAAAATTACTACAGACATGCTTAAAGCTGGAGGATAAACTGATATGAAAATTAAAAAAGAAGTTATAGACAGAATTTTGATAGATGGCAGGATATCCCAGAAGAATGGAAATATATAATGATGGTTTTATTGTTCAAGAAAGGGGGCAGATATGATTTGAAGAATTATCCTACAAGCTACAACCAACTACAATTACAACCAACAAGCTATAAAGTATTTTCTGCAATCCCATTAGTACAAACTATATATTCAACTCGAAATTCTAACAGTGCCAGGCTACCATGTCGCTGGGCCGGTAGAATTGGATACGCTTTGTCTCATGATCTTAATGGGTATTAATACTAATATTTTGGTACTAATTAGGTACTAATCCGCGTAAATATTACAACACAAAATTCCAAAAGTGCCGGGTCAGCGACACGCACTTCGAGTTGTTACCGAGCAATAAAATAAACATTGTCAAAGTATATATATATACGCAATATTATTTTCACCAAGTATCCTAAATTATCTCAGAATAAAATAATTTTGTTAATTTAAAAAAAAAAGTTAAAATAACTATAATCAATTTATTGGGGGTACGCAGACTTTAGTTCTTAACTGTATATATAGGCTAATTCTCTGTTAATCCTCACCAATATGAAAAGAAATGATCATAAAAATGCATGATGTTTTTTTTAACAGCTGGTCATTAAAAGTTCTCTCCCCCCACCATTAAACAGTGAAAAAAAAACAAGAAAAAAAAACAAACTTGTTTATTTGATACCTGAATTGCGAAAAGAATTCTAAAAGAATTAATTTATTTTAATCGGGTGAGCCATAAAAAAAAGAGATTGGTTTTTTTAGTAAATTAGAATCCACTGATCGGCTCTATTTCTTTTCAAAGCCAATTAAGTTTGATACTACTTTTAAACCTAGACTCTACTAAATAAATCTGTTAATAAAATTGCCTTCAGTTTTGTTTATCATTTGGTTCAACAACATGACACTAAAATTTGAAATATTAGCAATACATATTACGCTATGATTGGAAACTTAAGTTTGCACTTTTGGTGAGGCATTTCGAAGAAGAGGATGCTCTTTCTGAACGGATTGTGAGTAGATGGTTCCAGAAATCAGGAACTGGAGACATCAACCTGGAGAGAGAAGAGGGTTATGGATGAACGACAACATTCGACGAGGAAGCTATAGCAGATCCAATAAAACGAAAATCGCAGAATTGGCAAGAAATCATGGAGTTTTCCAATCCACCATAAATCGTAGGCTACCATAACTTGGAAAAAAGTAATTGCTCATTAAGAAGAACCACTCATTAAATGAGTTGACAAACCAAACACTTCTCGTATCCCGAAACAAAAATTTTCAGAACTGGATGGAATGAGCTTCTCCCACACCCTGCTTACAGTTCGCACTTAGCAAATTTTAGGAATAACCTTAAATTCTCTTAACGAGATTCAAAATGATGTTGCAGAATCGTTCCGTTCGAAACAAAATATAATATGGCGAAGCAATCCGACAGCTAGCCTTAAGATTGCAACATAATATAGAACACAACGGTATATAAATGCCTTGAATAAAAAATAAAAAAATTGTAATAAAATAAAATAATTTTTAAATTAGCAATAAAACGTTCATTTTTATGGCTCCTATTAGAAAGCAACGACGTTGGAATATAAATATTTTTACAACTTCATGTTGTAAGAATATTTCTTATAACTAAATTATTTTAAATAAATTTGCAACACAGAAATAAATAAACTTATGCCACTTTACAACGTAAGCCATAAACAATTATAAATAAGTTGACTTCTCATGCGGATAAAAGCGATAAGTATTCCTCTTTGGAACGGTTTCAAAAATTCTATCCAAACATAAAAGCGTAATATGACGTGGCAGTCTTAATCATGTTATTCAGTTCTGAGAAAATTAAAAATAAACAAACAACTAACATGTTTTTGTTTGGCGGAACCTTGGAATTTAAACATAGTTCGAAGTTGAATCCAAATTATTTAAAAGAACATCACAAAGTTCGGTTTATCTAGGATTTTTTTTACCAATAATTTTAAAAATAATTTTGTATTATAATTATTTAGGAGCTTGTCAACAACCAGTTAACTACAATAACCAATTATTAATGTAATTTGTATCGTTTTAATTTATAATAATTTATTTAAATTTAATCCATGTCCCAATAGAGCTCGTAGTTCTTAAATAATTATATGAAAGACATTTTTAACAAAAAATCCTGCGGTAATGCATCTCATATAATTTTATCCACCATTATTTAAGATTTTTTTTGTTCCTTTTTGGTTTATTGTTTTCAATAATGAATCTTTGTAATCATCCAACAAAAACAATTTTTTAACCCCCCTCAAAATTTGAGGTTTTAAGTTTCAAGATAGGT
Organism: Rhaphigaster nebulosa; assembly: GCA_948150685.1. Lineage (NCBI taxonomy): Eukaryota > Metazoa > Arthropoda > Insecta > Hemiptera > Pentatomidae > Rhaphigaster > Rhaphigaster nebulosa. The sequence continues at coordinate 25,509,438 of OX411312.1, forward strand.
AGAAATCAAATATGGAGTACAAAATTCCGTCCATCTGCCGTATACCGTCCGCGGTTTTTCTCGGAGACTCCCGAACCAAAATCCTTGAGATTTTGCACAAAAGTTACAGGTTACTCCAAGATGATCCTCGGAACTCGACATTACCATCCGTCATTTCGTTTCAAAATGTCCCGGCGCTCGTGACCCTTGGCCTCCTGTGTTATCTTTTTCCGTTTCTTCCTAGCCTGCGCCTCTCTCGTCCAATCGCGTAATCCCAGCTTCCTCACGTCCCTTTCCACTTCATCCTTCCTTGGATCCATCCACCACTTACAGCAGCTTCTTGGTCTCTCCTTTTTCTCCTTCCCACAGAAGTGCGCCTCCAACATTTTCCTCTATACCTGTTCGCCCTCTATTCTGGCCACATAACCTGCCCATCATCTTAGCCTAGTAGCTTCATGAAAAGCCGTGTGAATGGGCAGACCAGATATTTTTGGCATTTAACTATTTGGAAATAACAAACCATTGTGTAATAATTTACAGCATTTTTATTACATGTGATCCAACGTTTTATTTATTAGTTTATTTAATATGCATTTAACACTATTTTTACGAAATCACCACATTTTTCATGCTAGAGAAATGTATTCGAGGATCTGAATGAAAGGTCTACTTATATTAACATATGCATGTACGTAAATCAAAGCCAGAGAACTGGTTCGGCACAGTAATGCCTAGAAAGCAATAGGTGTCGTCCAATATCAATGAACTCTGTTTAAAAAAAAAGGAGACATAATATAAAAATTAAAGAAACAAGTAGAGCTCCGTCACTATGAGGTCGTTTTTAAAATTACTTTTAATAGTAACTAAATACAAAATGGCAGGGGTGGGAGAAAAAAGTTAAGACTCCCCGTAAGACACATCTCCAACCCAACTCAATTCATAAATAAATTTTAATTTAATATAAAACCTCTAACTCAATTCTGAGGGGCTGTAGAGGAGTCAAGCAAAACCTTAAAAACCGCGAAAAAAAAATTAAACATGCCGGAATTGTGATTGAAATTTACCTCCACTTCTTTAGTATTGTTTTCTAAAGAAGGCAGCAATACATACCGAATTTCAGCTCGTCTGATCCGTAGAGGGACGCTGGAAGCGCCCAAATGTAGGAAATATATACAAAAGACATTCTCGACACCCCAAAAAACGGGTTGTAAGGGTAATAAAACGGATTTAAAATGCATCTCCACCCTCCTCCAATGACTTTTGATAAAGTGCAAACTTCTATTATTTTCGGGAAAAATACAACTAATAGGTTAATAAATAGTTTAATAGAGTGCCTAGTAAAATAACTAAAAATGATTAAAATCTTTCAAATCTTTATCAATACCAGTTGTTTCAGATTCGCAAAACCTTTTTAGTTTAAGAATCAAAACAGCAAAAAAAGAAGGAAGTTGGCGAATCGCAGGTCACTCTGAAAGAGCAGGAAGCCAGGTAGGGTGGGGTGACCTTGAAGCTCGCTCCACCCCGGGGCAGCACAGCTCCGGACCGGTCGGGAGATGGGGGTCAGCCTCTCCCCTGGGATAGCGATAAACTGCCCGGTAAGCAGAACAATTCAAATCAAGAATATATATTATAAAACTATACAAATATTATTAATCCAGTAAATAAATTGTAGAAGATGACGGGCCAGAATTGCAGGTAGCTGCAACTGAGGTACCTACCTAACTATCTAGTAGAGACAGGTGAAGATGTTAATTTCAATACGTAGGTGGAATTCCAACACATTATTTGGAATAAGTTAAAAGTAACAGTTAATTTTGTCTCTAAAGTTGCTATTTACAAAATTACAGATTTAAACTTTATTATTCCTTCGTCGTAAACCTGCGACATTACATCCCTGGCTTCTTTGAGACAAGCGACTAACATGGAATTCATATACAAGAACAAGAGAAGAAACTGCTCTGAATATTTCAAAATTTACAAGCAAAACTTTCCTATATATAAATTCAACAGTCATTAACAATATTCTTACTTATCTATTCAAATAGATATAGACTTACAATTATAAGTACTCCAACATATCAATGTTGACAAACATATCAAGTACTCCGTACGTGCAATAAAATAACCATTAAATATTATACGGTTCCAAGACTAAACTTAATGCACATACAAATTCATTGTTTCAAGCACTTACGATTACGAATGAGCTGGAATAGGAAAATACTTCATCAAGAGGATATTATTATTTCTAAAGTTATCTTTGGGTTTCTTCCAGGACTCATAGTCTTATTTTACAAAAGATCTCGGGGTCACTGTCTTTTTTGATCTACGAAAAGGATTATAACGATGAGGGAAGCTGGATAGCGATTAAGCCAAGGGATTAGGATGTTCGGTAAGGCCATGATGGAATTTTGAGAACTAGGAACTGTTAGAGGCAAGTTCGAATACGAAAGGTATATCATAGTTATAGGGCGCCATTTTTTAAATTTTGGCCTTTGGTATCAGAAAATAAAACGAACTTTGAAGAAAAAAAATTTGCACCGCATTAGACTTAAAACAATGGAAAAATGAATAATAATAAATAAGGAACAATACTTTTCATTATGGTCTAAAATATTGTACAGGACATGAACATATTGAGCAGAACATATAATAGATTGTTTTATTACTATTGCTGCTTAGGTGACTCATAATAGTGTGGTTTTTCAATTTGTTTTTCATGGCCCGCATTTCAAGAATCCCAGAAATATAAAACACCTTTTATATAGTAAATGGCCCAGTCTCATTTATAGAGATCTCGAACAACACTTTTTTTCCACGTATTTAATGACTGCAAAATAAATAGAACTACAATTAGAACAGATTAATAAAAAAAGAAGAATGAGGTATGCAAGTAAAGCAATATAACAGTTAAACTATGCGACCTTCACGCTCGACAAAGCGGTGATAATAAAACAAAGAAATAATTTAAAATCAAAACAAGGCGCAATAGTTACGAGGCAGGGTAACTATAGTCCCTGAATGCTCCTTGGGATTTTATTGCCTTTCCGGAGAAAACTATTTTAATTACTGACTTTTATGGCCGACATTTTCTGCATGATAAGTGACAAATTAAGGTCACGGTGCTATAAATACGGAGGGTAAGAAACAAAACAGAATTATATTTTAGAATTTGTTTGGTTCTTTTCATAATTTTTACTACTTTTTGATTCATTCGATCACTCAGGTTATTTGTAACATATAAATTAGATCTCCCAAAAGGCACTTGCGTTTTTATTTCCAATTTTTCCTGTTAAAAGTTCCAAGGCGATAGGGCAGGTTTTCCAATAGTATGTGGGGCACGCAGTCCAACTCGTGTTTCTTGGAAAAAGAACCAGGCCTTAGTAAGCTGTTCTTATTGAATAAAAAATTTATTTATCGTGTAATCGAAAGCATCAAATCCTTCTACACCAAAACAAGCTAACACTTCCAAAGAAGCTATTCCTTCGAGTTCCAATAAAACTTTTCCTACCGCTAATCAAGGTGTTCCTTCTACATCCAAACGAACTTTTCCTACACCAGAAGTAGTTAGGCCTTTTAGGAAGGCTGCCCTTAAGAGGAAAACACGACGTGAACAGAAAAACAGGAAGTCAGCCAGTGCTGACTGATACGCCAAAAGAAAAGTGGGTGCGGTGCACAAAATGCAAGAAATGGGCACGTGAAGACTAAATGAGACGTTTTATTTTTTATTTGCGTTCATTCTAATTCAGACGATGATGACTTTTGTATTAAAAAAAAAAAAAACTGTTATGTAAAATCATGAAGTGACTTTTTTTCTATATCGAATTAGTTTATTTATGCCGGTAATATTATTATAACTTTAATTTTATATAAAAAATACACATTACGTAACAAACAAGACTATTACTGTTTTTTTTACCATTTTAATTATAGTTCGGAAATGTGATCGCACTTAACATCTTATGTCAAAAAATATATTTAGATTTTTGAAAAATAATTGTGTCAGTTAGTAGATAAAAGCACACAGAATACAATGATATTCTGTTTATTTCAAAATGATAAAAAACAAAAAATTCAAAAATAAAAGTTGGAAACCCTGCTCCGCTTATAGAGAATTTGATGTCTTAGAATGGCAGGTGCTATTCATTTCATTTCATCAGTGATGTGCCTCCATTTCGTCCATGACCTCCGAAAAATCTAGAGGGGGAAGACTGTTTACGACAAGAGATAGAGACGAGAACCATTGGGCGAGCTAAGTGGTCCTCCCGATATTCCCCTGCCAAATGACCCAGATCTGAAGAGCGGTGGATATAATGGTTCGAGCCTAGAGCCTTGATGTACCCCAGCCGATTAGGAAGTGGGAGGGGGGATAAAACTACTCTACACTGCTTCAAGGCTACTCCGCGCGGAATGAACAGATTTATTTTAGCCGGAAAATATTATACTTACTCAAATTAAACGCAGCGAAATTTATAGCTCACGAACTCGTAGGGAACTGCCTGTACGTCAAGGTTTTTCGCACAGCGGTAGAATATTATTCGAAAGGCACAAAAGCGTAACCTCAAAGAGTTTAATCGAATTCCTAAGCTGTGATGTTCTTAAGAGAAACTGAAATTACATATCTATATTCAGAAGAATTTTATATAATTTTGAACTTAGTGACTTTTGCTTGTATGCCGGCGATATATGAATATAATAATACGGTCATTCCAAGATAGGAAAATAAGGAAAGATTTGAATTTCCTCTTCCTCAATGCATACTACAATAATGCGCATTAATGCAAAGGATAACAAACAAAAGCATTGAATTGATAGAATAGCAGAATTTTTATTAAAAACGAGTAGGAGGTGCCGTTACAAGGTTTTAATCAATGGGAAAAGATACAAAACATAATATTTATTTATTTCAATTCGTTGCAGTGAAAAACATGGGAAACAGATTGCGACAAACAATAGCTTTACAAACTAACTAAATACAATGACAACACTGCCCTTATTTCAAAGATTATTAACCCCCTAAAATATAAAATAACCCTATAAATGAATTTAAGTTTAACCCTATAATGAAGTTAATAAACTTTTTTTTTCTCACTCTCTGAATATTATAAAGTAGCAAGACCCCTATCGAAATTGACCAGGCAAGGAAGGACCTTCTTATTATTTTTTCTAGCCCTCCAGAAATGTATTTATTTTATTTTACATATATACAATACAATAACATATATACACAAGTTTTTACAGTTGTGTATATATGTTATTGTATTGTATATATGTAAAATAAAATAAATAAATTTCTGGAGGGCTAGAAAAAATAATAAGAAGGTCCTTGCCTAGTCAATTTCGATAGAGGTCTTCCTACTTTATAATATTCAGAGGGTGAGGGAAAAAAAAAAAAAAAAAAAAAAAAAAAAAAAAAAAAAAAAAAAACTTCTTATTAATAAACGTTAACCTAATAAAGTTTGCGTAGTAAACTTACTTCCACGAGTATGGAGTTGTCAAGACAACAACAGACACCTACCTACCTAACAACGTAAGAGAGCTTAAATAAGTATCTATAGTATACTTTCTTAGTTATATAATTATTAAGTATAGTTAAAAAAAAATGATAATAATCATAAAATCCATATTAAGGTTGCACGGGATTGCCTGTTGCCTATGTCCACACTGTTCGACTTTTCGATTCGGCTTTGGATAGGCGCATTGGCTCTAACCAGTGTTGATCAAATGATTCAGAGCAACAGAGCACTGTCACTAATGTCATATTTTCATTAAAATACAAAATTAAAGCATATAAAAATGGCGGGGTTGGGAGAAAAAAGTCGAGACTCTCAAAAGGAACTTCCCTAACAGCCACTCAATTTACAAACAAATTTTCAACACTCTAACTTAATTCCTTGGGATTCTAGAGATGCTCAAAACTTAACAGAACTGCGGAATTTCAGGTAAACATAATGAAATTTAGACTGAAATTTGCCCATACTTTTATGATATTGTTCTCCCTAGAAGAAAACCCTACATACCGAATTTCAGCTCATTTGGCCCAAAAGAGCCCGCTGGAACTGCCCAAATATAGAGAGGGAAATGCATATATAAATCAGACATCTCCAAAACTTCAATAATTGTGTTCGATGAGTTATAAAAGGGACAGAAAATACGCTTCCACCACTCTCCAATAACGTTCCATACAGTGCAATAGGTTATTTTTTTTGAGGAATACGACTAAAAAAAGTAAAAAATAACGATAAATCCATTTACTCGCTATTCTATTATTCAATGAAAAATATAATAAAGAACTTTGATCACTGGGCCAATGCTCCTAACCAAAGTCGAAGAGTGTGGACATACCTTCTTCCACTTTATCAAGACAGCGGCCCTTCTCCGCTTAAAGATTTCACCATAGCCAAGGATTTCGGTTTTATAATAAGACAGGAAGCCAGTAGGTCGACTATATTTAGTCACTTCTACTTCTCACCTCGCTTATCAGGGCGGGGAGGGAAGGTCTTAAGGTCGAGAGAACAGCGTTAGGTTTTTTGGTGAAGGGTTGTGGAAGATTTTTACTACAAAATAACTATTATCTTCAATCGTAATACAGCAGAACCCAGTACATTTGTGATCAGGGCAATTCCAGATAATGCGAAATTCAGGATAAGAAGTGGTATCTGCATGATATGTATATAAAAATTCTTGATATTAATGACATTTATTAAAATAATGTGCAAATTATTTGTTCCACATAGATTACAACGTTCTTCCTTAAACCAGGCATACCGACATTTTTCACTTTATGTATCACGCAATACCACAATAATAAATTACAATTAATTAAAAAAAAAAAATGAGAAAAACCGGAGTTAATACTAACAGAGACAATAGGGGTACTCACAAACCTATTTAGCATGCTAAATTCAGGATTAAGAGCGGCCCTGTTAAATACTATCGCATTTTTTTAAACAGATAATCGATAAATAGATATACTAGCGCTGTCTGTGATAAGATGGTGCAACTTTATTTTATTTTACTAATCTTATTTTTTGAAACCTATACTTTTACAAGTTTTACAACTTTTATAGGTTGATATTTTATTTATTCAAGTGAATCTAATTTTTTGTTTATTTTTACTATATTTATTTAACTCTTCATACATAAAATTCAATCAAATCAAGATTATGAGAAAGTGTAGAAGCAGAGTTGAACCTTATTTGAAAACTTTGTTTTGAAAATATTTTTAATATTCTGTGTTGTAGGTATCCTATACCTATCCAATTAGGATAGGTATGATTCAGTATATACAAATGATAAAAATTGTTATAAATAATAACCAGTATAAATCACTTGGAATAAATAGACTATAAATCATAACTAAACAATTATTAAATGAAAAGAGAAAAATAAAAATAAAATCTACAGATTTATATAATTCAGTTTCACCAAAATAGGACAAAAACCGATTCAAAACATTCCTACGAGCGAATTTGTTTTCAGTTTTCTGTCATTTAGCAGAGTGACACTGCATTTAACACACAATCAGGTCTGTTAAATTTAGCATGTTATCTGATTTGTTTTCAAATGTAATATCTGACGTGCTAACGTTAAAACTCGAACAATAGCACAAATAGCACGATTTATAATGCTAAATGATATATTCAGAGTACCCTATAAATAAAAAAAAAAAGAAAAGAGAGAACTGAATCCTTAGTTTAAATACTTATGAAAAATAGAACAGAATATAGAGAGGATTTCTAACAAAAATTGTAATCCTTATTTTCACAAAAACTGTTTTACGTAATTTTTACAAAATTCAAATGATTTAAATTGGATTTTTAATAATTAAATTGGATACGATATAATCTACATAAATATGTACTGAAATTTAAAAACAAAATATTATGTATGTATGTAAACAATGTTTAGATAAGCATTTTAAATAACAAATAAAATTAAGATCTTTTAATTTCCTAAAATTAAAAAAAAATATAATAAGAAAATTATTATGCTAATAATAAAATATTAAAATTACGAATTTCTGTTAAAGTTATCTATTGTAATATCGTATGAGTTTATACTTAACCAAAACCAAATTATCTAAAGGAAAACTAAAATTAGTAAATACATTTAAAAAGATAGTTTCGGCTTCCAATGTATTACAAAGCACCTAAAAAAATGTAGCAGCGATAATTTGTATGTAAAAATGAAATATCTTGAAAATAACCCCGTTTTTTTCTTTTTTTTCCTTTTATTTTTTTTTCGGCGAAACTGTCCTATCTTTTAGCATCATCAAAATGTTACTCAAGATAAAAAAAAAAAAATATATAATATATAACTTGTCCCAAAAATTTAAATTTAACTTATTCACTTACCTTTGTTTCCCAATATATAACAAATATATTCATTAGGATTTAGGTACTCACCTGCAACAAAAAACAGAAATAATGATTAATTAACAAATAAAGTCAGCAGATATATTAGTAATACAATAGGATTTTTTTCGATGATAATTAATAAAGAAAAAAAAGTAATTATTTGAGGCAAATAAGCTAGTAGCGGTCGTTGATCTCAAGTGTTAACACGAACGAGAAGGGAGGAGCTAAAAATAGCCAACTAACACTTGTTCCATTTCTCCTACTAAACACTTTATTGTATCATTCATTTTGGGATAGAAATATAGAGGCAGGACAAGACACATACACTAACACAATATATGTCTAGCAACAACGCCAATATTTTTGTAAAATCAGAAATTTTTGGGTTCAAAAAGCGATTCGTATTAAAAACATAAACTAAAAAAGGTCTTGAAAACTCCTGTTTCTAGCAATTATCATATGTCTTCTATCTTGAGTAGTGGGGGAAGTAATGCGCATTATAAAATTAAATAATACAAAATAAATTTATACAATTACAAAAATAAAACTATATAATAATCGAAAAAAAAATAACTTATTTTTGTAAGACTTATATTTAATATGATTTAGTGCAGTAGAACCCCGTTTATCCGGAATGACGTGGATTAAGCTAATGCGAAATTCCGGATAAGAAATGATATACTCAGTAAATGAAAAATTAATATAATATATGAAATATTTATTAAAGTAGTGTGCAACGGTCATTCTCAATTAACTGGCCACTTTGAGATCATAATCTCTTAACGTTTTGTAGAGTGAATTGTTCTGTATTTTTTTCAGCCACTTAAGCGATATTCAGTTCGGTTCAATGAAATGGACATTTTATGGTGTACTTTGTTCAAAAATGTGAAAAAGTAAAATTAGAAAACGTTTCGTATTCTTTAAAAATTCAAGAGCGTTACCGTTCCGGGATGAATTTTATTGGTACTGAAAAGTTCTAATAGAAAAAATGATGAGTGGTGCTTAACCTGGTTATTACCTGTAAAATAAACTGTTTGTACATAATACAAATTATTTATTGAGAAGGTAGTATTAAATAATTAAAAAAACGCCCAAAATATCTATCGCGCTTACGCACGGCAAAATGGATAGAAGATAAGGGCAACGTAGTAGTGTGAAGACGGTGGATTTTGCAAAATCAATTAAATATTTTCAAAGTTATATAATAAATATGAATGTAATGAGAAAAATTTTAACATCCAGTTTATTCATTTGAACAAGGCTCGCTGTTTCAACAAAAACATATGCCTAATTCATTTACTCAACAACAATACTTTTTTTTTTTTAGAAACTCGAAAACAGAAATACAATAAGTATGTAAAAATATTACAACACATTCATAATAAATGATATTCATTGTAATAATGGTAAAATCTTTATTTAAAAAAAAAAATTTTTTTGAATGAAAATTATCTGGTATTAATTATCGCGGATCGTTATTTCAATTTAATGACACACGCGTTTCGCTCGTTTTCATTCACGTCTTTTCATACCGGCCTGCTCCGTTTTTAGTCGTATTTTCCCCCTTCCCCAAAAATAGACTCACCTACTCAGACCAGAGAAGTTTTGGAGATGGCTGTAAAATATATATATATACACATTTTTTCCCCACTACATTTGGGCACTACTAGCGGTCCCCTTTGGGTCAAAAGAACTGAAATTTGGTATGTTCTTTTCTAGGCAGAACAATACAATAAAAGTCGGCATAAATTTCAGTGAACATTTTGGTATGTTTAACTTAAATTCCGCGGTTTTTAAAGTTTTGCACATCTCTACGGCCCCATCAAATTAAGTTACAGGGTTGACAATCTAAGAAATATTGAGAGTTTGAGTTTGGGAAGTGCCTTTTGAGGAGCTTAAATTTTTTCTCTGACCTCCGCCATTTTTGTATTTTTGTATTTTAGTGAAAATACGACATTCGTGACGGAGCTCTGCTGCTAACGCAATATTTTTATTATTAAATAAGAATTTTCTTGGGGTAAAATATTCCTCCAATCAAATTCTGAGGCCTCATAAAAGTTTAAGCAAGATCCTGCCGCGAGATTTCAAGATCTACTTTGCAGATTGATATTGCTCCCATTAGAATAAAGTATAATAAACATAAAATCCTGTAATTGTCCAACAAACATCTTTAAACTGGGAAAGGGTCCGACACGTCCAATTCACGAAATGAAAACATTAAAAGATCGCATAATTAATACTAAGCTACAGACAGAAATTGCTTGTATTAAAAAGATTATTGTACATACATATTTTATTACAATCTAGTAATGCAGACAGATGAAATAATGTGTCTGATCTGGATTATGATTGAATTTGAAAGATAGCAAGTTATTATAGGTTTACGATAATGATCATATTTCTTCGGCTTAGTACTCTCGACGGTTCTTCCGTTCATTCGCTCAGCACCATCGATTGGACGTTTCTCCTGGGCCTGGATGTTATAATTCACCATAGTTCGCCTTTGGGTTGAACCCCTCCCCTCCCTCCCTCTCCCTCCGAAGAGAAAGTAGAATGACAGAACAAGGCCCGGGAAGAGGAGGTCGGGTCGGGAGTTGACCCCGTTGTATTCCGCGGGTTCACTGACAACTTGTAATCTTAGTTATATCTCATTTCTGAAAACGGGATTAACCTGAAGACCGTAATTTGTCGTATAAATGATTTGCCTTAAATGATCTTCAGTTTTTGTCCGACAATTGCTGGATTTTAATTTTATAAAATTATATTCTAATACGAGCAATATCAGTCAGAAAACAATATCTCGATATTCTGTCATTTGTACCATTCCAATTTTTATTCACAGGTGCAAGGCACATTCCTAGGAACGTGGGATGGTTTTAATCATAGGGAAAAAGAAAAAAACATAATATGCATTTATTTATTCCACTTTGTTTCACCAAAAAACATGGAAAACAGCAGTAAACAATAACTGCACAATCAAATACAATGACAATAAAGATAGTAAATAACCCCCATTTTCGAGGTTATTTAACCCCCAAAATACAAAATAACCTACTAAATGAAGTTACTATTTACTTTTTTTTCCGCACACTCCCCAATATATATTGTGCCCAGCATAAGAACCAGAAAACTTCAGACTGATTTTGCAGCTCAAGAGTAACAAAAAAGTTCATATTAAACTATAGTCCGATTCTCCACCGAATAGCAGAAATTTTTGTATTTCCAGCTAATTTTATTGACAAAAAACAAAATTAATTTAATAATTGAGTTGAAATCTGCACGAGGAACTGAAAAAAAGCTTCAAGCTTCTGGAAGCATGCATATATTTTTTTTTGTGTTTACTTAACTTAAAGTGTATGATAATTAGATATGATTCAAATACACAAGAATAGACTTCATATCTACATCCTGATTATAATTTAGCATACAAACAGCCTCCACTTCACTTCCCGAACTAAGAAAAATAATTTATTCAGAAAGTTAATGAATAATAATTTTGATTTGAATAATAATAACATTAGTAGGAATGAGATAAACAGCTTCAATAATAAAACAAAACAAAAAATTTAATTACGCTCTACTACCATTAAGGAGAATAGTGTTTACAGTGAGAGCCATATCTGGTAAGTTATTGTTCTCAACGGTAGAAATTACCTCTGAGAGTTCTCACACCATGGCTCATATAACAGCACAGATAATATCAATGATGGAGTTCCTCATTGTTACTGGGCAAGAGGAACAGAAATTTGGAACAAGAGAGAACATGGAAAAAAAAAATAACGACTCGATTCCATGGACGTTAACAAAATTACAAAAAAAAAAAAACTTGTTAAGATATAATTGGTAGATTAAAAAAAAAAAAAAAACAACCTTAAACCTCTCAACAAACAATAAATAACCCACAAGGCAACGCTTCGACAATTCAGGCTTCATCAGGGCACGAACAGACAAAATCACACAAATGCTGGCCAAATGTTTATATTGAGAAAAACAATTTATTCATATTAAAAAATGTTGAGATATTGGCAGTCAAATTAAGCAATAAAAACTGGTGCCTCATACAACTTTCACTTACCACCCTACTTAAATTAATTTTTAAAGTTTCCATTAAACAATATAAAATTAGAAATTATTAACTATAAAAATCACTTAAGTTTATGCGCCTTTCGTCTCTCTTGACTATCTTCGACGACTTTATAGGTTAGATATTAATTTTTCGAAAGTCTTTAGCTTTCCAACGGCATATTATAAATCTATATTGCAACTCTTATTTCCGGAAATTTGATTTCAACCTGAGAAAATAATCTATTTCTCTTTTTTCTCTTTATGTTATCAAATTTTTTCATACTTCATATGTATCCATTTTTTATTACTTCTAACAATGAAAGATCGATTAATTATTTCAAATAAAGATAAGTAAAGCCATTTTGAAAACTCGACATTTAAGCCTTGTCAGTCCATTTCAATGAGGATAAGACCTAGCTGATATTAATGGCCATTTCTTTGTACGTTAATACAGCGAGTTTGATCAAAATCGTTAGAGCCGTCTTCAAAAAAATTGTTAAAAAGTGAAAAATCGACGACATAAAGCGGCACCAATGAGCCGATTTCAGCGAAAAAATTGCAGTAACATCACAGGCACATTTTTTTTTTGACCTAGGCAATTAACATACCTACAGACACACATAGACCATTTTGCGAGACTTGGTTATTTGGACTTTTAAGGGGAACATAAAACGTGTATTTCTGTTGAAAACTTGGATTCGAAATTGTTCAAGATCGCAATACTTCCCCTTACTATTATTTCATTTAGAAGTACTATTATTATCAAGAAGTGAAAAAGTTAAATCAATATGTAACTAACTCAGTGTGATTAATTATAATTAGCTAAAAATTATTGATGGATTTTTTTATCAATATTTTTTGATATTTTGTCGTGAACAATTTCACATATTTTATTATTATTATCATGTACAACATAGATTTTACCGAACGAGGTCGTCTGAACTTTCCTGATAACAGCTACTACATCCAAGAAACGGTCCATACAAAATATTAAAATAAAATTAAATAAAAACTAGAACTAAAATATATATATAGAAGCGTGACAAACTTTCTTTTAGATCTAAAAATATTGGCGAAAATAAATTATTAAAAAAAAAAAAAAAAAAAAGAGAATCTAATTTTGCTCTAGACGAAAACATGAGGAGGTCAATGAACCAGTTATCAGTTATGGGAGGACACCGGCAGGTCAATCGGAAGTCATCAAGATCCCGCGGCGTTTCATTCAATTTATGGGCTACTTCTTCAACTAAATCTGTTTTTTCGTTTTCTATCAACATGTAAAGTGAGAGGGGGAGAGGAGGAAGAGAGAGCGGGAATAAAGGCAGAGAATATGGCAATATATTTTTTTATAACAATTTTTTTTTCAGAAAAATTATTTCGTTTTATCATTATTATTTTTTTTACATGTTCCTTTTTATTATCAGCTTGCAGAGAATTTTAATTGGCAATCCTCAAAGTCCCAAGGAATGGATCTTGTACATTCGATTTCAGGAAGAAATTAATTAATATTAATGAAACATTTTTTTACGTATCTTTGTTCATTCAGCGGGGTTTATTCAGAACAAAATAGGTTCCAATTACGAATTAATAAAGAGTTTGCCAGTGAAACGAGACGATTTAAAAATTAATTTTATATATTTTTTTTATTTATGAAGATGAAGTATAGGAATAGCCATTTGGGGTACAATGGGAAAAAAAATAATAAAAAATATTTTTTAAACACTATGCTCGCCAAATGTTCTCCATTGAAATTTTTTGAAATGTTTGCATTAGAATCATAGATACCCGAAAGTTTCGCGTGACCTATCGTAGTATAATGGCGAGTATTGCTTCATTCTCGTCCGGAGTGGGATGTTCAGGGGTTTGCATAGTTCTGGGTGGATCGGCCACTAACACTTGGGTACCCCATAAATCGCCGCTTCAAAGTAGAAGTAGCTTTACTCCGAAAATTAAATTTTACAGAATAGTTGTTATTTTTTTGTTGTTTTTTTTCGTTTCATGATATGAATGTGTAAATCAAATTTTTGAATTTCTAGCTTATCTCTAAACTGGTCAGCCAGAACAGGTTTTTTTTTATTTTTAAGTAATTAAAAAGTTTATTCTTACAATTATTTTTAATTGAATATTTTTTACAACAAAAAATATATAGATATCCTTAAACTGGATATAAAAATTGAATAATAGAACAGTAACATGAGAATAAGCTGTGTCATGTGTGACGATAGGCTACTTCTGCAAAAAATCCGTAGAAGGCTGAGCTAACTTAAGTGATAAAAAACAGAAAAAGTCAAGTTAAGAGATTGTTCTGCTCTGAAGTGACGAAATACGGAATTAGAGATAACCTTTAATTAAATTAACAAGAATCTGTTTGGAGAAACCGTTACGAAAAAAGGACTGAAAGTTTTTTCTTAGGTTTTTTTTTTTTTTTTAGTGGAGGAAGGAGGCGAATCCTGCGATAACTTTATTAACTCACAATTATGGAATTGAAAATCTGAGGGATGACATTCCTTTGGGGGAAAAATAAAGAAGAAGAACATACAAAATGAAATGTGGTTTTGTAATTTCATAACCCGATATGAGCGAACTGGGGTTCACACATGTTACATAAAACGCCTCATAGATTATTCTTATCAGAAAATGTGAAAACAAACAAGATAAAACCGAAAGAAATCTATTATTAGATAACAGGAAGAAAAGCAAAAATGGAACAATATGTCTGCTAAATAAATGGAAAAATCATCATTTTGGAAAGCCACTTGGTAGTGATAGGATCTTGAATCGATATGATAGCGTTTGCTAAAATCGATATCAATATACTTTATGTATTTTATATTTTCATATTGGTTTATCTCCATTAGCTTTTGATGTGAGATGTGCTATCTATCTACATTAATGTGATATTATCCCTTTTCGATGTCGTGATGTTGACTGAATAAGCGAAACTTTGACTGGTAAGTTATTTATCACTGTTTGAGAGATTCAATGCTTTGTTTCGGAATATCCTAATTAATATTTGTTTGCCTCTTTTTTCTGGGTATTTGATCTCATTACGACAGTTATTTAAAGACAAAATTTAACTAAAGCTGTAATTCGTATAATTGGAGCTTCCCAACAAGAGAAGGAATCGAAAAATAAATCCGTTCGCTTCCACGCCATGAACTCGGAATGTAACGGAGCCGAAGGGAAATTGATAAACAGAATTCGATTAATTTAAAAGACAGGGGAGAAATAAAGATAATTGCCCGGAACTAAATAAAGGGGAGAAATAGAAAGTTCAACTGATGCATTGATCGAGTTTTCAAACTAGAATTCTCATTATGTGTAATGGACCTTTAATTATTTCGGTACTTACGAGTTAATGCACTGTGAGAAACGTGTTGAAGTCGCAGAAAACTGGTATAACAACTTCAAGTCAAGCACAGCAGAAAAAAAACTTCTTTCGCAAACAGACGCAAAATGTCTACATACAAGCAATATAAAAATTAAAAAAAAAAAATTCTTAAAATAATTGCTGAACAGAATAAAAGTAATCTTTTTCCTTTATTTCGTTGCCAAAAAAAAGAAAAACGAATCAAATCATTATTGTCCGGGAACCGAATCAAGCTCAGAAATTATATTATTTAATAAGTTGACATTGAGAAAATACTAATAATAGTTATATATCATACACAGTCACGTACTTTACAATAATTTTACTGCATTATTAAGCACACGAAAAATCAATACAATCAAAATGTATAAATATTACAAAACATTGCCTCTTCTCTCCTTCATTTTATCATCCCCTCGTTTTTACTAAAATATTCAAATCCACATTTCAGTAAAAATTCAGAGGTGATAAAATTGACAAGGGCATCTTTATTATGCTTATTAGATAATTGATTTTGATGATTGCCTCAATATTACCGCGCCTCCGACTTATACATACACATTATATATATACTATACACATGAGTGTGTGTATGTGTGGTTGCTATGGCAGAGAGTGAAGCGTGTGTAGCTCAGCTGTTGATCAGCTGTTAGCGAGGTCACTGGACTCAGTCTTAGAAACACACAACACATCCACACACATACACGCCCCTAAGTAGTACTGTGGATGTCCTGTAGGGACCAATGGCATAGCCAGGGGAGAGGCCCAGGGGGTCCGGACTTCCCCCTCCCTCTGAAATTACAAAATACTTAATACTTATTCCCATCAGTAAACAAAAATTTTATTAACCTATTTGAATGTATTATGAATGTTAGTAGATCCTTGGATGGACCAATTCTCCCCCTCTCCCTCCTCCTCCCCCCCCCGAAACGATATCCTGGCTAGTGGTAGGAATTACAGTATGATTAAAAATTGTAAATTAAGTTCAAAATATTTAATTATGAATCTCTGAGCTTGTTGAGTTTTCTCGTTGCCACATTCTAGTTAGGTAAAGAGATACAGATACAGTAATTAAGTGCTGGAAGTGGGATTTTTGCCGAGAGAGGAAGAGAAAGCTTAATTTTGCCTTTTTTTTGGGCAGTGGACTCAAACCTTTACTGTGAACAACTAGACAGTTTATGCAGTTTTGAGAGCAAAGTACCCGCTTTGGTCAACAGGAACCAAGCCATTTCGCAGCACGACAATGCCCCTCCATATCGTTCTCGTTTGACAAAGGAAACATTATCGGAATAGCAAAGAGTAAACGTTTTGCCTCATCCTGCGTATAGCCAAGGTATTACACTATCAGGTTGTGGTTTGTTCAGATCAATGGCTCATTTTTTAAAAGGTTGGATTTTTGATAATTACCAGGACATAAAGTCGGATAGAGTTCTTAGCCTTAAAACCAAAGGAGTGGCACCGGCATCAATTCCAATAACAGGTAGAAAGATGGTTAAAACAATGGGCTTTACTTTAAAGAGTAGTATTGAATAATCTTTAAAATATGTAATCTGAAATAAAGTTATACTAATGCACAAGGACTTTTGTTACAACTTAGTATCATCCTCTCATAACATTAACTCATTTCACTGACTTAATTAATGTCAAATAGACGAAAAAGAAGAAATAAATAAAATTGTTTGCTTAGCCTAAATATAAAATTTCGCCCGGAATTTGCCACCCTATAAATTCTGCCGCCCGGGGCAAATGCCCCCTTACCCTCCCTCAGTTCCGACCCTGTAGTAATTGATAAAAAAAAAAACTTTATGATTACTCAAATGCTTTAGATTCAACAGAGCCAAAAAAAGTGCTGTCTCAGCACTTAATCCTTGATGATCAATTCCTTCAATCTTCTCTATTACTCATGATATATAAGCTGGGTAACGGTCTTTAGTTAGGCAACGAATTCGGGGTATAAATTTTCTGTTAAAAAATATATGTTTTTCAAGCATACCCGCTTTTGTTCAGCCACAGGCAGTAACAGTGCGATAAAGTGGGTGCCCCATCCAAAAAAAGGATAATCCTTGGTGGTTTTAAATAAATGTGGAACAAAAAATTAACATGGTCCAGAAAATAAAATCTTGACCAGTTTACAGGACAAAAAACATCAAAAACAAACAAGAAAATAAACTTTTTTTCGACACTTTTTGGCAATTGATGAAGAAACGACTCATTGCATAAAAAAACGAAACGCATTCTGATTCCTTTTTTAACGTAATGAGTCGTTTCTTCATCATGTGCCCTATTTTTCTTCTTTGTATATTTTCGTGTTTTTTTTTTTTGTTTTGTTTTTTGGTCTGAAAACTGGCCAGGATTTGCTGGCCCATGTTCAAATAAACTTTTTTTTTTTACTTCTTTATACTTACTATAAAGTCCCAAAGGGTTATCCTTTTTTTGGGAGGCAATATTTCATACTATTCCACAAACTCAATAAAATAAATGAAATTATACTGTAATTGGAATAGATGTTGAAGGAGTACGCACCTAAGACATTTATTGAAAAAGGAAAACGTTAAATGCTCGAACTGAACAAAAATCGTATCATTCAAGTCTTCCTAACTAGAAACATATTCTATTGCCCAATTCTCTTTTTACTCCTTTTCCAGTTTATTACGACCCCCTATCGTCCGCGCGATAAGATAAACAAACAATAAGACAAAGATAAATAAATAAGAGAAAGAAAAAAAAAAAAGGACAAAGAGCTGCTTTATTCCACAGCGAATATTCTCCTATTGAAGGGCAACGCTTCGATAAGAGGTGAATTATTACCTCACCAAAGGAGATAGTATTGTGTCAATTCTGGAGCTGAATCAGTGCTGACTGGGAGGGAACGACAGTCCTAAGGTGAATCATAGTCCAGCCATATTGCCACTGTCCTTGAAATTATAAAGACTTTAAGAAGAAATAATCTTCAGCAAATACAACCGTAAAGCCTAATAAATAACTATATTCTCTATTCCCAATAAAAATTTAACGGAGGATACCATTCTTCAGGGTCGTACGCTGAATTTTATTTTCGGGATGGGATATAAATTTTTTTTTGAGGGGGGATTTAATAACAAGAAGGTAAATAATCGCCTAAATGTCTAAAATCGCCAAATTTGGCGTAATTTTTTATGATAAACACGAAAATTACATCAAAAACTATGGTTAAAATTACCAAAAATATTATTCAAAATACAAATACTATGTTGGTGGGGATGAAAATAACATTTTCTCGAACATTTTAGAGGGATGTATCCCTCTGAAGGGGAAGTGGAAAATTTGATAACTTGAGTAATACAATAACTGAATTTACCTTATCAAACTGTGTGGCTTTTTAATACAGACACATTAAAATAAAAAAATGCGAATTTAAAGAATCGATAAAAAAAAAAAAATTAGGGTAGATCTGTAGCATTAATTTATAACCAAAAAATACAGATATAATATTAACATTTATTCCAAATATTATTATCTTATTTATAATTTAAAAATTATAAATGTAAAAGTAGTTCAACGATGAATCATATCCAGACTGTCCTTGAATATAAAAATACTCCTTTCAACGTATCGCTGAGTGCCACAATACGAAAAAGTGGAATTTAACGGGAGAATTTTTTGAAGTTTGCCTATTTAGGCTTATCGCTGTTCTAACTCACTTTAAAGCATCAAGTCGGAAATTTTCTCAGTAAATACTACTTACATTTTTTGTTTAAAAAAAAAAAGAGGTTAATTTTCATTTTTCGATAATTTAAATATGATCTTGTATTAAATTGTGAGAGCTTTTCATAAAAAAATGAAATAAATTTTTATTGCGGTAAATAATGAGACTAAAAATCTGAGAATTTTTCTCGAAGAAATATACATGAATGTCAGCTTTCCAAGCCAAAAAAAATGACAATTTTTTTTTTTGTACTGTAGCCCTCTTCTTCAAAGCCTACGATATTTTGAACACAATCTATGGTTTTGAATCAATTGGAAATTGGAATACAACCTAAAAATGACTAAATTGATTGCAATAATTATACAAAGTAGTAAATATTGACAAGTTAGATTCCTTTAGCATAATATACAACCACACGCGGGTCACTGAATTTATAATAATTATTTATCGACTTTAATCTATTTTTAGACTATTAAATTATTATAATACTTTAATTTTATATTTATTTTAAACAATATTTTCTTGTTTTGTCTAAATTTAAACAGATATTCATTCTCTAGTCCGCTAACGCATTCTGCAAAACTTTTACTTATTAAAATCAAGATAAAACTTTCTGGAGAGCTTCACGGGACAGAACAGACTATAGCTGAAATAATACATTACGTTATCCCCACTACTCTTCTGAGCCTCAATTAATGATTAATTATTCATAAATATCAAAGAAATTAATAGTATTGTATTATTTTGAATACTTTGTGATATTTGGACGGACTTCACTTTACTCTGTGAACAACAAGTTTCGACCGAACAATTTCTTTTTTTTAAGTGGTTATTTCCACGAATAATAGGTAAATCGTTTTTCGGAATGTCTAAAATAAAATTATTATCATTTATTTTTCTTTTTTTTTTTCTCATCCCTACTCAAACCCTTAATTTGGATTTTCAAGACTCCGTTGCTACTTTTTTATTCGATTAGCTCTTCAATTATCTCCACTCCAGAGAGATAGATGAAATTCAAACCATGAGGACAGTTTAAAACTTTAAAACCACAGACCTCACAATAAATAAAAAGTAATAAATTAATATTAATAACTAGGACATAAATGGAAAAACCCAAACAAGAAGCCAAGAGTCTCAGAAATAACAGAAAATAAATCATCTGTCCTGATAATGCCTGAATTGTCGAAATATCGACTTTTTTTTATTTATTTCTGTTATTTTTCATTTATGTCCTAACAATTATTTATGTCTCATTTTGAGCTTTTGCTCTTGCATATTAATATTAATAGTATGGTAAAAAATAAATAAATAATGTTGAATTATTATATTAATAATTAATTAATTATTATAAATTATTATATTATTGTAAATAATGAATCTTATTAAAATTTAATTTTTTCTTCAATGTTAAAATCTTTAAACAGAACTGAGTTCCACAGGTTAGGCAGATACTATTTCTGCTGACTAGAGAAATGAGACCTGACTGTTAAAGATCTGAGTCACTGAAAAGAAGCGATAACATTATTATTCATAGTTTATAAGTTTCAATCTTCATTTTAATGAGATCTTAAAAAATAAAGGGTTTTACTGAGTAAATTTCTATAATAACCTAAATATATTCTTAAGATTTTATTGTTATTACAATGAATAGTCAAATAATATCATGTTTGTACTTATATAGAGATTCATAGATTAATAGTAGTAAATTAATAATGTTTTAAAGTGAAATTATAAATTAACTAGTGACGAATAACGTGTTAAATATAAAAAAATGTATGACAATTTTCATTAATTTTTACAATGTAATATATATGAAACAGTTCAAATTTGACAATACAATATACTATCAATGTCCGAAACATTCAAATTTAAAATTCAAATTACTATACCCAAAACTGATTATCCTGGGCTCTGTACTTTTCAGAAAAGAAAAATCGATTTTAGATGCAGAAATGAGTATTTTAGACTAAGAAATAATTTGGTACATTTTCGAGTAAAGTAATTTAGGAATTATTTACATCTTGGAAGAGTCAAGAATTCATTAATAATATAAGTAGTAAGGTCAATGATTTTCCGGCCGGCTCTCGTTCCCCTACTTCAAGCAGGCTGAGACTTGTCCAATGCCAATGCCGACCCAAAAAATTTGTTGGATTCAATTGTAACTGGGAATGAGACAATGGTTCTATACTATGACCCACTCAGCAAAAGAGAGTCCATGGAATGGAGAAGGCTTGGAGAAGCACCTTCGCTAAAGGCAAAAGTCATGCAGTTGGCAAAGAAGGTAATGGCCAACATTTTATGGGATTGTAGAGGAACACTGCTGATTGATTTTAAGGAACACCACAGTGAATGCCGAGTATTATGCAGCCCTACTTCGTCGCTTACGAGACCCTATCGAAGAGAAAAGGCAGCAGAAGTTGAGCAGAGGTGTTCGGCTTCTTCACGACAATGCCCCTGTCCACACTGCATTGATTTTCAAAGCCGCTGTGAAGGACTTCGGATTCCAAGAAACCTTCCATCCATCCTACAGCCCAGAAAAAATCTGAGCAGCGGTGGAAAAATATTTTTCCAACAAAGAAGAAAATTATTTTTTTCATGGTATAGAAATGTTGCCTAAGCGTTGTATTAAGTGAGTAGAACTTAAAGGAGAATACATTTTTTTTTTCTTCAAATTAGTAACTTTGAAGTGCGCATATTTCTTTAACTACAACAGATATGAAAAAAAAAAATAAAAGCAGCATTATGTAGGAAATTTAATGCTCTTAATTTGTTTACGGTAATGTTTTAAGATAGGACCAACAGTTTTCGAGATATGAACGAAAAACATGACCTTTCCCTCCCCTGTCCTCTTTACCACTGCTCCTTGATCCGGAGACTTTTATTATGTTTGCCTCTAAATTAGTCCAAAAAAAGCCCCGAAGTCAATTTAGGGCGACCCGTCATTTCCGTTTAGAGCCTCCACATTGACTGGCATATTATGAAGATCTCAAATAATGATTAGTTCCATATGAATAAATAACTTTTTGCATACAGGCTCTGAGTGTAAAGGTCTAGAAATCAAATATAGTTATGTAAATGATGAATTTTTTGTTATGCTGTGTATTCTTGGATGGAAGAATGTATTATTGTACTGAAAAGAAAGTAGGAGGGAGGGATGCTGATGCAGCTATCATTCAACAACTGCTACGTCATCATGCAGCCTCCCTTCTCTAGGAAAATTCCTGACCCTATACAATCTCCTTATCTTCCCTTCCCCACCCCAAGGGCTTGGATCAGCGAAATCTGAATCCGGATGTAACGACGCAATGAACGAGTATATCTTTCAATTGGATCTTCACATAAATCCCTGCCAGTTTGTTTTATATATCAATTTGTCCATTATTAGTCACATGCATGTGAAGTATGTTAATATAACTATCTCGTAAATATGAAAGCTTATATACTCAGAATAGTTGATGCAAAGACTGGACTGGGTTGGTCTAGAAGAGAATTAGAAAATTACTAGTTGCCCCCATATTGATAGCGTGAGGGCAATGAACTCAACCACTTCGCCTTTTCATCCATTATGACTTACAATTATTTAAATATTTATTATAATTACTATTATATCATTATAAAATAATATGGAATAATCCTGTTATAAACACTAAATTGTATTTTTTATTAAAAATAAATGATATGAAATGAAAATAAATCCCACTTTTGGCCCAAAATAGTTCGGCCATTCTCATGTAACATAAAGCATATCCTCATTAAAAATACAAATAGTAATATTTTACTTTATATAATTATGAATGTAAAATATCTCTACTGCTATGAAAATACAAACTAATAAAGAATACAAAAATAAAAAATAAAATGAAAATGAATTTTAATTACTATTTACTATTACTACAATTTAGAAGATGGAAGAAGAGGTGGGATTAAGTTATTGTTGGGCGACGAAAGTTTTAAAAAAAAATACCATTCTGGCGTTGACTTGATTAAGCGTTAATATTGCTTAGTTACTTTACCTTTTTAAAATCGAGATTTAGAAAAAATAAAAAAATATAAGTATACATACATACATGATATAGTACATATAGGTCTTAGTACTAGGAGTCTCTGTGTACATAAGGTTATAGCTTAATGTCTGTACAGTAGAACTCCTTTTATACGGTATAATTTTGGCCAGGAATATTCCGGATAATCCCAAATTCCGGATAAAAA
Organism: Rhaphigaster nebulosa; assembly: GCA_948150685.1. Lineage (NCBI taxonomy): Eukaryota > Metazoa > Arthropoda > Insecta > Hemiptera > Pentatomidae > Rhaphigaster > Rhaphigaster nebulosa. The sequence goes on from OX411312.1 coordinate 25,533,106, forward strand.
AATAAAAAATTCTTGATGTTAATGAAATTTATTAAAATAATGCACATACGACAAAATACAATAATGGGTTGTACTCATATTTTATATACTAAGAAAATAATAGAAGAAACGAAGAGGGTTTCAAGAAAAAATAAAATTACTATTTTCACAACTGCAATTAATCTATAAGGGTTACTTTTTCCATCAAATAGGTCTCACTTATCTCAAGAATTTCACTCATTTTTTATAAAAAACGTTTAAAGAATGTTTTTAATAATACAATTAGATATAAGCTACGATTTAAATATTTATACAGAATTTAAATAATGCATTTAAAATTTAAAAAATATTTACACATATAATTTTTTTAATAAATGTATCTTAAATTACGTATTTATGTTATTATGTGAATAAAAAGTACAAAAATGTTTCGGATAACCTGGGTAACGGATATGCGGTGAAATAAGCGGTGTTCAACTTAGGTCAATTTTTTCTAATCTTTACCATAATCTCGCCCAGGAAGATACACCTGAACTCGAGTTATGGTTATATCCCTACCCTATTTATAATCGAATCGTTTTATGCTAAATTAAGGTTTTGACACTATGAAAGTAGTTAGACAGAACCCATTTTAGCATGAAGCGATTCAATTAAAACAAATATAAAAAAAATTGTTGGTCTTTGGTATAATTCCAAAACACTTAATATTTTTTCTTTATATTAATAAATTACTGAGGTATGGGCGTAAGAAACATCTAATCGGCCGCCATTTCGGTTCAAAACGGCAAATGTTATGTCGCGTTCCGATAATCATCCAAGAGCAACCTGTCCCTATGGCCAAATTAAAAAAACGGACGGATTTTTTTTTTGCTCTATTTGATTTTTGGATTCTACGTATCAAGAAAAATAAGACAAAATTGTAAGGGGATTAATTTTTTTTTTTTAATTTTTTGGTCGATTACGAAGGTTCATTTTTAAAAATAATAAACTATTCATCATATATTATTTTTATTATGTGTGTGTGTGTGTGTAATATATATATATATATATATATATATATATATATATATATATATAATACATTTTATGAAATATATTTATATACAATATATTATACAAAATATTCATTATAAAAAATAATATTATTCCGCTTCTTTGTCTGTTGGATAAATTATTGATGAATTTACGCCTGATAGGTAACTCCAGCCAATGCTGGAACTAGGATATTTGCCAGGAAGAGCAAACGTAATTTTGCCATTCCTTCTTTCACACCCTATCTCGATAAAAGTCAAAAATACTATTTTAAGCATAATATTTCTAGATAAATATCATAATCTCATAACATTAACTCATTTTATAAGCTTAATTAATTAAAAACAATCAAAAAGCAGAAATAAATATTATATAGGTTAACTTAAAAATAAAATTTCGTTCGAAATTTGCCGCCTTCTACATTACGAAGCAAGTACACCTTTGCCCCCCTCTTGATCCGGCCCTGACTCCAGCGCTTCGTATGCTGATTCGTACAGAACGGACTTTCAACATCCACAAGGTCTTTTTTATCTTTATCTGTTTACTCACATTTGAATTTTATATTGGCCCATGTATTTGCAGGTTCCCTTCCTACACACTCCATTGGCGATCCCATGCTAATTTCGTCTAAGGACGCTGGCAAGACAGCAGATCGCCTCGTGTAAACAATCTCTCGCTCATGTATCCATTTATCATCCCGTCGGTTAAGGGTTTACAAACATTATGCTCGGAGCAAATGTCAACCAAGGTCGGCACTTACAGGCCTCAACACAACAACACAAACCTGTGTTCCTTCCAAGGCGGAGATGACCTTCCGACACTTGTACACAAAAACGACTCGAGTGATTGATAAAACTGCGTCAACACAAAATTCAAATCGTCTGTTACTTTTAAAGCATTAATTAGAGGAGATGGTTGAGTGCGTTGATTAAAATATATTATTTACTGCTGAGGATCAGTCAAACGACCAAAACAAAAAAGTATTTTAGGTCCAGCCTTGAATGCGATCTTCTGTAATACAACATAAGAGGCAAACGAAAAATAATTAAAAGAAAAATGAAGACAAAAAATAATATTTTTTACAAATAAACAATTCTCCATAAATAATTTTATTTTTTATTTTCTTGACCCTTCATTTTTACTAAAATATAAATTTAAATACTATAGTCAAAATGAAGGGGCAATAAAACGCACTTTAGACGATTAAGAAACCAGAGAAAGTGTTTCGTTTTTTGTTTTGAACTTCCCAAATGATAATAAATATCAAATAATTTAAATGTGTTGTAATATTTTTTATCTTTTTATGTTTATTGTATTGATATTGTCGTGTGTATAATAAAGTATTCAAATGAATGTGAAGTATATGATTATAAAAGTTATCACGAAAGTCTCGGGAAACATTTAAAGAGGTAATACTAGACCTCATGAAAAAAAAAATAGCAAGAAAAAAAAGTTCAGATAAGACTATCATCCAATTCCATTTTTTTTGGAAATGCGTAACCAGTAATATAACTTAACCATTAGAACAAAAAAAATTTAGTATTATACATATAATTATTGTATTATGATTATACCTAGATATTAAACATTTCATTTCTTGAAATAAAACTTTGTAATATATAAATAATTATAATGACAAATCTATTTTAAATAACGTAAAACCGAATCCGAGTCAATTCTCTCAGAAAACATTTGAACAAGAATCAACTTGCAAACTTTGCAAAAAAGTCAGTGCTATAATGATTTGTTTAGCGAGAATTTTAACGTATTTGAAATTAATTTAACACTAACGGTATCCAAGTAATTTATTTCTTTACTAAAGAAATTTAAGCAGAAAATTTAAGTTTTATGTTTTTTTAAGTGTCACTTCTTTTGTTGAATAGAAAGCGGTCAATCAAAAATTATAAGAGGTAATTAAGTGCCAATTACGCCATCGTAAATAAGACAAAATTCCCATTAAGTTATATAGACTTAACTACATCCATTGTAAGAGGCTTTCGGAGAGATCAATAGAGAAAAATTTAATTTAATTTTAAATCACACTTCACTTTTGAATGTTTTTCTCAGCCCTTGCTTGTAGAAATACATCTACTTTTATTGAGCTTCAATTTCATATAAACGAAGTCCAGGGTTTTTTTTCGGATTGGTCGAGAATTGGCTCCTGATTTACTAAAAAGTGTGGTGTGGCATTAGGTTTTCCCGAAACAATATTTCCTATAGAAAATTTCATCTACTTTACGATTGTGCAATGGGAACATCAAGTAATTACCTTGAATAGTTTTTGAATGGACCGCTTTCTATTCAATAAAAACGCAAAACTTAAATTTCCTACTTTTCTGAGCGGAATCGGACCATGGTCTATATGAAATTTTTTGTTGCTCTTGAAGTCTGCTGTTATATCTTTAAATATTTCTCTTAACTTACCAGACATTCTGTACAACTATTGCGTTATTCGCTTCCACTTCAACTCATTAAATAAAAAACTAATAAAACAAAATATTGCCCTAAGCTCAGTCCCGGGTACTAATATTAAAATGAATTATCCGTTGAGCGAAGTACACAAGTTATTGAGGCAGAAGATGTAGTAAGAATACAATTTTCTTTTTATTATTATTTAAAATGATAATATTTGAAATAAATTCGTTCTCATAAAGCTTTTGAACAAGTCGAAATAATTAACAGGGCCATCATTCTGAAACCCTTCCACTCAAATATAGCCAAGATAAGACGGTACTAAAGTTAAGGCCTGAAGAGGTCCCAAGTGTGGGCGAGATTACTAGCCTAAACGAAAACATCTGTCGGCCAACGCCGAGCCATCTCAATCCAGGACAGGTTAATCTTAACCCATCCCGCTGGAAAAGTTAATAACAAAATTATCAGCAATATCCAAACTGGAGAACGGTGTCAATATAAAAACATGTTTGAGACATAAAAAAAAAAAGAAAGGAGGAAAACTCTTCCAAGGCTAGAGGAAAAATGGCCCACTTAAGAAACGATTTTTTTTTTTTATTAAAGGAACCAAAATGTCTAACCACCTTCATTTAGATTTTAAGGAAATAATTAAGTCAAAATGACTTTAAAAAACAAGATATTAATTTAGGGTTTTATTACAAACCGACATTATACCTACATAGAAATATTTAGGGCCACAGGCAGGGCTAAATTAGATCATAGATACATAAGTAGTATATAAGAAAATATGAACAAACAAAAATTGAATTATTCTGGCTATATTTTCCGACCAAAGGTGACGTAAATTAGCTAAAAGGGCAGTAAAAACTGCAATACTTCAAATATAAAGATCGACCACTATCCAGTGCCGCCCGTAGAAATGACGTGACAATACAGCAGCCGAATATTGACTTATAGACTTGACTCATAGAAACATAATTATATATTCTCACTATACCATTCTTGCTGTTAAATTATTTTTATCATTTCATTTGTTGTGTTTAATTCTTGTTTCTTGCATTTTTAATTTTTACTACTTTTTTACTATTTTTTTGTTTATATATTTTCGTTATAACTCTCTAATAAATAAAAAATGAGATATATATTCTACTAAAAATATTGAATACAAATTATTATAACCAATGTAGAAAAAAATCTATAATTCTTTACCATGCCTTTATTTCAATTATATTGCTTATTGTGCTGATTTCGGCATTCCCGTTTCATCAGAAATGACCCCACGAATTTTAAATCCAATTAATTTGAGCAGTTCTGCGAGAATAAAATAATTATATTTCGGGACAATTTTTGGGGCAAAACTCTGAATATTGTTGATAAATACATGTTTTCTCGATCAAAAAAAATTTTTTTTTTTTTACGATGTTTGGAATAAATTTAAAAATGTTCTTTAAAATCTGGCTCTGGTAAATTATATCAGACTTTAGAAAATGAAATTAGGATACGATTTGCGTTACCTAAAATAATAACAATAAAGAATTTTCGTCTATAATATCTACAACCTTTAAAAAGCTGCAGCAATTAAGATAAGTTTTCGATTACAGCGAAGTAACGTTGAAAAAAACTTATTTGGTTGTTAGATATTAATTGCATTTTTGCAGATAGGTGTTTTTTTCCCTTCAACAAACCCTCCAGTTGTCAGAAGGATTTTCTGGATGTCTGGTTCGTTAAATCAATAAGAGTTCTCCCTATCCATTCATGGTATAAGCATTGTTGTGTGTGATGCCAACTGCTGGGGCATCAGGAAATAAAAGACCCGAGTCTAGTTAGTGATCCTAAAGCGAGTATCGATCGAGATTATGAGGAGAGAAGTTTGCACTAAACAACTGTAGTGGTATGTTCAAGTGTCATTACAAACTTTGGAGGAAGGGAGTCAAACGTAAAACATGACTGCAAAAAAAACAAAAAAAAAAAAAAAAACAATTGCGTTATAAAAAACTAAACGTACTAAACAAAACATTATTAGAAAAGTGGGTCTAACAAATTGTAGATAGATTTTTTACTTTTCTGCTGATTTCATACCACAATGACTAACGACCTTACCTTGTTTCAAACCCGATTATCTCAATTAATATTATATCGAGAACTCTTAGTGTGGTATCATGTTGAAGGCAATTTCATAAGCTACAACATTAACACCATTCTGTGTTTTGGTAAAATCAAAAATATGTAAGTAAAGAATTCCTTCTGGAGATAAATAGAGATTGCCCTGAAAAAGTTTCTTTTTCCAGTTTTTGGCATTTTATGTGCAAACGGCGCATAAGATCAAGAAATGCCCCAATATAAATTAGTCTTATAATTTTATACCCTATCAGGATCTGTCACAAAATATACCCTTTTCCGATTCTAAAATCTAGAGTAAGGTACGCTAGAGAAAATCTGGAGGAAGCTACAAAATCGACTATACCACCAAAATAAACTTTATATTTCACAATTAATACATACAAAGTTTCATTATAAAATTCCCAAAACTCTGGAAAATAATGCGATTCATGGTTCGCTGGGACAACCTGCATACTAAGATGCGAAATTATGCGTTTCTCCAAATTGATTTCAATAAACAAAAAATGTTTATAAAATCTTACTCATTTTCTATGAATTAGATATATATTTGTGTTTGTGCATATATCAATATAATGAAAGGAATAAACCATTTTTTTTAAAAGGAAATTTGCGAAATAGCTGTGTTGTCATAAAATTGATAGTATTTCACGCCGTTATAGAAAAAATAAAATAAAAGGTCACAAATGAAATAAAATGGGAGCTCAGTTCTATGTGGCTTGACAGTAAGTCCATGGTATTGGGAGGGACATCTAATTAATGTGAGATAGACCAAAGTAATATAAAATTAAGACCTTTACTTTAAACAGTAAGCTTAAAAAGTGAATAACCAATAATGATTTTAATAGGAATATCATATTTTACACCCTAATATAAATATATATATATATATATATATATATATATATATATATATATATATATATATATATATATATATATATATCGACGTTTTTTTACAGGAAACACATGAAACGATTTTTCTCCAAATAATAATAATATATATATATATATATATATATATTTTAATTCTTTATCGTACAGAGTAGGACTTTATTAAACTAGCAAAGCCTTTATAATTGCAATATATTTTAAAGGATTCTAGCACTGGTTAATGCCAGAGTGACGACTGAGAGTCGTTAGTATTTGCTGCTTACGTTATCAATATTTTCAATTTTTTGACCATTTCAATTTTTTTTTTCAATATATCGTGATCGGGAATCGATAGAGTTGGTGTTCACGTCCCAAAATCAATTGAAACCTAACTTTCAAATTTTTGGCGCTTAAGCCTTTTTTAAAAAACGACATCCATATATATATTATACTTAACTTTTCAAATTACTTTCTCTTCCAGAAAAAAAATTAATCCTGATTCGTATCGCTACTGCTATTATCATTGTGAGAGATAGTAAACCCTTCTTCACCACGACCCACTCACATACATCTTTTGTAAAAACTTAGAAGTAGCTATAAAAATAAGACAGATGCAAGTGATGATTTCTCCCGCCATAGAAAGCAACGAATATCATGGTTTCCCCTCAAGCCTTCAGCGAATAAATTTACAACTCAAAAGGTAGGAAAGGCGAACCCCAAGACGAGCCAGGTGCTCGCCACACCTAGCAAGAAGGCCAATCCCGTATCTCCGTCCATAAATAAGGAGTCTTTTGAAAACCCCAAAAAAGTCCCGTCGTTAAGGGATAATCGGGAGCGGTAAAGTTGAGGATTTTTGGAGGCCCCTCATTCCAGAGTTTACGACTGGGCTATTCAGGGACCCGGCCTGGCAGGCACAATGGACAAGTCTCGCACTAACGGCCCTATTCCTTTAGAAATAAATCGTTTTTATTGCACGAAAAAGCAACAGGATATTTATATACAAGAATAGCAGAGCAATTTACAACCTCAGCATCGTTTAATGAACCAATATTACAAGTTTAGGCATAATTTAAAATATATAAATGTTAATAAAAAAGAGTAAAAGCTCAAAAAAGAGATAAAGAATTACTGTTTGGATATTATTGGAGGATTGCAAAACCTTAGGTCTCTCAAATAGTAGTAAATTAATAACCATTCAACGTTTCGCCAATTTCCGCATCATTAGGATAGAAAAATATAATATTATATATAAGCAAACCAAAGATAGCATATCTCACATCAATAGTAAAAAAACAACCATTAACTAGAGACAACACACCGTTCTCAGACACGTCAATAGGGACCAAGAAAAAAAAAAATTATTTGTATTAATTTATATTACACGGATTTTTTTTTATTCGATATTTGGATTTTACGTATCTTGAAACGTAAATCTCCAAATTTTAAGGGGTTACATTTTTTTTCTTGGTCGATTACAGAGGTCTATCATTGAAAATAATAAACTAAAAGCATTTATTTATATAGATTTTTGTTTTAAACATCTTATTTTTTTTTTTAATGCCTTCTTATGCTGATTCCAGAACACCTTACATTTCCTCTCTATCTTTATAAATGGCCGAGTTATGGGCTTATAAAATCTCTAATCGGCCGACATTTGGAAACAAAGAAACGGATGGTAATGTCGAGTTCCGATGATCATTCTGGGGTGAGCTGTGGCCTTGTTGCCGAATCTCAAGAAAATCAGTCCAGTAATCTCGGAGAAAATAGCCGAGCGGCGTAAAGCGGACGGCGGACGGACGGATTTATTTTTATTCGAAATTTGGATTCTACGTATCTTGAAACGTAAAACCTCAAATTTTGAGGAGGTCACTATAATGTATAAGGTTACTATAATGTCTTAGAATCATTATCCCAAAGCCTTTAAAAAAAAAATCATCCAAATATTTTTTTCTTTTTTTGGATCTATAATTATTTGGAAATAATAAATCATGATGTGATAATACAATCGACCAAAAAATTTTAATCCCTCTCAAAATTTGAGGTTTTAAATTTTAAGATACGAAGAATCCAAAAATTGAAGAAATAAAAAATCCGTCCGTCCGTCGTCAATGGCTTTTCTAAGAGACCAGCGAACCGATTTTTTTTAAGATTTGGCATCAAAGTTACAGGTCACTCAGGACGATCCTCAGAACTCGATACTACCATCCGCCATTTCGTTTCATAATGGCGGCCAATTAAAAAAATAAGGAAAAAACACTGCTATGATTTATTACCCATTGAAAGATACTAAAACTCCAATCCAGTGCAATCTCTCAAATACCAATAAATACTAGCCAGTCAACTTTTCGCCATTACAGGCACCATCATAACAGAGAAAGATAACACAATGCAGACCTAACACAACTCACGTCAAGAGTCTAAAAAAATACTTCACTAATCGATAGTATATTAAACATTAAACTAATAATAATAACTATTATTATTCTATAGAGTTTTCTCGTACCATTTAACAATTTAAGCTTTTTAATTAAAAGATTAAATTCAGTATTTAATATAAAGAAAGATATTCCCTCATCCAGCCATTCATATAAGCCTCCAAATAAAAGAAAAATGATTATGCTACCTTACCACAGTCAAAATACTGCGGCTATTTAATTATAATAATCATTGAGCAGGCTATACTATTTCTAGTTTCATACACCCATATTTCGGTGTATGGTTTTTTTCGGTTAAAAAAAAAACAAAAAAAAAACGTCCAAATAAATAATTTTTTCTTGGATCTATAACAATTTGGAAATAATAAATTATAGTGAAATAATTTTCAGCGTTTTTTTTCTCGTCTATTTATTAAGTTAAATAACACGTGATGAAGTTCATATATTTAAATATACAAATTACAATTTGGAAATTATTAAAAGATCCCAAAAGACCCTCGGATACCTGTTCAATTTTGGTATCATCAGAACAAATACTTCAGTACATCGTTGACCTGTCTTGGTGCGATTTACTATAGATTAGTGAAATATTTTTTTTAGATTCTTGATGTGAGATGTGTGAGGTTGCAAAACATTGAAACGGATAATTATTCACTAGTAATTGAGAGGCTTTGTACAGGATTGGAGTTTTAAAATCTTTCAATAGGTCATATCCTACCAATAATTTTGTCTTTATTTTTTTATTTTTGCTGTCATTAATTAATAAAAATTACATTAGTTTGTTTTGAAAATGTTAACTACATTTCAAAAATAAAATATTACAATTTTTCTTTAGTAAATTGATCCATGCAATAAAATATATTCAAATACAAAATAAACATATTTTAATAGACCTAAGTATATTATACTGAAATAACTCTAATAATCATGTTCGGCCAAAGTTATTCAAAACAGATCCAAACTTCACACAGACATTAAAATAATGTATCATTTATTAATGGGTAAAATTTCCATTCATTCTCTTTAATATACTCTTTCAAACATAAAAAAAAAAAGTCTAGATGGTCTGATAAAAGTATAAAAACGCTGAAAATTTTTACACAATGGTTAATTATTTTCAAATAGATACATAGTTATTTTAAGTACATAATTTATTTATTATTATTATTTGTTTATTTAAAAACCTTGGTATAATGATTTTAAAACATCTTTTATTTTTTCTCCATCTTCTCATTAATGGCCGAGATATGGGCGTATGAAACCTTTAACCGGCCGCCATTTTGAAAGGAAATGGAAATTGACGACCCTAATTTCAAAGGCATTTCGATAAATTAACAGGTAATTAATGGGTAAAAGTTTCCTTCATTGTCTTTTATATCCTATTCCTTCAAATATACAACACAAATCTAGGTGCTCTGTTACAACTATAACAGAACACTATTATTGAATACTATTATGCTTTTCATTTTATTAGACACTTTTTTCTACATTTATCGAATTTGTTAGCTCCACCTTCATCATTTTTATCGAAGTTCCTCATAAGATTTTTGGATTATTAATATATTTTCTTGTATTGATCGATAACTATAAAATTCAAAATAATTTATAAAAAATACCTAAAACAATTTTTTTTCCATCCCCAACGCAGGTCGGAAAAGTAATTGCCTGAGGATAACAGGTGTGAAAATAGGTGGTAGGGTCCTGGGCTGGACAGGCAGTGACTGATGACGGATAACAAAAAGGTTGGTAACTGAACCTTCAGATAAATTTATTATTCAACAACAGGTCCGTTGCAGGAGGAAGTTTCCGTTGGCTATACATGAAATGCCAGATACATAAGCATAATTGAGCCATTAAACAGTATTTTTTTTTTTATTATTCTTTTAAAATGAAAAATATATTTTAAAAAATGTCTCCAAAAATCTTCCAAAATTATATGCAGATAAGAAAATTTGTTGAATAAATAAATATCTTTGAAAGAGTTTCTCTTCATTCATCGCGCCTTATCCAACATTGTTATCCTCCTGTCGAAGATAACAGCTTTTCATAAGCGGTTCTGAAAAAGTTTGTACAGTATATCGACTACTAGGTGAGCCTGAGGAACTCCTTGAAATACATTAAAACAAATGATATATCTAACCCCAGTCGGACGGAGGTCAGAGAGAAAGTAGGTATGTGGGAGGAGAATCTTCCAGTTTGAAAAGAAATCTTTGATGACACACGCAATCGTAAGCCCAGATGGCATCTAAAATTTCTTGAAGCATCAAGTTTTATTTATAGTTCGGTCTTTACGAAGTCAGGAACTCTAAATCCATTTTTGGTTACAAGTAAGCAGAATATTCTTTTATAGATAAAATAATTAATTTTTTTTTTTTCAAAATACTCACTGAGGTCAAATCAGCTTCCGAATTCGGAGCTAAGACGTATTATTTTTATTTTTCAAACCGAGGCAACATTCCGATCAACGTAATTAACGACCATTAACCCAATTAAATCAAACAAACATCTGATAAGTACCTATTTATAGGAGACCTCAAGAGTGTAGCTAAGGACGATTTGTAAAGGAAAATATGTCAGCTTTAATTTTAAAGAACTACATTATTTATTATGATTAATATTCATTAAAGTAGTAATATTAAATACTTTAAAAACTAACTCCTTCATTAAATATATTTAGTTTTTTTTACTTATTCACTAAAAATTAAGCAATATACATAATTAGATAGTCTAATTTAAATAAAAATTCTAAAAATAAAATCTAATCAGAATGATTTTACACATTAATGCAAAATAATGTGCTAATAGAATTCGTTAGCTTGGAATATGAAGATGCCAGGTGGAAAATTGTTTTTAGTTAGAAATCTTCCGCTAATGCATATTTCTTTGAGGAAAAATATCAGATTTTAGTTTCAATATTTACCGCAATAAAAAAATTATCATTAGTTTAGTCATTAAGTCATTAAGTTTACTAATCAAACATAATGAATTCCTTCAATGTTTTATTATAGAGTAACTTTATCTAGATTCTCTTGATAAAGATAATAATACATTATTTTTAATGTTGTAATAATATTATTCATATGCTAGATAGGTGATCAAAAGGTATCAATTTCGCATCTGTAAGAATAGGTAATTTAAAACAATCATTATTTATGTTTAAAATATTGTTTTTTACTTTAATACATTCCATAAAGTATTTTGAGTTGATTTTTAATTTCAAATATGATTTATTGTTTAATAAAAAAATTTTTTTTTTACTCAAAAACTCTAAAGGAGTATACACTATTATTTATGAAAACCTGCCATAAATAATAATAAAACTCCTTTCAGATTTCGTTTGAAAATTGAAAATTATGGATAATATCGGTAAAAAAAAAAGGACCAAATTTCATCTTTCTTAATCATTTTAGAAAATATCCCCACAGGGAATCGGAAATTTGCGAAAAATCTCGAAATTTATTTCACATAATAATTTTTAAAACGATAAAATTCCATAGTATGTCATTGTATATATATTTTGATTGCCTTTACTCTCTCAAGAATATAAGAAAGTAAACCAATTAACCCTTTCACAAGTCGACATATAGAAGCAATAATAATTTCAAAAGAACAACAATTTACAGAAAAGATATGCAATTTGTTTTCAAAGTTATGACATATCTCCCATATCAAAATGCCAAGCTAAATTATGTAACAAGCGAGTGATGATTGTAAAACTGTAAAAAATAGCGGAAAATTTCAACAGGGATTTTATTATCTTGTTATGTCTATTTAAAAAAAAAAAAAAAAGTGAGAGAATAAAAGAGGGAAATTAATTAAATTAAATCGTGCATTCACTCTTGAAACTTAAGAAAATATACAACGGGGACGTATTTAATTGTAGCTTTTTCCTCGAGTCTGACGTGAATTTAATTTATTATTAAAGGGATTCATTTTAATATTATTTGTTTCTAAAATGTGTTTTATATTTAAAGAAATTTATTTAAATTTTCCGACTGAGCATTTAAAAAATAAATTGTACATAAAGGTTCTTTTTAGGCTAAGGTTTGATTTTTTTTTCTTTTATGCTGTTTACTTTCTTCTTTTTAGTTTTGTAATATTTATTTTTCTCATATATTAATTATTAATCATATTATAAGTCACTAAAATACTACTATACAGGGAATATGCCTATTCCAGCATAGAATCTGTAAAATTTATAAAAACACGACCCTCCCGTGGGGTAACTATGGAAGGGAAAACAGAAATAAAAAATAAAATAAGGTTCTAGAGATTTTCTGACACAAAATTCCAGACAAATAAAAGAAACGAAGATATTTTTAGGTCGTTGTGTTAATACCTTTTAGCACCAAGGTTCTTATTTTCGAGCCTTAGCCCGGAGAAAGCACAACCTGAAAGAAGACGTAGTCCCGGAGTCGAACCGAAGGTAAAGAAATGAATTATTAGTTGCAGTTCCTTGGTTATTTTTGCAAAAATTATAAAAGGAAAAAGTCGATAATCCAGTTTTTCTACATCGTTAAACACCTCCGATTTGCATTGGCGAAAGACTTTTTTTCTGATTTTTTTCAGTCGAGGAAGTGTAGTCATTAATGACGTAGAATCCAGACCGCATAAAATTAGTTGCTGATTCGGCTGAAAAAATATAATAATAATTGTCTATAGCTCTGAGTTAATGTTTTATTTCATCAATTACAACTTAAATATAATATCTCCAACGACATTAATAAGGCTTACTTATAATAATTGATTAATATAATATAAGTGTTTACAATTTCGTAGAGTAAGCATGGACCAATTCATCTGCAACGCTAATAATTAGGCATATGTTTCGATTACTTATGCAGCAAAAATTCAAAAACTGTTCGTATGCACTCACCAAGACCACTCGAAGACCGATTACAATTTTTCGGAATCTTGAAGTATTTTTAGAAAAGGTGTGTGTTTAAAAATAAGGAATGAGATACAAATTGCTTTCTATAAAATTATTTCATTTCCGGGTCAGAGCATTTATAAAGATGTTATTTAAAAAAGTAATAAAATAAAAAATAATTGTTCATTAAAAGAATTTTATTTCTATATAATTTTGCTGCTACTGCCAAGGAGCAAATATTTAACAGTGAATAGAATTATATTAAATGTGTTTAATTATTGTTTATATTACATATAAACATATATAGAATATGACAATAATATATTATAATGTTTAATTATAATGCATTAAAATTAAAACAAACAGGAACATAAAATTGAGCTAATTAATTTGCTAACACTACGATCAGTGGCAGTTGCATCGAGTTATCCATCGATTTGTTCTCCAAAAAAAAACATATAAAAAAAGAACCATAAAATTCTGACATCAAATTGATAAGTATGACTGGCTAATGGGCACATTAATTAAATTCTCCCTCTCCCTCCCAATATTTTCGCAAGGAATAAAATAATAAATTTCAAAACTAATGATAGATACCTATATAATTATTTTCTTTAATATTCCGATATTCCTACACTTTAGTAAAACTATCGATTGAAAAAAGTTTATTTGAATAGTATTTTTATTATGTCGTTGTCCAAGCTATCTAATATTTTAATAAGACCAAATGATAAAAGTCGTTACCAACTGAAAAAAAAAACAAAAAAAAAACGTGATCCGAAATTTACGGTAGGTATATTTAAAGTTGCGCACATCCCATTTCAGCAGCCTGATACGAATATCGTCTCATTAAAACTCCAACGTATAATGAAGTGGGATGCACTTATTATCTCTAGTCTGAAATAATTTCATTTTGTTGTTTTTTGTCCTGATGGTACATGATTTGGCGAAACGTTGAGCGGTTAGTTACTATTTAGTTATTCGCTTTTATCTCGAAAAAGTTTGGTCTTCGTTTAAAACATGCTTTTTAAACATTTGAAGAGTATTAAATTTCCAAAAAGAATGTTCCTATTCATTTTTTTTTTTTCATCTTCAAAGTAACAGTAGGTAAAGATAAAGAAAAGTATAGTCCAGTATAGTAAGGAGCAAATTTCTTCTTTTTTTTTTTCAAATATGTTTATTTGAAGCGCATATTTCTTAAACTATAACAGGTACAAAAAAAAATAAAACGGGTATCCTGTAGGAAATTTAATACTCTTCAATTTTTTACACATAATATTTTAAGCTAGAACCAACCGTTTTCGAGACAAAAACGGAAAAACACAACCTTCTCCCCAAAATTCCAAATAAAACCAACAATTTAGACCATCCTGTCATTTCCGTTTATAACCTTCTGATTGACTGGCCTAAGTTAGCGGTTCATTAGGAAACGTAAGCCTTATCTTCGGTTATCTTTAATTCTTGGTTTTCTGACTTCTACCACTTGGGAGGGGGGAGGAGGGAAATGGTTGAAGATAACATAGTTAGGAACCAAATATAGACGAACTTACCAGAGAAACCATATAGATGAGTATCCTCTTCAAGAGGGGTTCCTAGATAAACTTTTCAATTCAGACACTTATCTCACTGAGAACACTACCCTACCCCTAAACACTACGATAGACACTACAGAAACATAAGGAACACAACACACTCCCGATATCCAGCCGAGTGGAAGACGGCATAGCCTTCGAAGACGTTCTGGCCTCTATAAAAAAAGTATCAGTAAAAATATACCTATCTCGAACCCCCACCCCTTAGCTCTAACGATAAGGAGCCGGGTAAATTATTGCATTATGTAATTAATTATAGAGGTTGGAGTGAGACGGCGGTTATCAGCCGATATCTGAGGGAAATACAGTCACAAACAGTTTCAAGGTTTTTTACCAACACTTATCGAGAAAGACGAGTTGATAACCACCAGCAGGTGGCTTGCACCTTCCTTCTAGTCTGCCTCAGTTGTGCCCTATCAATGTCAGCGATGAGTTAGTGAACCAGGAAATCACGTCTGAGTCATTACCAAAATCACTAAACCAACAAGAAAGAAATATTACTTCATTCCGAGCAAATATGAAGGACATTCGTATATTTAAAAATGGCCTAAAATTAAAAAAAAAAAATTCTCATTTACTTATATATTTGCACAGTAGATAACCGTTTGTACGAATTTTTATTCCGGATAACGCTGAATGCCGGATAACAGATGGAATGATCAGCAAAAAAAACACGCAACAAATTATTACACAATGGTTATAATTATTTAATTATAATAAGATAATTATTTAATTATTTATTTAATTATTAAATAGTTGTCTATAAAAAATATCTACTGTATCCCCTCACACCTCATGACTTTCCTAACTTCTTTGGGAGAAACACCAACATAAAAATTGACATCGATCTTAATCCGCTAATAAGATTTTAATCCCTATTAATTAATCCTTAATATATATCCTTATTTTAATCCCTATTATTAATCCCTATTAAGATTTTTTTTTTAATTTTAGCTTTGTAGATAATTAAATTATCTTTTAAATGAGCATATGGATTATTCCAGGAGATTTATAAGTTTTCGAATTATCAAAAAAGTAAACAAAAGTGAACGGGTTTCCATTAGAACATGCTTTTTAAAACATGTGGACAAAGTTCTGTACGCTATATCTTTGCTAATATTGGTCAGATTTCGATTTTTTTTTTTTTTGTTTCGCATGGAATTCGATTGCCTTTAAAATGATCATTTATGAGCGGGTGAGAACCCAAGGGGTACAAGTGACAATTTAATAATTTTGGGAAAACGCATTTTAAAATTAAAACATTTTGATAAAACGTAAAACTTTTAAATTTTCATCAAAGTTATATTATGGCTTTACTGTATATCCTTTAATTATTGAGCAATAAAACACTTTTGAAATACATTTTATAAGCATTAATTATCCATAGACGCACTGAACCCTATCTTTGAAAAAGCCACTTGCATCCTTGGCTTCTCTACTCATTATACATCATCCAAAAAATCCATACTTCTTGAGTTATACGCAAATAAAAGTTTTTTTTTCCTACTTTTTCACGGGAATGTACTGACCAATGGCCGGAAATGCGTTATTTGGACCCTGGGTGCTCGTTAAAAACTGCACATAGAAATTTTGATTCGCTGTCCCAACTGTCCCAATACTGTCCCAACCTTGCAGCGGCAAGTATATATTTCTTTTTAAAGGGCTTTGATATGATAATTTTAAAACAATATATATTTTTGCTCTATCTTCATAAATGTCCGAGTAAAGAGCGCATGGAATTTCTAATCAGCCGTCAGTTTGAAACGAAATGGTAATATCAAATTCCGAGGATCATCCAAGGAGGATCCGTAACTTTGGTGCTAAATTAAAAAAAGAAAAAAATTGGCCCTGAAGTCTCATAGAAAAGTCGTGAACAGCAGACCGACGAATTTTTTTTTTTATTCAATTTTTTGATTCTACGTGGGTATCTCGATGCGTAAAACATCAAATTTTGAGGAGGGATTAATTATATTTTTCTTAGTCGATTACAAAGGTTCCGCATACCACAATGGAAGCTTTCCATGCAAAAATCTTTTTTTTCTTATTGTGGCACTCTTTTTCCAAAAGAACGATACGTTTTAAAAAATAATATTGGATCTAATCTACAATCCCATTTCCAAACACATGTATAAAACAAAAAATTTTTTTTTTATAGATGCGTCTTAAATCAAGTAATTAAAATTACGAAATTCTGTTACCATTCTATGATATAATTGCGTATTAGTTTATATTTAACAAAAATAAAAGTACCTAAAGAAAAAAAATAATAGAAGAGAGAAAATAATATTGTCGGTAAAAATATTCAAATGCCACAAGATTTTTACAAAGAGCAAAGAATAATTAAATTTTTTATAAATTTATTAATTTAATTTTAAGAACTAAACAAAGTATACAAAAAATAATTTGCAATGGAATAAACTTTCCACCTGCATCATGAAATTAAAATTCGCACCCACAGGACTTGTGAAGGTCAGGGATTTCTTTTTTATTTTTTTTTTCGCCGAAATTGGAATTTTTTGGTTTAGTTGTTCTAGTAATTTTGGAATAATATATAAGTAATACAAACGCCTGAAATTTTAACTATAATCATCATCATTTTAATTTAATTTTAACATAAAGCCTTAAGCCTCTCAAATACCAGTAAATAACTAAGTCAACTTTTCGCCTTTCCAGGCATGATCAGGACAGAAAAAGGAGAGATCACATAAATGAAGACCGGAGTCGGCACATCTCATATTAACAGTCTAGAAAATGCTAGCCAAATAGAGATAGTAAATACATCACTCATGTTTTTATTATTAATTAATTAATTAATTGTAACTATTAATATAATTATGAGTAATCTTCATTATTCAACAAAAAAAATGTTTTCGAAAACAAATAAAATCCTAAAAAAAGTGATAGTTTGAACGTGTATTCCAACGACAATAAGTTGGAGTCAGTGTTTTATTTCATTTTGATTGAAAAATAATTCCCCTCCTTCATGTGTCGTTCAAGGCGAACTTGTTTTTCTTCGCTTCAAAAATAAAAAGAGCATTGTTATTTATCTTACTAATGAAAGATAGATTGTTCTAAACGTCAAAAGAATATCTCAAATGTTTTTTTTTTTAATTTTAATTGTTTTTTTTTTATCATAGCAATCAATTGATTTCCAGCAGTACAATAAATTTAAAAATATTTGTGTTGTTGTTAATTATTTCAGTGAAATAATGTGCTCTTTATGCTTTTCCTAATGCGCTTAGAAACTTCCTATTTTTTTACTTAATATTTTCATGTAGTCACTTCTTTGTTTTTTTAGTTCATTGTTGGATAATTTGGATGAATGATAAATTTCCGAACGATATTTGTGAGTGAAATTTAATGAGAGAAAAATACTTGGTAACGTAGTTATAGTTTTTACACTTTTGGTTTATTATTTTCAATATTAGACCTTGGGAGTCGACCAAGGAAAACATTTTTGTAAACCCCCTCTCAAAATTTGAGGTTTTACGTTTCAAGATACGTAGAATCCAAATATCGAATAAAAAAAAAATCCGTCCGCAAAATTTTGGAGTTTAAGTTTGGTGCTTTTATTGTATTTAAACGAAAGCTAATGAAATTTCCTACACAACGAAATAAAAATCATTTAAATCGGACCATTATTAGCTGAGATATAGCGTAAAGAACTTCGTAGACTGATTCTCCTGGCGGCTAGTCATCCGGCTTCCTGACTTATCTATTGGGCTTCTGACATTCTTCGTATCTCTCAGTTTTATTCTTCCTTGGAATATTTTACATCACAGCCTACTTGCATTGACACCGTTCCCAGTTCTGCACTCTCACGGCGATCATCTTGCGACAAGCTTTAAATTTCTTTCCCTTTGATGCCTACTGCTTAATTTTTTTTACTTGGATAGAATAGATATTTTTGAAATATTACTAAGTGGAAATAATAAACCACTGTGCAATAATTTGCAGCGTTTTTACACTAGCACCGTCTAAGAAAATATAGACATAATTCACAATTTCTACAACAGATAGCAGCACTATCACCAAGTCCTGAGGCACTTTACCAAGTCCCCGATACTTATTTTTCGGTTTGAGTCCAATTAACCCACTAGGATCTAAATACCTCCAGGCTACGGTACATTCAACAATTATTAATAAATTTAGAGTTCTGATCCATCTTATACATCGATTTCTTTTGACATCGGTGTTTAAATATATCGTGAATCGATTCCCAGGCGTGGGAATGGTTAAGTATGATCACGTCCTGGAATGACCTCGACATAGCGACAGGAAGCATTCGCCTCCGGTCAGTGGAACTATCGCCGAAGATACTCGCTCCGACGACATTGCAATAACTCAAGGCTAGAGCCAGGAAAAGCACGCCAAAATGTTGTTAGAACAATTAATAAGCATTAATTAATGAGAAAACAAATAAAAAATCGGGACAAAAACTATTATTGGGTAATTGCTGGCAGATTCTAAAGCCTTAAGTATCTCGAATTGAAGTAAATAACAAGCCAGTCAACGTTTCTCCAATTCAGGCTTTATCAGGAATTAAATACATAAGATCACTACTTATATGTATAAACATGAATTATTTATCATTACTATTATATTAAAAATAACCAGCAATTTTTCATCGAATTCATTTCATTGGTATTGGAGAAAAAAACAATGATACTATTGAAAACCCGACAGATTGTAGAAAAACACGTGCTTTCTCAATTTTCGTTTATTATTTTCAATAATGAACCTTTGTAAAAGACCAAGAAAAATATTTGTATAACCTCCCCTAAAAAATTGAAGTTTTACGTTTTAAGATCCGTAAGTCTTTCCTCAAGACTTTTGAGATTATGACCAAAGTCACAGGTCACCCTAAGATGATCCTCGGAACTCGACATTTCAAGATAAGTAGAATAAAAAAATTCCACTTTGTTTATAGTTATTAAATCCACCAAGTTTCACAAGAAAAAGGTCGGAAGCGATCGGAATAATTATAAAAGTTTTTTAATTTATTTATTCTCTAGAATGTGTTTATAATGAAAATGATGTAATATGTAATAAAATTGTTTTCTTTTATTTAAACATAATTACAATACTTTCAATGGATTTTTTTTTATAAATTTATTATTTACTTATTTATTTATTTGTTACATAAACAATAAATGTATCTTAATTATTTGAAATAAAAAAAAATTGAGACAGAGGTTTTGTCTACCACACACCCGTGGGATATTAAAGGCGTATAATTAATTAGAGTACAAGTAATGGGAATCGCATAGAAATATATCATTATAATAGCAATCTCTTGAATCAAGATCCAGTCATATTCTGTAAATTACATTGTTGTGAGTGGTGAAGTCATCAACTCAACAGTCAAAATTGGTCTACTTTACAAGCTAACTGTACTTCCGCTTTACGTATAAATGCTAAGTGCTTTTTGCAATCTCTAATGGCACATTTTCTCTGTTAACTGACACCAATTGTTGCTTTCTAGCATTTATAGAAGCGGAACTATGAGCGTCTAAAAATGATACCAAGAGCGTCTTAAATTTGTCAGTCCTAATACCCCAGATGGAAGTAAGTAATTCTACGATAAAAAATCAAAAACTGCCTTTAAAACCTTAATTAAAGGAGTATTATAAACCAAACTCTACATTTAAAAATGGCCCACACTAATTTTACTTTAGTTTTTACAATCTCTTAACTTGAATGTTTTGAACAGAAATGAAGCAGTTTCTAGTTTTTTAAATATTCCAGACGGAATCTAATAAAGTTTTTAATATATACAGTCGAACTTCTGTATATTGAATTCCCATTTATCGAAAATCTCTATATATCGAACTTTTTTTTAGGAACCTTGAATTTTTATTAGATAAAATAATCTGTATATCAAATAAAATTTCTATATATATGAACAAAAAATTCCAATTTAAAAAAATATAAAATGTTATTGTCATCAAATATAGCCATTAGCTTAGTACCTAAGAACTAATTAAGACCTAAGAACTAAATAAGACCCTAAGAGAATAATTAAATAAGAAAAAAAAATTTCCTCTTTCCTAGTATAAAAGGAAATTTTCATTTTAAATTCAGTTTAACTTTGCTCCTAAACATGAGGTTGTTGATGAATTATACACAAATAGACATTATAAGCTATCTTGCACGAAAACAAAAATAAATTAATTTTTATGTATGCTTGCATATTTTTAATACATGTCCTTATTAAATAATAAAAGTAAATTTATAAAAAAAAAATCTGCAATCACAGATGTAATTTGTACAATTTTGAAAATAAGTGCTATTGATTGTTCAGTTTTGTTTCACTTTGACCCTCAAAAATTGCCTTTGTTCCATCAATAGTTCCAAAAATTTCCTTTGTTACTTCGTTAACCCTAATAATAGCTGCAATTGTTTTGATCCTGAAAAGGGTGAGAAATTGCCATCTTTCTATATCGAATTTTTTTAAAGGAGCCTTCATGTTCGATATATAGAGGTTCGACTGTATACGTATATGTATATGTATATATATATATATATATATATATATATATATATATATATATATATATATATATATATATATATATATATATATATATATATAAAGCGGTTTTGAATATTGGTTTTACTAATTGGGGATTTTATACAAGTCTTTTCTAAGCAAAAAAAGTCTTAAAAATAATAAAATTAACAACATAAGTAAATATAATAATTTATCGTTATTAATGCATTCATTTCTAAGTATAGACCTCTTTATCAGAAGGATTAAATAACAGCTAAGGATTAAGAACATTACGTGATTAGGAATAATCCGACTGGCTTAAACTTTCTTTCAATAAACTTTTCCACAATTTAAAGAAGAAATTAAAATTTGTTTCCTCCGAGTTTATTTATTTTGTGACGTAAAGGGGCACAAGAACCATTCGACCTCTCACAGAGATAAACATGGAGGAAGGTAATAAATTCAAACCTAATTGGATGGTGTCAAAACAGTTTGCGCAAGTAACATAAAGATTTACCGAGATATGAGACAGTTATTTGTAAGTTGTAATTTTTAATGAGAGAACATTGAATGTTAAAAGATTTAAAACTCATTTCTCAACTGTCTTTTAACTTTGTAAGTGAAATAATAACTGAAATGCAATATGAAAAAATGTTAGTGAATTCAGTAAACAATTACTATTATATTAGTATATACTTTAGTTAAAACTTTATTTTAATTATACCGAAATCTCTAAACAAAAATATAAAAAAAAAATAAGTTCACAGATTCGTTAAACAATGATCTAATAATAGCAATCATTTGTAACATATAAACCTAAAATGTATTTAATATGAATTGACATTCACTTTTTTAAACCTTCAGATGTTCATAAAACAGTATATTTTTTTCCATTTAATACTTAATAAAAAAAACAGCAGTATATTTTTAAAATTTACCTCAGTCAAAACTTAAATTTAAACACCCTTTCATATATAAATTAAAACATTATAAGAGGGTAACTAACTGATTTTTAATATAAAAATCTTAAATGTCGATGGATTCAAGATCTTTTAATACCAGTTAGTCTCCGACTCGATATCAATTTTTCACAGACATAATAATGCATAAGCACTGATTAAAAAAAAAATAAGATACTCAATGCCCAAGGATGTAATATTATATATGTAATATTATAAAAGGTTCGATGATGGTTGATGTGTGTTGAATATTCGTTTTATTAAGAAAACTGAAATATTCAAATTATTAGTGATCCAAAAGAGAACATTAGATGTTCAAAGAGGTGAAATTAATTTTCAAGTCAAGAATTAATGTTTATCTGTTTCATAATAAGAACTTTTTAAGAGTAAAATTAATTCATTTAAATTATGAGTAAGTTTAAATGAGAATATTAAACACATATGTATAAATATTCTGTTTATATTATTTTTTAAGTCAAGAATAAATTTTGAACAGTATGATATTAAGAATTGATGCATTAACTGATATAATTTTAACAAGTTTTGCTTAAAGTGATAATTATTTTGAGAAAGAAAAAAAACAATTTTTTTTTTTTATTGATAGTTGAAGAGTAAATACATATAAATCATGACTATTGAATAAATTAACATAACATTGCCACTTTCTAGTACATTTTTTAATTAAAGAATGTAGATTGGAGTATTTTGGAAAAGTGTACAGAAGGTGAAGTTTCTGGTAAGTATTGAGAGTGATATTTTAAATAGTGTTTTGATCGAACAGTCATATTTTTGGATACTTTTGTGTTTTGTGTTGTTAAATTTCCTCTTGGTGAAGGTGAAGTAGGTTTTTGGTTATTATATGCTAAATATAGTGTTCCTTTGAACTGTCATCAGGTTTAAGTGGTAATTATTTCATGATATATATAAATTTTTCACAGAAACAAATTATAAATTGGAAGAACCTTTAAATTAATAATTATTAAAACTTGTGAACAATTTCATTTATCTTCCATTTATTCAGTAAGTAAATTATTCATGTTTTAATAATTATTATTATTATAATTTTTTTTTTTTTAATTTTATTATTTCAGAGTTTTAGATAGTGTTTGATGATTGAATGAATATTGAATAAATTAATATACCTTTAGCACTTTTTTATAAATTTTTAATTAATCTATGTTGTTTTTTCACTGATTTTGGAAAAGAGTATGTAAGATGAAGTTTCTGATAGTTGTATGTGTTAATATGATAATTATAATATGTTGATTGAACTGTCATTACCTTATTATATTTGTTGATACTTTTGTATTGTTATGAGAGCTTATCTATTTACATTGTCTCATTTTCTTTGGGTGAAGGTGAAGGAAGTTGTATATGTATTATGTTAAATAAAGTGTTTCTATTGAACTGTCATTACTTTATTATATTTCTATATACTTGTTTATAGTTGTATTATGTTATCTACTTACATAGTTAGTTACATTGTGTCCTATTTCCTTTGGTTCAAGATGAAATCAGTTTCTGGTAGTTGAATGTGTATTATGTCAAATATAGTGTTTCTAGTGAACTGTCATCACTTTATCATATTTGTATATACTTTATTATAGTTGTATAATGTCAAATTATAGTATCTACTTACATCGTTTGTAATGTTGTGTCCCATTTCCTCGGGGACGGCTCCTTCTCGGCCGTCTTGTTCGATTCTGTTGGCGATCGGAATTGTGGAGCCGTTCTCTGACACTTTAGCGAGCTAAAAACACAACCACTTCCAGTAGAGGTGAAAGCGAACGAATTTAAACTGCTAGCTCAGTGTCCTCAGGCACTGGGCAAACAGCATTACTCGATATGAATAACTGGGAATTTTAAAACGGATTTTTCAATATAAAATTTCTGGACCCTCTAGAATACGAACCGGCTTTTTTTTTATTTGATGGAATTGAAGAAATGTATTATAGGTGCGTTCCCCTCAAAGGCCAGACTAGTACTGAAGTACAGGAGAGCCTAGGATCATGTGTTCGCCGGTCGATGGAAGCCGGTAGGTAGGAGTGGGGAGACCGTTCCCGATTCCCATTGGCCGAGAGCTTGTTGCATCAGCTGATCGCTTCAGGCCCTTGGCAACACGGTTCGGAGTAACTTCTCTACTCTTTCTATAAATCTTAAGCCTATTTTCTCATTTAATTCTAACCTATATTTCCACTAAACCCCATACACAAAACCTTAACAATATTTAAATAAATATTAAAACAAACAAATCTTCAAAACTTTGAGGTCGATGACCCAGAGTGTTAGCTCACCTTCAAAACCTTGGCTCCAGCGGCTTTGGAGTATTACTATACTGTTTAGTCACACTTAGGCAACTAATATTTTCACCGGTTTGGTTTTCAGGCGTCTGGCCAGTAACCTATTTTGAACTCATTCTTCATTTTATTCTGTTGCCAAGCATTTATATAATTTAAACTATGATCATTAAGCTCTTAAGATGGGACTGAAATCACGTAACGCAAGCTGAACAAAATAAATTTCAAAGCTGAACAAAGAATATTTGAAAGAATGACGTGTATAACATATAAGCAATACATATTAACGTATATGACCTATTAGAAAAATATATACATTTTTTTTTTTATTTAATTATGTATTTTAGCCCAGCACGTTAGAACTTTGCGCAATATTTAAGTTTTTAATATACATTTACGTTATTAGAATAACAACGAACAGTTATCTGAAAAACAAGTGAAGATCAACACAATCTTTAATCTTTGGTTGTTTTTTCATCAATTCTATTAGCTTATACACACGATTCATCTTCTATTCCTTTATGCATAAATTGTTATATTTATCAAGTTAGCTTTATATTTATGTAATTGGCAGATGTAAAATGGCACGATAGTAGCACTTTTTTACTAGTACTTTTTTTAAATAAATCATATTTAATTCATTTTTTTTTTTAATTTTATGGTTATATCTGTAGATGGTAGTAAAAAGGTGATATGTCCAAAAGACCAGTTTTGTAGGAAAGCTTATTGAATGTTTAGTAATTTACTATGTCATTCATAGTGTTGATTTCATATAAAGGAATCGGAAGAAATACTCATTGTATTTCTTCCGATTCCTTTATATGAAATTTAATTATCATCCACTTTAAATTTCAGGTAAAGAAATCGGGAGAAATGCCCAGCAATTGGTTCACATTTTGGATCTGTGACCTTTTTATCGCGGTTATTTAAATAATTTATTATGCTACGAAATCATGTAGGATGACTGGAAGAGGAAAATATAAGAGCATGCAATAAATACAGAAGAGTAAACAGAAGTTTCGGATGGCACTTCATTGTTGTTGTGGATAGTGGTCGGTCTGTATATTTGAAGTTTTATATATTTTGTTACCCTTTTAACTTATTTACGATACTTATACTTGAAAAATATGGTCAGAATTGTGCAAATAGGTACGGTAATAAAATCAAAATTAAAATATAACTAAGTAATGTATTTGGGCAGCATGACTTGAAAAACAATTTCGCTCTCTTTCTAACATATACCTATATGGATCTCGTTTTTTGGAAAAGTCGTAAGCGCCATGTACCAACCAAATAAAAATATTTTATATATATATATATATATATATATATATATATATATATATATATATATACATATACACATGTATATTCGTATATTTTGTTGTCTTTTATTAATTTTTACCTGCGTGATCTCTGACAATTTACTATTTGGAATTACAATCACAATCAAGCACCCATCACTTTTAATTTAAAACGTTTAAGTCAGCTTTATTATACTTACAAGTTGAATCGACAATAAAATAAATGCATATATTTTAGAATTTCTTTAAATTTTATCATACATAACCTTACCTTGTATACTGAGTTTCTATGCTCGGCTGCCATTTTTTGTAAATTAAAAAAATAGTGTTTTCATGTATATTTCTCAACTGAATGTCATTTGTTTATTTACTTTCATAAATTATATTACTTAGTCTTTAAATTATGCATTCGAATTTGGGAGGGGAAAGGAAACAAGTTATAATATTATCGTTTCAAAGTTTTAAAATTTCATATTTTAATTTTTTTATATGTGTACAGCGCTGATGATTCGATATTCAAATTTTATAAATTATTGACTCCATGAATTTCTATCTAATGCAGTTTATTAGCTTTGAAAAAATAAACAAATGCTCTTAAATGAATTATACGAGGAAACCTTAAAAATTGTTATATAATAATATATCTATTATTATATAAAAATAAAACAAAATAATAACGCTACATATCGATACTTCATATCTATTTAAAGTTTTTTTCCACTATGATCCTGGCCTTGAAATGAATTGAGCTATAATAAATTGAGTTGGAGCTTAACACACCTCAACACAAAAGTTATAAACTGCTGTGGTTAAATTTTATTACGACGGAGTGTGATCCAGAAACAAAAATAAAATAAGTATAATTAAAAGTATAAGTATTTAAATAAAAAATACATCAAAATTTGATTAAGAACAGTTTTGATTAAAATCATCATTAATTATAAAATGGATTGTAATTTCTATATTCCTGATATGGAAGATATTTTTCTAGAAAGTTTTCAGTTTACCTGGGCTTTGAAATAATTTCTACATACTTCTTAAGTTTTGTTCAAATCAGTTTGGAAGTAGATTGAAAGAACAAGGGTTGGTTGTTTAGGGTTCGATGATAGTTTTTTTAAAAAAACATTTTGGACCCTTAAATGATAATTAAATCTACTTAGTCAGAACATTGGCGATCCTCCCATTTACGTCTTGTTTTAGCCTTTTAGTCCTTATTCATAGCAATAACTTAAGAGGTCCATTTAAGGCCCCGCTGTGTAATTACTTCAATTTTATTTGCCGGAAATAAGGCCAGGAAAGTCCGTGTTGTGTAGTCATTTTTTCTATTAGGTAAAAAAATAAATAATTTTATTTATATTCATTTTATTCCAAAATTATTAATGCCAGGTAGGCACACATTGACGTCGTTTTTTGAAAAAGGCTTAAGCGTCAAAATTTCGAAATTTAGGTTTCAAGCGATTATGGGACGTAAACACCACCTCTGTCGATTCCCGCTTACGATGATGACGTAAGCACCAAATACTAACGACTCTCAGTCGTCCCTCGGGCAATTTAAAATAAATTGTAATTATACAGGATTTTGCCAGATTAATAAACTCCTACTGTATACAATAAAGAATAAAATTTTTAAAAAATATATTGTTATTTCGGGAAAAATCGTTCCATGTGTTTCCTGTAAAGTTTGCTAAATGGAACATACACCTTTTTTAAAAAAAAAAACGTCGATTTCTAAATTGTTTAAAATTATAAAGTTTTTAGATTTTAAAAAGAGTTTAATTGTTATGGGATTAATGATTAGGCTTAGTAACCTAATAAGATTAAATTTAAATAATTTTATTAAAAACAAAAGACTCTCCCTCAGTTCTTCAGCTTGCTGAAGTTACCTCGGTAACCATTGTGTATTTATATCAACGTCGTTTTTTAAAAAAGGCGGAAGCGCCATTTAGCAAACATTGCAAGAAACACATAAAACGTTTTTTTCACAAAATAACAATACATGTTTTTCAATTTTGCTCTTTATTGTGTACAGTAGGAGTTTATTATGATGGCAAGACATTTATAATAACAATATTTTTTTAAGACTTCTAGCACTGGTCAAGACCACAGTGACGGCTGAGACTCGTCAGTGTTTTTTTGGTGCTTACGTCATCAACAATCGATTTTACACCATTTTCGATTTTTTTTTTCTCGATATTTCGTGAGCGAGAATCGATATAGGTTACGTTTACGTCCCATGATAAATTGAAACCTAAATTTCGAATTTTAGCGCTTAAGCGTTTTTCAAAAATGGATGTTTTATTTTTTAAAACCATGTTAAATTATAGCTGCTCATTTCATTAAGTAATTGAATTTACCTCTGGTATTTTCCATACATTTTTAATTGTTCCTAGGAGAAAGGGGGTATCATCCATTCCAACCGACTGTTTTTTGCTGTTGCTGGGGCGGTTAACAATCCTCCTAGTTTTTACCGTCTTTTATGGTTGTCGTAAGCGACCTTGGGTGACCCTTGTCAAAGCTGCTTGTCAGGCTGCTATAAACTAAATATATGTATATGGGAGCCAGGAGTGGCTACGTAAGAAAAAGTTAAGTAAAGAAGAAAGTTATAGGAAAGTATAAAACTTTCTTTTATTAATATTGTTTTCATATGCTTAATTTGGTACTTAATATGATACAAACTGAAGCCAGATTTCTAATTAATGTCGTCGACTTATAATAAAAAATTCGTAAGTCTGAGTTTTCTAGTTCGGGAGTTCTGATTTAGATTTATTATTTCTTCACCTTTGGTATTTCTTGACGTAGATATTTGCATGAATCCATTTCACAACTAAAGCTGTCTTGCATTTTCATAACCATAGAAATCCTCAAACTATTCGTTAATTAATTATCAAATAACCCTTTCTTTACGATGAATAACTCTTTCTCGTATTTAAATTCATTTATTTTTTCATGAAAACTCTATAAGAGTTGTGGCACTTTGTCTATAATGAAAAATTAATTCTAATTAAATTAATTTATGTATGAACTACATGTGTATATCACATACATCATGAATTAACGATGATATTACATTCAGGAATACTAATTTGAATAGCGGATGATATTTTCATTTTTCAGTTCACATTCTTTAAAATTGTTATTTCAATATCTCTAGGCGTCTGTAAGATGAATATTTTATATCAATCCTGGCGGAAATTTATTCTTCTACAAGATTGATTATTATGCATTTTTTGCTAAATTGCACTGAAAAATTGTTATTAAGACGGAAACAAATCTAACTTCTTTCGTTTTTTGGGCATTTTGCACGGTCCCATATCTCAGCAGCAATTGCGAATTTAAAAAAAATCCGGTGCGGTGCCCGCATCACACAACTTTCCCTTATCAGCCTATGATAATTATCTTTTTAATATAATTTTAAAACGTTCGCATAGACAATGCTTGAAATAAACTCAGCAGCATGCATTTCTTCACATCTCCCACTTCAGTACAATAAAACAGTTTTTTAAGCAATTTTAGTACAACAATTCTGTGCAATACCTATATATTTTAACTTCGTCAAGTAGCAAATATATTTAATATATTTACCTATATTATATATAAGTTTCGGTCTAGTTTTCATGGAAATATTTTCTTTCCATTAAATAATATGAAAGTAGAAATTATTAAGTTAGTTTCCGCTTTTGTATTCTTAAATTACTTTATTACAGTGTATATTGTTTATAACAGATTGGTGGGAGAAGGTTCGGTTGCATCCGTCTCCATTCAGATGCGCTCGGTTATCCATCTAGGGTCTTGTGCTCCTTATAAAATACGCTGTATCTTTGCTAATACTGGTCCAATTTTGATGATTTTTTTTTTTTTTGGATTTTAGATAATTTAATAACCTTTCATACAATCCTATACATAATTCACTATGAATTGCAGACTTTTTAAGTTAAGCGCAAATAAAATATTCTTTTCTTCATAACTTTTTTTCCTCCATTTTCTCGTTGATATACTACATACATGAAAAGTTAAAGGGCTGTAAGGAGAAGACATTTGGAAAGTTTCATCAAAATCATTAGAGCCGTTTTCGAGAAAATTGTAAACAATTGTAATATCCATGATATGATTACCATTTCCGGTTAGTCCGATGCTGTATCTGTACTATCATTGGTCCGATTTTGATGATTCTTTTTTTGTTTTTTAGACGATTTAATTACCTTTCATACAAGTCGATAGATAATTTACCATAAATTGCACGGTTTTGAAGTTATGCGTAAATAAAATATTCTTTTCATCATAACTTTTTTCCCTGTATTTCCTCGATGATGTACCGGATATATGAAAAGTTAAAGGTCTTTATGAAAAATAATTTAGGCAAGTTTCATCAAAATCGTTAGAGCCGTTTTCGAGAAAATTGTAAAAAAGTGTAAAATCGATTATATAAAGTGGCACTTCCGGTTAGTCGATTTTGACGAAAATGTTGCTGTAACATCACATGCATGTGCCAACCTTAAATACGTAATTTCAGTATCGTACAACTTATCGTTTTTGAGCTAGACTGTTCACATACACACAGACACACGGACACACAGACCATTTTGCGAGACTTGGTCATTTGGACTCAGGGGACCTTAAAACGTGTATTTCCGTCGAAAACTCGAATTCGAAAATTTTTACGATCGCAATACTTCCCGTGAAAGTGAAAATATAATGCATACAACTTTCAGGAAATTTAACGCTCTTTAAAATTGGTAATGACACATGTTCACGTGAAATGCACTGGAGTCTGTTACTGACGAATAACTGCAAAAAGGGCTTTATCTTAGTGGTTTTTCAAGATGGCGGAAAAACGCATCTGAAGGAAGAGATCGAAAACTTGGATTTTTCACGAAAGGAGCAAAAATATTCAACATACTTGAAAACCGAAATTACTCCATTTTTTTTATCCAGAATGATATTTCTATTGGCTAATATGCCAATACCGGAGATCGGGAGATTGCCAATTTAGTGAGGTATACTTCGCCGAATTTAAAAGTTTGATACTTACAATTAGTGACGTCGAATTTGGTTCTCTACAACTTTTATCTGTTGAGTTTTCTCTTGGAGAACTCATGTCTCAGTTTTTGGCAAAGTTGGACAAAATCGCCGTTTCATGTGTCCGTGGTTTTTTAACACTCCATTTAACCCAATTATTGAAGCTGGAATACCCATTCAACGCAGAATTTAATGCTCTTTAATTTTATATACTGTGACTTTTTCGATACAATGCACCGTTTAGGAATTATAAGCGAAAAAACAAAAAGACGCCAAAAATTTCGAGGTTTTTTGGCTGCCAAAAGTTCTCCCGTAGTCACCTGTGTTATGTTTTGTTTTTTTACATTTTTTCACCACAAATACAATTTATGAAAATAAAAGCTTCCATCCCAACTTTTACATCGTAGAAGCCGTGACTGGCCTTGTATGAGAATCAGCAATGTATTTGGAATTAATCATGTCAACTGATATTTATAATACATTATAATTCTATCACTATTAATGATACTAACACATTTATTAAAGGTTATATTGATGAATTAAAATTGCTTTCTATTTAAAAGCAGTCTTGTTAATTTTTTTAGTAGCAGTTGGTTCATCAGAAAAGTTTTACTTATTATTGTAGCGTCTGGGACTGATTTCGCTACACTTTAAGAGGAAAAAGGAACGACCAAGGAGCTGGTGGAAGTGGAGGATGGATTCAAGGAATGGTGAAGTGGGAGAGATGGAAGGAAGCTGAGAGTCCGCGATTGGATGATAGAGGCGAGGAACAGGAAGAAATGGAAAAGGATAACTCAGGAGGCCAAGGTTAAAAAAGAGCGCCGAAAAATCACCCTACAAAGTTCAATACGCTATATCTCTGCTACAAATGATCCGAGTTTGATGATTTTTTTGTTTTGTTTTGTAGGTTTTTTTTTTTACCTTTCGATTAAACAAATAGAAAAAACTTAAATTTGAGGGGATTAATTTTTTTTTTTCTCCGTCGAAAAAATTAAGCAATAAAATTAACTTTGGACGGCAATAAGAATCTTTATATAAGAATGCAGAGGAAGTGTTTTGTTTTCTATTTTGAATTTCTCTAATGATTATAAATATAATATGTTATGTTGTAATATTTTGCATTGTTAGGACATGAACGGAAGATTCCACACACGAAGCGTTATGTGTCGTCAAATGGCAGTAAACAACTAATCAGCCAACGTTTCGCCAATTCAGGCTAACTAAATGCAGCACATCTCACATCAATAGTCTAAAAAGACACTTCATCCGCAGACAGTACCTCATTCTAAACATCTACACAAAACTAGTTTTCACTTGCGAGCCGACAAGAACTAAGGACCATCCAAATATCACTTCATTTCCTTCTTAACTTCCTTTCTTTTGTATTGACGTATTAAAATTATTATTAAGTGTATGGCTGTACAACAAAGAACTATTGTATTTTTTTCATCCATGTAAGCTAATTAAATAAAATACTTTATGTGGATGGCTTGAACACTAAATTGATAAAATACAAATCATAACATCTTATATGATTTTTGTTTTAAGTTTTCAGATTTCTTTAATATTATCAAAATAAGGCCAATAGTAGGGTAGAGGATTTGAATAAGCAGACAGTAGAGGCAATCGTCCAAAGAGTTATGAGGTTATGATTGGAGAAAATAGATGGAATATTTTTTGTTCAATATGTAATTTTAAAAAACAGACAAAATATTATTAAACATGGATTTGTAGAAAAAAAGAAATAATATAAAGGCTGTAGATGTGAGGTAAAAATAAGATATTATATGAAATAAATTAATATCTGCTAATGTTGTATAACAATTAATCATAAATGAATTCGTAATTATCGTTATAATCCAGACTTCCTGATAATGGGGGGGGGGATATCTCGAAATGTCGAAACAATTACATGAAAATCAATAAAGGAAAATTAATGTAGTAAGAGATATTATACAGAATGATTACAACAGGTAAAATTGATGTTGAGTGCATGTCTGTACAACATAATAAGAGTAATATAATAACTATTGTATTTTTTAATCCATGTAAGCTAATTAAATAAAATAATTTCTGAGCCTGGCTTGAAACCTAAATTGATAAAACACAAATCATAACTCACTGCGTGGTAATTTTTTTTTTTCGTTTTCATATTTCTTTGGTTTTTTTATTAGATGTTCATGTTCTCGAGAATGCTGATTATGAATATTCCATCTACACTATGTTTGTGTACTTTTGTATCATTTTTTTTTCTTCAAATTTCTTCGATTTCAAAACATAATGACATCAAATTAAAGAATTCTATCACTAATCCTGATTCATTAAATCAAACGATCATTAGCTATTACCCCGTTTCAATATCATTGTTTCATCAATTTTGGTATGAGAAGAATGATTATAAATAACATGTACTCTGTTTATTTTAAATTGCTAGTCCAAAGAGGATAACATTTTCACCATTTAAGGTATCGTTGCCATCTTCAACCTCTTGGTTTGTTTTCTTCCCCGGTAAAGGTCAGATGAACTGCAAACAATTAGGTTTTATTACTGCAGTGGCACATATAGACCCAGTATGGAATCTTCAAG
The DNA here is from genome assembly GCA_948150685.1 of Rhaphigaster nebulosa. Lineage (NCBI taxonomy): Eukaryota > Metazoa > Arthropoda > Insecta > Hemiptera > Pentatomidae > Rhaphigaster > Rhaphigaster nebulosa. The sequence goes on from OX411312.1 coordinate 25,567,072, forward strand.
GGCGAACCGTTTGACTTCAATCAGATGTCCTGACAGTATCTTCGGAATTAAAAGGTGTAGGTCGTTTATTTGATAAGAAACGATTATTACTGCGAAACTAATGTTTTATTTATGTTATCCGACTTCTTATGAATCACTCTCTATTTACAATTATCAAATTTAGTATTATTTGATTTAACTTTATCTTTATAAACCTAATTTCTAATTATTATTTATTCAGTTTCCCATTATTTAATTTTCCTTTGGTAATTTTATTTTTATAACGCGATTTTCTTGTTTATCTTCTATTTGTTAGTAATTAATTTTGCTATCTGTATATTTTAATCCTGTGTATCATACTTTAATTATTATTTTCTTCTATAATTTTGTATTATTTGCCTACTGTTGTGATATTTAATAAATATCCAAATGTACATAAGCTTACCTCCATTATTTAAATCGTTTATTAACCTTAACAAAGCTGGGACTGGTCTGTCGTTGCTCTGTAATTGTAATTTTCAGAGCAGACTGGATTATTACGTGTATGCCCATTGTGTATAGAATTAAGCTGAGTTATTTCTATACTCAGTGTTTAGTGTCCTGAGGAAAAGTTGCCGTTTAGTAAGTTTTCAGGTATATGGGTCTTTTTGTTTACAGGCCCCTGGGAAGATTATCAGTATTTGGGTAAGACAACTTAAGGGCTGACAAGTTTATGTCAGGTTATAATTTTTATTTTGGAAGGCTAAGTTTTTCTGACCAAGTCTAAAGATCTCAGGACCCTAAACACTGGGCTAAATGGGCTATAGCCCTTGGGCGCAAGCCTTGTGGAGGCGGCAATTTTTATTTGTTATATTTTTTTGTTATTATTAGTAATCTAGTCACTTAGTTATTTTTATTCAAAACGTTTTTATGACAAAAATAAGAAAATAACCTGTTCTAAATGAAATAGAAATTATTGTATGCATGCAAATCTTACGAAGAGGGGGCGCATTAGTTTTGCCCACGGGCGGCAAATATCTTAGGATGGCCTAGAGTGATTGATTTTAGGGGTGGAGCATCAGAATTTTATGGATAAGGCACTGAAGGGGCTAGAGATTGTAGAAAACGGTCCGGCTTCCCCCACCACCTGTAGGCAAGAAAGTAGCCAGTGCTTACTCTCATCATTGTTTTTGCTTATATCAGTACCTAATTGTATTTTCTTTCATTCCGAATTTTAGATTTTTGTGATTAATAATTCTTTTAATTAATTTAATAATAGTTACGAGTTTCACTACGTATAACTGTATCAATAGACATAAGATGAATTGTTTAATATCATTGCACATGTGTTTATTTTATTTTTTTATTGAATGTGGTAATTATCACTTTCAGCAATTCGTTCCTTAGTTTTCATCTGATTTCTTTCCTATATTTTAGAAGTTATAAGGTCAATTCTGAAACCGCGGACAAGTTATTACTGTCCCCGACTCATATCTTCAAAATATTTACTGTATTATTCTAATATTATTTTATTTTATTCTATTATCGGTAATGGTCTGCATAATGTTATGCAGAAAATTTGAAAATTTAATTTATGTTTCTTTTAAAAAAAGCTGTAACTCCCGTGATATTGTTAATTTTTAAATTCCAAGAGATCTGGACAGAAAAAACAGTAATTTTTTTTAAACGTTTTTTTCTCATTACTATTTTTTTTAAATAAATAAGTAGGTAATTGGTGTGTCATTTTATACAATAACTTCTCACTCTTTGATTGAGATATAGTTCTTCAGCATAGTTTCCTCTTAAAAGTAACAATCTTTTAATGATTTTTATTTAGAAATCAAGTTGTCAGTAAAATGTGGAGGGAAAATAAATAAAAGCCGAGATGTAACTTGTAATTGCAGTAGGAATGGGTCACGTGACGTTGTCAATTGACTCTAATTCTGCCGAACGTGACGGGGACATAAAAAGCCGACGAATTGTAGCAAGAGGCCTTGGGGGTAATAAGTGGTTCGTTATAGTTATATCAGAGCACAGATGGACGGTCTCGTATCTAGATCTACTACCTGATCTGTAGATATCTATAGCCATCTACATCGGTAGTTATCTGGGATATAAGCCGACATATACAGTCAACAAGTAGCATTTGCAATTAAACTTATCTATTTATCAGACAATCTATTATTTAGAAAAAAAATCGACCACTGTATCTATGGATAAGTTAGAAAATAAAGCTTATTAAACAGTTCAACCTAAATAGAAAGTGCTGGAGGGTATATATATATATATATAAAATATCAAAAACTCAAAAAAGTTTTTGAGTGAACATAATAGTATTTTATTGGATATCTTGGAGCGCTGTCTCTGGTTGATGCGTCTCTCTGGACGGTTGATGTGAGATGTGCTGTTTTTGATCTTCATAGACGTGATTTTTTGGTGTATATCCTGATGATGTCTAAATTGGCGAAACGTCGACTGACTAGTTGTTTGCCGGTATTTTAGAGACTTGAGGCTTTGTGTTTTGGAATCTTCCAATTGTTTTATAGTTTATATATATATATATATATATATATATATATATATATATATATATATATATATATTTCCTTTTTTTTTTTTTATGGTTACCCCATAAAATGAGAATATAATTTATTCAATTTTTTTATTTATTTATTTTTTCATAAGTTAACATATTGTACATTGAACTTTTGTAACATAAATTATGTTTTATTATTTACATTATATGTATAAAACAAACAATATATGCAGTATGCCTTTAAAAGGCATGGAACTATTTTATTAATTAATATTAATAAATTTTATTAAGTATTTAATTAATAAATAAATAAATAAATATATATATATATATATATATATATATATATATATATATATATATATATATCATTTACGTTATCATTAATTACATAAAGTAGACTCTCGCTAATCCAAACTAATTTAAACAAGGATGTTAAGATTAACGAAAAATTCGGATTTTCGAACGGGAAAAGAAGGTCAAAATAACTTTATTAATAACAAGTCAATTTTTATAAAAAAATATTTACTTATTAAAAATATTTTTACAGAAGCTAATCATTTTTTTCAGAAATTTGTCTTTTAATTATTTTCTTGCGAATAGACCGAATTTTTCCTTTGATTGGAACTTGAAAGCATCTTTTTCAAAGCCTCTCTTTTTTAAAAACAGGATATGCTTAGTGATGATGGGTAAACTGCTTCGTCAAACAACGGCAAATTGATAAAGGTTACAGTTTGTGTAGCACTTTGTTTCATGAAAGCAACATAATTTAATTTTTCTTTATTTTTCTTAAAATCAGAGATAGTGTACTTTCCAACATTAAAATTCCACTGCTGATTTCGTTCCAGGTTCATGACGATTTGCTATCGTTAGTTTATCCTGCAAAATTATTTTGAGTTTTTTTCATTTTTAAAGCACACATTTGAAATGAGGAAACAGTTTAACACAAATTAAACATAGGATGTTAATACTTCTTTTTTTTTTTTACAACTGTTTAGGCCGTATGAGGAAAAGTTAACAAAGGCGTTGGCTTCTAAAAAGTATGCGGGTGGAGGAGGGTGTCGAAAAGCTATTAAAACGATTTTTGGATGGCAATCCTTTTTTTTCTTAAAACTCGCGACTCATTGTTAATTATATTCTTGAATATTAAAATTAATCATTGTACTAACGATAAAATTTCGAACTGAAGATTAATTTAATGAAAAGGTTAATTAATATCCACCGATAAAGAAATTGAGAAAATAAACACGCTTCCAAATTTAAATAACTTCATTTTTATTTTGAATAAACGGATTTGGTGTAGATATAATAGAGACCATTTTATTGAATGGATGTATAACCTTCAAATCAAATCTTCATTTTTTTTTTTGTGAGGTTCGGATTACTGGATTTTCGGATTAGTGAGGTTCGGTACTGCGAGAATCTGTTGCGGGCATCTCACAACTTTAACCTACCCCCCTACTCGAAATCAATTATAAAAGTTTTTAGTGTTTGTTACTTTTTTTTGTACAGTAATTGTTGACTAAGATTTGTTAATTATGTTTTTAGAGTTAAAAAGGAAACAGTATGGTCCGAAACGTCGTCTCTGTGATCATTAATAGAAGAAGTTTGAAAGGTTAATAATCTTCTCTGAGTTTTAGTATTTCAATAACATTAAAACATCTGATGTGGATAACACATGACTTCCTTGTACGCCTATTAAACTATATATCGGTGGCTTAAAAAGTGATCCTGAATTTGGTTACTAGATTTCGAAGATTGTAGTAAAAACGACGCTCTGCGTCGCGACATCCATACACACAAACACAAACTCTTGTTTCTTGAGGTCTCATTTCGTTATTATATATCGTTTTCTTTCATTAGGTAACAAGTTCCCAAGAGATTTCTTCGTGTTCCATGGCAACATTAGAACTATCAATGACACTAGATAAAGCATTGGAAATCGACGGTTTCGACATTTTAAGCGAAAGAACCCGCTTAACGTATATCTTATTCTTCTGCGATTGACTTGTTCAGCTCACTAATGGGGAGAAAAAAAAAATATTTTACTCTTAATTTTAACCCTTAAAACAAGTAATCAAATTATTTAATCAGAGTGGAAAAAAATCGCAACGTTAATCACTGTACCATTTGATCTTTGTATTAAATGCCAATATACCTTTTGATGTAAGTTTATTATGACCTTCAAGTAAAGTACCGCTTTCGGCCCTTCAACCCCGATTTCAACCAAAATTTATTAATTATTTATATTGATATAAAAGTCTAATTACCAAATTTAAGATGTTTTACATTATATTTTAATACAATTTTTTATGAAAGTCCTTCCTTTACTTGTTACTAGAAAGTAAAAAATCTTTCGCTTACAGTCAGCCGAGCTATACATCAATAATAAAAGTTCACATTTAGTTTCTATGGAAACATTTAGTTTCCATTTAGTTAAACATTTCTACAACAATTAATACCGTTTATGTGTTTTTCGTTACTATCCATTACCTTCTACTGCTTGATAGGTTAGATATAAATGTTTCTAAAATATTTAGCATTCCAACGGTATATTATTCATCTACATTAACACTGATTTCCGGAAATTTGTTTTCAATCTGGGAAAATATTTTTCCTTTTTTTTCTCCTTCAGTTAATTAATTCATAGTTTTTTTTTATCCAATTTTCATTACTCTTAACTAAGAGAGATGTTTATTTATTTCAAATAATCAAAATTGAAAGTTCGGCATTTAACCCCTGTCAGATTATTTCAACCAGGTACGACCAAGCTGATATTAAAGACTATTTAATTATACATTGATATAATCAGTTTAATCAAAATCGTTAGAGCCGTTGAAAAAATTTTAAACAGTTTAAACTGCTGTAACATCACAGGCATCATTCCAACCTTAAATACGGAATTTCTATTTCGTACAACTTTTCGTTTTTGTACATATCCACACGTACAAATACACACCGACACACACCCACATCAGTTAGCGAGACTTGGTTATTTGAACTCAGGGGACCTTAAATCGTTAAACCTTAAATTTCTGTTAAAAAATCGAATTCAAAAGTTTTCACGAACGCAATACTTACTATATATTTCAGATACCTGTAGGTAAGTGAAAGTAAAAATATATATTTTATGGAATATATTAACTATAATAAAAAATACATATTATGTAATACATTTATTAGAATAATCTTAGATTATCTTGGAGGGTTGTTTTCACAGTTAAGCCTCAAGATTGGAATTTGGCAAACTGACCTATTCTTGTTGATGCGTTTATTTTAATTTTAGTCTTTTAGATTTCAAATATATCTTGTCGGATAAATATTTCTATTTCGAAACGTATGCTCTTCGTTATATCGGTGGTGAAATATGAAATATAATTTATCTGCTGATCTTCCACCACCCGCACGATCGGTCCAGGTGTTGTCTTTGTTGCGAAATGTGTTTGTTAAGAACAGTGTTATTAATACTTACTTGTGGTTCCACGTGTTTTGGCTAGGTACACTCTGTTTACCACCTCACTGAGGATTTCGTATCGAGGGGGAGGGGGAACGAAGTCAATCCAAGAATCTACTTTAAAGAAACTCACCCCAAATGGGGATGTAAGGGAGCCCCCTCTCTTTATGATATTTGCTATGCCCGAATATATTATTTATAAAATAACATTCAACTAGGTTCATACAATTCTTTTTTAAAGATATGAATAAGTATAAGTATTCTGTAATTTCGAAGGGGAGGAGGGGAGGGTTCCGGACCCCCTCGATCCCCATCTGCCTACGCCTCTGTAAGTCGGGTACGCATTTTGGCTACATGAGGTGATGACTTCCAAACTATATGTGCGTACACGGAAATATTCTACATTTTACCAACTACTAAGGCTAAGGACTAAGGCAATAAGGACTGGGGCTGTTTAATATTTACAAGAATATAAAAAATTCGGTGCGTTTTTTACCTTTACATAAAAATATAATAGTTTTCACTGTTATGGAATATATTAAATCCAATACAACACCGATGGAAGCGGGCAAAGAATTAGGTCTCGAAATGAACACGGATAAAAGAAAAAAAATGGTTAGTACAGGGGAGAAGTTGATTGGGGGGGGGGGGGGAGGGTTTCGGTCAGAAAAGAAAATCACGGAGATAATAATAAACTTATTTAATATGTTCCGACGTTTCAGCCTAAATTTCATGCCTTCATCAAGGCTAAGCAAAACAAGTATGAAATAAGACAAAGATATCAAAGAGTTATATAAGAATATAATAAACAGTATGAAAATATTTAAAAATTATTATGATTCACTATCGCTCCCTTAATTACTGACATTTTCTCCTGGGTCACACCGTATAGAAGTACAGTTTTTTTGTGTACTAAATGCTTTTGGGAAGTAAAAGAAATAGACACATATATTTTACTACTTAGTTATACAAATAGTTTATGAATTTCAGTGATCTCATGTAATTGTGTAGGAAAATTGATATATTATTAAAAGAATTATATTGTGCAGCACATGTATTTTATATAATTGCTCTTCTTATTATATTTTTTTAACGAAATCATCGTATAGACGAATTAGAATAGGAAAGATTCTCATTAACTCATATCAGCTATTGCAACAGTAAAAACAATTCATAGTTTTAAAATAAATAGGTAAAAATACATTCCTTAAATTTGGTTGTTTTCCTTGAAAAAAAAAAAATATATTTTTTTAAAAATCTTTTTTAAAATTTTTTTTTTAAAATCCTCGTTTTAAGATGTTTGATTCAGATAAAGTGTTCAAAAGGAAAGGAAGGAGAATTTTATATGATCATATAAAAAGTAATAAAATTCCTTACAAATGAAAAAATAAATTATCGAAATCGTACCACTATTAGCAAAGATATAGCTTATTGAACTTAACGGAAGTGCCACTTTATTTCATCGATTTACTTCTTTTTCCTCTAATTCCTGTGTGCGTTAGGCGTGGAGTAGCAGCCCAGTCCATCTAGCCCACTAGTCTCTGTCCCCTGTTAGTCTTCTTATCTTATTATTCAAAACATTATATTTTTTAGGTTATGTATTTTATATAATTGTTCTTATTATATTTTTATTAACGAATCCATAGCATAGACGAATTAGAATAGGAAAAATTCTCAGTAGCCCGTTGCAATAATAAAAACAATTCATAGTTTTAAAATAAATAGTTAAAAATATATTCCTTAAATTTGATTGTTTTTCTTGAAAAAAAAAATATTTTCCTTCTCATCCTCATTTTTAAATGTTTGATTCAGATAAAGTGTTCAAAAGCAAATAAAAAGAAACAGGGACCTAAAGGGTGTATTTGTATTTTCGATTCATCGTAGAGCTATGCGAAGTGAAGCCACGCAATGGAAAACCCTGTGAGCAACCTGGCTCGGGGTTGAGAAGTTAATAATATTTTTAGAAGTTACTGGAATAATGAGATCAACTTATTTATTATAACAATAGATGCATAAATTATATATATATATATATATATATATATATATATATATATATATATATATATATATATATATGCCTGTATATAGATCTAACATAGAACAAAAAAATAATGTTGACTTCTAAAATGGTGCTTAAAACATTAATTTAATTAAGAACCAACTCTTCACGACGCCAGTGAAACCTTGAGGGTTGAAATATACAATATTATTCCTACAATAACTTTTAATTCACCGTTAAATATATTCCTCATTAACTTGATGGATATTTGCACAATTTACCAAATAAATAACAAAGATGAACTTTGCCACAAAATCCTGTAGCTACTCTAATTTCTGTCTATCTGCAAAATGGATCTCGTAATCCCACTGGAGGAATCTGCTTAAAATTTTGGAATATGGGTTTTTGGCCCTCAGTAATCGATTTGCAAAATCCTTTATACTAGGGAAACATATATTAATTTTTTTTTTTAAATAATGAACAAGAGCGAAACGCGTGTCATTACCGAGCTAACGAGCCGTGGTTAATTGATTCCAGTAAAATCCCATTCAAAGACATATTTTTGTGAATAAACAATTCGCAATTAATTTTTTTCCCCTCAATTTTATTGTCCCTTCAGATCAACTAAAATTTGAATTAAAATATTTTAGTAAATATCATATTGTATATTCATATAATTATACAGTCGAACCTCTGTATATCGAACTTCCATATATCGAAAATCTCCAACCATCCATATAGCCAACTTTTTTTAAGAACCTTGAATTTTTATTAGATACAATTCTGTTTATTGAATAAAATTTCTATATATCAAGTAAAAAATTCCCATTTAGAAAATATAAAATGTGATTGTCATCAGATAGAGAGCCCTTAGTTTTCGCACACAAGAATGGGTAACAATTAAATAAGAAGAAAATGATGTTCCACTGGTTCGCAAAGGAATGGAAATTCGGGGAAGATCTTGTTTCAGAAGAAGCACAGGAGTACCTAAATTCTCTGAATCTCTTTCCTAATTTTCATTTTAAATTTAGTTTAACTTTGCCTTTCTCGTTGTGAACATTGATCCTAAAGATGACTCCTGTGATCAATAGTACATAAAAAGAAATTGGAAGCTATTTTGGGCGAAAACAAAAATAAATTTTTATGCATATTCGCATATTTTTAATACAAACCCTTGTTAATTTGTAAATGTACATTTGTAAAAAATATGCAATCACAGATGTAATTTGCAAAATTTTTCAAATAAGTGCTATTAATCGTTCATTTTTATTTTTATTTAACCCTAAAAAATATCCTTTGTTACATCATCTCCGAAAAATTGCCTTTGATACTAATTTAACCCTAAAAAATAGCTTGAATTGTTTTTAGCCTGAAAAGGATGAAAAATTGCAATCTTTCTATATATCGAAATTTCCATATATCGAATTTTTTTCAAGGAACCTTCATGTTCGATGTTCGGTGTATTTTTATTCTTCCTCCTCTCCCCTCCTCCCCCCTCCCCCCCAAAAAAAACAACTATAACACTATAGAAAGCCATCGGCGAGGGGCGGGAGTGCATTTTATATACGTTTCATAACCCCATAAAGCAAAATTTTGATGTTTTCAATTCTGTATTTTTGAGAAAATACGACCTTAGTAACGAAGTTATGCTGCTCACTGTTTTTTTTTGTTTTGTTTTTTTATGTAGTGAGTATTGATATTGTCGTGTGTTTAATAAAGTTGTAAAATTATTGTAAAATACACGAGTACAACAAATAACTATGACATTTTTCATCCCGTTAACCCATTAATTAAAATAATATCCGTGTATGGCACAGTCTCTGTGCACCGTTCTTAAACTTGTAAAGAAATAAATGAAAAATTAAATGAATTCTAATTTAAAAATGTTCTTACATTAGAAAAGTGCACTTTAATTCCTCTAGGCTGTCTGCTAATTGTTCCATTTCAAATATTATAGTTACTTTTCTTTCTCTCATATAACGGTTCCTTATTCAGCAACACAGATTATGTTCACTGACGCAGCTGAAAGGTTACTCTATGCAAACTGAAAGGGTCCTTGTAAGCCTTTGAGTTCTCCATGACCAAAGAACCAGTTGGGTTTTGTTTATTGTAGTTGTGTCCGTATGATAATATAAACTTCTTAAGACATAAAGAAGACGTTATATTGCACGAAAGAAACTATTGAAAAGTAAATTCAACGTCTACAAAAGGTTATTCTATATGAAAGGGATAATAGGAGTGTAGGGACAGGAATACTAACCAACCGAGTGGTAACCCATCAAAAGACATTTGAAGGGCATAAGTAAAATTATTAAATAAAGAAACATGTACTTTTATATATATATATATATATATATATATATAAAGAGAGGGGGAGAGGAAACAAAAAATGCATATATATATATATATATATATATATATATATATGCATTTTTTGTTTCCTCTCCCCCTCTCTTTTCTTCATATAGTAACCCTGTAGGGCCGTATATAATATATATTCTTATATATGAGATTATAAAATTAAAATTATATATAATTTATAAAATATGTATTATATACAAATATTTATGTATAGTAAAAGTAAAAAAATAAATTTAAATATATATTAAAAATAATAATAAAATAGTTTTTGTGATGGAGTAAATGATCAGGATGCAGTCAACAAAGTATATTTTTTAATTATACAAGCCGACGTTTCGGATCAATCATGCGAGCAATCATACGGACTATTTTAGTTCGAAGTGGTGACAGAACTGTTCTGATGACCATCAACAAAGCACAAGGATAGCCGCTTAATTTCGGTAAATGCAGCTTAAAACAACTATCTGGACTAAATTTCGAAGTCTATGCTTCTGGTATGAAGCTGGTACGTGTGGCCTGCTGAAGAGTCGGAAAACCTGATTTATTCGTATACAGACACCAGACGGAAAAACAAAAAGTATTGTGTATACATAAGCGGTAAACAGAATTAAAACACAGACACTGTCTTTCTTCCATTACAAGGAATGCCGGGCACGCATACTAAATATTTTATGGCGTAGCTCCTTATTGTTTCTTAACTAGTTATTAACATAACGAAACAATAATTAGTAAAAATTAAAATGCCTAAGGGTTGGGATGGGATCAGCAAAAAATAAAATAAAATAAAAATAAAGTTCAAGACTTCATTATTTAAAAAACCAAGGGGTTTTTTAAATAATGAAGAAAGGCTTGTCGCGTTAAATTGAAGATTACGGGAAAGAAGCTCCTTGAAAACAGCTAGTTCTATTTTATAATTTTTTATTTGGCTGTTTAATGATTTTTTATGTTTATTATTATTTCCTTTATTTATGTATTTTTTCTTTTGTTATTTATGTTTTATTTATTTATTGGGTGGCTGCCTTTATCCTCAATTTTTTTTTCAACGATACTTATTACATAAGAAATACTTATAATCAATAAAAAATTATCAGTTATTGAGTAGATTTTTATTCGAATTATGTCCAGATCTGAAGATCACCTATTGTCTTAATAATACAGTATGTTATTGGCTTTTGATTTCTGGTTAATGAACCGGTTTTGTGATATAATATAATTATTTATATTTATATAAATTTATTTATTTATATTTTTACTTTCACTTACCTATATATGAAATATATATATAGTAAGAGAAATTGGTGTATTGCGAAAATGAAAAATTTCTAATCCGAGTTTTCTACGGAAATACTCGTTTGTTTATACTCTCCTGAGTTCAAATAACCAAGTCTCGCAAAATGGTCTCTGAGTGTATGTGAACAGCCCAGCTCAAAAAGGAAAAGCTATACGAAACTGAAATTAGTTATTTTATTTTTTCGCTAAAATCGAGTCACCGTAAGTGCTACTTAATATATTCGATTTTACACTTTTTTACAATTTTCTCGAAAACGGCTTTAACGATTTTAATAAAACTTGTCTAAAGTCTTCTTCTTAAAATCCTAAAAATTTTCATGTATGTAGTGCATCCATACAGAGGAAAAAAATGTTATGACGAAAAGAAAATTTTATTTTCGGCATGATGTATTCTCTTGCTGCCGCCAGTTTCCCAATGTAGTCAGGGTACATATGACTTGGTCTGCCACGAGGACGTCTGTCTTCCGGTCTGGCTTCCAAGAACCCTCTGATCTTTCGTCCATCTTGCAGACGTGCCGCGCTTCCATTGTGTCTCACGCTGATCTCACCCCCAAATCCTCACGAATCCTGTCATTTCTGGTACAATCTCTCTTGCTCTTACCAACTATTGTTCGGAGCAATCTCAGCCGCTGTGATCCTGCTTATAAGCATCGAGGATTGTCCTGCTTTCCGATCCACAGGACCACTTGGAGTAACAACAATTTAAATACCGAATTTTACCCTTTTTTGGTCGAAAACGGCTATTTATATAACTATTTTGATGAAACTCGTCTTTCCAATGCAAAATTAAATGGTCTTTAATACCAGTTAGAACTTATTCTCAGTGAAATAAGTCTGATAGGGCTTTAATGCCAAATTATCAAAATGGCTTCGTCTTAAGTACTTTTGATTTTGTTTATTTGGAATAATTAATCTTGTCTCATTATTATGAGTAATGAAAATGGCTAAATATAAACTATGAAAGAATTTAATATGTACGTAACTAAAGGAATATTTTTCCAGATTAAAAACAAATTTCGAGAAAAAGAGTAGTATGTAATATATATATATATATATATATATATATATATATATATATATATATATATATATATATAATATATATATATATAATATATATAATATAATATATCTTTGGAAAGCTAAAGATTTAAAAAGATAAATTTCTAACATATAAAGTTGCAGAAGATAGTGGAGAGTGACGAAAAGCGCATAAACTTAAGTGATTGTTGTAATTAATAATTTATACTTTTGTATCATTTAATGGAAGCTAAATGTTTCCATGGCGACTGAATGAAATTTCTTTGGAAACTAAAATGAAACTTTTGAAATTTATTTCAAATAAGGAGGTAAGTGAAAGTTGTGTGACGCGCACACCAGATTTTTAATTAATGATAATTTAATTTAATTATTTATAATTTATAATTAATTATTTATTGTTAATAATTTATTTATTTCTAAGCCAAATATAATAGTCGTTCAGACAAAGCCACAGCCTTAGATAAAATAAACATCATTCCATCAAAACATCAAGTTATTTCTAGCGACACGTGTACGATGGGAGAGGCTAGGAATATTTGATTGGGGTATTTGCACACTCCTTACAGTATACAATAGCCCCTGACAGCTCATGCTCCGTGGGAGGTGATGCAACCTGTCTTACCTCAGGGTTATTTCCAAGAGCGAACGAATTCTAATGTTCCTAGCTAGTTTTGTTTGTATATATGTCGGTGAAAGAGATCCTTTATATTATAATAATCAGTAGCAGATCCAGTGGTTGGCGAGGAGCGTAATAGTTCAGAGCCTCGCGCTATAGAAAATTTAAATAAATGATTACTGCATTTCAGAGGAATTTATTGTTCATCTTCAAGATTGCCCGCGAATACATGAGTTTTGAGAATAAATTTAAAACGCTTAAATGGGATGTAATGGTGCCATTTTGCCTCAATATTTTCATAATAATCCAAGGTGGTGCCCTCAAAATCTCTCTTCCACTTTAAGAGGTATTTCTCTTCCACTTACCGGACTCGTTTCCCCCTCCAATATCAGTACCAGTACTCTCCAAACACCCTAACCAAGAGGGCCCTGCAATATCGTATCGCCCAGTGCCCCGTAAGATTTGGATCCGCTACTGATAATAATAATAATATGGTCTAGCAGAACCAGAGATTCCACCAACCAGAGCCGATGACAACAATCTCTGCCTACATAGCTCCATCCACAGCAGGGGTACCCCTCTTCCCCTCTTAATCAAGGACTTCCCCCACTCCAAACTTACTGCTCTTCAATGTGAACCATTTGTTATTATTATTTATAAACAGCTTGCATTATTTTATTTTTATTTTATAATACAAAGCACCCAGGCCTGTCGTCGGAGAGAGACAGGGGAGTCAAAATCCCTGAGGGTCCGCCAAGAGCTGACTACAAAAAATCTTTGTTGTTAAAAATTTTGTTGAACAAATACATGCAAATAAAAAAATCATTTCAATCTATAATAAATAATAACTGATATAACAATCTACTAGTTAAAGCCATTATTTTCTTTTATATTTCGTAACAAAAAGTTAAAAATTACAATAAAATATGTTGAAACAATAAAATTCTATCGATAGCGGGGCCAGTAGCCCCCTGGGATGACACTGGTTGTGAATAATTCTTGAAAATAAAAAACTATACAAGCTCTACCAGTGTTATCATGAACCCTTCACTTAATTATTATTAAATTATTTTATAAAAATATTATTTTATTTTATGTATAACAATAAACTCTAGTTAATATAACGTCAGTAGTAAGCTTCTTTGAAGGAAGACTTAGATGTTCCGGTATTGTATCTTTGTTAGAATTACTAATTTATTTGATAGGCAACCATTTTCTGTATAATCTTAAAGTTGATTTGAGGCTATAAGTTGTTGAAATACACTACTATGTTTTGACTTTTCGGAAGCTACGTATCTTAAAGAAAAAATATTGACATTAAAAATAATTTATTTTTGATCAAATAAATTTTAAAATGTGATTAAATTATTAAGTAAACTAGACTTACATATTGTTTCACACCAAAAATGATGGCAGATTTTGATTCAGTAAGCTAAAAAAAATGTAATGTTAAAAATATCGAGCGAAAAAAATTTCAGGTCCGAAGGTAATATTTAAGCCACAATATTACGTTCCAAGTTGAGGCTCTGTATCTCGCATTCAGTGTATCCGATATAGATGTTCTTGGACTCGTTAGAAAGAGGGGAGTTTCTTGTATTCCATACATTTAAACAAAGTTGCCTTATCTTAGAAGGCCTCGGTAAAAAAATGTTATTGCCAAATAAAAACAAAATTAAGTTTTTTTACGGATAACGTTGGTTCCAAAACACGTAGGAACACCATTGTTGAAGCAAATCACGCAGTTTAAAAACCTTTACCTATGGCCAAAATTTGGTTTGAATCGTTCAAAGGCGATTTTATGAATCATTAAGAAAAAATTTAAAGGCAAAATTTTAAGACGCAAATTATTTTTAGGATTTTTCAAAGTACTAGGACCAAATTTGACGTCATTTTGGGGTAATAAAATTCTGTTAATGTACTTCGCTCCGCAAAGAAAAACGTTACCGTTATATATATATTAATATACCCTCCAGATCGCTCTAAAATTCAATTATTTCGTTTCAAAAAATTGGATCAGTCTAAAATTTACTATTTCTGTATCACGAATAATTTTTTTATATTAATTATCACGCTTTAAACACGGCCTTAAATATTCAAATTAAATTTCAATTTTCTATGACCTCCCGAGGATGACTAAGTTCTTAACCATGTAAATATTATAATATAAAAACATTGTTTTTGATCAAGAGTAAATATTATACGTTTAAACCACCGCTATGAAGATTATTGTATTAAAAAAAAAAGTAATATTAATATTTCAGTGACCTAATTTTTTAAATGAAATAATTAAATTATGGAGCATTCTGATAGGTCTATTATTATATGCTATTAAAACCGTCTTATTATAGGGTGTAAATTTATTTTTTTACTACAATAATACTTGTAAAGGTGTAATATTTACTATTTTTTTTATCACAATTAATGTTATAATGTTAAGTATTAATGTTAGGTTATAATATAATATATAAATGGTTAAACACCCACATTTTTCTTTGAATATACCATGAAAAACAAATATTCCGGAAAAACCATGTCAATATTAATTTTCAAACTCGAGATATAAAATAAAGCAGTTTCAGGGTGTTTTATTTTTTTTTCCTTAGCTCCTAGGGCCCATTGGACGAAACGGTTGGACACATGCAGATTTTTTTTCAGTTTAGAATCACCCAAAAAAATGTTGATCAAAATGGGCGACGGCCACATCGAGTGGTTCTCTGGCAGAAATTATATCAGTATTTTAAACTTCTATTCGAGATTTTTTTTCACTTAAGTAAAGTTCCCATTAGGGATTACAGAAACAAAATAAACTCCTCTCTAAGTTGCCGACTCGAGGAACAACAACATGAAAAAAATTTCTACTTCAGCGTATAATGATGATCCCCATTACAGGACACCCTGAAATTGTTTCTGTAAAAAAAAAAAAACATAATGAGGTGTGCCTTTCTATCATTATTTTATAATCTTCTTGGGACGAAAGTGAAAGCTCTATTTACGTAAAAAATATATATGTGGCATTAGTTAATCTTCCTCGAAAAAAACAACAGCTACCAAAGTACAAAGTAATGCCATTTATTGGTGTGGATAAAATTGACCGCAGATGTATTTTAATTTAATTTACCAAAATTTTGGCACCCAATAAAAAATAAGTTTCACTAATTAGTGTTTTTTCATCATTGACCGTTCCCCCCGATCAACTTCTTCTTAAATTAATGTCCTTTATCATTGAGGAATTGTATTTAAAAATTATTTTAATTTCTTAAAACGTTGGTTCGTAGTTCCTGAACTCCTATGATTAATTACTTTAATATTTTTTCTCTATTTTTTAAAGATTTTTTTTTTATTTTTAAATTCATACCATTCTTCAGGTAACCTACGTGCATTATTAAGTTCATTTGTAAATCCCAAGTAATGATCAAACGTTATATATTAGTCCAGTTAAATGGTAGTTTTTGTTGCAAAAAAAATCCATAAATCGGCTTTATTATCGTTTCTTATACTTTACAGGGCGCTGAATCCAAATCTTGAGTTATCTAACCATATTATTTGGTGCATTTTGAGTTTTTTATAAAAAAAAAAAAGCGAAATGTTCGGAAACAAACAAAAAATTCTCTAAGTAAACTAAATTTACCACAGCTTGAGCTCAACTCATGGTTCTGTAGGTTTAATGGCACTCCAAAAATTGGCCATTTTTTCCGAAAAGTGATATTTTAAATCTTGAGTCACTTTGAGCCAAATGTTGGGGAAAATGCTGATCTTACAAGGAAATTTGTTAGGAGTGAAGTTGTAGCAAATATATTTAACTTTAATTTAAGTAAAGAAAGACGCCTGTATACTCACAATGGTTCACTCATAATTTGCAAAAAAACTTAACAATGAGAAAATTGGATTTTGTAGGATTCGGTCTAAACCGTTTCCATTTCTTTAAAACCTCTCTAAAAACGCAGGCTAGCATTTCGCACAATTTTCCAGGCCTATTATAATACATAATTATATTATTTTATGTTATAATTTGTAACGAAATTTAAAATATCATTTTTTGGAATAAATGTCCAATTTCTAAAGTGCTGTATCTCGAGAAAAAAATAATCTACAGAACTATGAATTGAGCACAAATTGAGGACAATTTAGTCTAATTTAAAAATATAACTATCATTTTTTCGCTAGAACGCGCACTTTTGAAATTATATGCGATTAACCCAAAAAAGTGCCTAAGTGAAAATTCGTTAAATAACTCCAGATTCGTATATAGCACTCCAAAAAACATAGGAACTGTCTTCTAATTTTTATATAAATATAAATTTTAAATTTTATAAATGATATAAATTTTATATCAGAAATAGCATTTGACTGGACTACAGTCCTTGTTTTGTTATTTTTGTTATTCAAACTAAAATTTGCTCAACTATGATCCGTATCCTGAGATTTAATATATTTTGTAAAACAGCAGTAACGCATATTATTAAGTATTTCTTCCATCTTTAACGTCTGCCGAACAGTGTGGCGAAACGCTCGATTCTCTGGACATGGCTTTTTCTCTGATATAATTTAGTATTATAGTATAATTATTATAATAATAATAATTTCAATGTGGGTCATACCTTATGTGCATTGTCGTACTGAGACGAATAGTGAAGTCCGTTTGGTGGTAGGTGTAACACGGAAGAAGTTTTTTAATTCTTTTTCTAAACTAACCGAATTTTAAAACCCAAACTAGCTTAATAAAAAAAAACACTAAATAAACATAAAACGAACCCTCCTTCCCAGCTGCATTTTTTTTTTTTAGTTATAGACAATAAAATGTACTTCATTAGTGAAGATACTGAAGCAGTTAAATGAGTAAGATATGCTAACATTCATCAATTTCTGTATAATCTGTTACGCAAAAAAAATGCTTTTGTTCAAAATATTTTTTGATTGGATTCCTCTCCTTCTTAACAACTTTCTCTATAAATTTGAAAGTGGCCGTGGTAAAATATCTGTATATATATATTTTTTAAATTAAATTTTTTTAAAAGCGACTTGCAGCTTTTTCTGAAGTTCTTTTGTCAATACAATTCGATAATCTTTTGTAATTGTTGAATATGTAAACATTTAACGACATGATTAATCTAAATCCGGAAATAAATTACTCAAATGGATAATGGTTAGCCATTTTTTTTTGTTTAAACTTTCTGCAACTAGTATAATTATATTAAAATATTGAAAACAGAAGATTAATACTATTATAATTGATTAAGAAAATATTTAAAAAACATCTAATCTTCAGGTCATATTATTTAAAGTGTCCATCTTTGAACAGAATTATTAATAGCCTACCATTAAAACCCTTTGGAATCGCTCGCAAACTAAGATATACTTCAAAGCCTAAAGAAAAAGTTTGTATACATTTCAAAGTTATAGAAATTTCGAATTTTGATCAGTGTCGTGAATTTTCCCACTGTGAACCGGTGCAAAACAGAATCGATCTTTGATTATTCATTAACTATCGATTTCGTGTTACCAACGCATAGATGATGTTTCATATTGGAGCTGCTGAACTTAGATATGGCACTGCTGGTATCACCTGAAGTCTATCGTGGCTCCAACACTAACGCATCCTTACACATACGAAAGCTTTCACACTCCCAAAGCTGCCCAAAACGGCTGACTCCATGCCATTTGGAGATAGAGTTAATTAACTCGAAGGGATCCCAAAGGCTTCACGAGCCGGTCCGCTTTGAGCATCGACTCAATTGGGACTGAGGAGCCAATTAAAGCTATTGGATTTCCGACTGTCTTAATTAACCAGTAATCTCCGAGCTCAAGACGACTGGGGTCTATTGATGAGGATTCGGGGGTGGGGAATCAGCGCAGATCTTCCAGGACGTCTTCTCAATTAACCGTTAATTTCAATTGAAAATTAATGAGTTTCGGTATCATCTGCAAGTCATTATTATGATTTTTTTTTGTTTTTAATTAAATCACAACAAGAGAGGATTTATTGAATTGAATAAACGATTGGCAAAGAATAACTATGATTATTAAAATTGATATATACATCTATTTTGAAACGGAGTAAAGAAATAAGTGAATAGTTACATTTAACAGTATTCCACCTCCATGATACCATATAATATCATGATTGTTAGGTTAATTGACACAAAAGGCTTCTAAATGTTTTCCATATAATTTATTTCTTTTAAACGTTTCGGGATTTCAATCTTATCCTCACAACAAAAATTACGATTTATATTAATTAAAATAATGTTTCTTAATTAAGGAGGCCACTGATGGAAAAACGAAAGAAAAGCAAATTTTTTTTCTTGATTTTTATTTTAGATTCATTACTGGATTTAACCGTGCAAATCTAACTTTTTTTCTGGGACCACTGGAAGTGATTTAAATTTGAATATGAAATTTGTATTATGCGCCTTCCACAGTCCATAGAATGTGGCTGGAACTTTATTTCCTACCCAGTCAACCACAATCCCTTCACGTTTTTCACGGATTACTGTGTTTTTTTAAATATGTTCATAATGTATCAGCATTAACCTGTGGAATATTTAGTACAAATTATTATTAAGAAATTTAAGTTTCGAGTATTTTTTTGTTTATTTTTTGCCAAATAATAAAATTAAAATAAAGCGTTGAAAAAATACGGGTTATCTTACAATTTTTTCTCATGTAAACTGATTGTACACACTGGAACTGACAGTTTCAACCTTCTTTGTGCAGTCTACATTATAGGCGAAGGATTCCTCCAGCATCGTGTGATTTGGAAGAATGATAAAACTTTTGAGGTAATTATCAATAGATACATTAACTGCATATAGAACCTATATAGCAAAGGCGCCGCTATTGTTGTTTTTGACGGTCACCCTGAAAAGTTACTAGCAAAAAGCACCAAGTCAGCAGTCAGCAGAAAGCCAAAGAGATCCTAATAGACACACAGCATCAGTGGTCCAGGGCGAAAAGTGGATTACGACAACAATTACTCAGGAGCTCTTCCTCTCCAAGGATAGGAACAAAGGAAGGCTTATAGCCAAGCTAACCCAGAAAAAGTGAGGGATTTTTGGTAAAGCAAGACCACTTGATCATCACAACTGCTATAGAAGATAAACAAGAGCATGAACGCACTATTATTATAGCCGAAGACACGTGTCCTTATCATAATTACAGCATTATCTTCGCCACAAACCTAAATTTTCTTCATAAAACTCGGAAAAGGTTAGGTACCTTAATGAGGCTATTCTAAGTTTCCGACATTCAAAAAAAGTGAAAAACGCTCTGCTATTCCTTCAAGCCTGTAGAGGTTGTGATACCACTTTATCACTTTACTGGCAAGGAAAGAAAGATCTTGTCAGCCTGGATGTGCAGAATGAATAAAGATGCCAAGCCGGAAATTATTTTTGATACTGGGTAAAAGTTCTTAGTAGCTAACACACTGGTGACACCTTGAATGAGTTACGTTTTCACCTATTTGCAAAATCTTTAGTGTAAACGAACTTCAGTATGGCTTCTCAAGGTGCGGTGGCAGGTACAGATGTAGTTACCTAACGACATGAATTTACCTGCGAGGTTGGCAAACCACCAAGTATGACCTGTCCTCTGTTCTCACTAGCTGAGGACCCGCTTCACAATCACTTTTGCCAAATGTGGCCCTAAAGTCCACAGGTCACTTCAAAATGATCCTAGGACTCTTCGTTTTGTTATTGATGAAAGTTTTTTATGATTATTTGAAAGGTAAATAAATTCCCTACAAAATAAAAAATATATAGTGATATAGAAAACAATTTTTGTATTATACTTTCGTCCAAAGAGGTAAAGAGTGGAAACACTACATATTTTTTATATATAACTATTTAGAAAAAATAAAGCATTGTGTAGAATAATTGGCAAAGTTGTTCCAAAGTATTTTTCCTGGAAGATTAAGTTTATTGTGTTATATTAAACAGTTTTCAATAGGAAGGTTCGGATTAACTAATCTGTCAACGTTTTGGCAATTCAGATATCATTAGGACTGAAAATCAATATACTCGTAATGCAGAATAACCTAACATCTTACATCAATATTCAAGCAATCCAACTGTAACCATACGAAGCATCCTTATCACACTTAAATTACCTGTATTAATTCTAAATTTCTATCAGTGCCAGAATACATGGACCGGAGGCACATCAGATTTTTTGATATGCCTCAGGATATGCACTGAGAGGTCTGGACTCTGCAGTCTGAACCCATATTACCTTACCTTATTCCTCAACCTTGCAGAATGGTACCTCCCTTTTTTTGTAAATTAATAAAGGCCAAGAGATGTGAAGTAACCAGAAATGTGCCCCGCACACAGCAGACTTTGAAATAAAAGTTATTGAAATTAAAATACCTTCGGGTAAAAAAAGGAGGTGTTATATAAAATTCCTGTATAACCTTTACTGTTATTTTGTATATATTGTATTCATAAATAAACTGTACATAATCTCGGAGAGATAAAAAAAAATATAAATAAATATATATATATATATATATATATATATATATATATATATATATATATATATATTCTATATGTATAAGAATTCTAATTAACAATTAGAGAATAGAATTATTATTTGAATCTAGAACAGGTTCGATTTTGATACTGGTATTAAGCTGAGATATTTACGAAGAGAATGACAAATAGGTTTAGTCATTATAATGAATGTGCAGAACAAACATTCCAATCATTATTTCCCCCATAATTTATGTGGATGAGCTCAAGTGTTTTATAAAATATCCCTTGATTGGAAATGATTATGTATACTAACACTTTCTTTATTTTTTTCATCAATTATAACAAAAGTTACTTTAATTGAATATAAATAAAGAAATAATGACAAATAAATACAAATATTGATAGGGTGGTGCGATTTATTCAATAAATAACCTTTCAGGCAACGGCTAATTCATGATAATAGTAAAATGGCAAATAGTATGGAGTAAAAATGATCATTGGAATGATCAATATATTATAGAGCATTTTGAGCATATGGATCATAAATTTACTGAACAGTCAAAAAACAACATACATTCCGTTCATAGCACGTGCATTTATCAGTAACGAAAATAGAATTTGTCATGGGGTTTTTATGAAAAATAATCCCACTAGCAAAAAATTATGTATAATTCTACAATATACTACTACTACTACATACGGTTTCTTTATTTCATAAACGAGGAATTTAAAATTCACATTGTTAGTTTTGAAACGAGAAGAGAGTACTAGTTTTTGTTCATTATTTTCAATAATGAACCTTTGTAATTGACCAAGAAAAAAAAATTAACCTCCTCAAAATCTGAATGTTTTGCCTCACAAGATATATGTGATAAACTAAGTTCAACCTCTAATAATCATGACTCAGTATACCTCCATTGCTTACGATATTGCTACTGCGCAAGGTTGCGCAGAAACATTTTTTTTGTAAAAAAAAAAAATCCTTTTGCTTTCCGCGGCTTTTCTTCGAGACTACTGCATTTTTTTTTGATTTGTCAACAACGCCACAGGTCAATAGCGGATGATTCTCGGAACTCGACATTACCATGGATAATAACCTCTCAACATCGATCTATTAGTAAATATTACACCATTTTGTAATAATTTGTTAATAATAATAATAATTTGATTTTTTTTTGTAACATTAAGAAAAATTAAATATTTATAGTTAATTACGTATATATACTTAATCAAGTATTGATATATTCTGTAAATAAAATCGTTGGTGCGTCTGTTTGTGATCGTGTAATTTCTGAACGACTTGTCCGATTAATATTCACAGGAATGTATTCGAGACAAAGGTTCATAACTATGCTAGGATCCGATAGATAGTGCTGTAGTAAAGTTATAAACAAATTATATATTTATTTATTTACATAGCCCACAAACAGACGCTGTACCCAATGACAGGTGGTCATTCATTCACTCTCAAATGTATTATATTTATATAACAAAATGAATAATAATAAAATTGAAAATACAGAAAAAGAAACGAAATAGAAGAAAAACAAATTAAAAAAAAACAATAATAATAATTAAGAAAAAATTATTATTGATGAAATGGATAATGTATGTGAACATTGCCATGCATTTAAATTTAAAAATGAAACAGCTGGAATATGCCCCGTAGCACGAAAAGTTGTATTGCCTAAATTGAATCCACAATCTCATCCAATGAAAA
Organism: Rhaphigaster nebulosa; assembly: GCA_948150685.1. Classification (NCBI taxonomy): domain Eukaryota; kingdom Metazoa; phylum Arthropoda; class Insecta; order Hemiptera; family Pentatomidae; genus Rhaphigaster; species Rhaphigaster nebulosa. The sequence goes on from OX411312.1 coordinate 25,590,521, forward strand.
CTTTTATATCTGGTCAGATGTATTTATTCTTTACATTAAATAATTATGGTGATAGTGGAAGCATGTCCCTTTAATCTAACATTTTTAAATACTGTTGCATGCATTACTAATAATCATTAAAAACTTCAATGCGACAGATTCTGAAACACCAGCCCATGTGCTGGGAAAATGCCCCAACTCTCTCCTCACAACACGCCGGCACCATAGGGTAAAGTATGAACTGATAAGACTCCTTAGAGAAAATTACTTCAGCTGCTTCGACGATGTATTTGCATCGACGCTGACGGATCCGCGAGATATGCAGTTATTGTCGCATTCTCCAAGACCGGAATGACAGCACTGGTCTTGGACCCGACAATGAGGTTTGAAAGTATATCCTTGATCAGGCAGGTGGGGTGGAAAGAGGAAAAGAGGAACTTTTATGAGAAGTTCACCGCTGTCCTAAAAGAGAAATTTCGCGAGACCTTCGGAGAGAGAGAGAGAGAATTCACCGTGAGAGGCCTCTGGTTTGGGTCTTGTAAGACAATCCCAAACAGAACAAGGAGCTTTCTGGAAGGCCTAGGTGTTAGTAATAGGGATATTGCGATATTGGCCGATAGTGGACTCTCTGGGAATTATCCACCATCACCTGTATGGAAGTTGACTGAGTGGATATTTACTATTTATTTATTATGATTATTGATTTTATTCGTATCTTTTTTATTTAGTTGTTACTTTTTGCATTAATTTTGATGCTTAGGTGTAGGTTTTTAAAATGTGAACATTTGATTAGTTTTCAATTTTATTTTATTTTGTTTTGCATGTATAATAAAAAAAAGCATTAAGTTAAGTTATGAAATCGATGAGAGTCACCGAAAAAAATATATGAAGGCAAGATTAGAGAGTAATAGAAGATCTAAAGCAAAAAAAATGAAAAGAAAAAAAAGAAACAGATAACAGGCTAATACAGCGATAATTATAACGAATTTAGAGCTAAAATAATCGGAAAAAAAAGGTTATGTATATTATGTCTAGCTATAGATTGATTAGTATGCTGTAGCATGTAGCAACCCAAGATATTTGGTCAGCATTGCTGTAAATAAAGCACTTCTCTTTCTAATACTGTTCGGGATTGACAGGGATGAACGCACCGGCTTTAAACTGTGGTAGATAAGACAAAGAGGTATTTACTGTAGATTGTTTCGAACATTTTTCATTATTTCCTTCATTCCTATCATGATAAAATTACCACAGCATTGTTATAAACTTTTTTGTTTATAACGCTAACATTGTATTTTTGTAAAAGTGATGCTCAGTTGAATGGCCTGGAGGAGGAGCGTGGAAGCCAGAGACCGCTATTGAAGAGTTGATTGGAGTGACCTTTGCTCTGTTTGCCATTGTACCGGTCCCATCCTATTCTGGGAAAGTCAATAGCTCATTACACTTTGACCTAACATCTAGGATAGCCTACGTTTCATCACATATATCTTTACACAGATACCTGTTACTTTACCAAGTTTTTTAGTCGTTATAGTACGGGAACTTACTTATCAGTACCAAGTTAAACATTTTTAGAGAGCTTCGTAATAACAAGTCCTACAATAACAAAGGGCAACGATGAAAAAACGATTGTACTGAAAATACCTTATTCCTATAGTTTTTAGGGTGCTTTTTTATTAAAAAAGCTGTATCACCCACAATTTCTTCACATTTTATAGTTAAATTTATTAAATTAAGCGATTTTTAAAGAATTGAACAGCTTTCAGTCTTATGCCTCATGAAACAATTTGTAAAGGCTTTGCCTAAAGATGGACCATGTTTCAAGTATCTCTGCCAAAAGCTTCCACGCCTTTCAGAAGCTAAACTAAAAGAAGGCGTCTTTGTCGGACCTGACATTAGAAAAATTATGTTTGATATTAACTTTGAATCCACAATGACCTTAAATGAGAAAGAAGCAAGTCGTTACAAAGTTCTTGGGAAATGAAAAAGACCCGGAGTGTGTTTCTATTGCAGCTAACATGTTACAGAAGTTTAAAAAGTTAGGATGTTTGATGAGCCTGAAACCTACAGAAAACTATGGGTGATACAAAAAAACTAAGGCCAGATTTAGATTCAGTACATAAAAATCTATAAAGATCAACTATTAAAGTTAAAAAAGTTTTCAAAAAATTTTTTTTGTTGGTCTGTGTAATCAGTGAACGTGGGGGAATTGTGCGCATCACTATAACGAAATTTCCAACGGCCATTGACATCTCTAATTTGTGTCGAATGTAAAGTCAATTAAAGAGGACCACCGAAGTGGCTTCCCGCCAAGCCTACTACTATCGTGGTCATTAGGACTGCATTATTGTTAAGTGTATGTATTGTTTTTTGAATTTCTTGGAAAACAAAAAGCTATGCCTCCCACAATGTTTCTATTCATTAAAATAATTATATTTATAATCTATGACCATTAATAAATACATGTATAATCATTTAAATGATCGCTAATTATTTTGGTAGGGTAGAGCAGGGATTCCCAACCTTTTTATGGCGCATCCCACAAGCAAGAATTCACGATGTTGAGGCGTGCCACAACTGTACTCTCCCTTCCTCCTGTACCCTGTCACCTTCACAATAATCATTTCTACATAGTGTAGGCGCTTGGTTTTTAATATATTTTCCCATTTTGTAAATTTTTAGAATAATACCAACATAATGAAAAGATTTAATAACTATTATTTATCCAAAGTAAACATGTAAAACTTACTTGCTAATTGTTAATTATCACTAATTCGAAGTTATTTCAGCCTTTCAGGATATTATATTATTGAAAAATAACAAAAGCCAGAATAAAAATTAAAAAATATCTATCGACCGAACGCGTGCCTTGGGTTGGGCACCCTTGGGGTAGAGCAATATATTTCTACATATATGATTGGATTGGGGTTTTGTCTATCTCCTGATCGAGCGTAGCGAGCGAGTAATAATTATTTTAAATAATATCTAATTAAAGGAGTAATAATTTTAGCAGCACTAGTAATTATAAATAATATCTACTTAAAGAAGCAATAAGTTTAATAATTCCAATGAATACGAATTTCATATTTGAATAGTAAGCAGTTAGTTAGCACAAATGACGCTAAGCAGCGGTAGAGTGGCGATTGCTACTGATAATGCGGCTGCATCGTAAAGGTGTACCTTGTATATTTTTCATCCACGTCAACTTAGTAAAAAAAACTATTTTATAAAATTATTTCCGAATAATACTCGCCTCCCCCCTCTCCCCAGGCACTAGAGCATCTTTTGAATCCGAAATTATGAGGCACAAAATCGTATTCATTTTTGATAATTTGAAAGTTACCGATCCTCCTGTTAAAGTTTAACGATGACCTTTTCCAAGACGGCATTGAGCTTTTTGTTAACTCAGCAATAAAGCATCTATCTTGAGAGGGCTCTGAGATTCTTTCCTCTCCTCGAGTGGGTCCACTTGAGCAGATCATGACTGTTCGCCTTCTCCGCTCCGTCTCTATTTTGCGTTGTAAGCACTAACAAGTGCTTAGGGTGCTTAAGTGCTTAGCTGAACTTCAATCCATTTACTAATCCTCCAAATCGAACTTTTATTGAGTTTTACGGATAATTACATTTTTAGATTTGTCGCAAATTCAACTTCAAATAGTGAAACATTTATTTACTGCTTTTTGAGAGACTCGAAGCTTTGCTTGAGATTTTTTCTATAATAACCTAATGTTTTTTTAAATATTTTTTTTTAAATCATAAAATGTATATTTTAAACTCTGGAATCATAATTATTCTTATGGAACAAACCTATTTTTTGGCATATGCTTTAAAAAATTAAACTATAACTAACTACGCAGGAAATTTGATTAAAAAATTAGATAAAAATGTATAAGTCATAACTGGATTTATTGAAAATCATGTTTATTGAAAGCCTTCCTCGGATTTTTCACACTCGCCCTGTGTTGGCAGGAGTAGCTCAAGGTTCAATACTCGTTCCTTTACTATACATCGTATATACTCATGCCATACCTGCTAATAATGAGACATTGGCAATATACTTGCAATGCGCAAATAAAGTTTTCTTTTCTTTTTAATTTTGTTTCTGGAATATATTATATATAGAAAGTTGAAGGGCTTTAAAGAGAAGACTTTAGATAAGTTTTATCAAAGTCCTTAGAGCCGTTTCGGTACTGCAGTCTATAGAAATAATGTTTTTCGGCTATCGCGCAGCCGCTAATGCGCACAGGATGGTTGATTTAGTACACAGCCATTGGGATCGAAAGCCTAAAAAAAAGGAAATAAATAATAATAAAATAAGCAATGAAATCGGTCCCATTCATTCACCCCTTCAAAATATAATCGTGGTCCTGACGGACAGATCAATGGCCGAATATACGTTTCTTGGTCTCAGTGGGTTCTGAAACGCTTAGATCCATTGAAAACTGGATATCGTAATTTTGACCCGATTACAGTACTTTCCTTACTTGGTTTAGAAGGAAAGTAAAAACCAAATTCCTCAGACAAAAACAAAGCACACTTTGTATCAAGGACAATCTTGGACTTACTTTCTACAGAAGTATGACTTTGGTTCCTTTCAAAGGACAGGATCTTTTAAGTTCCTTGGCTCTGCCATAACAGATGACAACAGAATGAAAGAAGAAGTGAACGCGAGGCTGTCTGCAGATAACAAGTGCCTACATGCCCTGCAAAAAACACTTAAATTTAAAGCTCTCTCAAAACAAGTAAAAATCGTGATGTACGAAACTATCCTAAGGCCCATAGTTACTTCTGGCAGTGAATCCTGGGTATTGACAAATGAAAGTGAAAGGAGATTCAATGTTTGGGAAAGGAAAATACTCTGGAAGATGATGGGCCAATAAGAGAAAATGGTACGTGGCAATTAGGAAAGCATTGAGAGATCCGCGCAATGTATGGGAAACCAGACATGGTATCTTTTGCGAGAAAAACCCGCCTCAGATGGCTGGGACATGTAGAACGGATGCCAGAAACTAGGATGCCCAGACGCCTGGTGTATGAAAAAATGAAGGAAAACGATACAGAGGAAGACCAAGAGTGAGATAGTTGGATGACGTCGAGGAAGACCTCAAATTGCTTGGAGTTAGGAGATGGAGGGCACGAGCGAGAGATAGGAATGACTGGCTTGAGGTCTTTGAGGAGACCTAGGTCCTGCAGGACCGTAGCCTCCGGTAGTATGACTTGGGTTCCTCATATCCCAATGAAACAGAAGGCACTTGATAAACGACTCAAACATAGTTTATTCACTTTTTTTTAATTCAAATTTTCTAAACAAATACTGCTTATCGTACGTCCTTGGCCCTTGGCTGTTGCCCCATTTGGTGACACGCTGATTGGTAAAAACGGGCTTCTGTGAGCTCCGGGCTCTAATTCTGTGGGATGTATTCTTGGGCTGTACAATCCTTCAGGTGATTCATCATTCTGTAACCGCATAGTGGACACTCAGATGATGATAGCACATGGATGCGGTAAAGGTTGCAAGCTACGCAGTCATGCTCAGTTTTTAAGGATGCTTTTTATGGACCCTGACTGCACGTTAGAGGCTGTGGTTGATGCGACAGTAAATCTTCAAGTCATTAGTTTCAGTTTCTCTTTCGAACACCTCAAATTTTTCCAGTCAGAAGTCCACGACTTAGAGCTCCTTAGTATGTTACCATCAAAACTCTAAAGACTGACTTACATTTACCAATTGACGATCAACAAATAAGGCATTCATAGTTTGTATGGACATAACAACAGGCTAATTCAGGAAAGGGCAACGATGAACTTTCCTTGCAACACAAGGAGAATAATAAAAAGGTGCTGGATGAGAGATCTCCTTCCTTAACTAACCAAGGTAACTAGGAGCCGAGAGGTCCTTCACCATGTCTGATGTCATTATTTTCTATATCTAAGTGATCAGTCTATGTGTGAATTAATATTAGTAAAAAAAAAATTAATAAACGGAAGAAAAATATAGAAAATAAACAATAACTATTATTACGGTATTACTAGACAATTTCAACACAGAGTCTTGAGTATCTCAAATAGCGGTAAATAACTAACAATTCAAAATTTTACTAATTTATACGTGATCAGGAATGACAAATAGAAGATAAAAGGCAATACAAATTAGATATACACATCTCACATAAACAGCCTAGCAAAGACAAACCAAATGAAGATATTGCATATATATGTGAAGTACCTACAATATATAATATGGTACATGTTGATACGTTTAGGAGTAATGTATTATTTTTATTTTGAAATCTCCCCATCCCTTAATTTTTTTAAAACTGTTTTTATGTAGTGATATTATAGCCTGTTTCAATTAAGGAAAATGGTAATAGTGATTAAACAGTTCGTTCACACCTTATTTACAGAAAGTATTGCATTAACAAATAGTTGAAGACAGTTCGTTCACACCATATTTACAGAAAATATTACAGTAACAAGTAGTTGAAGAAGCACGTTTACCAACTACGAATGAATACAGGCCATTTTTTTTTATATTTTAAGGTCAATATAACGGACTTGAGCTGTTTATAATTTATTTAGTGCATAATATGGTGTAAGCATCCTGTCAATGCTTTTCTTGGTTAATGAGATGGTGCAATTTATTCTAGTGCGTGATGAACATAGATTTAAAGTGAAAGGTGGCAATTTTCATGATTAAAAGAGAAGTAGGTACAGTCAGCACTTCGACGTAATCTATTATTGCTTATCTGTCAGTGTTTGCCTGCGACTGTACAATTCATCATATCCAATTATTCAATTAAATAATTCAATTATTAGTTCATTAAAATTATCAATTTAATCAATTAGGTATACGTCAGATTGGAAAATGATTTCTTCTCGCTTAGAGTCACTAGGTGAAGTGAATAAAACTGGTCACGTGCTCAGTCCTCAAGAAACTGAGTAGATGCTCCGACTTGATGCGAATAAAGAGAGCAATGGAATACTTGCAAAGTGCATGGTGCTCGTATTCGAAATATTTGATTTGGAGTACCTGCTCATCTTTCTAAGTGAATAAAGCTTGAGAACGCTCCACTAAGTGAGCAGGTACTAAGTAAAATGCTGAGTCTACGAAATAGTGAGTCAGCATTTTACTGAGTACTTGCTCACCCAGTGGAGCGTTCACACGACTAGAACATAAAATTAATCAAGTTCTATCAACAGTGGATCTGTCATTTTCAGTATTTACCCCTTCTTTGTTGCATAATTATTTTTCCAATATATCCTACATAGTTTCATAATGTAATACAATTTTAAATAAATTTATTTATTTAAAAAAAGACAAAAGTTTAAACTCTACAAATTCGCACGCATATCAGGATAAAAATCTGGCGCACATCACACAAATTTTTCTTATCACTCTATAATAATAATCCATTTTTAAAAATTATTTTTTGGATTTCACATAAATGCTACTTGAAATATATTCAGGAGCCCTCCCACAAAAGTACAATTAAATAATTTTCTAAACAATTGCAGTTCGACATTTCTGGACACTATATATTTTTGGTTTGTCAAGTAACCCAATGGTTTGCAATTATAATAAAAAGAAAAATTACAATCAATGTCTTTTTATAAATAGAAAAGCTGTCATTGTGTACTTTCGCAATCTTAAGGAATGGATAATTGTTCTGATAGTGTATAAACAAATATAAACCACAGGTACTCCTTGCAACTAATGACATTGGGAAACAGTTAATTATTTCAAATAGACAAAATTAAATGTACTTTAGAGAAAGCCATTTTGAAATGTCGGCGTTTTAGCCCTGCCAGAAAATGTCTATGAGGACAAGACCTAGCGGATATTAAAGATCATTTAATTGTACATTGATATATCGAGTTTAATCAAAATCATTTGAGCCATTTTGGAAAAAAAAATGTAAAATCGATATCAAGTGGCAGTCCTATTAATCGATTTTGACTAAAAAGTTACTGTAATGTCCAGACATATACCTGCCTAAAATACGTAATTTCAGTTCCGTACAACTTTTCGTTTTTGTACTAGGCTGTTCACATACACACACACACACACATTTTGCGAGACTTGTTTATTTTAATCAAGGGCCTTAATACCTGTCTTTCTATTTAAAACTCGAATTCCAATTTTTTCACGATCGCAATACCTTCCCCTTACCATATATTTCATATATAGGCAAGGGAAAGTAAAAATAAGTAATATAAAATTATAATTGAACAATAAAAAAAACAAATTGAAATTTCGAAACTTCCTAAGGACATTCTTATCAATCAACTCAATGTACCATTTCTATTAGGCAGTCTTTTTAGGTTGTCGAAGTGAGATATGCTATCTCTAGACTGCATAAATTAGCGAAATATTGGCCATTTTGCCTTTTTAGTCGTATTTTCCTCGAAAATAATAGGCTTTTGCATTGTTTCGAAGGTCGCATATGGAGGTTGGTTTGCATTTAATATACATTTCGTAACCACTAGAACACGATTACGGGTTTCGGGGATTTCTTATATATATATATATATATATATATATATATATATATATATATATATATATATATATATATATATATATATATAAGCTCTTGGCTTCTTTATTGGATTTTTCCATTTATGTCATAACAATTATTTATGTCTCATTTTGAGCTTCTGCTCTTGCATATTAATATATATATATATATATATATATATATATATATATATATATATATATATATATATATATATATATATAGGGAAATATATATATATATATACATACATATATATTTTTTTTCTCCCACTACGTTTGGGCACTTCCAGCGGCACCAGCGGGTCAATTTCTGTGTAAATTGAGGTGGAGAGAAGTGCTTTTTGAAGGTTTCTTTTTTTTCTACCGCACCCGCCATTTTGGTATTTTTAATTATGTATTTTTGTGAAAACATGGTCTTAGTAACAAATTTCTGCTCCTCACGCTTCTTTTTTTTTTTTGTGGAATGTTATGTACTTATTCATTTTGGTTTTTGTAGTTTTTATCCTAATTAATTTCGTAATTTATCAAGCTTCCCAATTATTTATAATGTAGAAGAAGGAGATAAATATGAAAAAAACACTTTGACAATATATATGGTATGTACTATCGTTGGCTAGGATGAAACAATCCAGACTTGAAAGAGCTGTCTTCGGAATAATCTACCGACGGCTGTAAATAAGAGTACTCAATTAAAATCAATGCTGTATTTCATCTTAGCGTGTTTACCACAAGATAAAAATATGTTATCTCTTCTAACGTCGCGTAAACATGCCAAAGCGTGCTCATAGGCCGGTTAGCTATGCAGTCAACAAGTTACGGCTAAAAAAAGGTTGAGCCTCTGACTCACGGGTAATGAAACAACAGCCTTAGAATTGTCTGTTACATTGCCAACCGGTATCTCCTAAAAGATGCTCACACATTTGTTTAATATATTGTGAAATTAAAATTTAAAAAATTCCCAATAAAGAATAAAAAATAATTGAAAACGAGAAAAATATGAGATTAACACACTTCATAGAAATATTTAGATAAGACCAGAAACGAAATTGAGATAAAAAAGTTCTTGATTTATTTTTGCTTTGCGCAGAGATTTGAAAAAAAAAAAAAAAAAAATCAGATTCAGAATTCAGAAGGAAAGAAATGCAAAATAAAAATTACAAACAAATATCTTAGCGGATGGACTTAAATATTCGATGTGCTGCAGATTGGACCAGAAATAGATTTACATTAGACACTCGCTAATCCGAACTAATTAAAACCAAGGAGGTTCGGATTAACGAGCGGGAAAGAACTTAACTTCATTAATAACAAGTCAATTTAAAAAAAAAAGTTATATACTAAAAATATTTTTACAATAGTAACCATAGGACAGTTTTCGAGAAAGTTATTTTTAAAAAAAATGTAAAATCGATTATATAAACTGGCACTTAAACGAAAAATTTGCTGTAACATCACAGGCATGTATATACCTGTCTTAATTACGTGATTTCAGTTTCGTTCAACTTTTCGTTTTTGTGCTAGGATGTTCACATACGCTCAGAACATTTTGCGAGACTTGGTTGTAATTACTCAGGAGACCTTAGAACTTGTATTTCCGTTTAAAACTCAAATTCGAATTTTTTCAAGATAGTAATGCTTTCCCTTATTATATCTCTCATATTCATGAATCTCTGTGTAAGGGAGAGTTACAAGATTATAAAAAAATCTCTCCTTTCATTTCCCTTTTTTATTGTGAAATTAATCCTAAATTAGTAAAAATTGTAGCGATAACCCATTACCTGAGGGAAATCTATGAACTGAATACGAATTCTATATGCGCAACAGACGAGAGGACTTCTGCATCTCCGAGGGCTCTGAAAAGAAGATGGTCCACAGGGCCTCCTTAAAAATATTCATTTGTATTGCTACCAATGAGTAGTGTTTTCACTAGCTATACGTTATAAATTTTTCTAATCAGATATTACATTAATTTATTTATTCCAGTCAACTCTCAATCAATAATTTTTTTTTTAATAAATGATTAACCATTAATTCTGTGATGCTAGAGTAAAGCGGTACAATTCATTTTCTGCGACAATGGGTTTTTATTATATTTTGTTATTTACAATGAACTTTACATAAAAAGGAAATAGTCAACGGAACAGTGTTGGCATTCCATGTGAACACTTTCTTTTTTCTGAAAGGTAAATAAAAACCCAGTCGCAAAAAAAAAAAAAAAAAAAAAAACTTGTACCCCATTACCCAAACACCACAGAATTATTTAATTTTTATTTTAATCATTCCTTTATTTCCACTGAAATATACTTTGCACGATAAAGAAAATAGCGGAAGTGTTTTGTTTTATGTTTCGAACTTCTCTAATGATTATAAATGTACTGTAATATTTTGACATCTTTATTGTATTGATATAGACGTGTGTGTAATAAAGCAGTAAAATTATGAACATACAACATTTAACTATTACATTTTTTTTTTGTCAGCGGCGTAAACTAATTAAATAAAACAATCCCATATATTGCAGAATTGGGTAGAAATCAATTCCTATTCTTCTTTTTTAACTTCATACCATCACGAGCCGACTGTTTTTTGATTTTTGATGATGGCCTCGGACAATGTGGTTTAGAGGGTTACCACTGGGTGAGTTTCTTCATAGCTCACTTGGTTCTACCCCCATAAGCTAGAAGGCTCTAACTCGAAATCATTTTTTAAAATATATTTTTGTAGAGCGTCCTAATTGGTCTAAAACATACGCCTTTTTTTATAACATTAGAAAGCTCTAGAGCCAATGTTTGGGATCTAATAATTGGATTTAGGGTTTTCTAATGTCAAAAAATGTGTAATTTTTTTATTAATTCGGGTACACTAAAAAAATATATTTAGAAAAATGATTTGGAGTTAGGGTCATTTAACTTATGAAGGGAATGCTTAGTATAAATTAACACCATTAACGTTTTTTAAGTAATGTTATTTTAAAATTAATTGTTTTCTTAGTCTCATTAGTCCATATTACTATATAACTGATATAATTACTATGCAGTAATATATTTCCATTATGTAGTAATGTGATATTATAGACATAATGGATATATATATCGAATAGAGTAAGTCACTAGGTGCAATCCTTGCACGAGCCATAGGAAATGCTTCTAATCCTGATGGAGCAATTTCTTATGGCCGAAGATTAAGTTACCCATCTTTCTTATTATCTATTCAATACCTCCCGTCATTGATCATCTATATGACAGCTCCCTGTCTTTCCAGACAGACCTCTACACACAAAAATGATCATATAGAAAAATTGATGACTCTTTATCATTCATTCTGCAGGCAAAAGCCCCTCTCTTTAATTCTAGGGGTTAAAAAAAAGTTAGTCTATGATATTATTTGTTTATACATGATTCGTTTTAACAACATTAATATAAGATCTGAAAATTTTTATAATTTTTTTTTTGTTAAACCAACTTCCTACTTTTTGCCTTTCACTAATAACAAATTGTTTTTCTTTTTTAATTTAAGAAGACGAGGTAACTTTAATTTTTTATTCTGAAGACTCAGATATCCCATACTCTACACTATTATGCAAAGTTAAAAGTTTTTATTTATGAACGCGCTAATTTCAGGAACTACAGGTTCGATTTGAAAAGTTCTTTTTGCGTTAGATAGACCGTTTATCGAGGAAGGCTTTATAAAATCACAGTTCATATAGTCCGAGAGCTAAAATAAAAAAAAATCTGGTGCGGTGTGCGCATCACACAACTTTCCCTTACCATCCTATTATAATTATCTTTTTAATATAATTTTAGAGAGTTCACATAAACATTGATTGATAAACACAGCAGCATTCACTTCTTCTGCCACTTAAGTAAAATAAAAGTTTTTTAAACAATTTTAGTACCAAAATTCTGTGAACTACCTATATATTTTAACTTTGTCAAGTTGCAAATATATTTTAAAAGTTTCTGGTTTAGTTTCCATGGAAACATTTTCTTTCCATTAAATAATGTTAAAGTAGAAATTATTAAGTTAATTTCCGCTTTTGTATTCTTAAATTACTTTATTACAAAGCGTATTCTTTACAAGAGATTGGCTGATTGGTGGGAGTAGGTTCGGTCGCATCAGTCTCCTTTCGGATGCGCTCGGTTATCCAACTAGGGTCTTATGCTCCTCATAAAATATAATGTACCTTTTCTGAATATATATATATATATATATATATATATATATATATATATATATATATATATATATATATATATACCTTTCTACTGGTCCGATTTTGATGATTCTTTTATTGTTTTTTAGATAATTTAATTAACTTTCTTACACGTCCAGACATAATTTATCATAAAATGCACACATTTTAAGTTATGCGCAAATAAAATATTCTTTTCATAATAACTTTTTTCCCAGCATTTCCTCTGTGTGATACTAAATAAATGAAAAGTTAAAGGCCTTTATGAAGAATAATTTAGGCAAGTTTCATCAAAATCGTTAGAGCCGTTTTAGAGAAAAATGCAAAAAAGTGTAAAATCGATTATATAAAGTGGCACTTCCGGTTAGTCGATTTTGACGAAAAAGTTGCTGTAACATCACAGCCATACACCTACCTTAAATATGTAATTTGAGTATCGTACGACTTTTCGTTTTTGAGCTAGGCTGTTCACATACATACAGACCATTTTGCGAGGCTTGGTCATTTGGACTCAGCGGACCTTAAAACGTGTAATTCCGTTGAAAACTCGAATTCGAAAATTTTACGATCGCAATACTTTCCCTTACTGTATACTTCGTATATGGGTAAGAGAAAGTAAAAAACGTATCTGATTTCAAGAAAATTTTTGATAATCTAGACCGAAAGTACTCTCATAATAGACTGGAAATATGAAAGTCTGCCACCCTAGATCGGCTGCTATCAAATTTTATAGCCCAACGAATTCGTCATTTTCGCCCCTTTTTTCAGATTTTCTTCGGTAACTCGCTCCTAGTGCATTTTATGTAAAACTTTGACATTACCAATATTAAAGAACGTTAAATTTTCTGTATGTTTAATATTTAGTATTGTTTCTAAAATTCGGAACAAATTCAGTGGCTTCGCCTAACTAATCTATTTTCCGTGCACTTTAGTGCAAAATGCATAATTACCAGTCTTGTAGAGGATTAAATTTCCTACAAGTTTCATACAAAATATTCTTAATTACTCTCAACAGGCGCTAAAGAAATATTGAAATAACAATTTTAGAGAAAGAGGACTTTTCGACATAACTAGGTTTAAAAAACGTTAATATTCCTGCAAGTTTCTTATGTAATATCCCTTTCTCTTAAATTGTTATTTCAATATTACCTGGCGTCTATTGAGTGTAATTACAAATATTTTTATGGATATTGTAGGAAATTTAATCCTCTATAAGATCGATTATCATTTTGCACATTTTGTAGACGTTTAAGGTCTCGTACCTCAGTAACTGTTCCGAATTTTAGAAGCAATACTAAATATAAAACATACAGAAAATTTAACGTTCTTTAAAATTGGTAATATCAAAGTTTTACCTGAATTGGACTAGAAGCGATTTACTGAGGAAAATCTGAAAAAGGTCCACTTACTTTAAAAATTGTTATTTTAATATTTCTTGGCGTCTGTTGAGAGTAATTACAAATATTTTGAATGAATCTTGTAGGAAATTTAATCCTTTACAAGATTGGCAATTGTGCATTTCGCACTTAAAAAATAGTTAATGCGAAACCATTGAATATATATTTTTTTTGTTTGCGATTTTTGTAGATTTTTACGGTCCCGTATTTCAGTAGCTATCCTGAATTTTAAAAAAATACTAAATATTAAGCTGACAGAAAATTAAAAATTTCTTGAAAATTGACAATGTCAAAGTTTTACCTGAAATGGATTAGAAGCGAGCTACTGAGAAAAATCTGAAAAAGTTACGAAAATGACGAATTCATTGACCTATAAAAGTTTATTGCACCCGATCTATGATGGCATAGTTCATATTTCCAGTCTATTATGAGAGTACCTAGACGATCAAAAATTTTGTTAAAATCAGACTGGTTTTTTGGCCTCAGCTTCCGGACTGATAGGGGAGCAGTAAGCATAAATAAAGTGCTAAAAGAAAAAGTGTCCAAATTGCCTACGTTTCGTTGTCATGACATTAACCTCAAAATTTAATGTCAACTTTTATAATTAGTAGGTAGTATTTTCTCTTTAATAATGAATAAATTGATAAAAATTTCCAAAAGCGTTAACCATTACAGTTTACATGCCAGATGTATAAGTTACCTAACTATGTTACATTATAACTACCTAACTATGTCACATTATAAATTATTATGTTATATATTGAATAGCGTTACAGCCATTTAATTTAAAACTTATCTTCATCTTAACTAGTTAACTAATTAATTATCTATTGCGTTTTCTAATTATTGGCTTGACCTTTCACGTTAACTACATAACTATTAAGTACATAGCCAAATTACACAACTATTAGTCGTCACGAAGATGGTTGGTCAATGCCTACAGCATGCTTCTAATTTATATTATTGTAGGCAGTGAAAATTATTCGGTTATTAAAATAATATTTAAAAAAAAAAAATGTTATAGATTAGTAAAAGTTTTTATTCTCTTACACATGCCTACGATGAAAAAACTTTTGTACAGAAAATACCTTATTCCTATAGTTTTTAGGGTGCTGAATCCAAATATGATATTAAAAAAGCTGTATCACCCACAGTTTTAACTATTAAAGCTGTTCAATTCTTTAAAAATCGCTTAATTTAATAAATTTAACTATAAAATGTGAAGAAATTGTGGGTGATACAGCTTTTTTAATATCATATTTGGATTCAGCACCCTAAAAACTATAGGAATAAGGTATTTTCAGTACAAAAGTTTTTTCATCGTGGCCTGTGCTATTATTCATTTTACACATTTTTAGAATTTTCTCGAAAACGGTTCCAATGATTTTGATCAAACTAGTTACATCAACGTATAATTAAATTGCCTTTAATATCAGCTAGGTCTTATCTTCATTGAAATAGACTAATAGCGCTTAAATGCCAAATTTTGAAAATTTCAACCTCTAGTATACTTCTTACTTTGTTTATTTGAAATAATTAACCATCTCCCCTTGATAGCAGTAATAAAAAATGGATAAATATAATCTATGAAATAATTTCACTAAAGGAGAAATATTTTTCCAGGTTAAAAACATATTTCCGGAAATAAGGCTTTTAGTATGTTATATAGATCGCTCCAATGAAAAACTATACCAAAAATCCAGAATGAATTTTTTTTCTTCTTGTCGTCGATTTTTGGCTTTCAGTTCCTCGATTCTATTATATGATACATGTAACTTCATGTGCCACTTATTTATATATTATGCATACAAATGGGAATATATTGGCTTATATACAAAGATAGAGCAATGTAATAACGAAAAATACGAAAGTTATGTTTTTCTGCAAAATTCCGAAATTTCCACATTAAGTTGAAATTGCTCTAACTTTTAAACCGTTAAAGATAAAATTGTAAATTAATATATATTCTTAAAGGAAATTTAAAGCCCTACAACTTATTTTTGATAAATTGACTTACCTTGATTTTTTCGTGAGACGAAGGACAGAAGAGTTAGCTCATCAAATAAGGCAAAAAACGTTATGACATTTTTTTGTAGAATTTAGAGCTCGGAAAACTCGGAAAATATGCTTTAATTTTAAAATTTTATCAGATTTAATTGTGTATAGAGTGGTTTTAGCGATTAGACAAATGGTTTACGAGATATAAGCGTAACACCGAAAGAAGGGACCTTCAAACAGGACTGTATATACAGTAGTACTGTATATAATTATATATGACACCATAGTGTATTTATATAAATACTACAATATATTTTTATAAAACTAGTGTATTAATATAAATTATATGTTTTTATTTTATATTTTTAATTGTTCCCTTATAAAATAAAACTATTTTAAACCGACATTAACAGCCGATAAGCCTCGCCCGTCTCCACTGGCGGGGACGTTTAGTATGTTGTACAGGACACTCAAACGAATAACTATACAAAAATTCGGAACTATATGATCTATTTTTTCTAATCGGCGACTTTTGGTCTTCGTTGCCTGAAATACAGGTTCATTTTAAGGTGCCTTTACACATTTGCCAAGCCTAGGCAAATCGAATGTGTAAAGTTAGTAGTTTTTCTTGACTTGGATTGGCTTCTCTGTGTTTGAATCCGATCCGGTTCATGCGGGAGCGCCACATCAGCTCTGGTATCGCATCCACACATTTGTTTATTTATATAAATTATATATCTAAATGTTTTTATTTTATATTTTAAATTGTTTCTTTATAAAATAAAACTATTTTAAACCGAAATTATCAGCCGATAAAAGTTGAAATAGCCGGAATAGTAGAATAGGCATAGTAGGAATTACTGGAAAAACCCCGACCGTAAAACCGTTTACCTATAAACACCCCGTTTTTCTTTCATTGTTAGTTCAGTGCGGGAAGAGACCAGTACAAACTTTTCTGGTTGATATAATCCATTTGAACCTTGGTTGAACCAACATGCATTTGATTTCTTGTCTTAATTAAATTCGTAATTCATAAATGTTTTATAATACTGATTTATATTACATCTAATTTAACATGTATTATACCGAGCTGTATTTTGAATTGCTTGTTTTTGAATTTTTGTGTGTTTTTAGAACTGAAGATGAATGTATAACATTCGAAACTAGTATTCAATAAAAGGTTAGTTTGCTAAGCTTCTATAAACCCCCTTTACTTGCTTGCAGTTTGGCTTGGCATTTGATTTGCCTAAGCTTGGCAAATGTGTACAGGTACCTTTAAGGAGGAGCCAAAATTGTGATTCGATCAATAGTGGGCTGATATTCGATTATGGGAAACTATCGATTATGGGCGAGGAAACGATTGCACATCTCATTTGTAAGCCGCCTTGGTATTCGACGTCCTCATTGCAAGGGTACTGAATGATAAGTAATGCAATTAATATGGCGTTTGCTTTAGATGAATAAATCATAAATTACATTTTCCTTTTCTTTTTGATTTGACGATTCGCTGGACGGGGAATGATTAATATCGTCTAGTCTCTAGGTCAAGTCGCGACTTAAATATTTATCATCGTCTTAGTAATATCATTTACCTTATCTCTATAGTTCATATCAATTTCATCAGATTAATTGTTTGAAATTAATTTATCGCTGACTTAAAAGGCAGTGATGTCTGTCCCTGTTTTTAAATTATTTAATTTTGTGATTATTTACGTTCTGGTCGACAAGATGTCGCTCAACTGTGATTTTTATGACCTGACTTATAAAATTTCAAACTTTAATAAATTAATTAGGAAAATAAATTTAAAAAAAGTTAAAAAAATCCGAAAAATTATAATTTAATTTAAAAAGTGTCATCATCAATGTCTCCCAGGAGTAGTGGCGCAAACAATATTATTATATAGATATTATATATTGAACATATATATTTTTATTTTTTCACTTACCTATAACTGAAATATATAGCAAGGAAAGGTATTGCGATCGTGAAAAATTTCAAATCCGTGTTTTTAATAGCAATACACGTTTTAAGGACCCTAAATCCAAATAACCAAATCTCACAAAATATTCAATGCATGTGTATGTATGAATGTGGTAAGTCTAACAACAAAATGAAAAGTTGTACGAAATTAAGTATTTTAAGTGGGTATGTGCCTGAGATATTGTTGCAAATTTTACGCCAAAATCGACTAACCGAAAGTGCCAGGGGAATATATTCCTCTTCCCCCAATGGCACGAAAAAATATAATTTTGATACCCACCAACACAAGATTTGTATTTTGAGTACTATTTTTGGTGATTTTAACAATAGTTATTCATTTAGCGATTATAGTCATATTGGTGATTATTTGCATTCTTCTTATTAAATCCTCCCTCCCCCTCGAAAAAATATTTAAATCCCCTCCCCGACAATTTTTCGGTTTCCGGCTTTCAATTGATCTTTACACTTCTAAGCCACCTCAGTCCAAGAAGCATTTTCAGACATCGGTCTCCGTGTGTCTGTTCCACGATCATCTCTTAAACGGATGGACCGATTTTGTTTCGTATTTTTTTTTTTAGAGTTTTGCCTCTCGACGTGACTGTACAAAATCGGTATCTGGCGAAATAGCGGCTACTCAACAGCTGAAAAATGTTTTTTTCTTTGACTCTAGCGACAAAACGGGTTTAACGATTTTGATGAAACTTGTCTAAATTTTTTTCCTTAAAGGCCTTTTATTTTTTATAAGTAGTATATTCCCAAGAGAAGGCCGAAAAAAAAGTTATGAAGAAATAAAAATTGTATTTAAGCATAACTCGAAAAGTATTAAGTTTATGGTAAATGATGCACAGGATGATTTGAAGTTAAGATTCATTCTACTTCTCTACAAAACTAAAAAGAAAATCTTCTAAATCGGACATATATTGGCAAAGATGATGGCTATTAGACGTTGTTGCCATGTTTATTTTATTTTTAAACGCTTTTATTTTTGAAATTATTCTGGCAAATGTTGCCATGAAAATCAGGCCACTTTTTTTTTTTTTTTTTTTTTTATACTGTGCATCTACCCGAACATTCAACATGCTCATTTGAGAGTTAATTAAATTACCTAAAACTAAGCTAAAATAAAATAACCAAAAAAAATCTTTATGAGACCAATATTAGCGAAGATACAAGCAATTATTACATATTTTGCACCCAAAGCGGAAAGGAAAATCGTTTAAATGGATACACTAATATTAACTGTACATTGTAGTCAAACACATCAATTTTTCATTTTCTTAATCACGCACTGAACAAATGCTCACCAGCAAGTGACACATGCTACTGCTAACTAGGTCAGACTCTAAGAAGGTAATATTTCTTTTAATTCTTGCATTTTCACTTATTTTAAAGATATTTCAGATCTGCTTAACCTCGTCAAAGAGCAGCTAGACTTCAAATATTAGGCCAAATCAATAAACACAGTAAGTGATCTACCAGCAATGTTTTTTAAAGAAAGCACTCTGGGGCTTCAAGCTAGAACTTAGCTCATGTCTAATTTTCGTCATAACAAATAATATTTTTTTGAGTTATTTCCTTTTCATTTTGGCGAATTTTAGCGAAAATAGTTAAAAATATAATATATAAGAGATAGAGAAGCACTTATGGTTAAAGAGGTACCGTCCAACTGTATTGGGTCGCTATACACACTGCATAACTATTAACATTATATTGGCAATTTGCAAAAACTTATTATAAATATATAGCATAATTAAAATGTTCATAATATATAATAAAAGTATATATGTATATTATTTTATTTTTTTTAGCGGCTCTCATATAATTTTTTTTCCTTTGCTAAATAGATTCTTTTTATTAGCCCTTAAAAACCTCTTCCTGCATTACATCAACATATAATTTATTAATAAATATAATTTGAAAAATCTGTAATTTATGTTTATAATAAATGAATACAATTTCGCATATTAGTATAAAAAATAAAATTTAATATTTAAAATTTTATAAATGTTTACAACTATAAGAAAACAAAAACATATATAATAATTTTTAAAACATGGCTGATGTTATAGGAATCTGTATGATAATGTCTCTCAGTAAAAATTTGTGCAAGGGACAGCCTCTTGTTATTATTCTTTTATAATATAATTAGCAATATATAAACGTTATTTCTAAAACTCCAAAACCCTGGTTATAATTGTTCACACTAAATTAAAAATTTTCAGAAACACATTTATTATCAGATACCATCATATCAACTAAAATAATCATTTAGTTTAAACAGTGTGCATTCAATAAGGTCACTGCTTTGTCAATGTCACCTCCCTAGTATATTAATGCTATGTCTCTTCTATATCAATGCCACTCCACTGCCAGATCGCTCGCTACATCACTTGGGTTAGCGCTAAGCCTACTGGCACAACGCGGGTATATATAGCGGGTCGTACAACTCTATCTATAGCACCTTCTAAATCTAAATCTGTGAACCATTGCTCCACTATGCGAATTATTCAAGGAGTTCGAATCCAAGCCAAATTTGATTCATAATTAACTAAATATAAATTTAAAGTTCATTTTGTTTCTTTCCGATTTTTGTTGCAGACCTAAAAATATATTGTCTATCGGTTAACGACCGTTGAAGCAGAAAACTCTACTTCCTGAAATTATCATTTTTGGCAGCAACTCAACAATTTTGCCGTAGTAACGAAGATTCGAGCGTTCTTTAAATAAACAAATCTTTGCACTTCATCTCGGTTATGAACACGCTTATTTATAAATATTTGTTTGTTTTAATTCAGAAACATAAATATTATTATTTTATTTTTAGAAAGTCATTTGCAAAAGAACTTTAATAAATCTAGAACGTATTAATAAATACCAACATTTCATTTTTGTGAAAATCTAATTGAAATTAACAAGCCCTTTTAAATTAAAAATTTGAAATTAACAAACCTTCGAGTGTTTTTCATGGACGCGTTATAGGGATAAATTAACTAACATTTCGTTCTTTTATACGAACTAATACCACCTTGTAATAATTATCGTAAAGCGTTTTATAATTATAATAAACTTGCAGTTAATAGATGAATTGAACAGAGCTTTTTGTTGAGAACAGGAGTTGCTAGATGGAAGAAGGTGCGGTTCGGACACATCCGCCTGCTTTCGAAAACGCTCGACGTTTTATCTAGGTTCGGGCTCTAAGTTGCTGTCAATAACGCTTTATCCTTGCTAATACTGATCCGATTTAGATCAAAACATTTTCAGAGAATTTAATGGCTTTTCATAAAAGTATGTACTCAATTAACCATTAAATGCTTAATTTTTGAGTTATAAGCAAATAAAATATTCTTTAAGTCATAAGTTTTTCCCTGCATTTTTCGATGATGTGCTAAATATATAATAAGTCAAAGGTCCTTTAGCAGAAAACAATATAAGTTTCATCAAAATCGTTAGCCATTTTTAAAAAAAATTGTAAAAAAAGAAAAAGTGTACAGTCTCTAATATAAAGTGACACTTCCGGTTAGTCGATTTAAGCGAAAAAGTTGCTGTAACATCCCAGGCATATACCACCTTAAATGTGTAATTTCAGTTTTGTAAAACTTTTCGTTTTAGAGCTAGGCTGTTCACATGAACACAAGCACAGACCATTTTGCAGGACTTTGTTATTTGGATTCAGAAGACCCTATGATGCCAGTTTTCTTTAAAAACTAGGATTCGAAATGTTTCACGATTGCAATACTTCCCCTTATTATACATTTCATATATAGGTTTCGGAAAGTAAAAATAGTCTAATTTTAGGTGTTCTCAAAGATAACTGAAGTTTTTTTGAGGTAAAACATTTGTTCAAGAAAATTAAGCGCAGCAGGAGGACAGCTGTCTGACACTCTGAAAACGCCATTGTACAGTATATTGCCAAGGACTCGTGTACACGTTTCAGCTATAGTTTTAATAAACTATTTACGATAATTCGTAGGAATTGGTATTATGAAAGTATCAAAGGTTTTTTTTTATCTTGATATTTATAATTCTACTTTGTACTGGTTCCTCTTGATATATGATATATCGTCGCGCAGTATGAACAAGGATGTATAAGTCCGATTCCACGAGAAATTCTGCGGAACGAGGTTCACTCATTCCTTGAGGTGAAGTAAGTTCATTGCAGCTAATTAATACATATTTCAGCTGTAGTTTATTATTCAAGGACTTCGCATAATGAAGATCACTAAAAGTTCGTTGATATTAATAAGTCAATTTATGCGCATATGCGCACAGTGGGACGAAACCTCAAAAAAGCGACCAAACCTCTTTTTTTTATACTTTTTTCTAGACAAATGAATATTTACACCAGAATTCATATATGTTCAAATCATATTATCCCAAATTTTTACAAAAAATATATCCATCACAATTTGTTCCCAGTATAAACAACAAATTGTGGAAATTGATGATAAATTGCACTAAAATAAAGTGGTTTTTAAAATCCTTAAAATTAATCCATATGTATTCATACTTACGACATGTTTTTAGCTTTAGTGAATGAATATACATTATTTTTTTCACACCTTTTATTACCACTTAAGTGCCAGTTGAAAAAAGTTAAAAATCATTTAAATTATGCCTTTGTGACGGTTTACAGTGTTTTGTGTCTCTACATGTCTCTTTTAAATTAACATGGATATGTTAGTAAGTATGTGGATGAGCGATCAAAATGATATTTAGCTGCGTGAATCTGCGAACTTTTGAACAAGCTAAATGTAATACTATAAAACATGTTTGAAAATATTTTCCTACTCAGCCCATTGGACATATTTTGGATTGCAAAAGATGGAGTAATTATGATTTTCAGGTATGTTTTATGGATCGCCTCTCATTAAAACCCAACTTTTCAACCTCCCGCACCTTGTACGTTTACCGGTATCTTGAAAAACCAACTACGACCATGTACATTTTTCAGCTTTTCCTTAGCAACTCGCTTCCAGTGTATTTTAGGTAAAATGTTGTACTAACCAATCTTAAAGAACATAAAATTTCCTGAAAGTTTTATGTGAAACATATTGGAATATTTGGAAGAGCTATTGAAATAAGGATTCGTGAATATCTGCAAAAATGTAAAAAAAAAAAAAAAAAAAGGTAGATATATCCAGTGATTTGGACATGATAACTATTTGCTAATGCAGTTTAGTGTAAAATACATTATGACGAATTCGCTATTGTATAACATTTTCTACAATTTGCATGCAAAATATTTGTGGTTACTCTGAACAGCCGCTAAGAAATATTGTAATAATAATTTTAGAAAAAGTGGACTGGGAAGTAAAAATATCACCAACTCTTCGAATTACTAATTTTCAATGTAATATCAATTTTAACACATTATCTATATAGTCTATGTTTCATTTTATTTCTACATTAGAGATGATTTTAAATTCTACGGATAAAGAAAAATTAATTTTAACAAATAAGCACTAAAAATTAATTCTAACAGTCAAGCTAAATAGTTATTATTATTACTGATTTAGTTTAGTATTTATTTAATTTGCAAATTATTTTTGCAACAAGCAAATCTGCGCTCATCCTGGTATAGCTTAACAAGGCCTTGGACCGCCGCCTGGAAAGCCATCGCGGTGGGTTGTAAAGGTTCGTGGTGGATGTAAGTGTTTGTGCTAAGGAATTCATGCAGCAAGTCAGTCTGGGGTGGACATTTTTGTAATATTCTGTGGCAGTATCTGTAACCGTTAGGATGTTAGGATAACTTTGTCCAAGTCCTTGTGAAGAAAGTCGATTTTCGATTTTCCAGAGATGGCTCCCTCATTCTTATTTTAATATTATTTTTAATTTTTTTTTTATCTTTAAAGCCTAATAAAATTTTTACATTTTAAACTCTAATGAAATTTGATCCAACCTCAATATTGTTATTGTATTTTTATTATAATTATTTATTTTTAGTGGCGTTGTATATTTGGACTTGGTCCGGATTGGCGCTATTCATTGAAATAAAACGTGACTATAAATGTTATAACAATGTACTTCGAAACAGTATAGCTTCAACTCTGAACCAGCATAGATCGCAGTAATTATTATAGTATTCATTATAACATAGAGTATATAGCTTCTACAAAATGTAACTTAAGTACAATTTAAAAGCGAATCGAGGAATTAATACGAGAGTTTCGCTTCAATATAGAAATAAGGATTAGATTAAATTTTAAAATGAATAATAGTGCTGCCTGTTAAATTAACTAATAATTAATGTACGTAATAGCATGCATATAAATATCATCATTATATATGGTTGAATAAATAAGTTTCTCTGTTGTGAACTTTGGACATCACGTGGCTTTGCAAGTTGGAACATTGAACTTCGCATCAGTCTAGCTTCAGCTCTGTGCCAGTATAGATCCCAGTCATTATTATAGTTATTCATTATAATATAGAGTTTATAGCTGCTACAAATATATAAATTAAGTACAATTTATAAGCGAATCTAGAAAGTAATACGAGAGTTTCGCTTTAATATAGAAATAAGGATTAGATTAAATTTTAAAATGAATAATAGTGCTGCCTGTTAAATTAACTAATAATTAATGTACGTAATAGCATGCATATAAATATCATCATTATATATGGTTGAATAAATAAGTTTCTCTGTTGTGAACTTTGGACACCACCTGGCTTTGCAAGTTCGAACATTGTACTTCGCATCAGTCTAGCTTCAGCTCTGTGCCAGTATAGATCCCAGTCATTATTATAGTTATTCATTATAATATAAAGTTTATAGCTGCTACAAATATATAAATTAAGTACAATTTATAAGCGAATCTAGAAAGTAATACGAGAGTTTCGCTTTAATATAGAAATAAGTATTAAATTAAATTTTAAAATAAATAATAGTTCTGCCTGTTAAATTAACTAATAATTAATGTACGTACTAGCATGGATATAAATATGATCATTATATATGGTTAAATAAATAAGTTTCTCTGTTGTGAACTTTGGACACCAACCGGCTTTGCAAGTTCGAACATTCTAGCTTCAGCTCTGTGCCAGTATAGATCCCAGTCATTATTATAGTTATTCATTATAATATAGAGTTTATAGCTGCTACAAATATATAAATTAAGTGCAATTTATAAGCGAATCTAGAAAGTAATACGAGAGTTTCGCTTTAATATAGAAATAAGTATTAAATTAAATTTTAAAATAAATAATATTTCTGCCTGTTAAATTAACTAATAATTAATGTACGTAATAGCATGCATATAAATATCATCATTATATATGGTTGAATAAATAAGTTTCTCTGTTGTGAACTTTGGACACCACCTGGCTTTGCAAGTTCGAACATTGTACTTCGCATCAGTCTAGCTTCAGCTCTGTGCCAGTATAGATCCCAGTCATTATTATAGTTATTCATTATAATATAGAGTTTATAGCTGCTACAAATATATAAATTAAGTACAATTTATAAGCGAATCTAGAAAGTAATACGAGAGTTTCGCTTTAATATAGAAATAAGTATTAAATTAAATTTTAAAATAAATAATAGTTCTGCCTGTTAAATTAACTAATAATTAATGTACGTACTAGCATGGATATAAATATGATCATTATATATGGTTAAATAAATAAGTTTCTCTGTTGTGAACTTTGGACACCAACCGGCTTTGCAAGTTCGAACATTCTAGCTTCAGCTCTGTGCCAGTATAGATCCCAGTCATTATTATAGTTATTCATTATAATATAGAGTTTATAGCTGCTACAAATATATAAATTAAGTGCAATTTATAAGCGAATCTAGAAAGTAATACGAGAGTTTCGCTTTAATATAGAAATAAGTATTAAATTAAATTTTAAAATAAATAATATTTCTGCCTGTTAAATTAACTAATAATTAATGTACGTACTAGCATGGATATAAATATGATCATTATATATGGTTAAATAAATAAGTTTCTCTGTTGTGAACTTTGGACACCAACCGGCTTTGCAAGTTCGAACATTCTAGCTTCAGCTCTGTGCCAGTATAGATCGCAGTGATTATTATAGTATTCATTATAACATAGAGTTTATAGCTGCTACAAATATATAAATCAAGTACAATTTATTAACGAATCAAGGAAGTAATACGAGAGTTTCGCTTCAATATAGAAATAAGGATTAGATTAAATTTTAAAATGAATAATAGTGCTGCCTGTTAAATTAATTAATAATTAATGTACGTACTAGCATGGATATAAATATGATCATTATATATGGTTGAATAAATAAGTTTCTCTGTTGTGAACTTTGGACACCACGTGGCTTTGCAAGTTCGAACATTGTACTTCGCATCAGTCTAGCTTCAGCTCTGTGCCAGTATAGATCCCAGTGATTATTATAGTTATTCATTATAACATAGAGTATATAGCTTCTACAAAATGTAACTTAAGTACAATTTAAAAGCGAATCGAGAAAGTAATACGAGAGTTTCGCTTCAATATAGAAATAAGGATAAGATTAAATTTTAAAATAAATAATAGTGCTGCCTGTTAAATTAACTAATAATTAATGTACGTACTAGCATGGATATAAATATGATCATTATATATGGTTGAATAAATAAGTTTCTCTGTTGTGAACTTTGGACACCACGTGGCTTAGCAAGTTCGAACATTGTACTTCGCATCAGTCTAGCTTCAGCTCTGTGCCAGTATAGATCGCAGTGATTATTATAGTATTCATTATAGCATAGAGTTTATAGCTGCTACAAATATATAAATTAAGTACAATTTATAAGCGAATCTAGGAAGTAATACGAGAGTTTCGCTTTAATATAGAAATAAGGATTAGATTAAATTTTAAAATAAATAATAGTTCTGCCTGTTAAATTAACTAATAATTAATGTACGTAATAACATCGAAATAAATATGATCATTATATATGGTTGAATAAATAAGTTTCTCTGTTGTGAACTTTGGACACCACGTGGCTTAGCAAGTTCGAACATTGTACTTCGCATCAGTCTAGCTTCAGCTCTGTGCCAGTATAGATCGCAGTGATTATTATAGTTATTCATTATAACATAGAGTATATAGCTTCTACAAAATGTAACTTAAGTACAATTTAAAAGCGAATCGAGGAAGTAATACGAGAGTTTCGCTTCAATATAGAAATAAGGATTAGATTAAATTTTAAAATAAATAATAGTGCTGCCTGTTAAATTAAATAATAATTAATGTACGTACTAGCATGGATATAAATATGATCATTATATATGGTTGAATAAATAAGTTTCTCTGTCGTGAACTTTGGACACCACGTGGCTTTGCAAGTTCGAACATTGTACTTCGCATCAGTCTAGCTTCAACTCTGTGCCAGTATAGATCGCAGTAATTATTATAGTTATTCATTATAACATAGAGTTTATAGCTGCTACAAATATATAAATTAAGTACAATTTATAAGCGAATCTAGGAAGTAATACGAGAGTTTCGCTTTAATATAGAAATAAGGATTAGATTAAATTTTAAAATAAATTATAGTTCTGCCTGTTAAATTAACTAATAATTAATGTACGTACTAGCATGGATATAAATATGATCATTATATATGGTTGAATAAATAAGTTTCTCTGTTGTGAACTTTGGACACCACCTGGCTTTGCAAGTTCGAATATTGTACTTCGCATCAGTCTAGCTTCAACTCTGTGCCAGTATAGATCGCAGTGATTATTATAGTTATTCATTATAACATAGAGTTTATAGCTGCTACAAATATATAAATTAAGTACAATTTATAAGCGAATCTAGGAAGTAATACGAGAGTTTCGCTTCAATATAGAAATAAGGATTAAATTAAATTTTAAAATAAATAATAGTTCTGCCTGTTAAATTAACTAATGATTAATGTACGTACTAGCATGGATATAAATATGATCATTATATATGGTTAAATAATCTAAAAAAGGCCTTTTACAGTGATGCTTGAGGATGGCTTGTGGGCCGAAAATTTGTATCGAAAAAAATAATATTGGTGAAATAGCAACAGCCCGCATTTATTTTAAAAAAATTGATTAAGAATTTTTTTTTTTTTTAGTCTTGTACTTAAATTCAACAGTTTATTCATTTTTGTATATTTATATAATATATTTATTTTATAAAAATATATTCAAATGTATAAATGCATGTTATCCAGACAGACATTATTATTATCCTTATTTTATTGCTTCTGTTTTAATATATTCTATAATTTAATTTTTGTAAATTATTAATATTACTATTAACAGGTTGAATTTACAAAGGAAGATTAGTATGCATACAAAATTTGAAGGCTCCTGGCCGTTCCGTTTGGAAGTTAAAGAATTATGACAGGTTTTAGTCATTTTCGTTCCACTGTGCGGCTCCTTGACTATTATGGCCGGGCGTCCCTCATCGAAATAGTTTGCCAAGAATTAGCTGCTGAAGTGAGAAGATTTTGAATGATTATAATCCGAAGTAAAGTTTTCCAAAATCCCGAAGATGTTTTTGTCTCTCTAAGCTTCGATAAACTCGATATATTCTTTGATGGCATTATCTTTAATTAATGTTTATTTAAAACGCGTGTTGTTTGCCTGATATTCTCGTATTCAAATATCTATTGATCAGTCTGAGCAGAGGAGAAGTGTTTTGTTTATAGAGAGAGGTGTTGTATAATTATTTATATTATTAGGGTAGTTCGCAAGGATACATATGATGATTGAGGCACGGTAAACAGGCGTGTTCGGCCCAATGACAATGAGCTGAAGGACTCTTGCTACCGTCTAAAAATGGCAACTGAAGTCGCATCCTAGTCGAGTTAGTAAGCTGATGAAATGACTACATACTGTGTGCATGGGGCTCATTTTCAAATTTTATGCAAAATTGCAGTCCAGAGGTTTCAATTTATTTCTATATCATATTAGAGATGGTTTTAAATTCTACGGAAAAAGGAAAAGGGACTGTAACGAATTGGCACTAGATAACTGAATTCTAATTCAAGCAAAAAAGTAAAAAAAAAAAAAAGTAGATTTTGTACTATGTTTTTTCCAGTCCTAAACTGGACCGTAACATCAAATAAATTTATTTAAATAATTATTTAAAATTAAATAAAAAAAAATATTTAAAATTAAATAAATAAATAAATATTTAAAATTAAATAATAAATAAATAAATATGTAAAAGCAAATAAATAGATTAATTTAATTTAATAAATTTAAAACTAAATAAATATTTATTTGAATAAATAGATTTTTTAAGGATTAATATTGTAACAAAACGCTATAAGGAGAACCAGTAAAATAGAGTAACGCAAGATATACTCGTATCATAACAATTCAATGAAAGTTTATCAAGTATCAGTGCTGTTCTAAAACTCATCATGCCTCACCTCAGGAGTGTTATCTGGGTTTCAATGATATTTATCGAAATCATTGCTCTTTCAGGTTGGTAAAGAATAACCAGTTTGTTCACAGTTAACAGAGAATGTGTGTTTTCCAGACCAAGTTTAATTATAGAGCAAGAAATGCTTGAAAAGCAAAATAAGATGGTCATTATTTTAATTCATTTTCATAAGTGTTACCCTAATAATTAGGGATGGGCCATTCCGACTAGCACACGGAAGAGAACGGCTCGTTCCGTTCCACCGCTGGAACTGGTTCTATTTTTCGTTCCTTTCCATCTTCGTACCGATCTCACCGTCTGACATCTTGGTCAACGATTTTCTTTCCTTTTCAACCAATGTTGGACAAACTTGATTTCGACTAATGATTAATAGGCAACAAATGATTGGGTTTTTGACTCAAGGATAACGAATATTTTATTTATTTCTTATTCTTAATAATAATTTAGGAAAATTAGTGTGAAAATTTTCATTCGTTTTTTTCTAACAAATTAACGTAAGCCATCGTAGACGAAAACCTACCTAAACTTAATATGCGAATTTCATATATAAGGAAAGTAAAAACATTATTTTCATACCCACCGACATAAAGTTTGTATTTTGAGTAATATTTTTTGTATTTTAAATAGCAATGTTTGATCAAATTTTCATGCCCAATATTCTTAAAAATTACACCCAATTGGCGATTATAGACACTTACGTGATTACTTATCTTATTCTTACAAAATCCCACCTAAAAAAAAATCTGAGTACGCCCCTGACATACGGACCCACTACAAACGATTTCACGACAACGTACAAAGACATGCTTATTCAATCAAAGTACACCCACAACCGTCATGCTCGAAAATACTCTTAATAAGCTGAAAAGGAGCACGATGAGGGATCTCCTTGCTTAATATCATAAACCGTAAAATCAAGAGGAAGAGATATCGCTGGATATTACCCTCACTCATAAACATCATTCCAAATTACTGAATTTTAGTTAGCGAATTGCTAACTAAAATACTAAGTGCCTTGAAAGGAATAAATTAAAAAAAAAAAAAAAAATGTTCTGTCGTTGTCTGCGCCCTCTAAATCTAAGGACTCCTAGTTCTCCTGTTTATGGACCTATTTTCTTTGTATTTTATCAATCATATTAAACCGATCCTTCTTGTTTATCCGCTAGTAGCAATAATAATAGCTCTTGGCTAGATAATAAACAACACATTATATTTATATAGAGGGGATGTTATGAAACCTTGGGTTCTATTCTAGTATAGCAGTCGCCCGCGGGTCTGCACTAGCTCCTGGGGCAACCGCACCGCTCTCCAAACGTCTTAAAATACCTAGTTGTTTTTCCTCAAGATTGGCAAGCCTGCTCGCTGACTATTTTTGATAAAAATATAGCCTCAAACATGCGATAAGTTGGAACGTTTCTACTCAGAAATTCTTGATAATTTTCTATAGAGATATTGTGCGATTTCAGGGATAATTTACGGTACGGAACATCAGGATTGTGGATTATAGAGTAACAACAACAAAAATTCTGTTATGTTAATATTACAACCCGACGTTTCGGCCCAAACATGTATGCCATTCTCAGGTTGGTTGTATGTTGTAGTTGGTTGTAGCCATTCTCAGGGCTAAAATGGATCAGAGATATATAGATCTTAGATATGCATGTAAAGCAGCCAATCGATCCGCAGCTTTCGACAGATCTTTTCTTGTCCGATCCTCATCCTTATGGAATTCCATTCCTCCTTCCATTCGTCGCTCCAATACTCTTATCACCTCCAAATCCAGCTTATTCAATCACTTATTTTCCATTCAGTTCCAAAAAAACATTGTAAATAGATTTTCTCTTATTTCAATCAACATTTGTAAATATGTTCCTTCATTTATAATTTTCTCATATCTTATTAAGATACGAAGTTCGTTTGGTTTTGGTTTTAAGACGTAATCAATTAGACTATTAATACCTATTTCATATGCTACAAGTTATTGCATTATGACGTTATAATTTTCATTTGTATTTATTTATTTACTTTTATTTCTTATTTTTTAATAATCTGTTAACGCATATGTTCCTGTATCATCTACTCTAAGGCTCTGAAGCCAACCTATCATTGCCTGTAATTTTTATTCTAAAAGGACTTGCCCCAGAATAAATAAAGAGTTTATTATTATTATTAAAATAATAGAAGCACTGACAAAGTATAAATATATAAGAATAAAGAATAATGATGAAAATAAATAACATTAAAAATAGTATAATGAGAGAAAGGAAAGGAAATATATATATTATTATGTATGTAAGCGATAAAACTGGAGAATTATGTAAAACAAATTGACTGTGCTATAACAATAGCAAAAATATAAAAATTAATAAAGGAACAGACTTAAACTGATTAAACAAATATATAAAGATAAAGTTTGAATCAGTTTTTATTAAAAGCCGACGGCGCGGCTTTCAATGTAGTCCAGGCGCCAAAATTTATTTATTTTAAAAAATTTCCAATGGACTTTCTCAGCGTGATAATTAGGAGGAAAATAGTGCAACCAAATTTTATAAGTTTTAGATAAAATCGGTATGTAGCAATCTAATGAAAAACAAAATTCATAAACTTTGCCGAAAAGTTTTTTTTTTCACGTTTAAGATGTGATTTTTTTTTTCTTTTTTAAATAATAAAATATTACAACATTAACTGCCTTACAACATTAACTTAACTCCATGTTTTATTTTTTAAAAGTAATTTTGACTGATTGCCTAATAATCTATAAACATGATAATTTATCATGTCTGGTACAAATTATAGTTGAGTACTTGTACATTCCTAAGTACAATTAGAGGAACAAAAAATTAAAAGAATTTTTAAAAAAAGTTTTAAATTTCATTAAATTTAAAAACTTTAATAAAATTTATTAAATCGTAAAATTTGAATTTGATTCTCATCCAGTTTTTCTTCCAGATATAATTGCAACCAATGCTTCTGCTCACCTCTTCTTGAATGCAGATGCATTATGCAGAAGCGGCTTAAAGATCTCGAGTTTCTTTCCAGTGCCCCATGAATTATGGAAGTGGGGAAAAATGTTAAAAGGGTGCGATAAAAACCTGTAATTAATGTCTATTATGGTGGCACCGCTAGGGATAGAAAATGTATGAGGATCTCTTTGCATATTTTTACATCGCTTAATGGAACAGTTGCGGTCAAACTGAATGGCCGGTAAAAAGTGCTTATCTTTTTCGCTTTAGAATACTTTTCCGTTTCACGGTTATTTCCTTGCTTTGGTTGAAGTATGCTAAAAGATGGCTAAAAGATTAAGACACGAGTCAGTCCAATATATTCACGCATGGTTCCAGACGGATGTCGCTTTTTACGTTAAGTATCATACTAAACCCCAAACAAAATGAACTTTGTTAAATTGAAATAAGATAAAAATAAAGAAATGAGAAAACATTAGGAGTTTACAATACAAGATACAATAGTGAACTAAACTCTTAGTTTAAATACGTGTGAGAAACGAAATAGAATGGAGGGAAGGCTTCTACGAAAAATGTCAATCCTTATTTTCACAAAAACTGCAATTTAATTCATATACTCATAGAGAAGAATTTAAAATAATTTTAAAAATATGCGAATTATTATATTTTTTATATAAAATAGGATTTAGATGAGAGAAGGTGGCCAAATATCATCCTCCTAAACCAAATTTGAAATTTAAAACATAAAATTAAAGTTTATAATTCCCAAAAAATTAATACAAGCATCTTCGTTCAAGACCAACATTTATTGGTATCGGCATTACTATAACTTACCTCTGAGTAAACAAAAACAAAATTTACCTAAGTGTTAGAATTTTAAAAGAGTGGATCTAATTTCGTCCCCTAATCAAATTCACAATTTAATATTTATTGGAAGTTAGGGACATTTAAATAAAGGTAAATAGATCCCCAAACGATTTTTTTTTATAGTAAAATACTTAAAACATCTTAATTATTGATTATTTTATTAAAAAATCCGACGATGCATTGTAGATAAGATTTAAAATTTTAATTGAAAATAACTGAGGGGAGGGGAGAGAGAATAACTGTGAATTCGTTTTTAATAACATTTTCATGGAATTCAAAGTAATATTTTCCTTACGATTTCATGTAATCACTATCACTACTATGGGGTATATATTATTACGGTAGTATAGATCCCTTTTCCGGCTCTCAGGAGCGATGGATTTTGACGAATGAGGTATCAAAAGAAAGGAAATTTCACGGAGAAGTGACGAATTCCAATTTTGTTTCTTAAAATCCTACAAGGGCTTAAATAAAAGTGGTGAAAAAACTGGGAGGTTTCACAAATTTGACGACTGAGAGTCAGGGGATCGAGACGGGATAAGTTGGGTTTTAAAGATTTTGACGCGGGCATCAAAATCATGTATGATCCATTGGATCATACTGGTCCAGCGTTTTAAAGCCTTAAAACCTACCGTTTTCGAGATAATGCACGATATAGGCCCGCATGGGCCTCCTGCCATCTTGCGTACGTGCCGTTGTCATGGCAACTTTATACCTTTTAAAGCCAGTTGAGACTGTTAACAAAATGTATTAATAACTGTGAAAACGTTTTGTAAATAAAATATTGTTTTTGTTTCCATGAAAGATAGAATACTACAAACAGAAAGTGGTATAGTAGAGTCTTATTGCTTAAATGTTAACCTGAGGGGGGTACTTTCCAATAGGGCAAATTAATTACTTAGTAAGTATTAATTATTACTTGAACATACTCATTATAAACTATTATAAAGCTTCACCAAATGTGTGTGTTAAATAAACTTTCTTGATAATATTATATTGTTTATCGCTTATACTTCGATTTCATTAAGATATGTAATGCGAGAGTTCTCGCTTGGGTATACTAGTCACTACTATATA
Source organism: Rhaphigaster nebulosa (assembly GCA_948150685.1). Taxonomy (NCBI): domain Eukaryota; kingdom Metazoa; phylum Arthropoda; class Insecta; order Hemiptera; family Pentatomidae; genus Rhaphigaster; species Rhaphigaster nebulosa. The sequence continues at coordinate 25,624,887 of OX411312.1, forward strand.
TTATTACGGTAGTATAGATCCCTTTTCCGGCTCTCAGGAACGATGGATTTTGATGAGTGAGGTGTCAAAAGAAAGAGAATTTCACGGAGATGTGACGAATTCCAATTTTGTTTCTTAAAATCTTAAAAGGGCTTAAATAAAAGTGATGAAAAAACTGGAAGGTTTCAAAACTTTGATGACTGAGAGTCGGCGGATCGAGACGGGATGAGTTGGGTTTTAAAGATTTTGACGCGGGCATCAAGATCATATACGCTCTTGTGGAGCGTATTGGTCCAGCGTTTTAAAGCTTAAAAACCTACCGTTTTCGAGATGACGCAGGATATAGGTCCGCACGGGCCTCATGCCATCTTGCGTGAGTGCCGTTGTCATGGCAACTTTATATCAATTTGAGTTTCTTTACAAGAACTTTTAATGAGTGGGAAATTATATTTTGTTTCCATGTCCAACTAAAGGTAACTGTTAAATATGAATACTACATATAGAAAACGGTATAGCTGAATATAATTGCCTAACTGATAAATTGAAGAGATGCTTTCCAGTGGGGTAATTTAAATATTTATTAAGTATGAACTGTAACTTCAACATAGTCATTACAAACTATGTAGCTTCCCCAAAAGTGTGTTTTAAATAAACTTTTTTGGTAATATCATAGTGTTTACAAGAATAAATATGTTTCCCTAATATCGCTTATACTTGGAATTAGGGATTAGAAGATATCTAATGCGAGAGTTCTCGCTCGGGTATACTAGTATATTTAATTTATTATATTAGTTCTTAATTTGTACATCATACGCTTTGCTTGTAGATGATACCGGGCTGACGAACTAACATCAAGTCCAAATAATATATATTGAACAATGTATTTATTGTATTTTGCAAATTATAAAAAAATATTTATAATTTAAACAACGATGCAATAATAGGCATTGCTGTATTCTATTGTACATGCTATAAAACCAAGACTTCACATGAAAAAAATCTGACGTGGACACCACGTGACTTCCTTATACGCCCTATTTAACTATGGATCGGTGGCTCAAAAAAAAAGGCGGGAGTTAAAAAAAAAAAAGTTTCAGGTAAAGTACCCCTTCCGGATGGCCAATTTTAACGAAAATCTACCATGTTATTTATATTGATATAAAATTCCTATATACGAAATTTGAGACATTTTGCATTATATTTTAATATAATTTTTTATAAGCGTTTACTATGACCGCTTAACTTACATCTTTTTCTCCTGCAGCAGACTTGTCCAGCACACAAATGGGGAGGAAAACCAGAATTTTTAACTCTTAAAAAAAGTAATAAAACTGTTTAATTAAAGTGGAAAACAAAATCGTGTCTGCAATCTTTATCACCGAACCATATGATCTCTGTATTTAATTTTAATATAAATTTTGACGTAAGTTTATTACGACCTTCAATTAAAGTTCCCCAATTTTAACCAAAATCTAGTATATTGTTCCTATTGATATGAAAGTCTTAAGTATCCAATTTTGGATGTTTTGCATTGCATTTTAATACATAATAATTTTTGTTGAATGTTTATTATGACCTTCAAATAAAGTACCAGTTTCAGTGTGCCAATTTTAACTATATTCTACTATGCTATTCAGGTTAATATACAAATCCTAAATACCGAATTTGAAAAGTTCAGTATTATATTTTAATATAATTGTTAATGAAAATCTATTATGACTTTCAAGTAAAGTACCATTTTCGGTGATCACCAAAAAGGGAGGTGCACAACTAGATTTTACGGCAATCATAAATACAAAATTTTAACTGTCTATGGCTAACTGTTTTTGAGTTATGCGAGATACGAATGTCCGTACAGACGCCACGACGAAACTAGTCAAAATGGATTCAGGGATGGTTAAAATGGACATTTCCGTTGAAATCTGAAAACCGAAAATTTTTGGGATTACAATACTTCGTTTACTGCCTATAAGGAAGTAAAAATATTGTGGTCCATGCTTAAATAAAGCTGCTTATCAATAATATATAATTTGGGCTTGCAATATCTAAACTAGCCGAGACAAGACGATACACGACTTTGACTATAGACAGATCGCTGGTTGCAAGTGTGTTACATATCAAGTGTTTACTGATTGCGCGTCCTTGGTGTCAATAGATTGTGTAAATAGATTTGTCAACAACTTACCAATATTTACTGAATACCATTTTCCCGGTCATCCTTCACGTCTGCCGTCCTATGGATCAGCCAACTCCTATGGAATCATTCGTAAATAATCGTACCCATATAGATAAATTTCTTGTGAAGTACATGGCTCCGTAACTATTGTATTTTTTTATCCACGCTAACTAATTACATGAAAAAATTATAAAACAAAAAAATTTCAGAGTATGCTTAGGTCCCCGGATCCTATGTTTTGAATGACCATAGATTGTCTTGGAAATGAAGCTCTTGAAAATATTTCGATAGTAAGAAAAACTGAAATGTTTGTGTCAGTTAACAGTTACAATTTTTTTTTTGTTATTTATAATTTTTTTTTTCTGTCTTTTTATCTATTGCTCTTCAGATCAAGCTATTTAATTAGGAAAACTTCTTCCATAAATGTAAACAATAAAATTAATGCTTCCAAATCAACTAGTTAGTATTTTTCCAGAGGAAAACTTCATGACCCCGAGAAATTATTTTAAATAATCCAGGGCTTTCGAAAACTATATATGGCGTCTCGGACAATAACTAAACAGAAGATTCAACTGGAACATTACTAAAAAATTAAAAAGGTAAGTACAGACAAGACAATACTATTAACTTTCACATTCACGAAACAAGCCGGTTATTTAAAACACTGTACTGAACACCTGTCTGGGCATAGGAAACAGAGTAAAACGCGTCCAAATAAACAAAATAACAGCACATCAACCTAAAATCATTTGAACAATTTTTAACGCAGTCTGGTTTATTTCAAATCACATAATACATAACGAAATGAACGTAGCAAAAATAAAAACTTACACTCATGACAAATGCAACTCATTTCACGAGTGCAATCACTTTCAACCTCGATGCTAGCTGGTGAACCAGAAATGAGACGAAAAAATCCTCTGATTTAATAATATCTTGGAACAGGGAAATCAAAAGTTATGCTCATTGAAATCAAGGCCTAACAAAAATATAAAATTTGCTTCATGCGCTAAAGGAAGATCTGTAGATAATATCGACTTCGTTTAGTGAAAAAGGCTTAAGCGCCAACAATTCCAAACTTAGGTTTTATTTTATAATGGGATCTAAACACCTCCTCTATCGATTCTCGCTCATGATATATCGAAAAGAAAATTGGAAATGATCTAAAAATCGACTATTGATGATATAAGCCTTAAATACTGACGACTGTCATCACTCTGTCCTTGACCAGTGTTAGAGGTCTTAAAAATATATTATAATTTATAATTACTTATATTTATAAAGGTTCTGCCCTCTTGATAAACTCCTTTTGTACACAATAAAGAATAAAATTTAAAAAATATATGTTGTTATTTGGGGAAAAAACGTTTCCTGCAAAATGGTGCTTTTTTCAAAAAACCTAAATACATTTAAAAATATTTTTTATGTTAAATGCATAGTTACTTTTGTGTAATTTAAATGAGATCATCTATACGTCAGTCCAAATGAGTCTAAGTGCCTTGGGCTATGCTAGGAAATTATTTAACTTGAATACTTCACAATAATTTTACTACTTGATTAAACACACGGCAATATCTGTAACATAAGATATTTATAAACATTAGAGAACTTCAAAAAAAAAAAAAAAAAAAAAACCATAACACTTCCTCCACTTTCTTTATCGTCCTAAAATAATTTTATTGTGTGTTGTAGTAAAAAATGAATGGAAACAAAATAATTAATGGTGAATTATTGTTTATTTAAAAAAAAAAATCATTGAATAATGTTTAATGTCTCGCGATCCTCCCTCTCTCGACTTGCTCGGTTTTTAATAAGTCAGAGTTTTTCGGGAATGAAGAATGACGCCAATTGATTTGTTGGACACAAAAATTCTCAGTCTAAAAGTTGAAGCAAAATCCTTCTTCGGGATTTCAAGATTCAACTTGCAGTCGAACAGTTGTGTCTTGGACAAATTATTCATAAAGACAAAGTAAAAAGTAAAATTATCATAATGGAAGAACTCGTTTGATCCAGCCGTCGAGTCCGAGCTGTAGAGGTTTAAATGCCCTGCAAAGTTTAAATGTCCAGCTGGAGAAAAGAGCTGGAGGAAGGAGACCTTTACCCCCACTTCCTGGAGTACCGTTCTCTGGCCCGCTTTTTCTCTTTATAGCTTCGAGCCCTTCCAGCTACCTGGCTTACCTTTCCAGCCCGAGTACAATAGAACCACTGTAATGGGATAATGATTGTGGAATGGTCTGAGTCAGTACCGAGGAGCAAGGAGCAACCCAACTCAATACCACAACTGAATTTAGTTGTATTTATAAAACATCCTAATAATAAAACTTTTATATTTTATTCTACCACTAACAAAATAATATGACATCTTGTCCTACAATTCTATGTGATAATAATCGGCTCGTCGCTGTGGAACAGATCAGCGAACTATGTTTAAAATTAAATATAATATATATATATATATATATATATATATATATATATATATATATATATAAAAGAAATATAAAGACATTTTTGAATAAATAGTCGAGATGCAGCTAACTTAATATTTTTTATTGTGAAAGCCGACGTTTCGACCAAAACATGTGAGCCATCATCAGGATTGAAATTAAATCAGAGATAAAAGATATGCTCAGCAAAAGTACAAAAGTAAATAATATACGGACAAGAGATAAAAAAAAAACTAGGGAATTAAAACAAATATATATGTTAAAACAATGGTTTAAAATTATGAATTAATAACGGAGGAAGAATAAATAATTATGTGTTAATTCATAATTTAATACTATTGTTTTAACACATCCATTTGTTTTAATTCCACCGTGTTCTTTTGTTTTAATTTATTAATACATGTATTATATTATTATCTATATTCTTATTAAATAAAGACAATGCAGTATTCAAATTTGAAATGCATGATAACGGATCCTTGCAAAAAACTAATTTCAAGACGTTTTTGTTCATTGCACTTTTTCAATTTAGCGCACCGTTTATGAACGAACTGCAAAATTTCCGTAGTTTTCATGTTTTGTTGTTTTACTGTTTAGCCACAAATAGTAAATAAATTGAAAAAGTTCAAATAACGAAACTATTTTGATTTCCTACAAGAATTCCTTTTCTACTAACATTATGAATATAATTTTTTTGTGATAAAAAAACACAACATAGGATTTATCGCCGAATACGGAAAATTATAAAGGCATAACGTCTGAGTGCATTAATTCGGATAAATAATTGGGCTGTGGTTTAAAAGTAGAAGGCACACTAAATATGCAATTAAAAATAATCTTAAAATTATTCTTTATTTTATAATTAATCTTATTATTTTTTATTACTTGTTAAAGATCATCGTGGGTTTGAAAAAGTATTTTGAGTTCTATTTTTATTTTTTTAATGTAGAATTACGTTCCTCCATCTGGGGTGTTAGGATAGAAAAAATTCAAGACACCTGTGATGTCATTTTTAAACACTCATAGCTCCATTTTTATAACAGAGAAAATGTGCTATTAGAAATTTCAAAAAGATTTTTTTGGATTTGGAGTTAAGGCGAAGTAAAGTTGGCCGATTTTGAGAGTTGCGTTGATGACGTCACCGCTAACAATATAATATGCAACAAATGACTGGATCTTCATTCACGAGATTTTTATTTTATAGGTGTATATTCTTCTTCGCAGTTCTCATTAGTTGCGCTCTAAGTAATTATATGCCTTTAAAACCCCGCGGGTGTGTAGTAAACACAGCCTCTGCCCGATTTATTTTTATTTATATTTTTATTTTGTGTTGTATAATCTCCCGAATGCCAGTCAGCAAAAAAAAAAAAAAAAAAAATAGATATAAAATTATACGTTGAATAAATGTCTAAAAGCCAAGGTATTTTTATTTAAATCTTTGTAATTTAATTGATGCATTTTATTTAATTTTTTTTTTCACTTCTGGCCGTTTTCCAACATGTGTTTCTCCATTTTGATATCTTAATGCTCGAAGCGTCGAAGTTTTTAAGACCTTTTTTAAATAAAAATCCAGAAATATCCGAACATTCAGAAGAAAAAGAAGCATCTGGATAAAAGCCAGATTTTTGAAAATGAGGCTTTCACGGGAAATGTTTTATAGATTAACGAGTGTTTCAAATGTAATAAATTGATTAGATTAGATAATTCTTTTAATTTGGTTTTCATTAAATGTTTTTTTTTTTTCGAAAATCATTGGAATGTCAAGAAGGCAGTTTAAATCTTTCAAAATCTGTAAAGGAAATATTTAGAAACTGGTTTACTTTATTGAAAAAGGTTTTAAAAATGTAAGGAACAGGTCTGTTAAAAAAAAAAATAAATAATTGCATTGGTCTTGATATTAATTCTTGTTGAACTTTAGGCTCAACGATGTGTCCAATTGATAAAAAAAATAGTGTATGTTTGCAAGAGTTATATTAATAAATGAGGAAACTATCAATTTTTTAATAAAAAGGAAATGAAAATTTTTCACACTTTAGTGTATATATCTATATAACATCTATATTTAGATGCATATATAAATCTGCAAGCTACGTGACTACTTCAGATTAAAAAAAAAATTATTAATCGCTTTGACTTTATTGATTTTGTGACGACATAACCTCGAGTAATACGACGGTTACAGTTTTATATAATTGTTTGAATCTTCCTTGTGGAATTGAAATATAAAGAAATAAATTAAAATTTTAAGGAATTAAAATGCGTGCACACTGTGCTAACCATCGATGTGATAAGTGACATTATTGGATGAATTGCAATTTTGATGTTTAATCATTCATTGATGTTCATGGATATATACATATATATATATATAAATAAAGATTTCTTGATTCTTGATATTCTTGATTATTGGAGGAACAAAAAGGAGGCATCACAAATCCAATTTTGCGTGTGTGTGTGTGTGTAGCTCAAAAACGAAACGTTGCACGAAACTGAAATTGCGTATTTATGGTAGGTTGCTCTGATGTTGCAGCCAAAATTGACTTACCAAAGGTGCCACTTTATATCATCGATTTTACGCATTTTAACAATTTTCTCAAAAAATGCCCTAACGATTTTGATTAAATTCGTTATATCAATGCAAAATTAAGCAAATGCTCTTTATTATCAGCTAGGTTTTAACCTCATTGAAATAGTCTTAAAGGGGTTAAGCGGCAAATTTTCAAAATTTCTTGCTATAAAGTACTTCTTCTTTTGTATATTTGAAATTAACCATCTCTCCTTGTTATTATGGAAAAATGGGTAAATATAGAGATGAAAGAATTTGATGATTACAAAAATGAGAAATATTTTGAGTTGACATCCGTATGATGGTATAGAAGGATCAATCTGATTAGGGATTGATAAATTATTTGCCACTTCTATAAATTTGTTTTATTGAAAACTAGTTTCGAATGTTATACATTCATCCTCAGTTCTAAAAACACACAAAAAATTCAAAAATAAGCAATTCAAAATATAGTTTACATTTATATACATATGTATAATAATACCAAACTATATTTTGAATTGCTTATTTTTGGATTTTTTATTGTGTTTTTAGAACTAAGGATGAATGTATAACATTCGAAACTAGTTTTCAACAAAACAAATTTATAGAAGTGGCAAATAATTTATCAATCCCTAATTAGAGAAATATTTTCCCAGGTTGAAAACATATTTCCGGAAATGTGAATACTAATATAGATGTATAATATACCGTCCGATTTTAGAAAACTTAATATCTAGCATATAAAGCCCTAGAGTGCTGTAGTTCACTTTTGTATTATTTGATGGAAACTAAAGAGAATTTCTATGGAAAATTTTACAATTTCATTAGTCGTACTTATTCAGAAATTAATTTTTACTCAAAGTCGGCCACTCCAGATTTTTTTAATGTTTTGAAGGTGTCAAGTTTCTATGTAAGGATAAGTATTTTTTAAAAATTGAAATCATAAAAGATTATAAAAATTAAATATAGGCTTCATTTTGTTGCGTTCATCTATTGTTATGGCTCAAAAAATTTCTATAAATTGTATTTTATTTTTTTATAAAACTGCATTACAATTCATCACCGACATTTACAAGCGTTTTCCATGTTCTTCTAATTGGTCTCATTTTATTGTATTATATCTGCATTTAAAAACATCGATTATAAGAGAAAAAATATGTCCTTGCTGAGGCGGAAGCTCAAGCCAAGGACTGAGATAAGAGTGCAATAAAAATAGCATGTTTTCAACTGATAAATGAGCAAATGCTTATGAACATTCGTGCCTTATTAATATTATTCTCTACTCTATTCAAACATTATTAATAAATTATTTATTTAGTTTTATTCGTATTAATAATACATCAATCTTAGAACAGATAGATTATTAACTTATGAGCAAAATACACGTGCATTACAATAATCTGTTTCTTAGATTCTGATTTATACAGTCATTTATTAAAAATGTTGAAGACAGATGCAAAAATTAGAAATTTTAAATAAATCCTGTGTAATCAACATTCCCATTATCAACCAACACACTCAGTTATGCAAGGATGTGATCTGGATTCCAATGCCTTACCTACTGAAGTACCCAATTTTAATTTTTTTTTTCCTTTGTATTTTTGTTCTTGTTCACAATGAACAGACAAAACACTATATTACATAATATTAACCGAAATTCCTAATTATAATGACGAAATTTAAGATAAAATGTTTTAACATTTAAAGTTTTTCAATTTTTAACATATACATATGTATGTAAATTGAGTCCTAATTACATTCAATTTTATTTTTTAACTAGAGAGGAATTCCGTCCCAAGAACGATTGTATTAACTGGGAAAAATACAATGCATAATTTTTATTTATTTAGCCTTAATTAATTAATTACTTTATTTGTTGATTTATTATTTATTTATGGTCCCCAAAAGTAAAGTTGTCTACAATTATTCTTCGTACTCATTATCAGATGCTTATAAATTTTCTTATGGTGTTGATTTTCTTATGACCTTGAAATAAACATGGGGCAGACTATTCAGTGACCGCAAAACTGAACAGTTGTGGGGGTTTAGAGGGTCTAAACGACGGACACAGTCAGACGTACCTAAAAGTTTTATTATATAGATAGCATATACATGATTTGTATTTGATGAAAATTATGTAAAATTCTTAAAAGTGAGGCATATGTATTTGTAAGAAAAGTGAGTCCTATTAGGCTGATTTTAGTACTTGTAAAAATAGGGTTTGATATGTTTCGTTGAAGCCATCCCTCCAACCTGTTTTGTTTCACATTCATACTTAAATCAAGAATTCGGCTCATTATTGCTTTTTTTTAAATCTTAATTCTCAAGTTTTTTATTTTTTTTTATTTAACTGTAATTCAATGAAGTGTGTTTTGCAGTCGTTTTGCGTGTTTAATAAACTTAAAAATGAGTATATATCTTCTAATATAAAGAACAACCATTTTTTTCGACTTTAATAAATATCATTGATATAAAGAATTTATTATTTACGAATCATTCCATCTCTTATCCGGAATTTTATGCTAACTGGAGTTGCCTGTCTACATTATACCGGATAAAAGAGGTTCTACCATAATTCAACAATTTAAATGTATTGCATAATTAAGTGTAAATGAATGGCACATGTACTGGAGGAAGCTCGGATTAATTAAGTAATTAATTTAATTCCTCAAGCAATTAATCCCTCTTCCCCCCCGGATATGTGAGACCCGTCCGTCTGATGGAGGCAACTCACACAGACCCGCTGTAGGAGTTATGACCCAAGCCCTATGTATATATATATATATATATATATATATATATATATATATATATATATATATATATATATACATACATGTATACGTAGATACATGTATACATACATACTTATAAATTTAATTAACATAACAGGTTCATGTTTTACTGCAACAATGCCCTAATTCATTTAGGCCTATTGTTTTATCTAATTTTTCTTCCTCACAAGCGAAAGTAGGCATGTTTTATATTCATGTAGGAATTGAAAAAAAAGTATATTCTCGGAATTGAAAATTTCCACTCACTTTTTGCATTTAAAGCATCATGGAACGCATTCGACTCGTGCCTGTAGTCAAATCGATGTAACGAACATAACACATACTACCGTTTATCCGATTTTGATGAAATTTTCAGAAATTGTGCGAGTTGATTCCTAGATGGCCCGATATCAATGTTATGAAATTTCATCCAATAATTTCGCTTACGCATGCGTAAACGTATTTTCCTTGACAAACCTATATAAAAAACGACTCGTTCAATTTGAGCCGAAGTTGGAAGAATGTTAAGAACTAGTGTAAAAATCATTCAGTATAAATTTATTAAATTCCTTCCTCTACTTTCGCTTGCGCAAACGTATTTAAGAGGACGAACATTTCAAATTAATTATCATTTTTTTTCATAAAAAATCATTTATTAAGATCTAAGGGCATTAATTCTAAAGTTAATATCGGATCTTTAACTGCGTATGCGCATTTAGATTTTCTGTTATTGCTGCAGTTTTTTCTTCGATATAGGGATCGTTTGTTAGGTAACCGAGGGTTCTGATTCCGTTTTATGATCGCTTCTGCGCAATTTGAACTATTATGTATGTTTTTGTGTTAAATTTTCTGAAATCTGTCAAAAAAATTAAACATTAAATATGTTTTTCTTATACCATTGTTTTTTTTTTCTTATGTATCCATTAGAAATGGTGAGGAACCTTTACTGACCTACTTGGAAGACTTTTATATCATCGGTCTGACGAGAATTCATTACAACGAAAGCTCATTTTATTCTTAAAATAAAACTTGTTTTATCCTTTTTTTAAATTTATATAGTGCAATCACAAAGACCTTGCCATATTATCTAATTGAGCGTGGTCCATGGCATATTGGACTGAACTAGGAGGCAAGTGGAGTTAAATTGTAGGTCACAACTGGAGTCATTTATCAAGGAGCTTAATAGCCGACGATCTGCCTGGAATTTAAATTGTACATGATTTTCCTCCTTGAAATTTAACTTCTCGTCAATCAATTAATTAATAAAAACTTACAAAGGCATTGCGCGTAGTTTAGAGGATTATCACATAAAAATAAAAATGAAATTGGCAAGAATTCTACTTATTACTATCATGATAAACTCTTTTGAAGGACTGTGTGGATGAAATTTTCAATTTAAAAGTCTATTTTCGTGGATGAAATCCTGTATTCAAGCTCTGAAGCTACTAAGTTAGCCGTCAATGTTAGCACAAAAAAAAGTCAAGAATCAATCGCTTAATTGAAAACAACGATTTTTTAAATAAATTTATGTATGTACTACCTATCTTGTGACATTAATCACTGTAATAATCATTTTTAATTTATTCATACTGTGTTCATTTTATAATACTATGTTGTTACAAAAGTCCTTGTGCATTAGTATAGCTTTATTTCAGATTACATATTCAAAGTAAGGCAATCGTTTTCAACTACTTTCACCAGCAATTGGTAAAGGTTCATCAGTAATCTTTCTACCAGTAATTGGATTTGATGCTGGTACGACTCCTTTGTTTTTGATTCAAAGAACTCTTCACATCCATTTTTTACGTCCTTATAGTTCCGATAATGTTTCCTTGGTCAAACGAGAACGATGTTCATCGCCATTGTCGTGTTGCAAAATGGCTTGGTTCCTGTTGACCAGAGGGGGGTACTTTGCACCCAAAACTGCATAAACTCTAAGCAGTTCACAGTAAAGGTTTGAGTCCCTACTACGGCCGATAAATCACGAGTAGTTACAAGTTGCATGGGCCCTGGTTCATGTATTCAGGAGGAGCATCATCCATGACCGATGGGCGACCTGATCTGGGTTGTGCGGCAGTATTTCGATGGATAATTGACTCTCCTTTGGCATAAATTTCTTCGGCGGCTGCGTTGTCTAAATATCTTTTTTCCAGTGGCGTCTCAATAAACCGCGAATCACGATTTTTTCTTCTGACATTGCACGTGCGTTTTAAAAATGTAAATGAATCCCACTTAAGCCAATAAAAGTCACAAGGAATTAAAGGATTAGTCAAAGTAAACAATGACGTAAATACTAGGAACAAAAACATTCTTATAGCATAATTATGAGAGTTGGAATTAAGGGTTGTGTTCATGCACAAGAACTTTTGTAACAACCTAGTATTATTAATTTATGAACAATTTTACTATGTTTTTACTCATAATATGTTTTTACCCATATAATTAAATTGTAATAACGAGGGTGTAAATTCAATGCCTAAAATAAAAATATAAAGGTGTAAATAAACTCTGCTTTCATGGTGTCTACGTCTACGTCAACAAACTTATAAAAACACTGATATATATATATATATATATATATATATATATATATATATATATATATATATATATATATATATATATATATATATGATGCCCTTTTTAGTGAGTAAGTTTAATCACCTTCAAATCTCAAACAATTTCTTTATTCATTCAACTTTATTTTCTTTATTCGTTTCGGATCTTCCGTCCATCCACAAGATGTTTTATAACAAAACTTAACTTGTTCTCTTATTATTTCTTTAAGTCTACGTCAACAAACTTATAAAAACACTGACCTAGAAATTATAAGATTTTTCATTTTGATATCAGACAACGCATCATGGAAATCTCCTATCTCGTAAATCCTATCTTAACATGGGTTCAGTATCAGATAACTATCCACTTCTACTACGTCAGCAGTGGCTTGTCATCATTTAGAGGAAAGCAACGTTGTCAGCACAACGCTCTAACGCCTTGGTTTTTTTTTTTTCTTTTCCCAACTGTGTATTAGAGATGTAGGCCTAGGTTACGGCTTAACGAGAGAATAACAACTCCTACTATCAGTCATGTAAGAAAATGATTAATTACGAACAGTGTCGTTACTTTTAACAAGTATTTATACAGGTCTTCGTTGTAGGTGTAAGTATTCATGTCCCAGAGTTTCACTTAAGCAAGTTTCAGATTAACAAAAAAAAAAAAATAAAATAATTGACTTCTGCAAATTGAAATTTTTTTGACACGAATTTGTTTTTAACAGTAGAAAAATATCAAAAAAACATTCTGTCGCCGTCAACCGGGATTAGATAGGCCAAAAGTTAGGAATATGTGAATTTGGCCCTAAAAATCTTCTCTGTAATTTTTTTATCTGATTTACTGGCGGTTTATGTATGCTCAGATCATTATACACAAGTTTATATATTTTCAATAATTTTATTCCAATTGGTAGATTACCAAACACAGTCTCAAATTAATTATATTTTATTTCATTGTGAGCTTTCGGTGTCCAGCACCATATTCACCTAGGAGGGAGGATTGTTATTTTGAACATTAGTCCATCGTCTAAATTATTTTTTTTGATTTTGTAAATTATTTCCCCAGACCTGAATGGGAAAGAGAATATTTCGGACCCCCTGTGTTTTCCGTAATGTTATCATTCCCATGCAGGTCTGGGGAATTAATGTACAAAAAATAATTTAGACGATGGAATAATGTTCAAATTATGATGGAGTAATTATTGGAAAGAGATAAATATGGTGCTGGAGATCGAAAGCTTCTCACAAGGAAATAAAATATAATGAATTTTAAACTGAGTTTGGTAATCTGTCTTTATCAATTGAAAATAAATTATAAAACAGTCTACCTACAGTTTCGAAAATAATTGTATTCTGACATTCCCATGCAGAAAATAATGAAGTATATATATATATATATATATATATATATATATATATATATATATATATATATATATATATATATATATATATATATATATATATAGTAGTAAGTTTTATTTTGTTGGTAAAACTTCTTGTGCTGTAGCTATCTCCTTAAACCGATTACCATATCATTTATTGTGGTGCTGGGTCAACTCCTTAGAATAAAGGTGATTTTTTTCCAAATATTTCGTGAGCTAAACGAAAAAGTTAGCAATTTTGCTAACATTAGCCAATGTTCTAATCATTTCGGGGTGACTGGCCAAAAGGATTGATGGCCATTCTCACCCTGCGCTCATCATGTGATTATTTAGTAATGTTCAGTGGATTCCCGCTAATCCAAACCTCGCTAATCTGAACCTTTGTGTAATCCATACTACCCTAAAGAAAGAAAAGAAAGATTAGTGAAGATTTAATTGAAAGAGTATCTACTCATGCATTAAGTGATATGGCTATAGAGGATGGAAAAATTTCTATGAGAACGAATTTAAAGATCTCCTAATTTTCTAGTCATATATATATATATATATATATATATATATATATATATATATATATATATATATATATATATATATAAAACGTTTTTATTTTTTTTAGCTACACGTCCATATTGTGAAAAGAAAACATGCAAAGAAATTTTTTTTAAAACATTTTTGGATGTTTAAAATGTTATCTTTCCGGGTGTAATCATCCCAGCCTTTCAATGTGTTACTTTGTAAATAAAAGACGTTGCCATAGTCACCACGAACAGACGGTTGCTATGGCTACGGACATATGTTGCTCTCTCACTCGCATACAAAGTCTAAAAAATCTGAAAATATAAGTAATATAACTTGAGGTACTGTAAAAAATCACCCTAAAGGTAGCTTTTAGAAATTAAATCGAACGGTGCGTTTTACAGAAACAGAATAACCCTTATTTTGGTTATTCTCATCCCGTTCGGCGGCATTTATAAACTAATAATACAGGATTTTTCCAATTACACTGGGGAACAAAAAAATATTTTTTTCTTGCGGAATAGCTATTCGGTTTGAATATAGATACATTAAGGTGCTAATATACACAATGTATATTTACTTTGTTCAAATTGACTCTACTTTTTTTGAATAAATCTAGATTAGTTACAGTATTTAAAAAACTATAGTAAATTCGGAAAATCTGATATTTTTCTCGAATTGAGGAGACTGAAATTATCCAGGTTCGACTTGAAATCCTCCACCGCAAAATCACTGTTGTCCGAAAAAAAAAAATCTAAAAAACTTTATTTTCTTTCTTTTAATCTAAGAGTATGTATTGCCTTTATTTCAAAAACTGGAGTAATTTCAGCAAATCTAACATTTCTCTTGTATTTAGAAAACTGAAATTCTCCAGAATCGACTCTGAAACTGCGCCGTAAACTCACTGTTGTCCGAAAACCCCTCCAAAAAAAAACGTTCGTTTTTCTTTCAGTATTAGAGTATTTACTTCCTTTATTTCAAAAACTCGAGTCGATTCGGCAAATCTGATATTTTTATCGTATCTTGAAGACTGGTTTTATCTATAATCGACTCTGAAATCCTACGCCGCAAAATCACTGTTGCCATTTGTTATAGCTAAGAAATTATACTAACAGTATTTATATTTTCATGAAATATAAACACTAATTTGATAATTATTTTCTAACCCTTACCGAGGGTAAATAATTTAGTATTTTTGTCCATTGACATTAGGCGATGTAAAACTAAAACTTACTATTTTTTTTTCCAAAACCCCATATGATGTGGGGTTGATATTCAGGGGATAAAGTGGGTTGGATGGAACTCTTTTGCTGCATAAGATGCATTTTACGAAGGTTGTGAGGAGAGTAATAGGGCTCACTAATTGTCTTATTTCAGTCCAGTTAGTTTTCCTCAGTCTAGTTTAACTATACCAGACTTTTTATCTGTGTTTGCCACTTCTGTGGTCTTCCTTCAGGGGTTAGAGTCCTGAATAGTAGGTTCTTCGTGTACTGGAGGCTACCAAAAAATTTGACGTGCCTCCGGTTGATAAAATGTGTTACTATCGGTATAGTTCGAAGGTCGTATGGATTAAGTCCGTTTTTGTCCTCTTTAAGTTGTTTCACTATTAGTCTCAGCACGCTGTTCTGAAACTTTGGTAGAGCTTAGTTGACTTTTTGGTCGATATATTTGCTAGTATCGGTGCTCCATTTATTTATTATTTTTTTTGTTAAAAACTTAATGCAAAACACTATATGGACATGGGAGGATGTGTCAGATTCGCATTTTCAAAATTGTTTACCGTTTGTGTAAATTTAGTAAATAATATTGTTGTCAGTGAGGGCAGTTTGTGATCGCTGAGTATTGTTAAATTTATAGTCAGCATCGGTCGCAGTCGATAGGAATGTCATGTGTATATGAAATGTATTGTTAAGTAGCCAGTATTGATCCTTGCTGTACTCTTGTCATGATTGACTGAATTAAAGATCGTTCCGAGCCCAGACGATGGAGAAAGAAAATACCTAACAGGAAAAGTAAAGGATGAAATCCAAATATGCATCTGTTACGTATTGTTTTTGCTCTAGTGCTTCAGTAGTACTCAGTAACTAGTCAGTAGTATGTCAGTATGTCTTTAGTATTTAAATTTTTCAAATAATTTGGAACATAATAATCACTCATTATTCATCACCAATTATTTTTATGGAACCTTCCACTGACTCGTCCGCTCTCTTCTGTCTCTCAGGTGCATTTACAAGAATTCTACCTACAACAATTGTATAATATCAAAAAAGATTATTCTAACAGAATCAATTTTAAAATTAAAAATTCAACATGGATGCCTGGTCATACAAGCATT
Source organism: Rhaphigaster nebulosa (assembly GCA_948150685.1). Taxonomy (NCBI): domain Eukaryota; kingdom Metazoa; phylum Arthropoda; class Insecta; order Hemiptera; family Pentatomidae; genus Rhaphigaster; species Rhaphigaster nebulosa. The sequence goes on from OX411312.1 coordinate 25,641,605, forward strand.
GGGCGTTCTTGCTAATACTGTTGCCAAAGAAGCTCCCATAATGTTTTTTGTACCTTTTCCGGATTTCAAATCCTTTTTAAAATAACAAATTTAAACTATGTGAAACAGAATGTAATATTTTTCAATAAATAAATAGTCATATTCGAAAGCTATGTTAAACGAAAATTGGCTCCAGCTATGCAATGTAGACGAACTAAAAGCAATTAGAAAGACGGCAAAGTGATGGACCATCGTATCGAAAACAAGGAAAGAAGAAGTTACTACAAAGTTGAGAATCCGGCACTCTAAACTTATACATAGCTATTCACTGGAAGGAAACCCAATGGGGGGGGAGGGGGAAGGGAGGGTACGGAATTAAACGTACGAAGGAAAAACATACCCATTTCCAATAGCAACTTAAAATAAAACACATAATAGTGGAATGCGAAATGAGACGCAAAATAATAGGAAAAAATGGAGTCGACAGCCTTGACAGCAGGATTAATTAGAATGAAAACTAAATTTCATAGTCGAATTATACAATATTTAAAAGACTTCAAAAGCTTTATGCTATTGTAACTTATTAAAGAATGGTGCCTCTAGTAAAGTGAAGCAGTACAATCTGTAAAAAAATAAAATAATCAATATTTGTTTCAAATTTCTTTAGTTGTTTACAAAATAGTAATTATAAAGCAGGTATTATTTTCCTCAAAATGAAACATGTCGAAAGAGTAGTTGCACTGTGGAACTGCTAAGTAATATTCTTACAGCACGATCCATAAGGTTCCAAAAGTTATTGCAGACACAAAACTAAAAGGCTATAAAAATAATTCTTCAATGGAGTCGAGAAAGGACCCTTGAGGTACAGGTTCAAGTGCGTGTGGGCGAACTGGTTTCTTTCACAATCGAAGCCATCTCCGGGCGATGGATCTGTTTACGTCCTTCGGAGCTTATCTTATTCGACAGTCTAGGCACAATGCCCTCTTACAAAATCAAATATGTTAATTTGTTTTTAGGTTCTTGAGTCTCTCACGGAAATTTTTTACTGGCTAAAAAATATTAGGTGCCGTGGATTCTTGTTGAGAAAATGAAAAATATATATTCTGTATTGATGTATAGACAATACATGAATGAAAATAAATTTTAGCCAGGGACATGTCCCCTTTGAACAGTTGCTCTCGAAGTGGCTGCTACATGTAGGTTATAAGAGTGTCACGAAATTTTTAAATAATAAACTAAATTAAAATGTAGAGTATCAAAAAATTATTAAAAACTAATATTAGATTTTTAAATTAAAATTTCATGTTTTTTCTTATGTTTCTAATTTATTTACTTCGATGGTTTATTATTTCAATCATAAAAAAAAGAAAACCTTTAGTTTAATAGCGCCAACATCGAAGTGAAACCAGCTACATACTACAACACTGGATATGGAGTTACGGAATGCTATTTTGATTTTTCGATGTATTTCAAACTTCATCAGGGTGTAAATATCAGATGGAAATATGACAAATGACACCTCGAGGGGTCTCGAATTGCCGTTTAAACAATAAAATATAATGTCAAAGTATATTATATACATATAATATACTTATATAGGTACACGTAAAACTGACTGTACTAATACGAATAACACCAAGCCAAATCTTCAAATTTTGAGTAAGAAGCATAAGGGACTTAAAAACTTTGCTGTCACGTGCTTCCAAAATCATACTTACGCCACTGAACTTCCCATTTCTCTTAATTTTTGAAAAACTCACTCTTCAAATTAACTATCTTATTTCTCCTATTTCTTGAAGAGCCCTTTGATGGGTCAAAGTTTAATTGAAACAGATTATATTAAGGAATGGAAAGAGATCAGAGAGAAACAAATTATTATGAAAAGGTTGCTACATACACAGCATACTTCATACATCTTTATAGACCAATTTTTTAGACTTATAATAAATATAGTATGATGCTAAAGTACACAGTACATATTTTTAATTTCCTGATTTATTAAATATTTGTTTGTTTTATTTCCTCTTTTTCATTCCAATAACTCTCTATCCGTCCCTAAACACCTCTTAATGAGTTACAGTCAGATATCATTTTAATACATATAATTCAAAGTTTATCTAATTACGAAAATTCACCTAATATTGCACTAAACCTTGATTAAAACCAAAGCATGATTACCATTAATAAATACAATTTTAAAGTTATATTACGCACTAGTATATAAAATAAGATTTAAAAAAATTAAAATTAACACATTAATAATTATGTATTCACATAAACATTAGATTTTTAGTAACAATTATTATAAGAAGTCGAAATATTAATTATCGACAGTAGACTTCCTCGGTAGTCGTTTCATTAGGTTTTAACAGTTGAAAGTGAATCAAACCTAGCCTGCTCCACCATGAGCCAAGAAAGACCTTTTTGGGTCGCAACCCAGCTTTAGTGTCGAAACTGGCGTTTCTCCCGCCCTCAGTCATTGTTTCCTCTTCTCCGGGTTTTCGTACAAAATCCATTTTTCTTCTTCTATAATTAAACCGTCCAAAAACGGAATGTTCTTCGGGATAGCAACAGAGCAAAGATGTAAAGCTGCTGTTGCTTATTTTTATAGTTAAAGAGCACGAGAGATCCGTACTCCTTCTATTATTGTGTTTCCTAGTGTGTTAAGGCGTTTTATAATTGTTGCATGCGAACGGGAGAATTTTTCTGTCATTCCCTCAAAGTTTCGAGAGGATTGCTATCCGCTGCTTCTTTCAGGAAGTTGTCATCTAACACAATTGGTCTACATGCAAATTTTTTCAATACATCCACTCAAATCACCCTCCTCTACTTCAAGCAGCATACTACACCTTAAATGTTTCTTTGTCACATCCATGTTGAAAACTGAATTACCGTTTGAGATAATACCATTCTATAAACAGGATTTAATACTCAGAACCGAAGCCAACTAATCCATACTATTAGAAAATAAACATTAACTAACGCAGAATGTAAACGATTATTTCATTATGCCTATTTACATATAAATATGTCAGACTTATTTCTTACAATATTAATTATAGATAACTTTTTCAAACAAGAATTGGTTTGAGCACTGATAAATATTATTTATATCGGTGTAGTAAGTTGATGATGAAGAAGATGAATAAATAAGACGTGTTTAAAGAATGCTAAGAAGAATTTAAGGATAGAACAGATAGAAAAGGGAATCCCAAAAAGGTTTCGATCTGGTATTGGACAGAAGGAAATTGAGTGGACAAATTAAGAATACAGGGAGGCTCTTTGGTTCTAAAGGATTGGATAAGAAAGATGCCGAGGAAGTAATACCATCGGAAAACAAGTAAAATTCAACTAAGCTCGGCATACCACCTGAAGACATGGGATAGCACGGGAGATAATTCTAATAAAACAATTAGGCTTATCAAAATAAAAATTGTGTTCCTATATACATATATATTTAATACATAAATATATATGCTTATACTTTAGGTGATGTTGAGTCAAGCATATCATTGTTTGCCAAAAATAGATATATTTTAAAACAATTTAAAAAAACAAAACAAAGAAATGTTTTCGTTACCTTTTAAAATATTACAAGCTGGATGAACAATAATTATTTTTAACTTTTTTTCCGGTGTAACCTTTGAAATAGTGTTGAATGAGAGACGAATATTTCCTTCCTATACCAACATCTTCTGTTGTATTTGCTAGTCAATTTAGTATAAAAAGTGTGAAAATTAGGTCAGCATTGCTTCTTCATCATTTCTATTGGATACCCAATTTCCTATATTCCAAGGCCAATGATTTGTTATTTGAGAAATAAATCAATGGGAGGATCCGTTTTTGAAATATGGGCGTGTCAGAGAAAATACGAAACTAGGTGATGGAATTTGATGAAATTGATATTGAACCATTTCTACACTAGTTCTCAACTTTCATACAACTTTGGACCAAATTGAAAAGAGCGTTTTCGAAATATAGGCGTATTAAGGAATATACGTTTGCGCATGCGTAAGCGAAGGTAATTGATGTAATTTGTTATAATTGATACTGGATGATTTTTACTCTAGTCCTCAAATTTCTTCCAACTTTGGGCCAAATTGCATATATCGTTTTCGAAATATAGGTGTGTTAAGAAATATACGTTTGCGCAAGCGCGAGCGAAGTAGTGAATGGAATTTGATATACAGTCGAACCTCTGTATATCGATAATATCGAATATCGAACATGAAAGTACCTCGAAAAAAATTCGATTTTTCGAAAAGTTAATAAACGCTGAGCCGACTGGTAAACGTCCGAAGGGTAGACCGAAACGTAGGTGGGAGGATTGTATTAAGAGTGATCTAATGAATTTGGGTTTGGACGGTAGTCTGTGGACCGAGATTTGTAGACAGCGATTAGTGGTATCGGCATCGAACCTCCGGGTTCGCTAAGCCTTTTATTATTATTATTATTATTATTATTATTATATGAAATTTCGATATAATGAAATATTGTAATTTCTCACCCTTTTCAGACTAAGAACAATTACTGCTATTCTTAGGATTAGTATCAAAAGCAATTTTTAGGGTTAAAGAAAACCAGAAATGAGCGATCAATAAATGTTTAATAACACTTATTTGAAAAATTGTTCAAATTACATCTGGATTGCAGATTTTTTACAAATGTATATTAATAATTTAATAAGGACATGCATTAAAAATATGCAAACATCCATTAAAATTAATTTATTTTTGTTCTCGCGCAAAATGACTTGTAATGTCTTTTTGTGTAAATACATCATTGAAGTCATGTTTAAGAGCAATATCCACAACTTTGCCTCAAAGTTAAACTCAATTTAAAATTTAAATATCACTCTGTTTTAGGAAAGAGATTCAGATAATTTAGGCACTCCTGTGATTCTTCTGAAACATCTCTGAATTTCTGTTGCTTTGCAAACCAGTGGAATATTTTTGTTTCTTATTTAATTATTACTCATTCTTATGTAAGTAAACTTAGGGTTCTTTTTTATGACAATCACACTTTATATTTTTTTAAATGAGAATTTTTGTTCGATCTATAGAAATTTTTTTCGATATACAGAATATTTTTTTCTAATAAAAATTCAAGGTTCCTAAAAATAGTTCGATATATAGAGATTTCCGATTTAGGGAAGTTCGATTTAAGGAGATTCGACTATATTTATATGAGACCATCTAGGCACAGCCCGCCAAATCTCTGCAAATTTAATCAAAATCGGATTAACGTTAGTAGTTGTTATGGATTTGACTACTAATAGTAAAACGTAAAACGCGAGAAATTTTTGTCAATTTTTATGAATACATTTTTGTTCACTTTCTGCATGAATATAAAGCCTTCATTGGCGAGGAAACGAAATAATAACACAACTTATAAAACTTCAGATAATAATCAAATTTTAGTATATTAAAAATCAAATTATAGTTTTTATCAAAATCATTTTGTGCTAGACGCATAAGGGCAGATATTTCTTTGTATATTCTTATAAGATTTCATTCTATGAAGCTCTCCCTTTTTTGCATGGCGGGTTATAATTGATAATAAGAGAGACGACTGATGATTAGAAGGAAGCGTAGACAGAAGGATAAAGATAAGTCCTATCTTTTCGAACTGTGAGAGCTTAGTTAGCAGTGTTATTTATACACATTTCTATATTATTTAAATTAAATCGTGCTGATTTAATAATGTCCCTTTATACGGCTGTTTATTATTTTCACTATCTTCACAGAAGAGCGTCAACAGACACAAATCAAGATCTGCTTATCAAATAAGTGCTAAACTGATATTTCCAACTCATATAAGCTTACGTAATTCAGATTTATTCTAAGAAATAAATCTATGGAAAAGTTTTATGTGACATATTCTAAAAGTTGAAATCGTGAATAATTCCCCAGATCTGGGTTAACCGGTGGAATGTTGCCTTTTACTTATTTTATCGTCTCAAAGCCTTTCATGTCAATACTGATATTTACGGCAGTATTGCGTGAGAGGAAAATATAATTATTTAAACTATGCGAAAAGATTATTAACTCATTTTGATAGCTGAGAACTGTTTTAAGATTTTTTTTTTTTTGTATCACAATATGAATGGTTCTATATTTCAAATCTTTGAAACCCTGAAAAGGGACAGGACGGAGTTTTCTATCCGTTTTATAACCCCTAGAGCACGATTATGGTTGTTTTGAGGATGTCTGATAAATATATATACACCCCCCCTCCTAAATTTGAGCACCTCCAGCTGTCCCTCTGGTTCAAGTGAACTGAAATTCGGTATATAGGGTTTTCTTCAGTATGTTTAGCTGAAGTTTCGGCAAAGTATTGCGCACCTCTACTGCTCCGCCTAATTAAGTTATAGGGTTGAAAATTCGTATGTAAATTGAGCTGATGTTAGGGAAGTATCTTTTGGGGGTCTCAACTTGTTTCTCCCACCCTCCCGATTTTGTCCAATTTTTTAAGTATTTTCGAACCTTTAAAACTCTTCCGAATTGGGTTGGAGGGCTGAAACCTGTTGCATTTGAAAGGTAGTTAAATTGTATACATTTTAAATGGGATTTGAACTGTCTCCTTCCTTCTTCATCATTTTAATATTTTTGATTTTTGTGAAAATAAGATGTTAGTAGTGACGGAGCTCTGATGCTCACGATATTTTTTGTTTCTTGTTTTCCTCGAAAGATCGGGGGGAAAATTCGTGTTATCAAAAAAATTGAGTTATCGAGTCCGCTGTATATCATTCCGCTTCTGTTAAGAGGAATACCCACGACGGACCTGAAATCTATACAGGTCACCAGTTATAATTAATCGGTGGCTTCATTTTTAAGATATATATATATATATATGGGATTTGATATATATATATATATATATTTATTTTTTGTATAAGATTTAATTTATTCATAAAATGTCTTCTATTATCGTTGGATTTCTAAAAATAGGAGCCAACGACCATATTTTTAAAGATCTATGGTTTTCCTAAATTACAAATTTTTAAGAGTTAGCAGAGGAGAGTTAGTAGTCTTGAAGAGCATAAAGGTTTCAAGATCTGTTATGGGACGGTTGACGATGCCGATCAGATCAAATAAAAAATGACCCTGCGTAGGGATGACAAATATACATATATCTTTTTATTAAAAGCATATATATTTTTAGAATTATGTATCGTTAGTATCTTTGTTTGAATTTTTATGAATTTTTAGGTTCCAGCGCCCGAGATTCGAAATAACAATATTTCTGTTAGAAATTAGATATACTATTTGTCCATATTTTTCTAATAGTGAATTCCTTGAAAAAATAAGAAAATAAAGAAATCTGGAAAAAAAATCCGGTGTGGTGCGCGAAATTGATTTAAAATTTAAATTTAGAAATTTATTTCTTCTCAAGTAAGGTTAATGAAATTTTTAAAGTTCTCATTTAATTTCTATTTAATAATATAAAAGTAGAAATTATTATCTACAACAATCACTTAAGTTAATGAGTTTTTGTCACTCTATATTACCTTCAACGACTCTATAAATTAGATATTATTTTTTCTAAAATCTTTAGCTTTCCAAAGGTATAATAGATATCTATATTAATTTTATTTTTGGAAATAGGACTTTTTTTTTCTCCTTTAGTTAATTTTCAATTTTTTCCGTAGTTTATATTTATACCTTTTCTATTACTACTAACAATGAGAGACGTTTAATTATTTCAAATGAACAAAATTAAAGGTACTTTAGTGGTAGTCATTATGAAAATTCGGCATTTAAGTCTTGTCAGACTGTTTCAATGAGGATAAGACCTAGCTGATTATTAAAGACTATTTGATTGCACATTGATATAACGAGTTTAGTTATAAAAAAGTGTACGATCAATGATATAAAGTTGCACTTCCGATAAGTCGATTTTAGCAAAATAGTTGCTATAATATCCCAGATATATACCTACCTCAAAATTCGTAATTTGTTTCATTTTTGAGCTAGATTGTTCACAGACACACGAACACTCAGAGACCATTTTGCTAGACTTAGTTATTTGAACCTAGGAGACCTAAAACAGTATATTTCCGTTGAAAACAGTGATTCGAAATTTCTCACGTTTACAATACTTTCCCTTACTTATTTTTCATAAATAGATAATTGAAAGTAATAAATTAAAAATTATTGTTGTAGTGAATGATATTTTCCATCGCTAACCTAAAGACTCTTTGCAGTTTTATTTGTTTTGATGTATGGATCAAGATTATAATTGCACTTGGCTAGTATGATGATCCAAAAATGTTTAACCTATTATTAATAATTCGTCATTTTAGACTCCGATTTTCCCGGACTTAATCAGAATTTACATTTCGAAGTTTTTTAATTTACTTTCACTTATCTATATATCAGATATTGTGGAGAAAAGCATTGATATCGCGAAAAATTTCGAATTCGAGTTTTCAGAAATACACGTTTACAAGAAAATAAAAGTAAATGAGTCCAAATTACGAAGTCTCGCAAAATGGTCCTTAGTGTGTGTGTGGTAGGCCTAGCTCAAAAACGAAAAGCTGTACGAAACTGACATTGTGTATCTAAGGCATGTACTTACCTGTTGTCAGTGATGTTAAAGCAACTTTTTTGTCAAAATCGATTTACCAGAAGTGCCACGTTATATCATCGATTTTACACATTTGATCACTTTTCTCGAAAAAGGCTCTAACGATTTTGATCAAACTCGTTATATCATTGTACAATTAAACGATCTTTAATTTTCGCTAGTTTTTGACCTCATTGAAATAGTCAGAACAGGGCTCTAATGCCAAATTCTCAAAATTTCTTCCTATGAAGTACCTCTTTATTTTGTTTTTTTTTAAATAATTAACCATCTCTGCTTGTTTGTAGTAATGAAAAATGGGAAAATATAAACTATAAAAGAATTCGATGATTAACAAAAGGAGAAAAAAATGAGATATATTTTCGCAGGTATTTCCGGAACGAGAGCTAATATAGATGTATAATATACCGTTGGAAAGCAATGTATTTTAGAAAAATTAATATCTAACATATAAAGCTGTAGAATGTAATGAAGAGTGACAAAAAAATGCATAAACTTAAGTAATTATTGTAGATAATAATTTATATTTTTATATTATTTACAGGATCTGAAATTCATAAACCGACGAAGAGATCATTACATTCAAATAGTTGCTGGTTAGAATGTTTGGTACTGAGGTTGGGACCCGAGACCTGTTTTTTGTACCAAAGGTTCCAGATTGGTAGCAGGTGCTGTTGCACACATGGTACACAGTTTTGTTGCCTTTCTTCTGGCATTTAGCCACGGTACCACATTTATCTCTGTTCAATTACGTCATCTAATAGCACATTATTTTTGTCGAAGGATTCCCACTTTGTCAGTGACTGTAATAAACATTGTGTCACCTAAACAGTGACTTATAGGATTGTTCGAAAAACGATCGTATTTTAAGAAGAAAAACATTGTATGGACATGATCAAACCTTTGTTGGATAGTATTTTAGAATTCATGTAATTAAAAATAATACGCAAAATAAATTCTTTGCTTATCATTATTTTGAAATATGCAGAACGTACAAGCAACAAGAAATCTCATTAGACAAATTTGGGCTGCGACATTTTTTTGAACTTTTGATAATCGATTCCTATTTATTTTTTAGCGCTGAATTTGCAAATGAACTTCATTTTTCCCATCACGTCAGGATTTTTCGCAATCTTGAAATAAATATATCGCAAATATGGAAGAAAATCCCTTTTCTCTGAATCTAACCAGGAATATGATGTGCCAACTGCTAGCAGGTATTTCTCTCTAAGCGTTGAACCAAGTAATTCTGAATTCAGTTGTAAGTCTGAAACCGAATCGCACAGCCCATTAAATAAAATAAATAAAATTGTATAGAATGTGCCCCTCCCCCCCAAAAAAAATAAATTATAAGAGAAAAGCGTTTTGAGTCTATTTTGCAGTATCATATTTCCACATTTTTTTTTTAATTTTTACACATTTTGACACTTTGTGCTTGCGAAACATCCTGACGTGATGGAAGAAATTAAAGGTCATTTTGGATTTAGAGCTAAAAAATACATAAGAACTAGTTATCAAAAACTAAAATCATCGCAGGCTAGTGTAATTCGTACCGAGTCAGAGATTAACTACATTCACTAATCAGGCAGCTTCATAATAATTAAAAGACAATAAAATAAAAAATAAGTAATCACAGACAATGAAATTATAATATTATAATTATAGTTGTCTAATATAACCAGTGGCGTAGCTATAGCAGGGCGAAGGGAGCCGCATAAAGCGGGCGCCAAAATGCCAACAAATAATTTTTAATAATTTTTTTTTCTTTCTTTTTTAGGCGCCGAAAATAGGATTTATTTTATTGGATTTGGTACTAGTAAAGTATTGATACTGTTTCTATACCTAGTAGTTTGGTTTCGATACCACCGATTCAATATGCCTTTCGATATCTCAATGGTATCGAATATTTGATTTCAGTGCTTGAATGAGTACCGGTATCAAAATTTTGTCGGTACCGTATTTCCCTAGAAGCAGATAATCTGGAATTTTGGCAGGGGGCAGCAGAATTGAAAATAGGTTTTTTGTCAGGAGGGGCAATCTCAATTTTGCCGCCTCTTCTTTCACCCCCCTCCAATAATAATCATTACTTTTATAACAGTACTTTTGGTAATATATTTCGAAATAAATACATATATAGGCCGAATTAAGGTCAAAACTATCAAAAGGAAAAAACTAATATTTTTTACATAGCTTAAAAATAAACAATTACTCGAAATTTGCCGCTCTCTAGTTTCTGCCGCTAGGGGGAGGGGGGGAGGAGGGCAAGTGCACCATTTGCCCTTCCTAATTCCGGTTCTGGGGAGGCGGCAAAGTTTTCCCCGGGCGCCTGTTGACTTAGCTATGCCACTGACTATAATTAGTCCCTCCAACTGAGGAAGGGCATCCATTGTACTGACGTTTGACAAAGAACTACACATTCGGAACATTCTATTCTTGAATGTGAAAAGTCGACGACTTTTTAAAAAATTCTATATTTCCTAGTCAATAAATCTCACTCACCTCTTCTATATTTTATCAAGAAAAAAAAAAGAAAGAAGCAAAATAAAAAATGCTAAGTCATTTCTAGAAAAATACGGTGAAATGGAGGCGTTTAGTCACTTTTTTTTCCCGTCTGAACCCAGTTCTATTTTCAAAGAACTCAGTACATTTATTTAAACAATAGTAGTTGAATTCCACACTATTTCTTCAGATCTCGAAAATTATTATTAATAGCTAATAGGTAAAAACACACGTATTAAGATATAAATGAGCATCGTACCATTATAATTGAAAAATCAAACAAACAAATATTTCATTAGTAATTAGAAAGAAAAAAAGGCCATTCGGTCACCAAGCTTTTTTATTTAATTTTATATTCAATATTTATTAAAATTTGCAGCAATAAATTAAAATAGATTAATTGTGGTGTAATATTTTACTATAGGAGGAAACTAACAAAAATGAAAATAAATAATACATTGATGACGCTTGTTTTTACATATAAACAATTAAATGAAGTAAGTTTTACATGATAAGTATTTTGAAATGAAATAAATTTTTTAATAATTATAGAAGGAAAAATATATTATGTTAATAAAAATCGACTAAACAAAAATGTTTTTTTCAGACTTGAGAATGGCCCAAGATGGCCGAAACGTCGATTTAATGGAAAATACGAGCGTAAAATAAAAAGCTTGGTGACCGAATGGGCTTTTTTTTTCTAATTACTAATAAAATAAAATGGCACCGAAAACTAATAAAACGACTAGAAGAACAAACAAATATTTTTAAATCATTAATATAACTATTAGTTATATTACGGAAATGTACTTCTATGGAAATTTCAATTATAAAACTAATTTTACTATATCAGGCAAAACTGGATAATATTCTTGTTTGTGAAAAAGAAAAGAAGGAATCTTATCTGTGGCATGAAACTGTAAACAAGGATGTTATGTATTGGAGGGTTATTTTTTTCTCTAAGTCGACCTCAATCTTTTCATTTTTTATTTTGAGAATGTCAATAAGCAGTGAAGAGAAATAAATTGTTTATTCGTAGTGAAATATTATGTTTATACTTCTTCATAAAAAAAAAAAAAATTATAATAATAATAATTGCAACATGATTTGCATTGAGGAAAAAATAATTGAGTTTTTTTTTTCAATAGGTTGTTCTGTAAATATTATTGAAAGCATGTTGGATTAAAGAGTAGTGGGGATCATCGAAACTTGAACGCTTAACAATTAAGAATCAGTCAAGATCTATGAATTAAGGCCGCTTAAGATCTATATGATCTTACTTAATGTTTCGCTTATTCCTTCTTTTTTTTTCGTGCGCATGTCAACATTTTTTTTGTCTCGACTTTTAGTTTAAATAGTTCGAATTGTTTGCTAACTCTTTTTCCCCATTCCTTTGGGAAGATCGTGTTTGTTGGAAAAAATTAGAGGATTATTCATTATTATAATTTTACCTTTACAACTCGCAAGTTGGCCAAATTTATTAAAAAAATTACCTCTATTTACTGCGGGTTAGTGCTTGCCAGAGTTAAGTTTGTAGGTTAGTGGGGTAAGGATGCGCTTTCAATTAATTGTGTGTTGAAATCGCAATCGACCATAAAGTCTTTAAAAACATAAGGCAAAGACAGGTTTTTTTTTTTACGGCTCATTAAAGCAGTGTTTTTTTCTTTTGCATGGGATTTATTTCATTTATTTAATTTTTTAAAATTTATTTATTTAATTTTTCTACTAAATCTCATTTCTTTACAAAAAAACATCAGTTAATATATCTGCACCTCGAATTTTAACTGCACCATGTCGACATGGCACTGTTATACAAAAACTGCAATAATGCACTCAATTGGAATTGTACACATTGGCTATATATATTTTATAAAATTAAGCCAAACTGCCCTGCTGCCGAAATATAATTTATAACTAAATATAAATATATTTATGATGAAAAAACTATGATTCAAGCTGCTCTCCTGGAAAGTTGATTAAAATGGCAGGTCTAAAAATCATTATTATTAAAATTAAGAAAAATTAACGTTCTGCCGTCGTTATTATTATCGTCATATATGTTGAAGGACTCTGCACCCTGGTAAAAACATTCTTCGTTTTTGGCTTATAAAAAATACAAATTGAAAAAAAAAAAGAATGAACGAATGATCTCAGGTGAAGCATGGCTTATTGTTTCTGGGTCACTTGTCAAGTGTGAATGAAATACGTTCCATGTCAAAAATTTCAGTAATGACACTACTTATACATACCAGTAAACATACTCTTTTGGTATTCTATAAAGGAAGTACGGATAGAGAAAGTCCAATAAAGACTATTTATAAAAGTAGTTGTTAGTTCCGCGTGATGCACGTTCGGTAGGTTCCTGACCACGAGCTAGGCTCACACGTGTACATCCATCTTTTTTGTTTTGTAGGAAGGTACTAGCCAACGAATAATTAATAGGCTAATAGTATAGTAAGTATCACGCTTTTACGATTTAGCTGCCTGTTATACCCAATTATCATTTACCTGTTATTTTCAAGTTTACTTTTATCTTAAATCAAGAGCGATATTTGTGACGTAATAAGGAGCATTCAGGATTTATAAAGATTAAACAGCGTAACGATTGAATACGATAGGAATTTTATATTTAAGTGGAATATCAAGAAGTAAAATAAATAAAATAATAAAATTAACGTTTAAAAAATAATATTATATAATTAATAATCATAGTCATAAGTTGATCAATAAGTATTTACAAATGAATTACATTGAATCAATAATAGGGGTATTGTATTTTTTGGGAGGGAAAATACAGAATTTCGGATGAGATATTTATTTATCTATAGGGTGCTCAGCGATATAGCATGAAAAAACTTGAGTATAATTCAAGGATTTCAAGGCTGTACACTGTAAAATTCAAGGCGCTTTTCGTTAATTTAATGGATTAAATTTAAAGCAAAATTAGAATCATAAAATGTTGTGTATGGTCGAGCTCTGATAAAGTGTACAATTCGGACTTGAGAATCAATTTGAATAATTATAAAGGTTGTATTCCCGGTTGATGGAGAAAAAATGTTACATTTCTAAACCGAAGGCTCAACGTATCGCCAAAAATAAAAATACAGTTCAAAAACAATTTAAATTGAAATAAATTTTACCACAATTTTATTCATAAACTTATTTTACATAACAATAAATTATAATATATGTATAATAAAATAATCATATTATTAATATTTCAAGGAGGATTAGCACACTATTTGGACTTTTGATAATAGATTAGGACCCTTATTTGGTAATGAGACTAATTATTTAAGTCCTTTTTGTGTATTGCTATATAATTTCATAAAGAAAAACAAATTAATAGATTAAGTTCCTATATCTTGATGTTAAATTTTTTACGTATTAGAATGGCTTATTCAAAAGATAATGGATTAAGACAATCTTTGTATGAGTAAGCTTGTCCGACTCGTCAATGTCCGCGTTGTATTTAGGGCAAGTCAAGGTCGTGAAGCGACGAGGGGAAATTTTTTCCTGAAAATGTTCAAGCATAGGACCCGTCAGGTTTAAGCATAGCTCCGTCATAGATGCCTTCCCCTAAAGACAATGCCTTGACGTGGCGGGCAATTCTACACGTACTAAGATTGTCTTAATCCATTATCTTCTTCTAAATAAGATATAAAAATTAACATCTAAATTAAAATTAAATTAACAACTAAAATTTAACATCGAGATATACGAACTTGACCTCTTAATTCTTTTTTCTTAATGGAAATGATCATAATTCTAGGAATGAAATCAATACTGGTGAATCCTCATCCTTGTCACTCCACCCTCGGCCTCCAGGGCGAGGTGCGAATCGGCGGACTTATTACAAGAAGATGAGTTTAAATCGGTTGAAATTGAAACGTTAAGCTGTTTGGAGCTAATATATCATTTTACCGTTCCATAAGTTCACTTAGCGATAGGTAGAGCGACCCGGTAAGGTAAGACAGAAGATACAACGAGTACCTACATGTTTGAGAGAGAGGGACTGATGGACTAAGTTAGTGGAAGGAGGGTTTTTATAGCTTTCATGGAATTAGAAACGGTAAGGGGAACAACTACATCAACCATGGTCTCAATATTTTATACACGTGTCGCTTATTACTGATGGGAAAATGGAATTATTAGAATAACAACTAAAAATCCCCGATGACAGCCTGTTTTTCTAGCATAATTCCCCCGGCGCGGAAAATTCAAGCATAATTCCCGGTCCTCAAGGACACCCTGTATTTATGTATTTTGTCGACACATTCCACTATATTAGGTTAGAAGTATCATTCTGTAATAAATTAAAGAACTTTACTTATTTTTACTCAAACAAAAACAATTTCTGTCCGCGTAATCGGTCCTGAAACCCACGGTACTTTTGAACCTCAGAAATCTATTAGCGTATTTTACTTATATATATATATATATATATATATATATATATATAATATATATATATATATATATATATATATATATATATATATATATATATATATAATGTATACAACTAGTGCGTCGTCGCCTGCTGTCGGCGACTGAAGCGCTCCTATGTTTAACCGACATAAAAACGAAAAAAAATGTCACTTCAAATTTATAATTGTGATTTTTATTATCCTTTACAATACAAATTACCACCATGTGTTTCAATAAAATATTGTTGCTTTCGTAGGTAATTAATTATACGAGGTTTTCACGTAGATTTGTTTTGTTTTTTAATATACCTCCACTAATCCAACATTTTTGGTATTCCGGCACAACCAATCCCCTGCTATGATTGCTATGATCCTGCAGTACAAGAGTTGGAATACTATATTGAAATTAAAAATATCTACGATATAATTTAATTACAAATATAATAAAAAATGTAGATTTTAATGGAGTTCCTAGCTTATACTTCCAATCAAAATGCCTGAAACTGTTACATTAAGTTTCAACGTCCGTCCAACTTTTAACCAATAACCGAAAAACTTTTTAAAGACATCACAACATACATTAAAACATACTAAACCACTATGAATTCTGTTTACTAGGTAAATAAAAATATATTTTAAACAATAGCCTAAAAGATATTTTACCTAGGTTGTATGTTTTAATTTTTAAATTAGAAAACATTAATTGCTCAATGTAGAATAAAAAGATATTTAAACAATAATGAAATAGAAAAGAAACTTCGTAATTAGGGATTGATAAATTATTTGCCACTTCTATAATTTTGTTTTTATCGAAAACTATTTTCGAATGTACTTATTTTCGTTACTATTATTTACTAATATTATTATTTACTTTACTACTATTTATTTACTTACTATACAATTTATTTACTAACTATTTATTTATTTAGTTATTTACTTTACTACTATTTACTTTACTATTATTTAGTTATATTCGTTACTAGTTACTATTTCGAATTCATATACATTCATCTTCAGTTCTAAAAACACACAAAAATTAAAAAATAAGCAATTCACAATACCAAACTGTATAATAATACCAAACTGTATTTTGAATTGCTTATTTTTGAATTTTTGCGTGTTTTTAGAACTGAAGATTAATGTATAACATTCGAAATTTGTTTTCAATAAAAATAAAATTATAGAAGTGGTAAATAATTTATCAATCCCTAATTAGATTGATCCTTCTATTCCATTATGCGTACTTTAACTGAAGAAACTTCGTGTTTTCTTAACACATTATCTGATTTAATGAGTATTTTTTAACACGGCTTCAAGTATTACTTCATGTTCTCCTTCTTGTTGTGTAAGAGGAATTTCATCACAGGAGTCATATCAAATGGAAGGTACTTACTGCATTTATGTCATCAGATCTGTTTATTTCAGCACAGAAATGGTTATGCGTAAAATGTCTTTGATGGACACGCGTCCATTTATCTGCCATTATCTTAAAAACTATGCAGTTTTGGACTTAAACCATTATACCATTGAAAAGAACATGCAGAGTTACATAAAGATCAGTATAAAACTCATTTTCGAAAAAAAAATGGGCCACCTTTCACCACTGAGGTACAGATATATACACAATTGATAATTGAAGATCAAAATTGAAAACAAAAATGTTATACTAGATTTCTCAATAGGAATGACATAATAGTAATGTATTAGCCAACATAGCAAGACTATCAGATACAGCGGCAGCCTTAAAAGCACGACCAATAAAGATGTTAATGTCGACCGAAAGGATTCATACAGAGTCCTGGGGTGAGTCCGACAGAGCTGGGGTGAGTCCGACAGAGCTGGGGTGAGTCCGACAGAGCTGGGGTGAGTCCGACACAAAAAGCTGACGAAGCAAACTCGTTTTTTGCACCACAACACGTCCCATAAGCGACAATATAGCATCTGCTAAAAATAACGCAACTCAACAGCTCAGCCTAAATAACAACATGCGGAAATTAACAAAGCAAAGGTCCATTACTTATATGTTTTGTTCTTTGTATTTTTACCAGTTTTATTGTCTAGTGCCGTTTTATTAATTAGATACAATAATTGTTTTATTGCAATATAATTGATTATTTTTATTTAAACTTCGGTTACTTTTGAAAAAAAAAAAAAATGACAGAGGCTGTGACTACCACACCCACGGAGTTTAAAAGGCGTAGAATTTCTTATATTGCAAGTAATGAAGAAGAAATAATTATAAAATAACAATCTAGTGAATTAAGATCCCAATTTTATTATGAGCAGTGAGATCGTTAACTAAACACTCAAAATTAATCAACTTTACACGCTTACAGTACTTCCACCTCAAGTCCAAATACAAAAATTCTTATTGAAATATCTAATACTAGGTTGTTACAAAAGTCATTGTGCATGAATAGAACCCTTAATTCCAACTCTCATAATTATCCTATAAGAATGTTTTTTTTTCCTACTATTTATGTCAACGTTTACTTGGACTAATTCTCTAATTCCTTGTGACTTGAGTTGGCTTTAGGCGGTAATTTACATTTTTAAAACGCACGTACAATGTCAGAAGAAAAATCCTGATTCGCGGTCTATTGAGACATCACTGCAAAAAAAGGTTTAAGCGCAAAGGCAGCCGCCGAAGAAATTTGTGCCACAGAAGGAGAGCCAATTATCCATCGAAATACTGCCGCACAATCCCGATGAGGTCGCCCATCGGTTGTTGAAAATGACGTTCTTCTTGAGCTTGTGAATCAGGACCCACATGCAACTACTCGTGATTTATCGGCCGTAGTAGAGACTCAAACCTTTACTGTGAACAGCTAGACAGAGTTAATGTAGTTTTGAGTTCAAAGTGCCCCACCTTGGTCAACAGAAACCAAGCCATTTCGCAACACGACAATGCCCCTGCATTTCGTTCTCGTTTGACCAAGGAGAAATTATCGGAACTGCAAGACGTTTAAACGAGTAAACGTTTCGCCTCATCCTGCGTATAGCCCAGCCACTGCACTCAGATTACGTTTTTTGTTTAGATCAATGGCTAATTTTTTAAACGGTCGGATCTTTGATAATAACGAGCTCATAGTTTTAGGGTGAATATAGTAGAAAACGATGGACTTTGCTTTGAAGAGTAGTATTCAATAATGTTTAAAATATGTAATCTGACATGAAGCTATACTAATGCGCAAGGACTTTTATAACAACCTAGTAGAACATTTTCTAAGCTAAGTGATAAGCAAAAAGCGTTTAAAAATGATTCCAAAAGCGCCTTTAAATTTCTACGTTATAAAGGCGATTTATTGAGGATACAATTATTCAATTGTTTTGTTCCAATCTGCGAATATTTAAATAAATTACAAACACATTATATATCAATGAATACCAGTAGTGGCGCTTGAAAAGTCAGGGAATTCAATTGAATATTTTTATAAATGTAAACTGCAGAAAAATCCTATTTATCGGAAACATTGTGGCCAGGACTATCACGGATAACGCGAAATCTCTGATAAGAGATGGCATGATCAACAAATAAAAAATCCTTGATATTAATTTCATTTATTAAAGTAATGTATTTCAAAATTGCTAGCTCGATAGATATTACTAAAGTCGAATCTCTATATATCGAACATGAAGGTTTCTTGAAAAAAATTCGATAGATGAAAATTTCGATATATAGAAACATTGCAACTTTTCACCCTTTTCAGGCTAAAAACAATTAAAGCTATTTTTTAGGGCCAAAAAAGTATCAAAGGCAATTTTTGGGGTTAATGATGTAACAAATGCAATTTTTTAGCGTTAAAAAAAAAAAAAACTGAACCATCAATAGCACTTATTTGAAAAGTTGTTCAAATTACATCTGTGATTGCAGATTTTTTTATAAATGTACATTTATAATTTAATAAGGACGTGTATAAAAATTTGCAAACATACATAAAAATTAATTTATTTTTGTTTTCGCGCAAGATAGCTTCTAATGTCTATTTGTGTATAATTCATCACCGAAGTCATGTTTAGGAGCAATGTTCACAACAAGAAAACAAAGTTAAACCGAATTTAAAATGAAAATTTCATTTTATGTTAAGAAAGAGATTCAGAGAATTTAGGTACTCCAGTGCTTCTTCTGAAACAAGATCTTCCCCGAATTCCTATTTCTTTGCAAACCACTGGAACGTTTTTTTCTTTTTTAATTATTACCCATTCTTATGAACGTAAACTTATGGCATTTTTTGATGACAATCATATTTTATATTTTTTTAAATTGGAATTTTTGTTCGATATATAAAGATTTTATTCGATATACAGAATATTTTTTATAATAAAAATTCAAGGTTCCAAAAAGAAGTTCGAGTTTTTTCAGTTTACGTATCACGAAAAACACTACAAAGAGACAATAATGATCTAAATTTTTATTTACATACGTGTAAAAACAAAACAGAATGGAGGGAGGACTTCAACGGAAAATTTCAATCCCTATTTTCACAAGAACTTTTCAAACAAATTCACATGCCTCACTTTTAAGAATTTCACTAAATTTTTATTAAATACGAATTATGTAGGTAATGCAGAGTAAGTGTTTTACAAAGTTTGACTTTAAATGACAGAAAAATGTTACTTTAGATGATTATGTTTAAATATTAAATTCAAGCCCACGTTTCAAACATGTCCATTATAATGAGATCATAACTGCCTTTTGGGGTAAGTGCGTACGATGTATCTTGGGGGAGGACTCATTATTCAAGCAGTAGCGATTGTAAGGCAAGTGCAAAACAATTCGTTTCTGAAGGATTATTATATTGAACTGAATTGAAAAAAGTTTAAACATTTTATTTTTCCCATAGCTCCTTATGAACATTTAAACAACAGTAAAAACTTGTCTGAGATTCACACTTTATGTTCTTCAGATACAGTTATAAGAGTGGGATGGAAAATATAATTGAATAAATGTATTTAAAAAAAAGGACTTTTATTTCAACGCGCTAGTCCACAGTTGTACCGTCAAAACATAACAGCGTTGGGAAAGGCTTACACCAAATTCACTTGTTCTATCTTATCAATAATTTTTTTTATCTTTTTTCTAATGAAAGTGTTAATAAGTTAGAATGGTTTCAGCAATTATTAATTCAATTTTGATTTTCTTCCACTTTTTTTTTAAGTTCAATAATTTAATGAGGAAGACTTTTACTCTGAAAACAGCGAATTTTGTTCCACATCGATCGATAATTACCAAGATCGATTTTGCCTGCAAAATTGTTCTTCCAACTATTCCTCTTCGCCATTGCTATAAGCTTTTTTACCTTGTTGATGTTTTCATGCTCTTAAAGTTCTCAGTATTCATATTTTTCCAATATTTTTTTATTGATGTCATCTTCAGTTTGTGAGCTTCCTCCAATAATTCAATCCATCAAGGTTTTCGAAAAAAAAATTTTGCATGGATTATGTTTGGTTCGAGAAATTACCATCTTTACTGCCTAATTAATAAGAATCGTTAATTTTTTATTGTTATGCTCTGTGTGGAAATTAGAATTTTAATGTTGTGTTATATATAAATCACGATTAATTTCTTCAAACTGCTTCTAGCCTATACTATACCAGTGAATGAACAGGAAGAGAAGGACATGGTTAATTTTAGATGGTCGCTAACAAGGGTTTCATTAGTTATTGACCATACAAGTCTATGAGATAGTTCCAGGGTTACAAAGTTAAGATCTGTGATAGACGTTTTATGACCTGGACTTCCAAGGCGTGTGGCTTTACCAAATTCATTTAGTAATACAATGGGCTCTTGAGAAAGTTGTTCCATTATTATATGACCCCTTGAGGAGTCCCTTAAACAATCATAGAATTTTGAGTCAGCCTTAAAATCCCTTCCTATAATTACAGAGCAGTTATTTATATTTTCAGGAATCGAGAAAATTTTTGCAAAGTGGGAGAGGTTTGGTCTGGGTGAGGGGTTAATGTATACAGAAATGAAACAGATTTTCGGATCTAAGTTTGTTGATTGGATGAGCAAGTACTTCTATAGGGCCTGTGTTGTCTATTGTGATTTTTTCGCATTTGATTGAGTTGTGAATGATAGTTTCTGCACCACCATGATTACCTTTCCTATGCTTTTTTTATCACTGAGTAATTTTTAGATTCATATTTATTTGTTTTGTTGAACCACGTTTCCTGAAGAAGAGCTATATGCACCTTGTTTATATTCATGTAACTGATAAGTTCTTGAAATTTATTATTAATACTCCGGCTGTTGAATTGGATAATTTTCAAATTGTTAATAAGTTTTGGTCTTGACACAGCAGAATTTTTGTTGTGACATGGATTTATATTTGTTGGATTTTGAAAGGTATAAAGTGTAAACTAATGAATACCTAATTATTTAAGTCTTCTACTCCATGTTATGTGTTCTTGTTTGACCATATGGTCACAGACTATTTATGATTTGCTTTTTGTCTTGAACAAAGTTATAGAACAATTGACCGATTATATTCACAGTTTTCTTTTCATCTGACGAGTTCCTTATTCTTATTATTAAAGGATTGAGGAACTGTATATATTTTTAGTCTGGTGTGCTTTTGTGTGGATTACTATAATTAAACTTTTTTAGATTGGTGTGGATCGGATTAGTTGTCTCTGAGATAGGAGGAGGAGGTAAGTCCCGGAAGTGGTCAGAGGATAATCCAGTACGCGGTCTTTTAATTAAAGATTTGGTGACTCTGTATGAGCTAGTTCCGTAAAATCGCAGGGAGAGTACCTATTTATAAAAGTGGCAATTGGCTGTATTAGCTTAGCAGATTCTTCGTAATTAATGGGCTGTGTTACCATTACTTGTTTAATTTTTTCTTGACGCTTTCTTTCAGAACAGGTATATCAGGTGGTAAATGCTGTAATTTGCAATGTATGCATTAGTTAGTGTTCCCACAGTCGTTAGTTTTGTGGACAATGTTGCCACAATTGTAACATTTAGTCTTACCCCGGCATTTATCTTTTAAATGACCGTAATTTAAACAATTTCTTCAAAAAAGAGGCTTAAAGATAGATGGCTGACCTTTACGCGGAGCTACGTAAAGAGTGACGCTTTCGGGTAAAAGCTGAGGTTGGAAAGTTATTTGTACGGAAGGTGTTGGTATTTTTAAAATCTCCTGTCTTGACTTGTCGGCGTTATAAACGACGTACACTAATTATTTTTTCTGCACTGGCTAAATTTTCGAGAATCTATTTTTCATCAATGTTAATTTGAATTCCCTTAATAACGCCGTATTTAACTGTGTATAGTTTCGGAATGAAAGCTTCATATGGTTGTTTGTTTTAATAAAGCAGTTTAATAAAAATTGATTTTCGTAATCGTACGTTTTAAAATTGATTTCGATTTGATTTTGATTTTTTCTCCTAACAGAAATTACCTCTGAATTTCTTAAACCCAAAAAACTTTGCAATTTTCTTGTCATGAAAAGTCTCGAGTTTATTGTCTTCCTCCTCAATAATTACAATTCCGAAAGTACTTCCAAGAATCTTGGTGAATTTTCAAAATGTTTTATAGGTGTATTTACTGATGAAAGTTCATTTTCTTTTTTATTTGATATGGGATCATGGGGTTAATTGTCCTCCGGATCGTCAAGGTTTTCGTGAAGCCTTCGGGGACCGTTTACGAGATTCCACCAGCACATATTAGATTAAATAGAAATTAAATAAGAAAGAAAAAAAATCAATAATGAGGCAGAATAAAATGATAGTTAGTTATAGTATTGTACAGGATGATAATGATAATCCCAGCGAGCTGTAGAGGGTTAAGCGATGTGCACCCGTCCACTGTCAACTCACTACTGCTCAGTGTTGCCAAGACAGTCCTGTGTATTATCTCCCTGAAACTCTCTAAATTTTTTCCTAAATTCACTAACTTTAACCCTAAACTTATCTAAATTTTCCCCTAAATCCACCAACTTTAACCCTAAATGTTTAATTCTTATTTTTCTATTTTTGTAACCAAAATACCCACTAGTAACAGATAAGAATAAATGATTAGGAAAGTACTTTTTTTTGTTTTGTTTTTTTTGTTTCGCCCTACTATGGACAACGTCAATTCAAATGTCATCGTGGTTAAGGTTTATTTTATTTTGTAAAAAAAAAAAATATATATATTATTTTAATCAGTTATACTAGCAGAAAGATCAGGTCGAATTACTGATTACAAGCAAGCTATAAACAACACAAAACAAGATACGTCACAGATGAACGTTTAATTATAGCAGTACAAAACAAAAGAATCAAAAATTATCAGTTCAAAATTGTTCCCATTTAGGTTTCATCACATTATTTATGGAATATATTAATATCAGTATAGTAAACATATATTTAATAAAAATTAGTTTAATATTAAACTAGTTTAAAGACTAATTGTAAGTAAAAGTAATGATTACGAACAAACTAAAAACAAGACTAAAATTGAATATAATCTACAAAACAGATTCCAAAAGTGTTGGTTAAAATTATTCCGGTACAGATTTTTTAGTATAACGCTAATAAAAATATATTTGAAATTAGGAAGTATGATGTGAGCTAGGAATTCAATTAAATAATAGTTGAATTAAATTGAGGTAACAAATGAAAATTTAAAACTGTAAAGACCAAGCTAATTATGTAAAAGAAAAAATAAATAAAGTTATCAAAATAAAAGAAAAATAATTTACAAAATCCGTTAATTCCATGTATTTTTATAAACCTGCCTGAAATAGAGAAGTCTAACAAATTTGTTTAACTTCTTACAATAATCCTTATTAAATTTGTTACATTCAAACCAATCTTTTCTAATCATTCTAATTTCTATAGTTTCTAATCAGCTAAAAACGGTGAACATTTAGCAGAAGATTGAACCCTAAAAAGACCCCAATAACTTTTTTACTCTGAAAAAACCCCAGAGGGTGAAAAAAACCTAAATCTAGGAGAAAAAAAGCAACACTGCTGTCAACACACTACTTAATTGATTTTCTTCCTTTCAATTTATTTATTTTTTTATGTTTAAGCAACTTAATTCATTCTTTTCTCTATTTCCTAGTAATAAGTTGTCTTTTTTATTGACAAATGTTTATAAATTGATCTTTTTTTTTTGTGATTAGTAATATATAAACATTTAAATTTTTCTATTTTGGCTATTTCAAATCTAAGACTTGTTAATTTACAAAACTATCCTTCAATTCAATTTGCACCCTCTTATTCTTCTTCTCCTTTAAAAGATTTAAAACATTTATATTTTTTGGTGATTTATTGAACTACTATTTCGATATATTTTAAAAATATCGATATTTATATTCGATATATACATCCCTAGCTAGTGAAGTTGAGTGAGGAGTGAGGGAAAGGGTCAGTGGAAAACTACTGGATCAGGTGACCACTTTACTGGGGGAGGGGCTTCGGTACCCCGCTGTCTGCCGCAGTGGGGGTTTAGTCGTCCTCGACTGCACTCCGAGTGCACTCGAGCGCAGTAACAGGCTGCCCTTATTTTGTGATTTCTTACTCGTTAATTATATTTACGTGAAGCCTAATTAAGTTATTATCGGATGGTTCTTGAACAAATCCTTTAGGCTCTCGAAAACAAGCAAATTAATAAGCAGTCAACATTATTGGCCATTCTCAAAAATAGGTCAAATCAGGATTTTTTTTTTCTCCAAAATTGAAAGTCCAAATAACGATTACAAAAAAAAATCTATAATAGTATCTAGTTAATCTTAAATGAGATACAACCCTCAGCATCTCGCCAGGATCATTATCTATTTAATTAAAAATAATTAAAGAAATTTTTGACATGGGGGGATTACTTTGCCTTCGAGGGAATGATATCTTGACTGTGAGAGAATTAATTCATTATTTTAGTTATGGATGAGGGGATTACGGTAGTAGTAAAGTATTAATTCGATCCCGAACTATGATTCATTCATTACTTCCATAAAATCGTGTATTTTAACTTAATTCTACATGTACCTAATAAGTAGGTTGAAGAAGATGTCTTGAATAATATATTTTTTTTTCCTATACATACCTATATTTTCCCACGACAAAGCTATACTCGCAATGGTGTTGCGTCCGTAGTAAAAACGTTACGTCTTATAATATCTAAATGTTTGCTATTTAATGCTAATTATTGTTTCTGGAGCAAGAAAAACTAATTTAATTACATGAAAATAATTATTTAATTAAATCAAGTAAGAGATGAGGAAATTAAAAATTCAGACTTTTCAAATTAGAATGGCCATTTTTCAATTTTAAAATATATGACTTCAAAGAATTCACAGGACACTTACGAGAACATCAATTAAAAATTAAAATCTCAAAATCGAATGAGGGAATTAGGAACGGTCTGTGGCAACTGAATGCTCCGGGACAAAAGTAGGTTACAAATGGTGAAAATATGAACGTTTTTGACTTATTATTTTCAATAATAGACCTTTGTAATCGATCAAGAAAAAAATTAATTTAACCCCCCCCCCTCCCCTCAAAATTTGAGGTTTTACATTTCAAGAAACGTAGAATCCAAATATCGAATAAAAATAAATCCGTCCGTCCACTGTCCCGTATCCCGTTCACGGCTTTTCTTCGTGACTAGATATGCTTAATGAAGTATTTTTCTCATGCTCCTGTAGAAATCTTTGTTTAGTTATTTGATAACTCGAAAACGTTACTCCGAGCTCATTGTCTGAATTCTAAATCAATGCGATATGGAAAGTCCTGTGAACAGACCAGATATTTTTGTAATATTACTATTTGGAAACAATAAACCATTGTGTAATAGTTTGAAGCGTTTTTATTTTCTCACATCATCTCTATTACCGAAAATATCTCACGTGGACACCACATGACTTCCTTGTACGCCTATTAAATTATAAATCGGTGGCTCAAAATGAGCCGCTTAACTTATCTTATCCTCCTGTTGCGGACTCGCAAATGGGGAAGAAAGAAAAGTATTTTGCACTTGATGTTAACACTTAAAACAAGTAATAAAATTGTTTAATTAGAGTAATAAAAAAAAATCGCGTTTAAAATCTTTATCACCGAACCATTTGATCTCTGTATTAAATATACCTTTTGATGTAAGTTTATTATAACCTTCTAGTAAAGTACCCTTTTCGACTCTTCAATTTCAATCAAAATCTATTACATTATTTATATTGATATAAAAGTCTAATTTACCAAATTTGAGATGTTTTACATCATATTTTAATATAATTTTTGATGAAAGTCTAACATGACCTTCAAGTAAAGTATTACATCCGATTAACCAATTTCAACCAAAATTTATTATGTTATTTATATTAATATGCAAGTCATATATACCAAATTTGAGAAGTTTCGCATTATATTTTAATATAATTTTTGATGAAAACCAATAATGCCCTTCAAGTAAAGTACCACTTCCGATGATCATGTAGTAACCAAAAAAACAGGTTCACAACTAGATTATAAAATAATCCTAAATACAAAATTTTAACTTTCTACGGCAAACCGTTTTTGAGTTATGCGATATACCTACGAATGTACGTACAAACGTATGACGAAACTAGTCAAATGGATTCAGGGATGGTCAAAATGGATATTTCCGTTGAAATCTGAAAACCGAAAATGTTCGCGATTACAATACTTCCTTTACTTTGTACTAGGAAGTAAAAACGCTACAATTTAAGTTTTTGTGGGAATTACATCAAATGACACTCCTTTTTAATAATTTTTAATTTATAAGAAACATAGTTTAAACACTTCTGAATATAGTTTTTAAAACTAAAGAATATGAAGATTTAAAAAGTAATAATCTTATTATTACTTTTTTAAATTTATTATTTAAATAATAATCTTATTATTAAGTATCTACTTGCTCAATCAAGATAGTATTTGAGGGACAAGCTACAAAAGGTGTCATAGTCGGTTTGGAAAACCTGAGGGAATCACATTTTGATGCTTCAGATATATTTTTTTTTCATATCAAATAATATAAATATATAATATAGCAGTTTCAAAACCAAATGAAAAGATACGAAAAAAGTTATATCTAACAAATGAATTTTTTCAGGATTAACAGACTTGAGAAAATGCGTTAAAACGCCCTTGGAAGCCCCATTTAACCTATTCTTGAGAATGGCCCATGTGTGTTGAAATGTCTTGTTGTGATGAGCTGTCTCTAGTTTGGAATGTTGATGTGAGATGTGCTGTCATTGGTCTACAATTATGCGGGATTTTTAATAACTCTCATTTGGTCGATAAATAGTCCCTTCCCCAGGCTCATTTTTTCTTTATGGTAAATGTTTAGTTCGAAAAAACCCGTTTAGTAACCGGTTATTTTGAACCGCTTTTTTTCAGGAAAAATAATCAATTAAATGAATCACTTTTAAGAAGAAGAGGTTTAGATTTTATAACGAATTGTATGAAATACTATTAAAAGGGAAATGTTATTGGTTCAGATATAGACAAATAATTTAATTTATTGATATAAAAAAAAAAAATGTTATACTCTTATGACGTTTCTTCTTGAAGTTATGAAAGACTTGTGAAACACAAAATAACTCTATATATAAAAAATAATAATAATATTTTATAACAAACGAATTACACTAATGATTAATCTGCTGATTAAATTAATTCATTATCTCATTAATGAGTATTGTATTGTTCTCAGAAAATATTCATTTTAATCATATCTTATCGTGATATTCCTATCACTGTAGATGTAAAACTTCTATTTAAACAATTGGTCAAACCACTAATTTATAATTATTTTACAATGATTATTTTAAATTTATTTGTAAGGCAATAAAATCACTAATTTATTTATCCAACTACTTTATCTGTTTGATTATTAATTAAAAATGACAGAATACAGAGGCCAAGGTTAATTTTAACTGTCTACCTGACGCTCAAGCTATTTATAATCGATATGATATCAAGTCGATAAATACATTTGTCACTCATACCTGATATTTCTATTATCATGAAATGTTCTCATATTTTTTTTTAAATTATTATATTTTAAACTCCAAGTTTTGAAATCTGGATTGGTGTAGGAAAATCGGTAAGTGTTACCGAAACTTAACTAAAAAAAAAAAAAAATTCGTCTTCTAGTAGATTTCTTAGTTTTTGGTGCCATTTATTTAATTAGTTATTAGAAAGAAAAAGGCCATTCAGTTACCATGCTATTTATTTTATATTAGATCTTGTTTATTATATCTTGGACCATTCTCAAGTATGAAAAAACATTTTTGTTTAGTCTATATTTATTAACATTATAAATATTTTTTCTGATAAAAAAATTAGTCTCGCAACAGCCTTGATAACAAGTTCAAATAGAGTTTTATAATTTCGAAATATGAAATGCCTGGAAGAAGATACGGGCAGAACAGTCCATAACTCCATCTTTGTTTAATGAATCTTTGTAATCAATAAAAATAAAAAAAATTAACCCACTCTAAAAATTTGAGATTTTACGATTCGAGAAACGTAGAATCCAAAAATAATAATAATAAATCCGTCCACAGTTTTTATCCAATACTACTGGGCCAATGTTTTTGAATTTCGGCATCAAAATCACAGGTCAATCCAGGATGATCCTCTGAGCTCGACATTATCACACGCCATTTTGTTTCAAAATGGCGGCCTATTAAGTGTTTCGTACGCTCATATCTCAGCCGTTTATGAAGATAGAGAATATAATTTTTTTTTGGAATCATTATACCAAAGCCTTTAAAAAACCGTGCAAATAAAATAAAAAAAAATTTTTTGGATATATAAATATTTGGAAATAATATTACGGTTTAATAATTTGCAACGTTTTTTCTTTTATAACTCGGAAAAACATATGTTTTCCTACACATGTTCCGAGACATTAGTGAATGAAGGTACTGTGTAACAAATTTTAGTTAATTGATTTTTCTTACGAATGAAGGTATTACATGAATATTATTATATTAGCATTATTATATTAATCGCATGATTTCTCAGTTGATTGGATGTATTAATTGGATTTTTAAAAAAATACATTACATACTTTAAAAAAAACCCACTTTAATTATTAGTTTCTCAAAGCTTTAAATTTGTAACATAACACCTTCATTCACTCATGTCTTCAATTATCGAGACTTTGTAGCAAAAATTCATTTTTTTTCTGAAACTACCGAACTGAATTTGATGAGAATTATTAAGTCGTGAAAAATAAACTTATAATAAAACTTTTAGTAAACGTTTTGGAATCATTTATAAAGAACATTTTCATCAAATTTATTTATATTTGTAAAAATATAAATAGTTTCTTTAAATGTCAGAAAGAACAAAAATGAATGCTTTATTTGAGGTTAGTGTTGTTGTTTTTTTAATTACCAACTTTTTTTTTATTTAACATATTTTTTTACTCAAACAAAGACCAATGCATTAACATAACTATTTATATGACATAAATGGAAAAAAGACCAATAAAGGAGCCAAGAGTCTCGTAATTGACATAAATAAGTAAAAAACCATCTGTCGATATTTCGCCAATTCAGGGATCATCATTTCAAATTTATTTTTATGAACGTTTATACATTTTGGGGATTACAGTATGAGTATTTTCTTTTTTTTATTTTTTATTTATCAGCGGTTGGTAATTTAACTTTTCCCAGCTGTTGTCATGTAACCTCTCTTTTCCCTCAGTATGTGCCTATGTATCTTGGTGTGGGGTGCTGTCCCTGTTCGGTGAATTTTTTTTATTGTTTTTGTTTTGTTTTTTTCTTTATATTTTATTTTTTCTTTCCTGCTGTCCTGATGATGCCTAAATTGGCGAAATATCGACAGATGATTTTTTTTTTTTTTATTTATGTTAATTTTGAGACTCTTGGCTTCTTTATTGGATTTTTCCATTTATGCCAAAACAATTATTTATGTCTCATTTTGAGCTTCTGCTTTTGCATATTAATAATTATTTATTTTTTTATTTTTTACTGGATGATTTTAATTATATTCGTGCTTTAACATTTCTTAAAAAAGATAGAACACCATGACTAATTTTGTAGCAATTGGCTAAATATTAAGATGAGTGGCTGAGTGAACCCGAACATGCCTAATCCTAATTAATTTTCTATTCAGAGAATCTAACCCCTATCTCAATCATATACATAGTCATTCTAGAACAAATTTTAAAATTTAAATATTCTGAAGAATAAAATACCTCATGCTCTTTATCGCATGGGTTCAGCAAACCCAAAATTGAATGTTAAAAACCGTGGTATTTGGCAATCAATAATTCAGAGAGGCCTGAATTGCAATTTGTTAAGTTAACGGCTTGTAAGATTGATAGCTCGGAAGAGGTAGTTGCCCTATAAATATGCGCGGCTACTGAATATGTAATCCCCGCTTCCCATCCACTTTTCTCTTGTTCATGCTCTACTTGTGGAAATGTGTGCCAATATTTTGAATGAATTATTAGGAAATATATATCACTGAAACGTATATAGTAAGTTATATATTTTATGAAAAATAAATTGTGTTTAATAGAATATTTAAAGTTCTTTCTCCTTTATTTTCCAATATTTTTGGAATTTTTTATCGGTGTAATTTTGAGTAAATTTATTGGTTTAAAAGGAACTGAGTACAATATTTATGGAATCCGTCAAAATCGAAAGGTTTCAAATTTAAAATATCTAATAAATACAGAAAATTAAATATATATATTTTTTTAAATTATGTTGAAATCTATGAATTTGATCGTAATTGATTTACCATCATTATCCCCTCTCTCCTCATGCAATAAGGATCCTAGTATTTAATTATATGTACGTTTCCCATGAGTAAAGCAACCTACTTATATGGTATCATGAAAACATTATTACCGTCATTATATAATATGATAGATTCAAGTAAAAAAAGTTACGTAATTTAGTTTACAAATCTATAGCTAAGAATTTTATTATTTAACAGATTAATTTAGTCTTCACTATTAAATATATATAATTCAATTTTGGGACTATTTATTTTACGTTTAAAAAATATATTGATTTTGTTTACTTTAAAAAAATGTATTATTAATACTATAATAGTTGTAAAGTAATGATAATTAAAATAATATCAAGATCAATAAATTCAATGTGTTTTGGTTTATTATTTTCGATAATGAACCTTTGTAATCGACCAAGAAACAATAAATTTAACTTGCTATCTCAAAATTTGATTCTATGTACCAAGATACGTAGAATCCAAAAATCGAATAAAAAAAAAAAAAAAAAAAAAAAAAAAAAATAGTTCCGTCCTCTCTCAACGACTTTTCTCCGAGTCTACTTACTGGTACGAACCATTTTTTTTTTTTAGATTTGGTGCCAAAGTCACAGGTCACCCCAGGATGATCCTCGAAACTTGAAATTACCATTCGCCATTTCGTTTCAACTCCTCACACTGCTTAATGCGGTTCATAGAGGATAGACAATGATGATGATGATTTCGTTTCAAAATGGCGGCCGATTAGAGATTTTACACTCCCATTACTTTGCCATTTTTGAAGATGGAGGAAAATTTGAGGTGCTTTGAAATTATTATACCAAAGTATAAAATATAAGTAGGGATTGATAAATTATTTGTCACTTCTATAATTTTGTTTTTATTGAAAACTAGTTTCGAATGTTATACATTCATCTTCAGTTCTAAAAACACACACAAATTCAAAATATAGTTTGATAGTTCAATACATATTAAATTAAATGTAATATAATTTAGTATTATAAAACATTTATAAATTATGGATTTAATTAAGACGAGAAATAAAATACATGCTGGTAATCACCAAGGTTTAAGTAGATTATATCAAACAGATAAGTTTGTACTGGTTTCTTCTCGCACTGAACTAGCAATGAAAGAAAGGTGGGGTGTTTCTAGGTAAACGGTTTAAGGGTCGGGGTTTTTCCAGTAATTCCGGTGAGTAATTGTTTTTTCTGTTATTGGTGGGAATAAATTTAAGATTGGACTATTGGAGATATTTATTTGGTCATTTAAACAAAAATCTGGATTTGATTTGATGAAGGATTTTATTATTTCAAGTGCTTCATATATATTTAATTTGAGGCTGTTTTCAACGTGATGTATTAATTGAACTCCTGAGTCTTTGATGAATTTATGGTTTAATTCATTTAAATGGAAACATTTATTTTTCATTGAATAATATAAAAGCTGAAATTATTAACTACAACCAAAAATTAAATTTATCAGTTTTTCGTCACTTTCCCATTATCTTCTACGGCTGTATATGTTAAATATATATTTTTTATCTTTAGCTTTCTACATCTATATTACTAGTCTTATTCCCGTAACTTCGTTTTCAACCTGGAAAAATATTTCTCCTTGAGTTAATAATCAAATTCTTTCATAGTTTATTTTTATCCACCTATTGTTACAACTAATAATGATAGACGTTTAATTATTCCAAACAAACAAAATGAAAGGTACGTTTGATTTTGATTTGATTTTGAAAATTCGGCCTTTAAGCCTTGTATGATATTATTTCAATGATAATAAGACATAGCTGATAAGACCATTTAATTATACACTGATATAACAAATTTGATCAAAATATTAAATATCAACACACACAGACCATTTTTCAAGACTTGGTTACTTGGACTCAGCGCAACTAACGTGTATTCCCGTTGAAAATTCGGATTTTTCACGATCGCAGTTCTTTCCCTTACTACATATTTCAGATATTGGTAAGTGAAAGTAAAAAAAAAAATAATCATCGTGATCGGACCAGTGCTAGTTGAGAGATATTAAAATTTACTTATTCAATTTTTTTGTATGTCTGTTTCCAATCATAACTATTATCCATTCCCCAAAATTGTGGCAGGTTGTAATATTTGTCAATAACAGTTTAACAAAAGATTTAAGTAATTTATGTAAAATTAACAAAATGGTACAATTTTGAAAATATAAAAAAAAAGGTTATAACGTTAAAAAACCCGTTCGGTAAATTAATGAAGGGGAGGGTAAAGTCTGGGGCTCTGCACAGGACACGTTTCATTTAAAAACGCTGCAAATTATTACGTTATTGCTTAATATTTCCTAATAATTGTAAATATAAAAAAAATATGTTTGGTGTTGTTATTTTTTTTTTAAGACTTTGGTATAATCATTCTAAAACATTTTATATTATTCCTCTATGATCGCAAATGGCCAAAATATGGGCGATATCGGCCGATATTTTGAAATGAAATTGCGGATGGATGATAATGTTGAGTTCCGAGAATCATCCTGGACCTGTGGCTTTGGTGCCAAATCTCAAAAAAAAAAAAACAGTCTCGGCGCGGTGGGTGGCGGATGGATTTTTTTAAATTCGATTTTTAGATTTTACTTATCTTGAATGAAATATTTTGAGAAGGATTGTGGGGCCTGTATGTAACAGCGCTGTATGGAGATTGAGGAAAAAGGGCGAGCTCATAAGTCTCTATAATGGCCATTACATGGTTCATTTAATAAAGACAGATCTGCGTCTGGGGCAGCGCATGCTACACAGTTGAACCATAACGAAGTCTCCAAAATGCTCCTAGAGGACATGGATGGACTGTGTGGTAGTGGATTCCCAGAATATGCTGGGGATTAGAAATTGGTGAGCAGCAACACTCGTATCGTCAACAGTAGAATAAGATGGAAAAAAGAAACAGCCGGAAATATGGATGGTCGGTTTGAAGAATAGCCATAGGCTGAAGAAAGTAGAAGCTCCAAACTTTAAAATTTGACTTTCTCGAAATTCATAGCGGGCAACTCTCCCCTTTTCTTCCGTGGTCTCTTCATATGATTTTGATTGAAAATTATGGCCTATATTTGTGGAGTAATCTTCATAGGTGTGTAAATTATATTATTTTTTTCATAGAAACGTAAAATAAGTTCTCTTTTTCTTTTTTCGTTTGTTCGGTCTTTTTTTTTTGGAGACAAGAATTTATATTGTTTGCTTATTTATTTTAATATAAAAATATTGTAAACATTAATTGACTTCATTTCCTAGTCTTATGGCCAGATAATTTTTCTATTTTATTTGTTCAATTGTGTCATTCTTAAGGGGTCTAGTCCCAGAATAATGTTCTTAATTTAAAAAAAAAACATTTTTTGTAATTTTTTTTTTCAACTTTAGTAATATTGTTTTCATTGGATTAGGGAATAAATTTGGTGGTTGAGTTTAGGTGCTGACCTCATCAGCTCCTAGGATAACCGTCAGTCAAGAAATGGTACTTCCTTACAAAGTACTGGACCCAAGGTATTCACGTTTTGTGGTAATGAAGTTTTTTTTTTTCCATCTTTTCTATTTCGTTATACTAATGTAATTGAAATAACTCATTGTTCTTAACAGATCCTTCGATCGTGATGATTCAGCGCGAGAGTTTTTATAAACCTCTTCAACAAAGATAATATTGTTCTTCGCGTTGCTCTAATTTTCGGCTAATGAATAAACAAAAGAGTTTTCATCATTCGCCCGTGTTGCAGAAGTTGCGAGCGGGAGGATGAAAGCGTACAAGAATGCATAATCAGACAGCTAGTGTGTAACCGCTCCTCCTGCCTTAGCAGATCATATCTCCGCTAATTGATGGTCCAATCATGCAAATGTGTTCACACACTGCCATATTAATCTTCAGCATAGATCCAACCGGTGAAAGAAATTTCTTCAACGGTAACTACGATAAGAATTGCGTATAGATAATTAATGCCGAAATTATCGGATAGATAATACGTAATTGGCCGGACCCGTGCGAAATTATATGAGGCAACACCGATGACCATTTATTCAACTTCGTTTGAGTAAATACAGATAGCAGCAAGCAATAACTGCGCAAACAGAATTTAATAAAGTGACAATAAAATATATAAAATAAAAGTTACAATAGTAATATTTTTTTTAAGGTAATATATCCTTAGTAATAGGTAATATAATCCAAATTAACCTCCTGAAATATAAAATAACCGTATCAATATAGTTATAACCTTTTTTTTTTCCCTTACTCCCTCAAAATGAAAAATAAATACCAAGAATTAATAAACATTAATCTAATGTTAACATAATAAAGTGTTTGCGAAGCAGAATAAGGACCGAGAATTAAAAAAGAGAAGAAATATAGTAGTATTGAATGGAGGATATGAAACAATAGAGTAGAATACATAGAAATATGAATTAGTATATGATATAAAAATATAAGAAAAATATGAATATATTATATATGAAATAATGAAAAATTAATGAAACATACAAAAGTATACATTTTCTCTTTGTTTAAAAATTGATGAAGTTGGATCATTTTTTAAAAAATTTATTAGAAATAATAAAATCCCAAACCTGCAAATTTCTATAAAAATTTATCGACAAGATTGGTGCTTCCGACCAATCAAGTTTGTAAGCTTTAATTCTATGATATTAACGATAGATTAATTGGACATCTTAAGTTAGACCTATAATGCAATTAGCCAAATGAAATAAAACATGTTTTAAAAGAATAAAATGCCTCCCTTTAGGCCTTAATGTATAGAGAAAATGAAAAAAACAACAACATTAAAAATATATAATGAAAAATAGTATAGTATTATATAAATTATTAACTAGTAGTAACAATAATAATTGTTGCTCACGTCAGATCTAGTTCGACTTCTCATTGCAGTGTCGAAGGAAGATAACCTTAACAACTCCATCATCTCCGTCTGTATCTCCAAAGCGAAATGTTTATCCATTACTAGTTCTGCCATCATCCTGAACAACAATAGGTATAATTAAAATTTTATATATTTTATAATAAATAAAATAATTTACTACGGTATTATAAGTATACTGAAGCAGACACACACTGGCACGGAATAACTAATAAGTGCTAATAGATCGAATTTATTTTAAATTTATACGTTAAGCAAGAATTTAAAGGTACAAATATTTAGCATTAATTATAATTGTCAATTTTCAATTTAAATAACAGTAACCGATGGCCGAGCAAAGCTTGGAAATTATTTTATTGTTGTTTTATTTTAAAGGAGAAAAAACTGATGGTGGTTATTATTGTCCTCATAACTCGGCAAAAATGATTTATTTATTATTTTTTCAAAAAATAACTAAACAAAAAATAATGAAAATTATTTGAAGACTATTTTTCAATCTTTTGTTTTTAACGTGGGTGAAAAAAATATAATGATATATTCTACAGTGATATAATTTACAATAATTTTACTGCTTTATTAAACACATATCAATACAATAAATATTATATATCAATACAGTAAATATTTCCCATCTGCATAACAAACAAATATTATAAATAAAATAAACAATACGACTTGTATAATTCATTTTGGATTGTTGAAATTAAATTATGTAACTTATATTATTTATTTTATTAATAACTTCATTTTGCTATTATAGTTGAGAAATATTGTTGTGAATAGTTAATATTGTTGTATTTAAATTTAATTGTAATATGATCAAGAATATTGTCGGAACGTCAAATGAAAATTGATATAAGTGGCATTTTTTTTGTTCAATGTGGAGACCTATTATCAAAAGAATTTCTCTATTATAATTGGAATTATATTCCGTATTGTACTACATTTTATAATTTGTAATAATTTAATGAACTAATCCTTCTTATGAAAATCATGAAATTTTAGAATAACTAAATATCGCTTCACCCGTTCTACAGCCTAGCATCTGAAAAAAAGTTGATTTTGACATATAATATGCATGTATTCTTCCTCTTATTGCTAAAAACTACATGCACATTTCATATTAATCTTTTTTAAAACGTTTCATTGTTGAACTGGGCAGCAATGTGTTCGCATTCAACTTAAAAAAATTATTAACTTTTATCATGAACATTAATATTTTGCTCGTGTGAATTTATCAGCCCGCTGTGGTACGTTGGTAATTACATATATTAAAAATATACTGCAATAAAATAAAACACTAAAATATAAAAATGTATATACTTCTTACAAAACAGAATTGCAAAAATAAAAGCCATACAATAATTTGTCGCTTCGAAGCATTCATTTTTATAACGATAGATTTGTTCAAAATATAGAATTTTATTTTAAATACTTATAATTTTAATAATGCATTAGGTATACTTATGACGTTATAAAATTTTAAATATATAATAATAATAAAAACATATTTATTTCTAATAAGTTCACATATATACAGTAAATAACAACTAATAGCTAAAGATGTAGGTATCTTATGATAATGACCGTCTGAGGGGTCCACAAAAACAAATAAATATTACATCTTATTTTAAAGAATAAGTGGTTCTGTAATTATTTCCAAACATCATACGAAATAAATAAAATATAGTTAAATCAATATTGTATATTAAACATTTATTATTAAAGTTAATAATTGAATTCTTTAACTAATTCATATCTGCAATTTCAGGCTAATCTACAATACCCAGCAAGGTTATTCCACGTTTTGCGATTTAAGTAACTTTTAAACTCTACCTCATCTAATGTATTTGTATTAAAATATTTTATTCTAAAGAAGCTATAAAATAGAAAATACCTTCGTCTCTATTTGCAAGATTACATAACGAGCATAATTTATTCTGATTATGAAGCCTATGCTTATTTAGATATTACAGTTCACCCATCACTTTGAATGTCCAACTGATCGAGGTTGAGTCCAATTTTGTATCACTAAATCTGGTTGAAACATTAGCTGCTTATACAATGTGTGATATTGGCGGCTATTGGGTGCTGCTGATTTATATTTGTTCATAAAAGTCATTTTTATTTTATTTTTTTATTATTATTTATTTGATTACCGATTCTCACATATAAATAATAAAATAATATTGGATTGAGCTTTGGTTGACCATATATATACTTAAGGAAGAAGTTGGTCGGGGGGGATGAGGAAGGGAGGGGTGCTGTCAAAAACTAACACTTTAATAAGTAATACTTATTTATTTTGTGCCAACGTTTCGGCCTAAGTTTTAGGTCATCGTCAGGGCAGAGAGGCGTCCAGCCGAGCGCCAACTTAATAATAATAATATTAAATATATATAATTATAAATTAATTAATTTATTTTTTATATATTATTAATTTATTTTTTATTTTATGTGAAGACATTACTGATATTCAAGCTATGAGGCATTGTGTTGGATTGTAATGTTTGTTAAGGTCATCATCAAAGAGCTGATAACAATGGCTGGTATCTTGTTGACCGAACCTCTATCGTGTTGAGGCTGATTTTATTTCCAAATGTATTGAATCAACGCTTATTCGAAACCTTATCATGAGCTAAAGGTAATTGTTTTTAAAACACTTTCTAATTTCAAGAAGGGAGGGGATATGAAATGATGCACAATTTCTTTCTTCCATAATTTTGTACCCATGTCACAATGAAAGAGAATAATGTTAAATTATATACTTCTTTGGACGTTTCGGAATACTATGTCCCTCTCTTCAGCATCTAAATATAACAATAATATATTATCGAAATAGGTTCACAATTTCTTACAAAATTTTAGTTATATCTACATTACATTATTTCGTTAAGATCTATTGAACTAATCAATTTAATTAAACTTTTTTTTTAAATTTTAATTAAATTGAATAGTTCAACAGAACTTAACAACAAAATAATGTAATGTTGATATATCTAAAAAAAATATAAGAAATTTTGTTCCTATTTTGATAATTTATTATTGTTATATTTAGATGTTGGAGATAATCGAAGATCAAACATTAGAACTAATTAATTAATATTTTCAATTAAGAATATAATGTTAATGTGATAATTCACTTATTGCAGTTTTACCATAAAGATCACATTTTACATAAATAATTTTAAAGCTCTCGTTCTCATAAAATTAGTGGTGGTTAGGGGTGATTTGGCATCAATCAATTTGTGCCAATTTTGTTATGTTATCAAAATGTAAATCAAAATGTTAATAATAATCATATTTTTTCAAGAATTAACGATTTGTTAAAAATACAATAGCATTCAAGATGGTATATTTGACAACGTATCTATCTCAACTTATGTAGAGGTAACCTTTTTAACATTCTTAGGCTACCCTTAGGTTGTTAACCTATATAATCATAACTCTGGAAATACGGAGTTGAACTTTGTGGCTCCACGAAACCATTATAAGATCCCTTACGTTGATGATTCGGTCATTAAGTAAATCGAAGCCTGCCTCATTTATTTTCGAATTATTCCTGTAGTCAGAAAGCAGTTGCACAGTGGTAAAAATTGTCGATTTAATAGCCAAAATTCTGTATCTCTTGATTTTAAGGCGATAAACGAAAAATTCTTGTTTCATTTATGAGCATGGGATGTCCTACATTAGTGAGAGTGAAAAAATATACACAGGGTGTCTATGGACCTTGGAAATTATTTTTTTTCTAAATTCTTTCTTCACTTTATTTTAAATAAAACAGCTTTATTAGTTATTGGGTATGTGCGAGGTGCAAAAAATAATTAGTCATTATTAAACTTATCAATAGTAATAAATTACACAGGCCAACAAAAAAAAAAATTTGAAAACTTTTTTAACTTTAATAGTTGCTCTTTATAGATTTTTATGTGCTGAATCAAAATCTGGCCTTAGTTTTTTTGTATCACCCACAGGTTTCAGTAGGTTTCTGGCTCATCTAACATCCTAACTTTTTAAACTTCTGTAACATGTTAGCTACAATAGAAACATACTCTGGGTCTTTTTCATTTCCCAAGAACTTTGTAACGACTTGCTTGAATGATACCCAAGCTTCTCTCTCATTTAAGGTCATTGTGGATTCAAAGTTAACATCAAACATCATTTTTCTAATGTCAGGTCCGACAAAGACGCCTTCTTTTAGTTTAGCTTCTGAAAGGCATGGAAACTTTTGGCAGAGATACTTGAAACATGGTCCATCTTTAGGCAAAGCCTTTACAAATTGTTTCGTGAGGCCTAACTTAAGGCCTAATTGTTTCATGAGGCCTAAGACTGAAAGCTGTTCAATTCTTTAAAAATCGCTTAATTTAATAAATGTAACTATAAAATTTGAAGAATATTGTGGGTGATACAGCTTTTTTAATATCATATTTGGATTCTGCATCCTAAAAACTATAGGAATAAGGAATTTTCAGTACAAAGGTTTTTTCATGGTTGGCATTTGTTATTATAAAAAAAAAATTAGAGAGTGTGAAATGAGCCTCGAAAGTAATTCTCAGGAGACTATCAGATTAGGAGCATCAAATCGTTGGCACAAATATGGGCTCAAGTGATAATAGCCCTATATTTTGGGGATTATTTTTGTTAGTAAGCTATTAAGTTTTTATCATGAAGTTAAAAATCGCAAAACTTTTGTTTAAACATTTGTAATTTTATTATTTTCATGTTATTCCATCTCTTCATAATTAAATGAATACGCTAAAAACGTATCCTGTTCCTGGCCAAAACCCTGCTCAAGATGACAGGAGATAAAGCGGGGATGGCAGATGTCGCACACGGTGGCTCGCAGATGTAACCCATTTCGGTGCCGTTGACCCCTTGCAACACGGTTCCGCTGCAACCTGCGCTTCTGCATACAATGCAGTATTTTAATGTACTTACTTTTATTATGCAACTTTACAGTGTTGGGTCGGTGGCGAGCAAGGGATATATGTCGTAAAATGTCCTATTTAAAACCAGGCAAGTGTTAATGTATGGAATACTAGAAAAGATAGAAAATGAAAAAAAAAAAAAAAAAATCTTTATAGCGTTAAGGCATATCAAATCGTCACCATGATAATTTACGTGTTTAGGAATATATCGGTCAACCATAACTTTCTAAGCAAATCCCCGATTCCTTTTTCAGAAGAGTACTCATCAGTCATTGAATAGAAGTTCTGAACACTGGGGAATATGCGCATCAGTCAAGGAGCGAATCTGGTTTGTCTTTTTTAGGTTGTTGATGTGAGGTGTGCTATATATGTCTGTGTGATCTTATGTGTTGATATCCTGATGATGATTGACAGTGGCGTACGCAGGATTTTTTCTGCTGGAAAGATTATTTATTTTTTAATTTTTTTGGGGGGAAGAGGATTTAATAAAAAGAAAGCCAATAACCACCTAAATGTCTATGATCGCCAAATTTGGCGTACTTTTTAAGAATAAACATGAAAATTAGCAATTCCAATATCAAACTACTGGTAAAATTACCAAAAATATTAATCGATACAAAAATCTTATGTTGATATGAAAATTATATTTTTTTAACATTTCGGCCGGAGAGGGATATATTCCTGTGATCTCCACCCATACTTACGCCACTGATGACTGAACTGGCGGAACATTAACTGGTTAGTTATCTAATACCTACTGCTTTTGTCTCTTTTCTTAAAATTTTTGTTTTAATTATGAAATTTATTCATTTATTGAGAAAATTTAAAAAAAAAATTGGATACTTTATTTATTTATACAAAATTTTGGCGGAAACTGGATGATGATTCAGATCGTTTATACCTTTATCTTCATATTATTTTGTTGATATACAGAAAATCAACATCAAGATGGTGTTAACTTAAATAATACCTAATAACCAGAGTCAGGCGGCATATGTATTGTTTTGGAAATGCGGACCATAATAGTTTAATTGCAGTTCTTCTAAAAAAGCTTTGGTTCTCATATGTATTTAACTACAAATTCAGTCTTTTATTGTCTCTTAAAGTATTAAATCTTATGTTTTTTTAATTAAAAAAAAAAGCATTGTAATTTAACAAGGTGTGTTTTGCGAGATACATAAAGCAAAAAGTGGCGATATTTATGGTAAAATGAAGAAAGCAAAGACAAACAACTTAAGGGAGAATCTTGTGGGCCGAGCGAAGAGCGGGAGGGCACGCTAAAGGAAAAGTCTTCTCTCTCTATATGACTTCAAACAGCTACCACTGGCGATTTCTGTATACTGGCAAGGGGGGTTCACAATAGGGATGCTTAAAAAATATCGATATTTAAAAAAATATATATAACGATTTTTTTTCTTGATGTATCATAATATCGATAATAAAAATTAGAGTATCGAAAACCGATATTTTTTCACGGCGGGTTCAACAAACAAAGAACCATGAAAACTTGTGATGTGGTGAGTTCGTATTACTATCTATAGTGGCTGTGTTCTAGGGATGGTATGTTGAAAGCAAATTATCGATACTTTGATGATATCGGCATAAAAATATTGATATTTCAAAATATTGTCAATTCCTTTATAAAAAAAAACAAAAAAAAAACAAAACCTAAACGAATCGGAAGGAAGATAGGAACTTACCTATTTTTTTAAGTTTTTCATGGCTGGTTGTAAATAAACTTAATAAAAACAATATCTTAATGATATCGGCAATGAAATATCGATATTGTAAAAAACATATATATCGGCACAGAAATATCGATAATATAAAAATAATAACTTAATTAAATCGTCCCAGAAATATCAAAATTATAAGACAATATCTAAAATATGTAGGCACAAAAATAGCAATATGTAAGGCCGTTTAAAAGATCATGTACAGATTAAATATATCGAGGCCCGACATATAGAAATATCGATATTTTTTTTTTTCGATTTATCTAACTACTATTTCGATATATTAAAAAAATCTCGATATGATAAATATATATATGAGACCTTTTTTGGATATTCACATCCCTAGTTCACACAAATAATCTTTATAGTAACCAACTCAAATATGCGACATAAAATTCTGTCACAAGTAGAGAATCTTTCAGTTTTGTGATTTTACTACTCCGTTAAGTCGGAGTAAGGCAGGCAGCTTCCAAACCACTAAAAGGCTAATTGTATAAGGCGTCATTTTTTTTTAGGAAATAAACAGTAATTTATTTCTTTTTAGAAGTTTGTTGATACAATGAAAATAAAAAAAAAACTAATACATGAATTCGAAATGAAATTAACTTTTGTAAGCTAAATTAGCTGGTGTAAAAAATCCCTTACATTCGAGCACCAAGCTGATTGGCTCACAAATTTGTGTGCACACATTATGATCATAGAAATCATAACCCCCTCCAACGCGAAAACCGCATCAACCTGATCTAAGGAGAGCATTGCTCAAACAGTGCGGGCTGCGTCTGTCAGAATGAAGGCGTTCCGTTTCTGTTGATTTACTCTTATTTATCTTAAATAAATATTTTCGATTTATTTTTGTTACTATAAAGTAATTGTATTTTTGTTTTATAAAGCTAGAGGGATCACGGGCTTATGTGCACAAATGAAATAATAGCTGAATATAATGAAAGAACTGTCAGTTACCTTGTCAAACATACCATCTTGATTTTTTTTTGTTTTACATTTTCATTTGTTTTACACTCTTTCTATCGTTTCTACTAATTATTAAGCTGATCCTAATATCAATAGCAAAAGGATATTCCTTGGCGCATCCTTACTAAAATGTTTTCTTCCTTAAATTGTCTAGTTTTAGTAATCTTAATCGAGTAAGTAATTGTCCACACTTTAAGAAATCTTTAAAGAAGCCATTAATATTAAGAATTTTTTATTCACGTAAAAAATCTTGTCCGAAATTTCACTTTATCCAGAAGAGTCCTGTCCACATTATTTCGGATAAACCGTGGTTCTATTGAATAATGGATAAGACTGCACTTTTAATGGATCGAAGATACATATTGCATTCCTTTTCTTGTCATCATGCAATCCTCAATACCCTAAGCTATTTCCATGCTATCTATGAGAATCGTTCATGTCCTTGTTCCATTCTGGACAGATAAACTCCCCCAATCTCACAACAGATCTTGGACAGCTCATTACCTCAGCGATGGCCGATACCCTACTGGGCAAACTGTTGCACAAGTGTCCATCAAACCGATGACATCTTGAATACAAACAGAAATGATCTATGAATGTTAATGCAAGCACCATTAGCACTTCAGGTGGAGCTATTAGCATGTTATAATCATTTATAACAGATATTTTATTTTCAATTCGATTCTCATTTTTTTTTTTTTTTTAAATTATAAATTTTAAAAACAAGTCAACGGAATCCATCAGATTTATTAAGACATAACACATATCTTGCTGAGTAGGCAAATTGCCAAGGGATAAAAAATATTTTGCAATATTCAAATCAATTTTACTACAGGAGAACACTATTTATACGGAATAATGTAGTCTGGCTAATTGGAATAAAAACTGGTATTATCTA
Source organism: Rhaphigaster nebulosa (assembly GCA_948150685.1). Lineage (NCBI taxonomy): Eukaryota > Metazoa > Arthropoda > Insecta > Hemiptera > Pentatomidae > Rhaphigaster > Rhaphigaster nebulosa. The sequence goes on from OX411312.1 coordinate 25,686,255, forward strand.
TCAATAAACAAAAGATTCTTGAAATTAATAACATTTATTAAAGTAATATGCCAAGAAATTGTTTGTTCGATAGAGACTACTATTCGCTCACTTTTATATAGAAAAATAAACCATCACAAAAAACCAATTACAAAAAAAAAATTACAATATTAGAAAAAAATTTGCAGTTAACATTGCAAGAAATAATAATGAATTGAATTCTTATTTAAATAGGTATGGAAAAGCAAAACGGAAAGAGGAGGACTTTTACTGATTTTAATCCATATTTGAAATATGCCTGTTAGGGCTCGAGAACACTCGCTTCCTCCCTCTCCTCCCCCCCCCCCCAAAAAAAAAGGCGTATACATGAACCTCAATTTTTTTTCAGTTTCCCATAATTTTTATTAAATTTGAATTAGGTATATACTAATATGTTTGTTAATTAATAAAATTTACAAACATATCGCACAACTAGAGTCTCAAAATTTCAAACATCGGAGATTTTAATAGTTGGGCCCCTAACATTCCAAAATTTTCATTTCACCTACCATTTCAGTTCCTTGATAATTATTACTTGTTTGGTAGAAAGGCCCCAATATCCGGGTCAAAATTCAGTCTCATAGCGCGCCCTGGAACAACATCGGAATAAGTAAGTTTCTCTTTTTGGTTCCGATTCGATAACATCAGTAGTCAAGAGAGAAACTTTTAACACCTGAGGGCGTCAGCTGAATACCGCTTCCTCATTTAACTTGCAATTGATTATTCAATTGTTAAGTGCAATCTCAATATTAAAGTGGATGGGAATTGTGATAAATTGAGAGTTGTGTGACTAGCAAAAATTTGACTATCAATGAATATCAAGCTAAAATTTTTTGTACAGCTTTATATACCATATAATTTTAATCATAGAATATGATTAATTGTTATCCAATATTTTTATTTTTTCAATCTGTTAGAAATAATTATACAACTAATAATAAAAGCCTGGCATTATTGTTCGACGAAACAAAAATCCGGAAAATCGAATTCTGTCTTATTAATTATTGAATAATTAGTACCAAGCTAATTATTGGCGTTCACTACGAAAACTGAAGGTCTTCAAAGGTATACATTTATAAGACTATTTTATTTTTTTTATTGAGAAATAATATAAGCTACCACACTCAGGGGCAATAGGTATTAGGGCTGTAATAAACCATTCATACCATATATACAAAGAGGAGAGGAGAAAAAAAGGTAATACAAAAAAGAAATAAATAAATAACATAAATTGAATAAATTAAATTAAAATAATAAAATTAAAATAAACGAAACTACATAAAAAGAAATAAAAATAATTGAAAAAAAATATGAACATTCCAATGGAAATAAATAGATAGATAATTAAATAATAACAGAATAACAACCAAGATAAGAAAATTTATGTTGAGTTAAAATAATACAGTTCATCATGAACACATTCATACCAATATAGATTATTTACAATCTGCCCAGCGAACTCCGAACCAAGCATTGCCCTCACATATTGACGGGAAAGCAGAGCACTAGGAGGTACCAGCGCTCCTCACCCAGCCGCGTCACTGGTATTGAAAGCCGGTAGAGACTGATATACGACAAATTAAGCGGAGTAAAACGTATGCCCAACGCGCTGAAGAGGGAAATATTACGTGTTTCTACTACATTTTATTCATTTATGGCCTGGTATTTAATAACTTGATGAAGGTTTAGCTTGAGCTTGATAACAATAAGGCGAATATTTGCACGCTTCGACATAAAACCAACCTTATGTCTGACCTTGATGAGTTAGGTTTTGATGGTGTCCAGTGAATGAATGTAGGTGTGAAAGATAATAAGTGGTGTTGACGTGGAACCTCCGGGAAGGTTGATCCTAGTAATTATTAGTAACCGAGGGCCGAGCCATGTTCGGAAATTATTTTATTTAATTAATCAAAGTGGATGAATAAACATAATAGTTGTATGTTGTACACTGAATTACAGTTAAGCAAATGTAAATTTGAAATTAAACACCTTAATCACTCTTATTGTCTTAATTGGTAATATAATAGGTTCAGAGTCAGTTGTATTTTAAACATCAGTCATTTCGGGTTGCCTTGGGATTTCTCAAATCAATTAACTTATAATGATTAAAGAAATTGAAAAAAAAAAGGCTTTACTAATTTCATTTTATTGTCCTTTCATTTTTACTAATATATTTAAATTTATATATTGGTCAAAATTAAGGAAAAATAAAATGGAAAATAACATCGAATTGCGACATTGAAATAGTGCAGATATTGCAGGTGGTTTTTATAAAAGAACTTATTTTTTGACGAAGTATTTTTATACAGATTATGTATATAAAAAACACCAGGATTATATCATTTGGATATATGCCATACTTTAAGGTAAATTTTAAATTAATTAATTTAATCTATTTGTTAAATGTAACAAAACAAATTTTTAGTTATCATGTAATGCAAAATTTTAGTTATGTAATTGAACAAGATATATTACATTGCAGAATGGTCCTGATGATGGCGAAGAATTCCGAAACGTTGAATATGCATTAATCTGATCATTAATAAATTTTAATACAGGGAAGAACTTCTTTTTTCACTACCCTTTTCAAGGTCAACATCATGGTCTTCAATTAAATATTATTACCTTAATATCTTAAATTTGAAAAATAAAATAATTAATGGCGATTCGTTTATAAAAAAAAATATTTTTTTTTTTAGTTTATATTTGAATGAAAAAAATTATCATGGCTCATCAGTTCGGTTTAACACGGATTGGGCTGTTTTTCTTTAGGTTTTTTCCACCGCCTGCTTGTTTGTTCTGTTGTTTTTTTTTCCCTTCTTAACTTTCATTGCGTGAAGGATTGCGCTAATCGACCTCCAAGACCCAAAAATCCTTATTATAAAAGTTAAAGCAAAATCCTTTTGCGGAATTTTGACGTCTATTTCGCATGCAGACATATATATATATATATATATATATATATATATATATATATATATATATATATATATATATATATATAGATAATTGAATTTAATCATCTATATGTTTCAATTTTTAATTCTGTTACTTCTTGCCCATTGAAATAGTTTGTTATATTATCAAACAAACTACTTAGATATTTGAGTTATTTTCTTATAAACTAATACACTTATCCACCTCCCTGTTTTATGAGGTTCTGTCAACCATAGGCACAAGTGGTTCCCATAAAGTTTCCCTTCACGAACGTGCCGCACTCGAAAGCAATTTCCTGTTATGACTCAATTATTTTTATTGTCGCCTTTCAATGAACCGTAATATTGGATTTCGGTCAATTCGGACAACAATGAAATATTATGGAAGGGCCGGTAGAAGTGCCCACACCCTTCGTTAGGCCGGGTCGGCCCTAAAGCCAAGCGGCCAAAGGAGTTACCGGAAAGTAAAAACCGGTTTCGATTCTTCTCTTCCCGACCCGCCTTCTCGCTTCACTTTGGAGCACCACTTTCTTCATCGTTAACTCTCTCTTCGTAAAGTTCTCCAAATGCTTCTGTTGAGTGGTTAAGCGCGATTAAAAGAAATTTAAACATTACTTCTTTCTCGCTAGCCAAGTTCTCGTACGTTTATTATTATTACATTAGTAGTCTAGATGCAACAGTTCCTCCCCATTCTCTACAAATTAGTGAGGGCTAATGCCTGCATGTGAAATTCCTGCAAGCAGCGGACATTTAAATAGCTTTGCCTTGGAGTACCTTCGGGTAATGTAATGACTTTATATATATATATATATATATATATATATATATATATATATATATATATATATATATATATTATACATATTGTTCATTTATGTATATAAAAGAGATTTTAAATAAATGGAGGATAAGAAAAAAAAAATTTAATAGTTTATTTTTTTAAATAAACCTGAATGAACTTTCTTAACGTGACAAATAGGAGGCAAGTGATAGAAACAAATTTTATGCGTTTTAAAAAAAACGGTAAGTAGCAACTGGGGAATAAAAAATTGATTAACATGCCAAAAACTGGTCTTTTCACGTTTGAGATTTGATTTTTGTTCTAAAAAAAAATAATACCTAATTTCTCTTAAAAAAAAAAAAAAAAGAAAATAATCTTTAGACACAAGAAATCGGCCAACAACTCAGAAAATAAAATTAACATCTGCGAAATATGATCATTTTTGGACATTTAATATAATGGCTTGTAATTGTCGTAGGAACTTAAATTCAATATAAATTTAAATCCAATTTACTTACATTGCCACGAAAAAAAAGACGTTATGTTTGCCTAGTGTTAATATATTGGTTAGATACATCACTTCAAAAAAAAAAAAAGTCTTCAAGTAGTACGCCTGAAGAAAGAAAAATCTCGCGTTTTTGAGGTTATTAAATTGAACCTCACATATATTTCATGATTATATGGTTGCAGAAAAACTCTTCGCGAACAAATAGGGCTTTTGAAAATCGCTCTAGGACCATTTTCTCCCTTTCTCAAGCCATTTTTCGAGAACACCCGTTTTTACATTTTCGCAATTATCGCAAAAAATTAAAATTATTTAAAAAAAAAAAAAAATTCGGCACGTTTGTGAATTTCTTTCACCGACTTTATCTAAATCATATAGAATTTGTTTCTACTAATTTTTCCTAATTATCACGCTGAGAATGTCTATAGAGCATTTATTTAAAAAATATATTATATTTTCTCTCTCACTCCTGGATTAACAATTTAAGTTTCGAAATAATTTTCTACGGTAATTACAAGCCCTGTAATTGAAAGTCCGAAACTAGCCATATTTCGCCCCCATTTTTTTTTAACTACTATTACGTCATATTTTCTTTATTTTTTTTTAAATGTTTTCATATATAAAACATGAAAACAATTTGAGAAAATCCATACAGGGTTCATTGAAAAAAAATAAATATATTTTTTTGCTATCCCACCTGGACTTAAAACAAAAGGCCTTACAACAGTGCTGGCAGTATTGTTGATTGTTGACAGTTCACAACGGAAAATGGAATAGATATATATATTACGATTATAGACCTGAGAGAGGGGAACCCCTTATTATCATAGCTACAGATTAGAGCTACTAACAATGTACAAAGTTTCTCACCCCTACCCTTCCACATTAAACTAAAATACGACTTCTGTTTTCGGTTCGGGTCATTGTAAACAAGACCTAAATGATGCTGGGAAATGTTAGGGTTGCCAACGGTCCGAACATTGTCAGATGTTCGAGTGTGCTGAGAGGGTAGGATGGCAGTGTTGTTGAGGGTCATTTGCGAACTTGATAGGGGCTTTGACAATAGTCGGCTTTAGTGCTTGAATATTGCAAGGGGTAGTGCCGAAGCAGGAGTGCAAAAATATGACTTGTAGATATCAAGCTGAAACTTTTTTGAGATTATCGTTATACCAAATCCTACATGAAGAGAATACAGCCGACTAGAGTAAATCGATTTTTTTTTCACAAAATGCTTTGTTATTCTTATGAGAAAAATGGGAGGAGGGGCTTATTTTTAATTAATTATAAAATTAAAATCGTCTCTGACGAAAATATTTTGTCGTGGTTCGATATCAATGCATTATCTGATATTGATAATAGATAATATTAGGCTATGTATTGGTGCTATCAAAGAAAATCGAATTTCTACTGAGATGAACCGGAAAAATGAGCAGAGCAGGATGTTTGTTCGACGTTTTAAAGATAACTTCATGGTTTATTATTGCTATGATGAGCTCATATGTTTAAGCTATATTCTATTATTATAGGACTTGGTATGATCAGCTTTCAGAAATGTTTTAACTGCTTGATTAAATACCATCGATAACAAATACAATAAAAAAAAAATATAATAATAATAAATACACTTTTCAAATTAATAATCCTCAATAGTTAGCAGCAATGATTTTCATCAGAAACTGAAAATTACCAAACACTCAAACCGAGAGCCGCCGCTAAGTTAAAATGAATGGCCGTACCAAATGGCGAAAAATCGGCCATAATAATATTTATTAATTTCTTATCAGGACGTTAAAAAAAAGAAGTAAGCCCTTAGGCAAAATGTTGATATATGCATTGAAAAAACTTGTACATGGGTGACTAAATTTGGCCAACCAACAATTCCAGTTTTCACAGAATTGTAATTTAATTTTTTTTTTTTTAAGTTCTTTTCCATTTTTTAGAGGATGCAAATCAAAATCGATTGAATGATAAATTTTGTGTTTAGCGTACTGTTTAATTGTCGGGAGGTATAAATCAGACAATATAACTGAAATTTTAGTATACCGAGAGTAGTTATTTACAATCCTCTTACATATGTATATATACATATATCTAGTTTCCTGTAATTAGAGTCGCAGGTGCAACTCCAGACTAGAGCGGAATACGTTATTATTGGCCATATGACAGTTTTGCATAGGATCAATTTGTTTTTTGAAGATAGCTTAGAATGTCTATTGAAATATGGAGTCATTTTTCTAACGATGTTTTTAGCTCTATTGCATTTGTTATGTATATTTTTAGTAAATGTTAATGATTTGTCCAGTCCCAAGCCAATGTAATTGATAGATTGAGCACACGAGATTGCAGAAGTATTTATAATTATGTTTTAAGTGAATTTTCATTGTGAATTTTTGGGCTACATATTTCATCTACAACCTATTCTTGCAGGAGTTGGTGTTACGGAGCTTTACAAAAAGTTTTAACTTGTTATCAAAGGATCGACTTCTTCAACTTAGGCTTTCTGTTGAACATTTTTATTTATTCAAATATCTATTATCAATCTAGTTAATCTGTTATTCTAAGCTCGAAAATAATATTTTATTTGAAAACAACTGATTTACTCATTATTAATGGCAATCTATGGTTTAGTCTAGATCGCAAGTTTTTATATTGATCATGGAATTAAAATTAGTAGTGGCTATATCCTGTTTTGTGTAACTTCAAGTATATTTAGTTGTGCGGGGTGGTATACTTGATTCGCCTACCAGAGTCATAAGAAACTTTTATACTTGAAACTTTTCGTGGCAAAATTGTTGGTATTGTTTGATTTTTTTTTTTTTTTGTATAAATGACAATAATATTAACATAAATATTATTATATTAAACTGGGGATAGCAATTGGATGGAAGAGAGACGAATACAACAATCGGAGAGAATGAACGCTGTTTGGAGGAGGAAGAAAAGCGAGAGTGAGAACTAAACAGTGATATCTGCGTGGTCCTTAGAAGAAAAAAAAATGTTAACATAAAATGTCTCTAAAATTAATACAAACTTTCATGAATAATCTTTGCCTTGCGTAATATATCATGCCGCACAATAAAATATTCAACGCGAAAGTTAATCAGTTCAGATTATAATAATTCATAGTAATAACCAACTACATCCGCCATGATACTAAAAATCCCTTATCCTCCCTAATTCTGCATTTTTCTATGAGTGTTCTTGGCCATGGCTTGAACGAGTCCATTAAATTATTGTATTTAGAGATTTTTTGTTTTGTTATGTTAAATCGGCCCAGTTACCAAGCTGTATGTAAGAGGGCTTTGCCTATGTTAGAGAATACTATTGTAAAATGTTAAGTATTTGACATTGGCTCCAAATTTGCATTGGCATTGCTACCGAATTGTCACGGTTGTTTACGACGACTGTTTTCATGGTTCGCAACCGAGACGGAATATGTTTTGACGGCGGAAATAAGCTGCATTGTCTGAGAACGTTATCTCAGGCACGGGTCGGGGATGTCAGTGACCTTTCTGTTATCTCACAACTTTTTAGCACCGAGGAGTAGAGATACCTCACCTGGAGGAGTTACTAAAGCTGGTGGAGGGATGATCCGGTTGAAGAGAAGAAGTAGCAGATCCTGAACTGTAAAGGTGCTGTCAACGGATACTTTAATTGCTTTTTAATAATAATTATATTAATAAAAAGGTTCAACGAAGCCAAAGGTTCGTGGTAGAGATGGGTAACACTCGAATTCCTTTTATGACTTGAGTAGTTTTCAAGGAAAAATGCTTAAGCAGCGTTAGTAAAGTTCAAGTACTCAACCATTGATTTGATTTAAGTGTTCTTCAAGCTTTCAACTACTCCATCGTTATTTAGGAAAACATTGTCATTTCAAATTTCGTCGATATTAACTTGAAATCCATTATTATTGATTATATTATTATTATTGATATTATTGAGGGTCAAGTTTTTTAAAATAGTATCGGTTATAAGATTTAACAAATCGATTTATTTAAACTATTCTGATTTCTTCGATATTAAAGTCCACTAATATGTCTTCGGGGTCGCAGATTTTGCAAGAACAATAGCTGTACAAACATAATTAAATAAAACGACAATAAAGATAGAAATATCAGAAATAAAAATAACATAAAACAACAGAGGAACAATATAAAAAATAATAACCTTCAAAAATAACCTTCAAAATAATAACTTATACAATTTTGCTGTCTCATTTCTTGTAGACATTTTTAAGAAACAAGGTCAAAACAACAATAAAGTTGTTCCAACACAATAACTTTCAAAGAGATGAAAATTGTAAACACGTACATACGTACACAAGCTTTTTATCATATACAATTATAAGGCATACGATCCAGGGGTTCGTATGCCTTCTTGGACAAATTTCTCTTTTTGGGAAATTTCTAGGTTCGGAGAGAAGAAAAAAAAGGAAAAAAGTCCAAAGAGAGAAAAAATTCCCTTTTTATCAAGTTCAGAGCCTTATCTCGGCACAGGCTCTAGTTTAATGTACTTGTCTAAAAAAGTATTACTGTGAAAACTAAAATAAAACATCAAATTTTATGTTTGTTTTATTTCTTACATGTGTATTTTTGTTATTTTTTATATATAAATAGCAATCCATTGTTGTTTACACATAGGTGCCTATTGTTTGAAACATTTTAACTTAAAATTATTTTCTAGTCTAAAAATTGTTTTTAGTCTAGCTTAGCTTAGTCTAGTCTAGTTAGCTCCTATTGTTTAATTTGTTTGAAAGGAAATAAACCTTATTATTTATTGCACGATTTATATTTATTATTTTTCCTGAGTCTTTGTGTATTAATCCATTGCTGACATTAAAGTCTCCATTTGAATCCTTATTCAACATTGATGTAAACAATGCATATACCGTTGCTTACTTTGATCTATCCTTTATTTAATTGTGTATACCAACTGTCTCTATCTTATTCCATTTAATAAATTTCACTGATAATGCTGAAAGAAAAAAATGTCATTTGTGGTCTCCTGAGGTACTACTGAAAAAAAGGATTAAGTTCGAAGGCGGCTGCAGAGGAAATTTGTGCGGTGGAAGGTGAAAACGTGGTGACCATAATACAGTAAGCGTTTTGGTTCAGGCGGTTCAATTCTGTGAACAGCCTTCAAGGTAATGCTTTGTGTTTGGTGGAATTATGAAGGTGTTTTATACTTTGATCTGGTTCCAGATGGAAGGGCTACTGACGTTTAGCTTTACTGTGAACAACTCGAAAGAGCATATAGAGTTTTAAAAGAGGAGTCACCTATTTTGGTCAATCATATTAAAGTGTGTTTCAGCAAGACAATATTCGTACCCATCGTTCACTCCTAATCAAAGAAAGATTCTCAGAAATGGAGAGTGTTAGCATCTTACCCCATCCTCCTTACAGCCCTGACATTGCACTGCTTGGCTAAGGTCTTTTACGGTCAATGGCACATTTTTTGAAAGGCTTCAAAAACAACAGGAATGCCAAATCAGGATGTGAGGAGTTTTTCGCCTTGAAAAACAAGGACAACCAAATTCAACTTTTGGTAGAAAGGTGGATTAAAGTAATTGACAATGATGGCCTATAATTTGAAGAATAATTTTAACGTGTAGATATTGTACTGAAATCTGAATAAAGTTTATTCTATGCACAAAGACTTTTGTAACAACCTAGTATATACATTTAATACACAAATAGATAGCATTAAAGTAATATAATATACATTGCTTATGTATTTATATTTATTTGGATGGGAGAAAAAAGTTAGGGGATATTTAGGCTCTGGCTGAGCGAAAAAGATGAACAATTCGACCCGCCAGAAGGAAAATTTAAAAACCATGGGTGGAAACGCTGATACGGCATTACCCATTTATACTAGTATTAAAACAGATTGATTTTATTTCTTAACGAAATCACGGATGAAATATTTACGCTATGTATAATACGATTACTAAATTGAAATAGTTACAGGCATTAACATTGGACCAGCCTCACTGTCTAGACGACAGCAAATTAAATCGAAAGTTACTTAAGAGATTAATTATCTAAATTAGAACCGCCTCCGGTTTCTACAAAACAGGTTTCTAACTTCGAAGGAGAACTACTCCTTTTCATCCTTTTAAATGGCTCTCATTGAATTTGCTTTTCGTTTTTTTTTTATTTTCTCTTAACCCTAATGACAGAGCAACTGGTTTTAATAGATTTGATTCTAATATCTAAAAACATAAGTTCCATGTATCTTGCTAATCAAAGTTGTTATCCACTCTAATTTAATTTGTTCAACTATTTTATTTTTAAACGAATTAATAAGTTCTCAGTGGAACTTTTTTATTCATTTATTTACAGTGTTTCGTTCCATGTACATATATAAACTCACACACCTTAATATAAAAGATATACAAATCATTTTTTTTCCTTCGTTATTATTATTCCTGAATTATATTACAACTGCTTTTTTTTTTGTTCATTTTGATCTATCTATAGCATACTCATTTATTCTTTATTACACTCATCCAATCAATCCTTCACAATTCCATTAAAAAATAAATTTGTATTTAAAAAAAAAATTAATAAAACTGATCAAACTTAAGATTTTAAGTTAGTACACATAAATACCTAAAGATATACTAAAAAAAAGAGGGAAAAAAGACTATAAACAAAAAAAAAACGATTACATTATACTATAAAATAAAAATATCTGATGGGGACAACACGACTTGCTTGTACGCCTATTAAACTATAAATCGGTGGCACAAAAAGTGATCCTCAATTTGGTTACTAGTCTCCGAACATTGTAGTTTCTCAAAATGACACTCGGCGTCGCGACATCCATCTAGTGGCACACACACAGACACTCTTGTTTCTGGAGGTCTCATTCCATTATTACTTGTCGTTTTCTTTCAGTAGGTAACAAGTTCCTAAGAGATTTCTTCGTGTTCCCTGACAACATTAGAACTGTCTATGTTACTTGATAAAGTATCGGAAATCGACAGTTTCGACATTTTAAGCGGAAAAACCCACTTAACTAATATCTTATTCTCATGCTGCAGACTTGTTGAGCTCACATATACAATATAACTAGTATTTTACACTCAATTTTAACACTTAAAACAAGTAATAAAAATGTTTAATTGTATTGGAAAACAAATTGCATTTTTAACCTTTATTACCGAAACATATGATTTCTCTTTTAATTTAAATATAATGTTTGATGTAAGCTTATTATGACCTTCAAGTAAAGGTCCCCCTTTACGGCTCACGAATCTTAACCAAAATCTAGTAAATAAATTTATATCGATGTAAAAGTCCTATTTACCAAATTTTAGATGTTTTACAATATATTTTAATATAATTTTTGATGGAAAAACCCACATAACTAATATCTTATTCTCCTGCTGCAGACTTGCTTATCTCACAAATGGGGAGGAAAACCAGTATTTTACACTCAATTTTAACACTTAAAAGAAGTAATCAAAATGTTTAATTGGATTGGAAACCAAATTGCGTTTGTAACCTTTATTACCGAAACATATGATTTATGTATTTAATTTTAATATAATTTTTGATGTTTTTATTATGACCTTCAAGTAAAGTACCCTTTTAGTATCACCAATTTTAACAAAAATCTTTTAAATACATTCATATCGATATAAAAGTCCTATTTACCAAATTTAAGATGTTTTACATTATATTTTAATATAATTTTTAATGAAAGTCTAATATTACCTTCAAGTAAAGTACCACTTCCGGTCTACCAATGTTAACCAGAATTTATTATGTTATTTAAATCAGTATATAAGATATAAATACTAAATTTGAGAAGTTTTGCATAGTATTTTAATATAATTTTTGATGGAAATCAATTATGACCTTTAAGTAAAGTACCACTTCTGGTGATCAAGCAGTGACCAAAATGGGAGGTCCACAACTCGATTTTACAACAATCCTAAATACAAAATTTCAACTTTCTACGGCTAACAGTTTTCGAGTTATGCGAGATATGAACGTACGTACGTACAGACTCCACGACGAAACTAGTCAAAATGGATTCAGGGATGGTCAAAATGGATATTTCCGTTGAAATCTGAAAACCGAAAATTTTCGCGATTACAATACTTCCTTAATTTCGTACTAGGATAGTTAAAGTCAGTTTTTAAGCCGTGGTTTACATTCTGTTAAGTAGAGTTTCTTTTAGTTCTTCAACTAATACTACTTGAAAAATATTTATATATTTTAAAAAATGTAGTTCAACTAAATTCAGGCCGTAACTAGAATATTTGCCAGGTTGGCAAGTTTAATTTTTCCGCCCCATCTTTCACCTCCATCTACTATAAGTCAAGAGTTTTATAACAGTAATTTAGATAACATATGTCGAAATAAATATAATCATCATATATCATTAACTGATTTTACTGACTTATTTAAGGTCAAAACAATCAAAAAGGAGAAATATATATTTTTTAATTAATCTAAAAAATTTGTCGCCTTCTAAATTCAGCCACCCCTAGTTCCGGCCCCGAAAAAAATTTCCATGTTTAGAACTGCATTTTGACAAAGTTATCCTTGAGTCTTGTATAACATGCCAGATGAATATTGGACTTTTGTTATGTTTAATGAAATAAAATAGTAAAATTTATTGTAATCTTTAAATTAAATTAATATTAATACAAATAGTGCTAACCTAAATATTGTTATCTACTACAATATTTTTGTAGACACATTTGGTGTCATTTTTAAACGCTCATAGCTCCGCTTCTATTGATGCTAGAAACTAAGAATTGGTTTCATTTAATAGAGAAAATGTGTCATTAAATATTGCCAAAAAAATTTTAGAATTTTGATTTAAAGCGGAAGTACAGTAGCAGAGTAAAGTTAACCAATTTTGAGTGTGAGTTGATGACGTTATTTTACACGAGATCTCAGCCTTAAAACAGTTCTATATGACCTAGTTTGTTATGTATTAGCTCATTTTAAGGAGGACTTAATGGAAGGAGTTAATTTGATGTGATTGAAAAACACGAAAAAAAGTTGATAATTTTTTAGTAGTTTTTTTAAATATTGAAAATAATACACCCCTATATTTTGTATGGTGATTTAGTGAATACATCGTAAAAAATTATACGGTACCATAATAGGATCAGTAGTTATGAATGAAATGCATCTTTCGGCAAATGGGTATATATATTCTAGCTATGTTCATAAAAAATATTGGGTCTAAAATTGTGTTCATTAAAAAGGTTTTGTATTTAAAACTCTTTTAATTTATCAGTAAATAAAATATATTTTTTTAAATATTTTAATGATGCATATTAACAATACAAAATATTAAATAAATAAATGCAATTGCATTGCATACATTCTAATTTCATCAAGTGTGATTTAACTTTGGAAGAAATCCTTTTTTATAATGGCCATCTAGTACAATAGAAATAATAAAAAAAAAATAAAAAAAAAATCGGAAAATGGACTCTGGGCTGTTTTGGAGTTCTGCGATCGTATCATTTTCAACCCTACTGGGTCAGTATTCAAAACACCGACAGCCGTATGTTTGTTCTGCGAATAACATCTGTCATGTCATTGTGAATCTGCAACTGGGCCATGCTCTATAACTGGAGTCATTTTATAATTTATTTAATGATATCATTATTACTATTATATCATTATTATTACTTGGTTGATTTTATAATCGTTTAAATACAATTTTAAGTTTTAATTTATGACTGGATATAGTGATTGGTGGGCTATTGTAATTGCTTGTGTACTTTCTTGAATTGGCAAGATAAGTGTATTTGTACTGGGGTTTGGCTTCGTTCGCCAGGGCCGAAAGGGTAGGGGAAGGCTTTGGTTGTTCGGTGCCTGCCTGGTGTACCGTAGCTCAACAAATTAAGAGAGCTTTTATGTATTATAAATTATTTGGTTTGGACGGATTTTAAATTTTAAGTTGATACAGTTTAGCTATAGTTTAACCAATGTAGTGTAATTTATTTTTCCAGTTCGGAGGAGAATCCATGCAAATAGCAGGGGATCGAAACGTCCTGTATGCTACTATAAATATCGGCTTAAGAAAGTAGTTGAAAACTGTGTATGACCCGATTTTAAGTTTCAAATCTTTAGCATAATACAGAAGGTCGACTATATATATATATATATATATATATATATATATATATATATATATATATATAACAGCAACTGAGCATGGTGTGATGCATGCCAAAACGTTGTGAATTGTAATTATGAACTGATCAATAGAAAATTTGTTTTTAGACTATTAGGCATAATGAAAAAATTATATTTCCACATTAATACAATAATTAAGTAAACAAAGTTGCAATTGTTTACTTCATTCTATTGTGCACTATCGATCCTGGACTAATGTCAGTTGGTGAATGGCTTCGCCAACAGAAGAGTAAGGACCACCCCTTAATGATCCTCGACTCGCCTACGGTTGGAGGTCCGGTCGTAAACCTACCCCAGCGTCAGCTGCCTTACAGATACTGCCTCGTAAATTTCGTAAACAGCTGCTGCGGATAATATGATTGAAGGGGAGTGTCAAGAGAACTCTGGGAGCGAACAATCCAAGTAGCTTTACAACTCTCGGATCGACTTAACAGCCCGCCGGCATCCGGTCTTTGATAGTGTGCATTAGGGGTGGGATAGAGGCGGAAGTACACTTTCGGGCATCCTTTAAACTCGATATGGCGAATAATAGTCCAGGGGCCATAGTCTATTTTTCTCGAATAAAATTTCTATGGAATTTCTATGCGTGATAATTAGGAGAACAATTGTAGAAACAAATTGTATATTATCTCTCTTCCAGGGACCACGAAGATGACGAAGTTTAATTTTGGTAAAGACTGCTTCAGCAGTTTTCGCGGTGAGCGGTTACAAACGAAAAACGGGCTGTCCTTATCCGCTGTTTAACCCTATTTAGATTTTTTTTTTCAATCCTTCAATCAAAATTCAATCCTTGATCCAAAATCCTAATTTCAATTGAAATTGAAAAACAAACCATAAAGGGCACAGATATCTCCCATTTTTTTCCTGTTTGTCACCACCAGACCTAAATAACTTTATCTTTCTAGCGTGAGAACTTGGCGATCTTAGAAGTGCAGTCACCGGATACCAAACCAGCTCTTCAAGATATCAACGAAAGTTACTAACTCGACCAGTTTGGTTCCTGTTATCTCATTGGTCCTAGATGATTTATTACCTCCATTAATTAATTTTAATGTCGTGGATATCCAAGTCTAATATAGTTGTGTAAAAATGTTGTAAACAAACCTGAATAGGCTTTTCGGAAGGAGAAATGTCTTTGAATTAATCGATACATTATAATTTCGAAAATTTCTACGGGAGGTAAATTTTATTTATAAATCTATGATTTTTATAATTATAAAAATATATCAGTTGACACCCGCATGATATTATAGAAGGATAAGTCTAATTAGGAATTGATAAATTATTTGCCACTTCTATAATTTTGTTCCATAATTTTGCAACCTCTTCTGTTTGATATAATCTACTTATACCTTGAACTGAAAATGAATGTATAACATTCCAAACTAGTTTTAAATAAAACCAAAATTATAGATATGACAAATAATTTATCAATCATAATAAAAATATATAGTTTATAATGATAAACTATATACTAAGATGTAGGTTTTAGATTAAATAAACTTAAAATATTTCACTTGTAAAAATAACTTTTTTCTTTAAAAAAAATAATTAGAAATTAATTTATAATTTTCTATAAATAGATTTTTCTACATTGATAGTAATCAACATTTTGTTTTTAAAACACTTGATGTTGAACTGTCATGAAGTTATGAAGGTAGTACTTATTTAGTCTTTTTTTTTGTTTACTATTTTCAATAATGAACCTTTGCATCTGACCAAGAAAATAAAAAATTAATCTCCCTCAAGATTTGAGGTTTCAAGATAATTAGATTATAAGATAGATATCCTTACAGATACCTCCCCAAAATGTTCTAAAAATTTTGAGAAACTACTCTACAAAAGACTTCTTGACATACTGAAGAACAATAACATAATAAGTGACCATCAATTTGGGTTCCGAACCTAACATTCAACTATTCAACAATTACGCAGGGTGACCGACTAGAATGCGACCGCACAAGAGCCGAAATTGTATGCAACAGGAGTATTTCTGGACGTCGTTCAAGCGTTTGATAGAGTCTGGCATCAGGGTCTTCTGTTCAAACTTAAGACGATACTTCTTCCTACCTATTATCTTATTCTTCAATCCTTTCTTTCTGAAAGATTTTTCTCTGTTTGCCAAGGCTCAGAACTTTCCACCATTAAACCGGTCTTAGCAGGGGTACCTCAGGGATCAGTACTTGTTCCTACTATTCTACATAATATACACACACGATATTCCAAACAGATCCGACGTATGCAGACGATACAACAATTTTAACAAAACATCGAAATCCAGCACACGCCTCACAGACTTTATAACATCATCTAACAAAACTACATGATTAGTGCAAACTTTGGAAAATTCGACTTAGCCAAGACAAATCCCAACATATCACTTTTATTCTTCGACAAGAAAGCTGCCCTCCAATATACCTCGACAATGTATCGGTTCCACCCATTAAGAACAAACAAAAAACGCTAAAACGAAGACTAAAACTCTTATAATCACTTCTTTCCAGTCATTCAAAATTGAAACTTAGACATAAATTGAACACTTGCACTTATTTACTCAAGCCCATCTGGATTAACGCTTCACAGATATACGGGACTACCGAAAGGACACACATAAAAAAACTTCAAATTTTTCAGTCCAAAACTTTTAGTACCATAACCAAAGACCCCTGCTACATCAGCAACCTTACCTTTAGGTACAGACATCAACATGGCAATAGTCAACGACCCACACTGCAAACAATTTCACGATAACTTACACGGACATCCTAACACACTGATACAAGACTTGGCTACCACCAACATAACTGACAACACTCGCAGAAGTCTGAAGAGGAGCTGGATGAGGGATCTCCTAGCCAAACTACATACGATAATCACGACAGGAAGAGGTGCCGCTGGGTATTATTATCGATCATAACTTTCATGCCACATTAACATATTTTTTGCTAGAAAATTCACTGGTTGTCAACATTGACAGGCGTGAATATAAAAAATAAAGCCAAAAAAAAAAACTTGGAATTTAATAATTGAATAAACCGAAATCCGTCGGTCCGCCGTCACGGGCTTTTCTTCGAGAATAGGGGCTGATTTTTTTTTAGATTTGTGTACCAAAGCCACTCACTGGTCACCGCAGGATGATCCTCGGAACTCGGCATTACCATCCGTCATTTCGTTTCAGATTAGCGGCGGATTAAACTTTTGGACTCCTACGACCTACTTGCTAAGAAAATGGCAAGTTAGTGATAAGATGTTTATGCTAAGAAGATCTCCAGTCCAAGTTCTTTCCAGTCTTCTGGTATTCTCTAGCTTGAGAACTTTCCCATTTCCTCTATTAATGTATTGGGACATCTGGTCAATTTATCATGAAACCGTTTTGAGTCTATATATGTTCATTAACTGCTTATGCGCGTAAGTCAGTGAAAGGTTTTGCTGTTGTTTTTTTAATAGTTTATATTCGTTGTTATATTAGTTTATATGTTTCTTAGGAGAATTGATTATTATTTATTTTTTAAATACACAATTATTATAGAAATTAATTTACGGATAATTTTGTTTATTGGTGGTTGACCGTATGGTAGAAGGAGGAGGTCTGAATGGTGGTCAAGATTAAAATAAAATAGTTGTAGCTAGTTATTTAATGCCGACTTTTTTATCCACATCAAGGCTTTCAACCTCTAAGGAGGAAGATACTGTCTATTCAGCCAAACAATCTAAGGTTGAGGAGCCCTGATGAAGACCTCCAATGTGGGTAAACCGTCGACATTTAATAAATTTAATATATTGACCGCTAACCGGACCTCCTTCTTAATTTATGGATTAATCTCTTTTGTCTTGTTAAAATTACCATCCCGACATAGCAGAAGACTGTCCTGTTTTCTTCAGTCACGAAACGATGTCGTACCGATGGAATATCTGTCGAGGTGTGGACGTGCTGGCAAGCACGCCTCTCTTTCCATTGTTCCCTCGAAGTTGCACAGAAATTATAAATTAGCGAATGAATTATTGATGCGAGCCCACAATTATGACGGTCGATGCAAGTGGGTAAACATCTCTGTGATAACTTTACGATAAGAAAAACCTTGGCTAGGATAACGTCGAGGAGTTAAATGTTTCGTCATTTCTTGTTTGTGGAAATAATCAACATTAGTAATGGCATTAAATCATTAAATATAAATTATGGCTTTATCTAAGAGAAAATCTACTTTAAGATTTCGACTTTGCATGCAAGCTCTAACTTTTTTTAAAATAAAAAGGTAATTACTCGTGACCAATGTTAACATTGAAGATATTACGAGTAAATGATTATGAGGTATACTGATTGTTAAAAAAGTCCTTGTGTTTGAAACTAATATCGTCGGTTTGGAGGTAAAAGTAATCAACTGACATTTTAGCGAAGAAGTTTGTTGCTATCTACATGTACCTGAATCAAGTTAACTTTTCAGTATTGACAAAATTGTAAAATTATCAACAATTAACAAATAATTATTGATAATTTTACAATTTTGTCAATACTGAAGCATAAAGGACTAATGAAATTGAATGAAACACCAGAGTCAAACACCATTAGGCTTTGTATAAATCGGCGGCTTACCCGAATTAAACTTTGAAAGTAGAAAGGTAGAATGCTTTCATTAGCATTGGCGCCCAAAACAAGGTTAATCCAGACATACCTGATTTTTGCATCAATGGATAACGGAGTTTCTATCGGACGATGTTTGCTTTCGCACATAATTTACCAAACAGAAGAGGACTGATGTTATATTTGGGTCCAGTTCAATCACCAATCGAAACAGTTATATTATCCACAAGAAAAATGCATTAAAAAAAAATGGAAAATTTGGAATTGTCTGAATATTGTATTAAGGCCCTCAAATTTGGTTCAGGCACAAACCTCATTTGCGCAAAAAAGTCAGTTGATAACTTATACCAAGATGCGTATCCATGGGTAGTTTGTAGGAGGGAGGGAACTTTTAGAGCAAAGACGCAACTAAGATTTTTGTCAGGGAGGAGTAAGATAAATTTTGCCGCCCCTTCTTTCACTCCCCCTCATCCCCCAATAAAAGTCAACAGCTTTATAACAGTATTAAAAGCAGTAAAATATCAAAATAAATAACATCATCTCCTAACATTAACATTGATTGAATTAAGGTCAATACAATCAGTGGCGTGCGCAGGGGAGGGGAAGGATCAGGGAGATATATCTCCCTCTCCCCTTCCGAAACAAACGAAAAAAAATTATTTTCATATCCACCAACATAAGGTTTTTATTTTGAGTAATATTTTTGGTACTTTTAACAATAGTTTTTGCTCCAAATTTCATGCTTATCTTAAATCTTACACCAAATTTGGCGATTTTGATGATAATTTGCCTTCTTCATATAAAATCCTCTCCCACCCCTCCGAAAAAAATTCTGGGTACGCCCCTGAATACAATCAGCAGAAACAAATATTTTTTGCTTGATTTAAAAATAAAATTTCGCTCAAAATTTGTCGTCCTCGAAATTCTACCACCCCGCATAAGTGGCTCCTTTGTCCTCCCCCTCTCCTCCTCCTAGTTCCGGACCTGTATCAGGTTGACCACAGAATTGGTTATACTCGAAGAGCAGGCTGGAATTATGCCATTCATTTTTTTCATATTTTTCGTTTGATGAGCCAACCATTATTAATTGGCAATGCATATTAAATTAGGGATTATAGAAAAGCTGATATATAGAATTATGCGATTGAGTTGTTTTATTCCATCAAGGAGGGGTTGACAGGATATCTCAGTAATTAATAGCCTAATGACAAATGGCACAGTTTGAATCAATTAAAAACTATATTGACCTTGATTAGGATTCAAGTTATACGAGTCCAGCGACTTAGCCACTGGGCCATATAAAAACGTTTTGAGTTTTTATCAGGTTTAAAAAATAATATAACGATAGAAGTTTAAACACTTATTTTATTCAAATTAATAAATAATTAAAATATGTAATTACATTTGACAATATATTTCGAAAATCGATTTCTTACAAGGTGAACCAAAGTTTATTTTCCACCTATTTAATGAATGATAATTTATCACAGTAACTCAAGGTATATTTTAAATTAGCCGTATTATTTTTGTATAACTGTTAGCTTGTTAGCAGTAGTTTAAAAACTGGCTTTGGTAAAGAAAAAAATTAGAACCATGCTATATTGTAAAAATATTTCGTTTTAAATTGAATAATGATTTTATTAGCATTTTCTCTCAATTTCCACTCCAAGAATAAAAAAAAAAATTTCTTTCTCGATCACTATCGGTAACGGTAGACCATACTGGGAAATTATCATATTTAATTAAATTTGATAACGTGGATGAAAATAATAGTAATATGTTGTACAGTCATGTTAAACTCACTTTATTAAACGTATTACGATATCAATACAATAAATACGTAAAACCATTAAAACACAGTTATAATATATTTTATCTATAATCATTAGAGTGGTTCAAAACAGGAAACAAAATACTTCGTCCCAAGTTCACTTTATTGTCCTTTCATTTTTACTAAACTATTTAAATTCTTATTTTAGAAAAAAATGGAGGGATAGTAAAATAGAAATGAAAATTATAAAAAGTATTTTTTTATTAAAAAAAAAAAAATTGAATTAGATTTGTCTGGAATAGATTACGATCGTCACACAAAAAAATATTAAAAATAATAAAGTATGATTAATAAAAAAGAAAGTGCATTGGTATTGGTTTAATATAGCTATGTTTTTTACACAATAATTTTTATAAATTTATTTTTATATTTTGAAAGTTGTTAATAAGAATAATTACAGTTCTTTAGCATTATAAGTAGAGAACTAAGAGCAAAACTTTCCCATTTTTTTTTCTAATTTTGCATCTGTTTATCATTACTATATATTTACATTTTTTTTTCATTTGAAGAATTTTCTTTATTAAAAGACAATAATTTCGAAATATAAAAAAAAAAAAATTAAAGAAAGAGTGACGGTCATGAGTATTATTATAACTAGTCTAATAAAATGCTACAAATTATTACACAAGGGTTTATTATGTAAACAGTAGTATTTCAAAAACATGTGGTCTGTCCATTCACAGGACTTTCCGTATTGCTTTGGTTTACAGTTCAGATAATTAGATTATCTTTCCAATGAGCATTTAGAATGTTTCGAACATGGAAAGAACATGTGAAGAATACTCTATAAGAAAAATCCACCAAGTTAAGCAAAGAAATTAAGCAGAAATTTGAAGCTTGTTCCAAGATGATCGGCGTGAGAGTGCCGAAGAAACTGTGTCAATGTAAGTAGGCTGAGATGGTCAGCACTGTATTCAGAGGGTGAAATTGTACGAAGGAAAATTTTGGATGTGCACTTCAGTTGGAAGGGAGGAGGAAAGACCAAGAAGCTGAA
The DNA here is from genome assembly GCA_948150685.1 of Rhaphigaster nebulosa. Classification (NCBI taxonomy): domain Eukaryota; kingdom Metazoa; phylum Arthropoda; class Insecta; order Hemiptera; family Pentatomidae; genus Rhaphigaster; species Rhaphigaster nebulosa. The sequence goes on from OX411312.1 coordinate 25,708,077, forward strand.
GGAGGTGCAGAAATAATTCAAGGAAGGATGAAGTAGAGAGATAAGAGAGAGAGGAAGTCAGGAGCCCGCAATTGATATGCCAGGAGACCTTACTCTGACCAGTAATGCCGGAGAATTAGACTACAAAGTTCATTACGCTATATCGCAGCTAATACTGGTCCAATTTAAATGATTTTTTTTTGTTTTTGTTTAGTAGGGAATTTTATCATCTTTCTTTTTTGGACGGGCGGAATTTTTTTTTTATTCGATATTTGGATTCTACATTTCTTGAAACGTAAAATCTCAAATTGTATGGAGGGGTCAAAAAAATTTCTTTATCGATTACAAAGGTCTATGATTATGAATAATAAACAAAAAGCATTTATGTAGATTTTTTTTGTTTTTTTTTTCTTTTTTGATGCCTTCCTATGCTAATTACATAACACCTTATATTTCCCCTCTATTTTTATAAATGGTCCAGTAATCGGCTTATAACACCTGTAATCGGACGCCATTTTGAAACAAAAAGACGGATGGTAATGCCGGGTTCTGAGGATCTTCCTGGGATGACGTGTGACTTTGTTGCCAAATCTCAAAAAATCGATTCAGTGGTCTCAGTGGAGAAAAGCCACGGATGGCGGACGGACGGATTTTTTTTTTATTCACTATTTGGATTCTACGTATCTTGAAACGTAAAACCTAAAATTTTTAGGGGAGGGAATTAACATTTTTTTTTTCTCGGTCAATCACCATACCAAAAAGAGGTAAATAGAAAAAAAAATTGGTCCCACTTATAAATTTAACAAAGAGGAAGTATATTATAAAAAAGAAAATTCTAATATAATAGAAAGCTGAATCAACTTTAAATACATATATATATATATATATATATATATATATATATATATATATATATATATATTGGTGATAAATATATATATGTATAAATGTATGCTAGTGATACTCATTGCCTCATTTAAAAAAAATAAATATATATATATATATATATATATATATATATATATATATATATATATATATATATATATATATATTTTTTTTTTTTTTTAAATGAGGCAATGAGTATCACCAGCATACAGATTTTCATTATGTGCCTTACATAGGATTGAATAAATAATCAAACAAAGACTAAATAACCTAGAAATCTTTCGGCAATTTATTTAGTGCCTTGGCTGATGATCCTGTTGACTCTAGGCCAGTATCATCTGTCTTCATTCCTCTCCTCCAACTGCCGTCTCATTGGTTGAAGTTTCCAGCATCCTTGAAGCAATTGGCTCTTGTCCAGTCTGACGTAAATAATCCAGTTTCGATCTCGCTTATCAGTGTTGTTAATAGTTAATCATCTGTTTTATTATAAGGCATCTCATTAATTACTTCGTATTGTTGGATGGCTGGCTTATTCTCTTTCTCGTCCCTGTCATGCCTGTTTCTTGTCGTACCTGACAAATCACATCTCATTCGCTATTCGTCAATGTGCACTAGCATTTGCAGATTTGGGTTTAATAATATTGGAAGGATTGCCATGGCGGATTAACCTCTATTAGCCTTAAAAAATTGTCATAACAGTTAATGATTTGAGAAGTGAAAAGAGAAATACTTTATTTATGTATTAAGTAATCCTGCCCGAGTATATTACTCAGAATTGTTACATTCACGCCATACTAATCGATCGCTCTGGCCAAGAAAGAATGTATAATATAAGCTTTATAATACAATACACAAATATATGTGTATTGTATTGTACTACTTATATATCTTTGCTTGTATTGTATTTTTGCTCAGCTTGTATATATACATATATATCTTTAATTTGGAAGAAGAGTGCCACAAGCGATTGAAGTTCACCTGTTTAGCTTTATCGCTTTCCCTCAACTAACCGATGATACATCGAGGCGGACATTTTCTTAGTCAATACTAATGTAACTAAGTTTTTAGTTTTAAAAAAAAAAAAGTTAATACTCATTTTTTGATCATTTGTATTTTTCATGAATAAAATTGTGGCAGTTTTACGTTAAAAAATAAATAAATGAAAACAAGCTCCTTTACAGTTTGTGGGTGATAAAGACACATTTTTGAAAAAAAGAAAGAACTTTTTTACTACAAAATAAATTACATTCAATAAAAATCAACGCAGTGCAAAATAATAGTTTTTACATAAATACTGATGTTTTCAATTATTCATACAAAAGGAAAATTGATACTATATCAGAAGAATAATATCATTAAAATATTAAAAATGATTTATTATCTTATTTATCAAGACAGTCTTTATAAAGTTACTCTCTAATCACAGCGTGAAGGAAGTCATGTTTGGCTAGTAAACTTATAATAGCTAAACTAACAATATTTTCAAAAAAATTATTTAACCCTAAACTTGGCAGAACATTTTTGTGAATAAAAAAAAATTATCGTTCCAAATTAAAAAAAAAAAAATAATATTTTTTTTTTTTAAATATGCACCTATTAAATAAAAAGAAATATATATATATATATATATATATATATATATATATATATATATATATATATATATATATACCTTAACTTGCCAGAATGATATGATTTTTTTTTCAATATTTTAAAACTATGTTTTTACAAAAAATGTTTTAATATATCTTTGCAAAAAAAAAAAAAGAAATCATTTAAAAAATATATTCACCTAAACATAGTCAAACAATATTAAGATTTTTTTTAAATAGTTAAAAAAATATTTTTACAAAAATTTTTTTAATTTAATATTTTTTGCAAAAAAATTATTTAAAATATATTTATCCCTAAAACGAGTGAGACATAGTCAAGTTTATTTTTTTTAAGTCAAGTTATTATTCTTTTTCACGACCTTCATTTCTTTCTTTGTGGCCATTAGTAGCTCGGAAATTGACTTGATTGAGATTAAAATGATTGCATTAAATTATTAAGGTCATTGGTTCGGTTTAATGGCACGTGTTTTTCTCATCGGCCTGTTTGCTTTTCTTTAATAAACACGAATTTTGTTGGGATAAAATATTACATCAATCGATTTCTGAGATCCTGAAACCATTTATCCTAAAAATCCTTGCACCCCTAAAAAAAAAAAAAGTTGAAACAAAATCCTTACGCGGGATTTTGAAATTCATTTTGAAGATTGAAAGACAGAAATTGCCAGTACTAGAGTATAGGATTTATTTTCTGTTATTTGGAATTATGTAATAATGCCAATAAATAATTTAAATATACTTATAATATATGCTAATACTTCGTTGAATCCAGTAAGTCAAAAGTTTAACTGACAATAATTGTGTAATTATTGTATTAATTGAATGTAATAATCACAATTAAGTCTCAATTGTTCTTTTCCATGATCACCATTTTTCTTTCTTCTCCAACGCTAAATCATATCTAAAAAGTATAAATCATATTCCATAATTGCTTTTTAGTCGTTTTTTTTTTCACTTCACGTCTCTATAGCATTCCTTTTCTTTTCGAGACTTTTCAATTGGTATTTTATTCTCAGTGTACTTATTTGTTAAATTGTTAACAATTATCGATAGTTACTGAAATTTACAACCGAGGGAGAACAGTTTAAGTAGAACAAGGGCAGGAAACGTTTTGTAACTGAGTCATTAGAATTTATTTGCTCTCTGGATGCGGGAATAGGCAGATGGGACTATAGAGACAACAGCAAACACTGCAAAACTCCCTATTTTCACAATATATGTATATATATATATATATATATATATATATATATATATATATATACATATATATGGTATATACACTCTATATCGTTGACAAAAGTGTGACCTTCAAACTATGTAACTGTGAATCCTAACTTTTTAAAGACTGACAAAAAATCTTTATAAAGTTTAATTTTGTAATGGTATGTATTAGCAAGTGATATTTAATTGAGTAGGTACTATAAACTCCAAAATAAAATAATATAAATAACTCTATATCCAACCGTTTTTAATTTACGTGGTTTCACATTTTTTCCGAGGATATCACCTTTTTTTTTTTAATATTAGACACCCAAGGTAGATAAAATGTATCTCCATCGTATTGTACCATAAATAACAGAGATCTTATGAAACATATTAGGAATATAACATTATTTATAAAAACAACAGGATACAAATTGTAATGGGCTGTCTGATTAATATGACATGACAGTGAATTACTTATTAGTAAAACTCCAATGATGGAAGATCGTCTTCTTTTCAGAAACTTTGGGTGAAATTAATAATGAAAGGATATTTATCTATTTCAGGGCAAAGTAGCAAAATATGGGACGTTAAGGTCATTATGATTGAATATGGGAGGAATTATGGCACCCTCGTTCAAGACCTTACAAGAAGAGTGAAGCTATCAAGAGGACGCAGGTTATACGGAAACCCGATGTAGAGGTGGGAGTCCTGCAAATCTGCAAATGAAACGGTCGGCCGTATCATCCAGAACCGCGTTTTATCACAGAGAAGGAGAGAGAGGAGGCATGATGCAGTAGTCGATCTGTTGAAAAAAGCTCTCCAGAGGAAAGATTACAGGGTCCTCAAGGAAAGGTTACAGGGTCCTCGAGGAAAGGTTACAGGGTCCTCGAGGAAAGGTTACAGGGTCCTCAAGGAAAATATCAAGTGTCAAATATATTTCTGATGTTCATATAGCCGGCGACAACCCTACATCATCTTGTACTGGGACAGAATAAAAGACTACGCTAAAAGTACAAAGGCGCTAAAAGACTCAGTGGCGGTTCCCTGGATAGTGGCAATAGTGTTAGCACAAATAAAATTATGACAGTGAATGATTTTACAAACACTTACGAGCACTTCTCTAAATCTTCATAGTAAGCAACTCATAAAATACGACGTAAAATACCATTCACAAGCAGAGAAGTCTTTGAGAAGTTTTTGTGTTTATACTGCCCCGGCTAAGTCAGTGTAAAGCAGGCAGTTTCCAAACAATCAGAAGGCATTAAATGGGCTAAGTGTACACAGTTCCATTTTTATTTCGGAAAGAAGATGAAGTTATTTCTTTTAAACAAGTTTATTGCTACAGTGGAAATAAATAACTTATAAATGAATTGGGAATGAAATTAATATTTTTACGTTAAAAAAAAAATCTTGCATCCAAGCGAAGGACTGGAGCACAAAAAATGTTTGATTATAATAGACACAGTGCCCCACCCCCTCTTCACCTCACGGCCCATTCTAGCAGGCTCATTGCCAGTTTCTGCTGATTTTCTCAATCTCAAATAAATATTTTCTATTTCTTTTTTCTACTCTAAAGTAATTGTATTTTTTTTATTTATAATTGATACTACTTAGACTGTAGGCTGACATACCTTGTAAATATTTATGTATGTATATATATATATATATATATATATATATCTTCAATTATATCAATGTCACAGCTTAATCCTCTTCCTCTCTTAACCCAAGACTAAAATTGTATTTATTTTGTCGATAACAGGTAATAATTTTCCACGTTGCACTCCTAAGTATTTCTATTGATGGCCGTAATAGTTTGATTTGATTGTTGTATTTCGAAATCCTAGATATAATAATGCGATGCTGAAGGCAGCACCAAAATACAATTTCAAAATATGTATAGGCTTATTCACTAAATGAATCGACATCATGAAGCTCTCCAAATTTTTTTTTACATGATATTAATAAATCGACTTTTTTCACTCCGGTTCCCGAACTATTAGAGTTGTCTTTATAACGGTATTATTTGTCACCCGAAATAGTACTGGTGATACCTATATTTTATTTAAATAGGAAAATGCTATATATCCCTTGCCGTAGTAATATAGCAGCATTAGCTAAATTTGTGTGTGTGAGAGTGAGAGAGAGAGTGGGGGAAGGGTTGATGAGCGGCTCCTGGTAGTCCAGAGAGATAATGGAATAGGGTCAGTTTACGGTGGAATGTCCGCTTCATCACAACATGTTTACGCTTTTCTGCCAACCTCAGTAGATTTCTTACGCCCTGGTCTCATATTATTATTATTATGAGGCTTGGCATAGGAAAATGAAAATGTTACAGACTAATAACTTATATTAATTCCTATTAATATAAATTACTAAAACTAATACCATCATACATTCACTTGCCCACTTTGGATCACGTTTATATTTACAGCATGAATGAGATTACTGTAGGAAAATAGGGTTAATGCTCCTTACCGCCTCCAAGGCTTTATTAGATACTAGCCAGTTCGGAGTAACTTGATTCTCAGATGGGTTGGAATGTAACAGGAGCTAGTGAAATTTCGAATGAAAAACCTTACATCGTTAAGCTTTTGTCTTGAGAGCGAAATTTATTTGTAAAAAAAAAACTGTGACAGGCCCGTATAAAATACTATACTAAACTCAAATTACACCTAACAGGAAATTTTCGGGATCAATTAGTATTTTTCAAGAATAAAGGACTTGGTTCATTCAGCCTGGATATTGGGACTGGTACAGTATTTCGAGCATTTCAGTTAATTATTGTAAATTGATATTTGGGAAAATACATATATTACACATAATAAATGATACGTACCAAAGCAAATCCCAAATAACAGAACATTTTATAAGTTAGATTTATTCAGAAGTCGTATTATTTTCATTTAATGGAAATTTGACTTTAATTATTCAAGTTTTTTATGCACTTAATTATTTTTTGTGTCGACAAACATGAATTATTTTTTTTTAATTGTTTTTATTTTTCATCCTCCTTTTCAAAGTGGAGAATTCGTCCAATCTTTTGATGAAAACTATCATAACTCGAGCTAGTTATAGAAAAAATGATGGTGGACGGGACTTTATTAGTAAAAAAGTTTACTAAGTACCCTTTGATTATGCTCAATATAGGAGTATTAAAACTAAATAGATTTACAAAACTTCAATTGGCTCCCCTGTAAAGGAATAGGGAAAATATATAGACTTCCTCCTCCCACTGCATAAAGCGGTAGAGGGGATCGATTAAGATGATTAGGGAACGAATTTTCATGTAAAATAAAAAGTATGGGATATATTTAAAAATAAAAATCCTAAATAAATAAAATGAATATTCAAGAAAAAAAAAATACAAAATAATTAACATTTAAAATTATGTGATAATTCAAGACATCAGATTTATATGTGAAATAAAACTTCAAATATGTACATATGTATAGATTTTTTAATAAATTAATGAGAATATAGAAAAATAAAATAACATAAACTTTTACTCCTCAAAATTATTCGAAATTACAGACCTACATTTTTCACAGCTGTCAAAGAACGTAACATCTTCTTCTCCGCGAAAAGTTTCGTTAGGAAATTCGCGAATGTAGTTTGACTTTTTTGATCGATTTAATTTTTGGCATTTTAATAGCACGCTAGCACACGTCTCGACATGGAATGTGACAAATTCAGAATAGTACAAAGAGAATTAGTAAGGAAGCAACATCATCCATTAGAAGAAAATGGAATGGTTTAAAATGTCAGGCATAGGGGATTTCTTCGAATTTCTTGCTAAGTGTTAAAATACTTTCGTATTTTTAACTTAGAAAGCATTTCTTCTGTTCTTTCTCATTTTTTAAAAAAAAAAATCAATTTGAATTTTCTTTGTTGTTTAAATATGGACAATAATATGTAATATCTTATCCAAATATGTAATCTCCTACCAATATGTAAAATAAAAAATATTTTATTTGCTTTTAAATTGCATGAAACGTAAAATAAAATGTCGAAGAAGGGATAAATATTTATAAATCCGCTAGCTAATGATGATGATGTAGTCATTTTTCGAATTATCATAGTCTTGTTCCAAACCTACAATATATGCTAGAATGGCTAAATTATACAGGGCTAAAAGGGAACGAATGGCTCAATAAGCCAACGTAATCCTAACCTATGGAAAAAACAACATAAATAAATAATTTATCGTTCCATTGTTTAATTTTTTCTACTATTTTTCGAATATACCTTCCAACATCCTAATTTCTAACAGTGTAAGAAATGTTGAAATTCAACGCGTATTCTATAAAGCGTATGGATGATCAAATGAATCATTTCTCCTCTTAATAACTGAGGGTTCATTAAAATCTAATAATTTACAGTTTCCTTTAAATATTAAATGAATATCCTTAATGTTAATATAACAATGGTTATTATAGTTTAGCTCAATGTTTTTAGGAAGCTACGTTCAAATAGATGGATTTTTTCGTCCTATTAATGTGTTATCATACATTTGTAAGTTTCAAATAATTATATTAGAACTTTTTTTTTTCTGGCTCTATAATATATATGCATATTTTTTAGATTATTACAATAAATCTCAACGATCTATTCAAAATTATTAATCACTCCTAACTTTTCAAGTTTTGTCTCGGAGACCTTCTTAATTAAACCATGCTTGGTTACCAATTTATTAACTAGTCCAGTGTCAAGTTACATAATCAGGAAACCCGTTCACTTATTATAATAAAAAAGAAATGTTTTTCTAAGATAACCTGATTATATATTTATCGAAAAATTTGAATATTGGGATATATAAATTGGTTTGAAGAATTAATTTGAATATGACCAAAAATTCGCAACCATTAATAAATTAGTTATTTCAAGAAAAGCCTCCTAAAAAAAAAACTATCAGGAGAGCATCCTTACTTTGATTAGGTACACCTATTTTAGCATTTAATTCTTTAACAAATGTGATAATCTCTTATAAAATCTAGATTTTCTAAATTTTTTTCTGACTTTATTATTGATTTTTTTTTCTGTTTTAGTGACATTTATTTATTTTTATTTTTATTCCTAAAGAATCCAAAACACATTTAAAAAATTTGGAATCCCCGCATTCTTGACGTATCAACAAATTGAGCGAGATGCTTCCCGAACAAGTTATTTTTCACGCGTGTTGCGTCAGGAGTTTTGAGATGGTAAACAGGCAAGGCAGCCAAGCTAAAATAAACACGAATAAGTATTTATAAGAAAATGCTCGCATTTTAGTGATTTTTTTTTTCCACTTTTGTTATCCCGTTATATTCTCTTCATCCTTTGTTTACGAACTTCCCAGTTTAAACCATCATAAAAATCCTACTTTTTTTTTCTTTTTCTTTTTTTTTTTCAGCAGTGAAGAACTGAAAATACCTTCAGTGTTCTATAAATCGAATAAATTATTCGGAATTATATACTCCTAAAACCCAAAACTGTATCCAGGTCACTAGAAAAGAGATAAATGTATGGGTGTTAATAAATTGACTTCCGTTGTAAAGGTTTGTGAGATATAATGTTTTGTTTTATTTTTGTTATATCATATCTTCCTCTTCAACAAAACTGTACTTTTTTGTTCGTTTGTGATTGGTTTCTATGTTCTATCAACAAGGAAGATAGACTATATCATGAATATTCTCGGAAAAGTGAAGATAGGATGAGATATCAGTACAAATTTAATTCCATTGCGGTTCAAAATATAATTGAACTTAATAAAAAAAATTTCAGAACATCCTATTATAAATAAATATATTAATTGTAATATTTATCCTTCTATGGTAGCTTCAAAGAAGGAGTGTTCATTGAATGCAACATTAGCCACATTTAGTACAGGTTACATTTTTATATTACATACTAAAGTTGCGTTGTTTTCATCGTGAATTGTAACATGATTAAAAATATTTTAAAAAAAAATTAAGATAATGATAATCAAAAAATTACAATAAACAGAAAAATATAAGGTAAGGCAAAAAAAGTATAAAATAAATAAACGGAAAAAAATATAAAACACATATATCGACGTCGTTTTTTGAAAAAAGCGGAAATACCATTTAGTAAATTAGGGATTGATAAACTATTTGCCACTTATATAAATTTGTTTTATTGAAAACTAGTTTCGAATGTTAAACATTCATCTTCAGTTCTAAAAACACAAAAATAAGCAATTCAAAATATAGTTTGGTATTATTATACATATTAAATTAGATGTAATATAAATCAGTATTATAAAACATTTATGAATTTTGAATTTAATTAGGACAAGAAATGAAAAACATATTGGTACTCACCAAGGTTTAAATGGATTATATCAAACAGAAAAGTTTGTACTGTTTTATTCTCGAATTGAACTAACAATGAAAGAAAAGGTAGGTAGGATATATAGGTAAACTGTTTAAGGATCGGAGTTTTTCCAGTAATGCCGGTGAGTAATTGGTTTTTCTGTTATAGATGGGAATAAATTTAAGATTGGAATATTGGAGATATTTATTTGATCATTTAAGCAAAAATCTGGATTGGATTTGAAGAATTTTATGATTTCAAATGCTTCATATATATTTAATTTGAGGCTGTTTCCAACGTGATGTATTTATTTACCTCCTGAGTCTTTGATGAATTTATGTTTTTTTTTTCATTTAAATGAATTGCAAAGTTGGAATTCTCTGTCTTATTATTATATGCACGTATATGTTCCTTTAATCTCTGATTTAGCGATCTTAGAATTATAAAATTCGAAACTAGTTTTCAACTAAACAAATTTATAGAAGTGGCAAATAATTTATCAATCCCTAGTTAGATTGATCCTTCTATACCATCATGCGGATTTCAACCCTTTTAGCAAACTTTACAGATAACAAATGAAACGTTTCATTTCTATTTTATTCTATATTATGTACAGTAGGAGTTTATTAGGGTGACAAAATTTTTATAATTGCAATATATAGTATGAGGATTTTTCTATCAAAAGTTAATATATCCACTTTTGGAAAATTATCACAAAAACATTATTAGGGGATATTTCATTGAGATGAGGCAAATTTTTATTGAAAATATTGATTTGTAATGACTATTTCACAGAGGAAAATTAAAGATTTGAAATTAACTGAATGCTTTTTGTGCGTAGAATATTAATTTGTCGAAAAAATCTTTGTTTTTGATAAAACTTTTAATAAAAGAACTCTTCATATTATTAAGGCTTCTAGCCCTGGTCAAGGCCAAAGTGGCGACTAGGAGTCAGCAGTATTGGTGCTTACGTCATCAATATTAGATTTTTAGACCATTTACATTTTTTTTTCTCGATATGTCGTGAGCGGGAATCGATAGAGGTGGTGAGGTGACTATGTCACATAATAAATTGGAACCGGAATTTCGAATTTTTGGCGATTAAGTCTTTTTCCAAAAAACGACCTCGATATATATCTATATTCTAGAACTGAATATTATACTGATGGAAGAATTGGAAAGTACTTCTGAGGTATTCATTACAACTTTGTTAAAATCATAGCCATAAAAAAATGCAAAAAGATAAAAAAAAAATAATCATTTGCTTAATAATTTATAGTAAAAAAAATTGATCAATTATGAATTTATTCAGAATTAGAATAAATTTTATCCTCTTTGTGTATATTATTCATTTCATATCATAAGATAATATATAAGTTTAATATAATTTTAGTATTATTCTCAAATTTATTATTAATGAACCATCCAACTTTTTAATATCGTTTTGTTTTAAATAAAATTTCAAATTTTGGTACTTGATTTATAGTTTATAGCATGTTTAATCTGTGGATTAATTTATTATCAAAATATTGCTTGGCCTAAAGAAGTATGCAGAAGATTTTGAGCTGAGCTAAGAGTCCGATTTTATGGCCAGAGTCGTCAAAATTGCATAATTAGCGCGACAAAATAGTATTTTTCGAAGTTCTCGTTTCGAGTTGAGATTTGCTGATATTTATAGGGGAATTGCTATGAACCTTGGCACTGAAAAGTTGAACTGATGTATTTACATTTTCTTGGCTGGCGAGCAGTGTTTGTTCCAGATAAATCAGTTGTTTTCTCCGAATAAGAAAAAGGTCACAGTGCTTCAATTTTTATTTATTCATCTTCTTGTTATTTAATTGATTTATTGTTTAAATGAAATAATTGTTTAATATTTATATAAGAAAATATATTACCTTACAAGATAAATTTAAATAAAAAACGACTAAACTAATTTGTTCTTTCAGACCTTAGGATGGTCCCAGTTGGCCGAAGCGTCGAAATGATGTAAAATAAAATAAAATACTTTGTGACCGAATGGCCTTTTTGCTTTCGATTTATTTATTTATTTCCTATTATGTCCGCTCCCTAAGATGGTAAGGTAGCTGTCTGAACTTACGTAGAAGGAGAAGGTTTTCTCCTCCTTGAGCGTAACCTCCCGGCATATGCTCTGTCCACAAGGTTCTCCCCAGGGGCGTAACTAGGAGGTGAAAAGGTGGCAAATGCCACGGGCGTCGGCCCAAGGGAGGCCTCGAATTGGCCTTTACAACAATAAAGCATAATATCAAATTGTATTTATTTGTGTTAATACAATAATATACGAAGTAATGCAATTTATGACTAATATTGTATTATTATGTATAACCCATAGCCATTTAGCACATATCTTCAAATTTTGAGAAAGAAGCTTAGAAGGGCATCAAAACTTGGCTGCCAGGAGCCTAAAAATTCATATTTAGGCTACTGCTTCTATCTCAAGTTGTATGCCTATACTATTTCTTTATTAGGCCCTCTTATACTCGTACTATGGTGCAGAACCTCGATTCAAGTCTGAAGTACGAATGTCCTCTATGTAATAGGGTTTTGTCTTATTTATAATTATAAACGTCTTAAAAGGAAGGAGATAGTAAAAGAGGAATTTAGTAAATAATTAAAAAAATAAAATAAAAGCTGTACCACTAGAACCTATGAAGTATTTTGAGTTCAGTATTTGATAAGAAAATAATGTTTCTAGAAGAACGATTATATAAGGAGTTGATATGGTCGGCATCCAAGCTCCAATATCTGAATTTTCTTCCCATAGCTTTGAAAGTTCTACCGAATTTATAGAGACTGAGTGAGCCCAGTCGACCTACTACTGATATACATTGGGAGTTTCACTTGCTAGGAGAATAAATATATAAAAAATGAAATAAAATATATGCTTTACTTACTTTAAAGAATAATTCCTAAGAACTTTGATGGATATGAAGTACAAACACACGAATAAATTAACACTGAATTAGAAAATCATAAGTTGAAACATGATCTAACTTAATAACGAAGTATCCTTTGCTTATAAAAGAACTTCATTCAAACAACCGAAATCACGTTATACAACATTTAATTAGGACATTCGGTTTTATTAATATAAGTTGTCACATGTTTCACTGAAGATTTATCAGATAATTGTGTGAACAATATGGCTCTCTTTATGTAACCAGTACTTGACTGAGATCAAATCAAAAACATGATATGTTTGGAGTCCACATAGCTTCATTTATCGACAATATTTTTTCGTCTCACTGTGATAACGGAATAATTTTTTTTTTTTTGTTGAATTAAAATGTTCCAAAAATTAATAATTATCTGGTGATGAAAAGTTTTATAATGTTGTGAAATGATAGGAATAATTTATAGCACAAGCTTCAAATGTTTAATTATTTCCATTTATTCTCAATCAATCCTATTTCTAACGTCATAGCTCAAAGGCAGACTATTACATTGCATTATTATAGTTGCATTTTAACAATAATTATTATCACAAAAATTGTTCTTATTCGTAAGAAAACTAACCAAACCGCCACTGACATTGAAATGTACTTTTGGAATATTGACATTACTATAAAAATGACGACATTAACTATTAAAGTATGAACGAAGTAAATAACGACTATCAAGAATAAATAATTTATTAAAATAATAAAGCATAAATCGTACAATATATGTATCTGTAATATGTAATGGAGTGCCCATGCAGAAAGTAATCGTACTACTGACTGTTTCTCGACCCTGTGGTATTCTTGGAAGATAGTATGGTCAGTAATAAGCTCGAACTTAGTTGGCCCAGTAACTCCCAATCCATGGCACTCAGGCGTATATATTAGAATGAATAGAATTATTGCATACTATAAATCACATTGGAAGTATTTCTCTTTTAAGCAATTTAAAGCAGGATACCCCAAATGTTACTACATCCCAAGCCAGAAATATACCTATTCAAAGTGTTAATAACAGTACACTGTTTAAAAAATAATGTTAGTACAGTGTTACCAAATAATAAAATACAATTTTTGAATTTTTTTTACAAAAATATAATCAATGATGGCGCTTTTGGACCTCGAAATACCTGTCCCAAGGCCATCATTACATTCCCATCTTTTTAAACTGCATTTTCCTGGCAATATACGACATCTAGAAGATAGTTTGAGGTAATATATCATTATAATTATTTTCATCTTATAAATAAGTGAAGTAAAACAAATTTAGTAGCAATGTTTGTATGCAAACGTAACCTCAATTCATGCGAGACAAAAAAAGGTTATGTGCCATCATTACCTATCCCGCCATTACACTCTCGCAATGATACAGTCAGTAATCAAAATTTTGGGACAGTGTAATTTTTTCATTCGGAATTCTTTTTGTTGAATTTAAGGAAAGTTTTGCTGGAGTGTCGCAGGACGTTAAAGTCGATTGGCATACCAGCAATAGTTTTTATGTGTGCTTATTTAAGGATTTTGTTTTGCTTATTGCCCATATCATCCGGATTGCCTCCCAGTCAGAACGGACAAAAAAGGATTTTCCTGTACCTCCAACCGGCTTCATCAAAACTCAATTCAGAAGTCAGAACCGACTAAGTCAATACTAACATAACAGAACTAACAGACGCCTACATAGAACCATCACAAACCCCTCCTCCCTTTATCTACACTTCAATCTTTCCCGGGGATATATTTCCAACGGTTTCTCGTACTTTACGATACGATAGTAATAAGTTTTCTTTTTCGAGTTTAGGGGCAGTACGAACGGATGAACTTATCACGCAATGATAAATAATTATATAAAAGCTATGATAAATATTCGTAATTGAAAATATTGTTTTATTTATAAAATAAAATGTAGCCTCTTAATTTTTGATTATCAATGTAAACAAGTCAACAGACCATTATTTATATGAATTTTATCTCGCAAATATATATCTAGGATTTTTGAAACAGGAGTGAAAATCTTATTGGCTAAACTTTTTATGTAAAACACATTTTTTTCTTCACTATTAATGATAATAAACAAACTATTGCACTCACCTTTGTTGAGTAAGGTGGCGTTCAGGAACGAGAAAATACAGCGGACACTAATCAGAGATGAACGGACATCGACGAGGTACTGGAGGTTGAGATCTTGGCTAATCTTTTGGGGCAAATAACAAAGGTTTCGAGTGACGTAGCCCTTGTCTAAGATTGCCTACAACTTGAATAGATAACTCTTATCTCCTTCTAGTCTAGGTCACCGGCCCCTAGGCTCCTAGTTCACGGGTAGTTCTTCAGTCTATGAGCTGTAGTAGTGAGTTACAGAAGGACTAGGTTCGATTCCCATGACAAATATGTATTTCGTCTCAAGCAGGTAAGGAACCATAGGCGTGCGGCTGTTCTATCTAGGTTCGGGCGTTAGATAAATAAGTATAACTAGTATACCCGAGCGAGAACTCTCGCATTAGATATCAATCCTTCTTCTAATCCCTAATACATTAGAAGTAGGAAAACATATTTATTCGTGTAAACAATATAATATTACCAAAAAAGTTTATTTAAAACACATATTTGGTGATGCTACATAGTTTGTAATGACTATGTTGAAGTTACAGTTAATATTAATTAAGTAATTAGCTTACCCCATTGGAAAACATCTCTTCAATTTAACAGTTAGGCAATTAGATTACCATTTTCAATGTGTAGTATTCATACATAGCAGTGCCCTTTAGAAATGGGAAACAGTATATAATTATATACTCATTAAATTATTTATTAACCATTAAATTATATTATATCATTAAATTATTATTATTAAATGATTTACTCATTAAAAGTTTTTGTAAACAGACTCAAATTGATATAAAGTTGCCATGAAAACAGCACGTACGCAAGATGGCATGAGGCCCGTGCGGACCTATATCGTGCATTATCTCAAAAACGGTAGCTTAAGCTTTAAGTAGTAAGTAGTTTTAAGCTTTAAAACGCTGGACCAATACGCTCCGTCGGAGCGTATATGATCTTGATGCCCGTGCCAAAATCTTTAAAACCCAACTTATCCCGTCTTGATCCGCTGACTCTCAGTCGTCAAAGTTTTGAAGCCTTCCAGTTTTTCATCACTTTTATTTAAGCCCTTGTAAGATTTTAAGAAACAAAATTGGAATTCGTCACATCTCCGTGAAATTCTATTTCTTTTGATACCTCACTCGTCTAAATCCATCGCTTCTGAGAGCCGGAAAAGGGATCTATACTACCGTAATAATATATAGTAGTGATACTCAGTATCTTTGCTAATACTAGACCCATTTATTTTTATTTTTGGACAATTTGATTAGCTTTCATATGATCACATACATAGTTTACCATAGCATGCGTACTTATTGAGTTATACGCAATTAAATTTTCTTTTCGTCATCGCAAAAAATTCTCCATTTTCTCGGTGATGTACTGCATAAATGAATAGTTAAAAGGGTTTAAGGTTTATTGAAACTTAATTTATTGAAAATTTATTAGTTTATTTATTGAAACGTTTATTTCCGTTGAAAATTCGGATTCGAAATTTTTCGCAATCGAAATACTTTCCCTTACTATATATTTCACATATAAGTAAGTTGAAGCAAAAATAGAGTATGTGTCAAGACGTCTCAGGGTGATCTTCAATGCTGGGTCTTTATTTTTATCGTTTATATGAAATGAACTGTATTTGATCTCCATTTATGTGGGCTTGTATTTTTCTAAAAAATATGCAAAATATACAATTATACTAAAAATGTATAAGATACATATATTTAAAATATTTGAAACTTTCGAATATTTGAAATATTGAAAAAAGTTCAATACAATATACCAAGATCATATAAATTTTGCCTCGTCATAATTTTATGTAGTAGTTTTTAATCTTAGTGTTTTAATAAATATTCTGTATTAAATGTTTAGAAAAGTTACTACCAAAATGATTTTTCGGCTATACCAGTCAAATAATATCTGTTTTTATTTATTTTTTTCCCCCCGGAGGAAACATTCTTGTAAAAAAAGTTTTTTAAAATGTTAAACGGGTACCTACTTACTTTGCCTTGTTCAAAATAATTTATTTAATTTTGGACAATTCATACTGTAAATGAATAAGGAAGTTTGAAAAATGCCAGAACAATGCCCGTAGCGTCACAAAAAATTTATTTTGTGAAATTTCTTGAAATACAATTTGTGTAGAAATTTACTGATACAATTATTATTTTTCTTGGGGTTACTAGAAGGCCTATTAGAATCGAGTAATTACATTTTGTCTTTACGTTTCGTACAGCGGATCATAGGATCCAACAGTTTTTTCTCAATGTCTCAGGAGAACAGAACAAACAAACAAATTAAATAATAAGCATAACAGAAAAAAAATGCATACAATACAAAAGAAAAGAGATAGTATAAACGATAAAAGCCCTCCTGATGTTTCTCGGTTAACACTAAGAACCATGTTCTATGTTATCATTATTGTACGAAGGACCGATACCAGAAAATAAGTGAATACACATTAATATCATCTCAAGGAAAAACGTAAATTTTCTTCTTTCGAATAGGGCTGCTTAAGATTGGAAATGATGACTCAGGATAGAGACGACTGGAGTTTATTTAAGGTAATGGATGGAGATAGAAAGATGGTCCAGATTCGGATTGTGTACTGGAGGAGATCAAAATGAAGATAAAGTGGATTGGCTGGCTGATGGAGCAGGGAGCCTACATCTTTCCGATCCCTCTCACAGAGCGGGTAGTGAAGGTTATGTTGAGGGGAAAGAAATATGGCCTTGGCCTAGCTCAAGGAGGGTCTTGATGCACTGATAGCTCCTGAAATAGTCGGAAATTAAAGCAGGTTATTGAATACTTTAAGAGTTATACTACTCTTTATTATTATAGCTATTAGCCATAACAGAAATGCGTCTATCTCTAAATGCACAGACATATTTACCATTCCACTGAGAAACTATAAAAAAAGAAGCTACCAATTTTGTTTTTTTCTGATTTCCAATGAAGTTATTTGGATTGATGTTTGGATTTAAACAGAAAATCAACTGAAATTTTAAAGAATATGACAGAAACAACTGGCACATTTGGAAGGACAGTAAAAAAAACAACATTTTAGGGAAAGAACTGGTTCAATTTTCAGAAAGTACATTAAAATTTGTTTTATTTCAGTGGGTTTTAAAAATCACACTCTCCAAATGTCGGCCGTTACTGAACTAAGTATTGCCGAAGACGTTCTCCGAAATTTGCTATATTCTTTCGAGTCATTTCTGGTTTAATAACTAACACATTTCGAGAGGGCACTGTGGGCGGCTGTTGGTGATTTCGGTGTTAGCGGCATAGTATAGGAGAATAACCCCTTTATAAATAGTTTTTTAGTAGGGGTAGCAGTAACTTTTAAATCCGGCCGTTACGTGCACATATTGGAGACTATCCAACAACTTAGAGATCCAACTCCTATATTGAATAAAATCGACGGAGAGGATGCCCGTTACCTGCCCGATTCATTAAAATTAAAATTTAATATTGTACAAAATTGTACGTTTTGCTCTCTTTGGGCTAAATACTAAGTACTAATAATATAATATACCACAAATTACGTACATTGGACCACCATTGGACCACATTGGACCAGAGCAACTACTAAATAAACCAGCCACAAATAAAACTAAAAAAGATATAATTGATTGGGTACTTACTGATTATTTTTTATGCTAACCGTAATAACCACTAACGGTACCGATCAAATATCTAACCATAATTTCTCTATTTCCCTACTTTAATGTTTTTATTAAATTCCGAACAATCAAGTAGCACACACACATACATAATAGCACATTAGTCACATTATAGCCATATTTTCTAGCAAGGTATGTACATTTCATAATTATTATTATGAATTATGTATTACATAATTATTATTATGTACAATTATGGTCTTATGTAGTATGTAGTATTATTATGCCTTTAGGTAGTATTATAATGTCTTGTATTATTAATATTATCATTAGTCTATACTATGTTTCTAATATTATTATTTATATCTTGATATTCAATTCTATTTTATTTTAATTAATTATACACCGTTACTTTTATTTTTTTTCTATGTAATTATTTTAATTCAAATTACAGTAATAGTCTTTATTATTAAATATCACTTAAGTTTTTATTCTTTTCTTATAAGTAATTAAGTATATTCCGTAATTGTAATGCAAACTTATTATTAATTTATAATTTATATGCAATACCTTCATATGCTTAATTTTTACATTAATTTTCATATTCTGCTTTTTAATATAACTATTTTAAATGCTATTGTGTTTCAACATTATAGCAATATTTTAACAATATATAACAACTATATAATATCTTGTAATTAACTTTATAGACATCCTCTGTTTCATAATAAAGTATAAGTTAGCCTATGACTTACAACGCCTATGATTACCGCTGTAAAATGTTAAAATACGATAACGTTTAAATTAGTTATAACAAAAATAGTAAATAAAAAAAAACATTGAATACAATTATTATTATCTAAAGAAGATAATTAACCTGTAACCTGTAACCTCTAAAAACAAATCTTTTCACTAGTATTTTTGTCACTTATACTTGTACTTTTGTACTTCATTATGAAATAGAGCCCTGTAGTTAGACCGTATTGTTTCATATTGAATATAAGCTGTTCTAAACTAAATTCTAAACTAACTGCACGATTTTGATTTCGTTGCAAATTTTACACATTGTTAGTTCTTCCTGTATTTTGAGTTTTAAATACTTTTTGAGGTTTTTTTGGGCCATTTTTCTGCAAGAAAATCTGATCTGTACTTATGAAGCTAAGTATAGGGTTAGTGTTAAGTACGAGGACGATTTCGGTGATATATGATATGTATGCACGATCCGGAATTTCGGAACGCTCACTCTGTCAATATAATCGTAGTAATAGGACCGCGAAGGTTGAAATGGGCTTATGAAGTTGTGGGGTTTCAAGGAAGAATCCCTGTAAAGTAAACGCTCGAAGGGTAGACCGAGAAGTAGGTAGGACTTGTGTGGTCTCGTTTTGACGGGATTTGGTAGAAGGTGGTGGTATTTAGGTAGCGATTGGTGGTATTGGCATCGAGCCTTCGGGTTCTTTAAACAATTTTTTTTTTTTGGATGTAAAAGTTTTTATTGAAAAATAATACAAGCTACCATCCTCAAGGACAATAGGTATTAGTTAGGTTTGTAAGAATCTGTTCATACCATACATACAGAGTAAAAAATAATTTTAAAAATATTTAAGCCTTTTATTATTATAATTATTGTGCCTCCTTTTTTATTATGGGCCAAATATCCACCACATTCCAAAAACAGATAGATTTATATTCCATGCTATACTAATATAATCTATGTATACGGAATCCATTAATAGTCCAATCAATGAAAGATTGTAGAGGGAAATAAATGGAACACAATTTTTGACGTTGGAACTAGTTAGGAATTAAACAAAAAAGTTCCCACTCCTAGATGGGTGGGATGGGGGATGGCGTCCAGAAGATCCCTTTTTTTTTTTGGTTTTTCACTTATATCTTAGAAACTATGCGTCCTAGTGATTAAGATCTTCCTATACAAAATTAAAGCTGGCAAAATATTCCAGAAGATTGATTCTATTATTATTCATTTTCTTTTTCTGTCTCACATAATCTCCTAGATGTCCGCGCTAAAAATTGGACAATTTTGAAAAAAAAAAATTTCCTAACATTTTTTGCCTTATTAGAATATTTAACCCTTCAGCCCTTCCTTATACGGAAAAAACGTGAATAAGGAAGTTGTAAAGCATTAAATTTCCTTCAATGTTACTGTTTTATCTTCAACTGTTCAATGTAGAGCAATTTTAAATTAATATGTAAATTCCAAAATTTTGCAGCCAAAAAATAACTTTCGTATTTTGAGTTATTCCACTGCTGTAACTCTATATGTACCTATATGTATGTAACTTTATATGTGAAAAAGTTATATGTATACTGGTACTGGTACTGGTATTGGTGGGGGAAACTAGTCTGGCAAGTGGGCCTTATGGTCCTTTTTGCCAACCCCTGACGGCTACTTTTACGTCACCGCCGAGTACTAACCAGAGTGGGAGTGTCAAAATCCATTTCGCGGGATCGCCACGAAATAAATATTAACCGACCCAGGTGGGAATCAAACCCACAACGTTCCAAACCGGGCACTCTGGGGCCCCCGCCACAACGTACTCGGCCGTTACGTCCTCCCATATGTATATAAGTAATATTGTTTGTTGTGATAGCAAACAAATTAATAGATTTAATCTTTTGGCAAATTTTGTCAACTGTAATTTTTTATAGGAAGATCTTATCGCTAGGACGCACAGTTTCCGAGATAAAAGTGAAAAACCCCTCCAAAAGAAATAAATAAATAAAACCTTCTGGGCGTCCTCCTCCATCCTGTTCACCATCTAGGGGTGGGGCTTTTAGTATATTTACCTCCCAACTAGTCCAAACAAAGTCCCAAAGTAAAAAATTGTGTTCTTTCCATTTCTCTCTGTAAACCTCTTTTGAGCAATCATTGACTCGCTATACGTATTCATTAGATCTCTAAACGTCAAATAATAAAACTAAACTTTCCTAGCAAATATTTTTTAAAATGAGAACTACTGACTGACATTTTTCCTTCTTGACATTGAATAACACGTAAATAAAGGAAGGTAAATTATGGTAATTTAGCTGCTAACATCGAAAGTAGAACAAATCTGTTAAGAACTAGCGTCAGAGAACGACAGGGACCCATCTGGTTGAAAACATTGGTGACTGATTCTCGAGCTTCGTAAACAACTTGTTTCATCTTTATATATAGACTGTGCAACCTTGCCTCTTCCTCCTTATACCTCCCTCTTTCTCCCTCTCCACTTCTATCCCTCTTTGTCGTATTATTTCTTCCTCTTTTGATCCTATGGGTGTGGCACTATCATCATAAAGGCAGGTAAATCAAGCATTGAATAGGAAAAACGATCTAAGAAGTCACTCTAGAAAGAGTAATTTTATACTTATTATTTTTTTTTTAAGTTACTGCCAAAATAAAATTAAGTCAATATTGTCTCAACATTGAAGAACCCCGCAAATCCCGGCCATATCCGATTCCAGATCATCCTGAACTTTTTTTTTCCTTTAGGTACTTTTGTTCTTGTTTACAATATATCGATACAAAATTATATTATTATAACAGATTCATTTCATTCATGTAATTTATTGAAAATATTTGCTTGTAAAGATTTTTTAAATTTATTTATTTGAAATACATATTTATGCTAATTATATCTTATCTTACATCACATTTTATTTTTAATAGCATATTCATAATTCATATTTAGTGAAAATTTGAGTGAGAAATTCTCGAAGTGGAGCATTTCGATTTGTTGGAAAAGCGAGCATTAATAGGCAAATTACAGTTCTTGTGAAAATGGTAATTGGAAATTTTCTTAGAAGCCCTTCAAGATCCATTTTGTATTGTTTTTTTTAAGTATTTAAACTAAGTAAAAGTTTGTTCTCACTTTTTTATTTCATCGTAATTCAAAAAAGTGTGTTTTAGATGATACATAAAGTGAAAAGTAATGTTTTTCCTGGTAAAAGGAAGCGAACAGAACAATCTTTTATCGGACAAACAATTTCTTCGCGCATCACTTTTTTTCTATAACAAGTTTTGTATTAAAAAAGGAAATTATACAATCTGCCACACTCAAGGGCAATAGGTATGAGAACTGTAAGAATATATTCAGACTATATATACATGAGAATAATAACAAATAAATAAATGAGTTTAAAGAAATAATGATAAAATAAAATAAACAAAAAATATTCATAAAAATGACAAATAAAAAAATAATTTTAAAAACATGATAAAATAAAACAAAAAAAATATGAATAAAAATAATAAATAAATAATTTTTAAAACTGATAAAATAATATAAAAAAAAAATCAATATTGCACATTACTTTAATAAATATTTTTAATGCCAAGAATTTTCCATTTACTGTAACAACCATTCGGATTAGTCCTTGGTCCCATTGTCCTGGATATACAGATCCCCGTCTTTCCGGTGTTCTGTGAAGTTTTACCTAAAGCATTAATAATTTAAATTAGGGTAAGGATCCGACCTCAACTGAAAAGGATCTTTTGGAGGTTTCGATATCTCTTGAGCGAGCGCAGCGAGCGGAAATCGACAGCACTACTAATTTTAATTAATATCTAACTAAAGCAGTAATAATTTCAATGAATACGAATGGTATAATTGAATACAAAGCAGTTAGTTAGCACAAACGGCACGAGAGCGGTAGTGTGGCGACTGCTGCTGATAAGGAGGCTGCATCTTAAAGTTTACCCCCACCTTTCTAGTGACTAGAAGTCACGCCCGCCAGTAGCTCTGCGGAAATATTACCCAATTTTAAAATATTACACTAAACAATAGAGCGCCAGTCCCGCGATCTTCGGGTAACTTCGGCAGCGGATAGTGATTATGCGACCCAATTGTAAAGTTGTACCTTTTTTTTCTTTATTCGACGAGCTATATCAGTTCTAACACCGCCTAACTCGAAATTCTCTTAACCTTATAGGAGGTACAAAAAACTGCCTAATTTTTTTATGTATATATATTGTATACATATATATAAAAAACCTACCACTACAATCTATGAAGGGTCTTGGGTTCAGTATTAGGTAAGGACCCTACTGTTTCTAAGCCAACGGTTGTGCAAGGAGGTGATTTGGCCGAGATCACGCTCAACCGCCAGGTTTTTCCCCCAATTAAGGGTACCCACTATATAGAGGCTGGGTGATCCCCAAGAGGGTCTCCCTATCCCGCAGGATCGATCCGTGGCTGATAACAGAATAAATAATTATTTGCCTCCGCCAGTCTCGAATCCGGGATCGGGAGCATTGTAGCACAGTGCTGAGCTATTCCCATTGATTTAGTGCTGAGCTATTTCCACTGAGCTACTCCGCTATATATATATATATATATATATATATATATATATATATATATATATATATATATATATATATTAACAATACCATATAGATAGATAAACTACAAATAATCTTATAGCAACCGTTGAATTAAAAAAAATAAATTTGGATGGCATGGCGGCTTCAAATCACTGGCTAGTTTGAAAGAAATAACACAAAAAACAATTCAAAATTATAGAAATTGAATGTTTTTTTTGTTTGTTTTTTTTATGTTAATCAACTTTTTTTTTACTGAAAAGTAAGGAGTTGACAGTAATGCGGTTTCACACTTCTAATTTATTTTGCTTAATTTCCTATCAATGTTTTGATTTAGACAACTGTTGAATTAATTAATGTTCATAATAAAGGACTAACATTTTAGACTAGTTATATGCCCAGCCTATTTCGTTAAATTTCATCTTTAACTGTGTGCGCTATCAATCTCTGAATCTTTAATTTTTTTTAGTGTACCCTACGACAGGACATCGCACATCAAGTCAAAATATATTAGTCTAATACAAAACAATTTATGGAGGTAATATCAGCACAGCTTAGATGTAAAAAATGTAACCTTTCTCGTTTTTCCGTTTTTCAACTGTAATCTTCCTTTTCCTTCATTATATAGGGCGCTCCGAGAAAGAATTGGGATTCCGCCAAGTCACCATAATTTTTTTTTTATTTAAAGGCTGGTATAGTTTGTATTATATATGGTTATATATTTACGGTATTCTTTGTATATATACATACATAATTACGATTTATAAAATACATAGTTATAAGTATATATTGCATATATATTTCGTGAAAATGGCGGATTCGTCCTTCTTGCATGGAGCGGCCGCATATGTTGCACTTTTTGGGAGTAATGTATTCAGTGGCGTACGGAGGGAAGGGGGGAGGGGAAGGTCAGGGTGATATACCCTCTACCCTCTCCCTCCGAAATATTTGAAAAAATATGATTTTCATATAAGCTTTGTCTTTTGAGTAATAATTTTTTATTCAATTTACATTCTTATCCTTAAAACTTTCACCCTATTTGGCGAAGATAGGCACTTAATGATTACTTGCCTTCTCATTGAATCCCTCCCTCCAAAAAAAATTTAAATCCCCCCAAAATTTTGCGAACGCGTCTGGATATTCTATCTCTATTTGATTAATCTATTTTAGACGGTTGATGTAAAATGATCTGTCTCTGGTTTGAGTTCATGTTATCTGGTATTTTTCAGTCGGTGCCTGAATCGGCGATGAGCTGACAGGTTACTGCAATTTAAGATAGTCAAGATTTTGTTTTGAGATCTTCCAAAAAAATCCTAATGATAGTTATTTTTCGCTTTCAATTTATAAAAATCTAACAAAAAGAAAAGCTCTTGGCATATTAGCGGAAGCTAGTTTCCTGTTTACTGATACCACGACAGCGGGACAATTCAGCCTTGGCAATATGTTCCTTAAACAAACCCGAGGTCAGGATCGCCATCTGTTGTGCAGGAAGAAAAAAATTGCGAGTTTTTTTTCTTTGTTTTTGTCCAGGATTGCTTACATTCAACAGCTGAAGTACAGAGTATTTTTATCTTTGAACTAAAAAAAAATTACATAATGCTTTTTGTTTGAATTTTAAACCTTGTTTATTTCTGTTTATTAGGAATGGTAAGAACAATATTTCTGTCTTCAGTTACTCACATTTGATTTTAAAAGTTAAGTATTAAAAAACAAAAAAACTTGAAATTTGGGAGGGTATTTAACTTGCTTTTCTTTTCACGAGCAACGCGGTGCGGTTACCGCTATGAACTAAATATAGCTTAAATGGATGCGATAGATTTACAATTAAGTGGATGAAGGAATAAATTTTGTTTAAAGGACGAACAATGATGCTAAAGGAAGCGATTCTGAAGGGAGGGGATATATAGATCGGTTGGTTGGTACATTGTATTCAAAGAGTAGACAGTGCACTACAATATTAGAGAAACAGGAGATAAAGAAAGAAACCAAAATAGCTTTATTTAAAACAGTGTTTCTGCCTGTTCTACTAGTATATGGTGCGGAGAGCTGGACTGTCCTTGATAAACAAGCAAAGTAACGGCCATAGAAATGAGGCACCTTAGGAGAGTACTTGGAAAAACAAGAAGAGACTGCTGGAGAAATGAGAAAATAAGAGAGGAACTGAATGTAAGACCAGTAAAAGAAATTATAAAAGAACACCAACTGAAATGATTTGGCCATGTTTACAGGATGGGCGATAACCAAAAGGCTAAATGGCCCTTGGAAGCAAAACCAGAGGGAAAGCGACCTAGAGGCAGACCCAGGATGATGTATCACAACTATCTGGAGAGACTTGGGCGAGCCAGAGGCAGCACGATGGTGGATATGAGAAGAAGGGCCAGCGACAGATATCAGTGGGCGAGATGGGGCGAGGCCGTTCCTCCACGCTGATGGCACTAAGGAGAGGGTGAAAGAAGAAGAAGAGTAGACAGAGGAATAGAGGGTGAGAATTTTATTTATGAAGACTGTCCTTTCTGTCTTATATCCGCAGATAAATGCAGGTGTGTCCATAGGTATATCAGTTTGTTGTACCTGATTTAACCTATTAGAACAAACTCATCTCCGAATTTTAATTAAAACAAAAAATTATTCTCAAGGTTACAGAGCATAAATCTGAGCATTTTACTAGATGAAAATATGTTTCCCAGCGGCTGAAAGAAATAAAAATATAAATTTCTTCTGTGTGTACAGCATTCTCTCCTACACTAGGTAATGGTAGTCAAAGTTATAAGGCTAGCGATGGATTTTCGGCGACTTAGAAATTATGATCATCATAACTTCAATCACTAACAAGATCTACACAAGATGGACATTACATATAAAATTTAACAACAAATAACGTCATATGATGACTTAAATAATGAGGTATTGGATCACGGAAACTTGTTAAACGTAGTGAAGAGTTTCCAGGTAATTTGGGGAACATAGCTCCCCTCTATACCAAGAACAATATGCAGATATCTGCCAAGGATATCCGATATAGCCAAAAAGACCTACTTGAAAAAACTGAATTTTTTTATATAAAATAAATTAAAAATGTTAACAAAAGTACCTTGATGTCAATTACCTCGCTTATACCAATGAACAAACGACTCTTTACCTGCGCTTTTATCAAACACACTTTACCACGAATGGAAAGAGTTAGGTGGATGAATGATTTGTGATCCATATGAAACTAAACCAATCCCGACAATTTTATCAGATGTTCATTAATTTTTCTATTACAATTAAAAAATCTGGTGCGTTGCGCGGATCACACAATTTCCCCTTGCCAATCAATAATAATCTTTATAACATATTTTAAAGACTTCATAAACACTACTTAAAATAAACTCAGCATCTTTTTCTACAAAAATTTTCGGTTTATTTTCCATGCAATCATTGTTTCCATTAAATCATCATTAGATCATAAAAATTCCAATTAGAAAATTTTCACTATCACAATACTTCCCCTTACTATATATTTCATATATTGGTAAGAGAAAGTAAAAAAATAATTGACTTAGACATTGAAAAACAATGAAGTAAAAAAATTAAATTAATAACAAGAATATAAGTGGAAGATTCAACGCATGAATCCTTGAGTCTCCGTAAAAAAAATACCGGTAAACAATTAACCGGTCGACATTTCACTAATTCACGCATTATCAGGACCGAAAAGATAACATATATGCAAACCTATATATAGATAACAGAATGCAATACCTTTCATATCGATAGCTAAAAAGATCAATTAGATATAGTACCTCACTCCGAGACATACTTTAAATTAAATAAATTGCTCTCCCCAGCCTTGCAGGTCTCTAACATCAAAAAATCAAATGAATGTACATAATTTTTTCTTTCTTTTTATATAGAACTTTCAGGACAAGTACGAGTATACTTTTTCTATGTGATTTAATTTTTATTATTAATAATAATAAGTTTTGGTAACTTTTCTGCAGATCCAGCAAAATGAAGAAAAAAATTGTATATGTGTCTACACACATATTCTACATACTTTCAATGTATTATTTAAATTAAATGAATTGCTCTCCCCACACTTGCAGGTCTGCAAATCATTTTTTCATATTTTTTTTTTTAATTTATAAATATAGGACTTTCAGGACAACTATACTTTTTCTATGTGATTTAATTTTTATTAATAAGTATAAAATAATAAGTTTTGGTAACTTATTTATATGTGTCTGCACACATACTCTACATACTTTCAATGTATTATTTAAATTTAATAAATTGCTCTCCCCACACTTGCAGGCCTGCAAGTCATTTTTTTATTTTTTTTTTATACATATAGAACTTTCAAAACAACTATACTTTTTCTATGTGATTTAATTTTTATTAATAAGTATAAAATAATAATTATTTTTTTATTTTTTTTTTATACATATAGAACTTTCAGAACAACTATACTTTTTCTATGTGATTTAATTTTTATTAATAAGTATAAAATAATAAGTTTTGGTAACTTAAGTATATTTGTCTGCACACATACTCTACATACTTTCAATGTATTATTTAAATTAAATAAATTGCTCTCCCCACACTTGCAGGTCTGCAAGTCATTTTTTTATTTTTTTTTTATACATATAGAACTTTCAGAACAACTATACTTTTTCTATGTGATTTAATTTTTATTAATAAGTATAAAATAATAAGTTTTGGTAACTTAAGTATATTTGTCTGCACACATACTCTACATACTTTCAATGTATTATTTAAATTAAATAAATTGCTCTCCCCACACTTGCAGGTCTGCAAGTCATTTTTTTATTTTTTTTTTATACATATAGAACTTTCAGAACAACTATACTTTTTCTATGTGATTTAATTTTTATTAATAAGTATAAAATAATAAGTTTTGGTAACTTATTTGCAGATCCAACAAAATTAAAAAAAAAATTGTGTATGTACGTTCTTTCACTTTTACCTATATCGTCAGATGAGTACCTATAATTAATAGATTATAAAAAATATATATCTTACTTCAGTTATCATAAACCAGTCTTGATAATTACAGAAATTAAAAACAAATAAAAATTACGAAATAAACATTTATATTTCATTGATTTCCAATAGGTCTTTTAAAGCTTAAACCTAAAAAAAAATTAACTTTCCGTTATCGGCAGTTTCGAGAAGTTCGATTTTTGATTGGTCTTTCTTTTCCTATTTATTTCTTATCTCTGATAAATAATTTTTAAATCACTATGTCACTTCCATAAATAAGGACATAAACTAGCTGTAGTCAGTTCTGAGTCATTATCTAAACAAAGAATGAATTCCAATCCAATGATTTCGTTATAGTTCTCAGCCGAGTTACATTTTCATCATCGGTGTCAGACAAGTAGCTATTTCAGTCTAAGAGTTTTCTCAAACACAGGAATGATTGATTCTTTTGATTTTTAGCTAATTTTATAAATTATTTTAGCGATTGTGACGAGATAGCTCAGTGAGTGGGTCAGGAAGTTGATTACAAAAGCCAGTGCTGTGGTAGTTATTCCTTTTATGTTCTATTACACGTGGCTTAATCTTGAGGGTTGACCAATGGCACACTCAGTCTCTGTGAAGGGGTAAGTTTGTGAGGAAAGCGCCGTCTTTCAATATGATCTTACCAACTAGAGATATGGTTTACCGTAATATTTATATTAATTAAATCTTATTTTATCGTAATCTTATTTAATTAAATGTAAGAATATACACGAATGCAATACGAATTTAATTCAGCTCAGTCTTAAAATAATTAATTACACTGGATACTACCTATAACGACATCGGTTATAGCGACAAGCTGCTTATAGAGACTAAATAGTCAGGTATCTTGAACTTGGTATACCTATTGTTTGCAATTTTAACTGGATATAACATCATCGCTTATAACGACATATCGGTTATTGCGACTCGTTTTGCATTGAACTAGGGGGTTAAAACATCTGTTATAACAGCGCTGCAATGGAAAAGAGAAAAGGGAGTCAGCCCAAATTGTAAACAATCCTTTGTAAACATTTTCAAGGATGAGGATGATAAGCAAGCACTTACAATGGGAGATGCTTTGGACAAAAGTATTTACCAGTAAACAATGACCTTCAGAGAGACATCATCAAACAGGGTATTGATACTATTGTGGCTAAAATATCGTATCAATATTTAAAAAAATGCCCTAAGAAGTCCCAAATAACTATTTTTGTTTAGTTTTTTTTATTATAAAGGGTTTAAAGTTCTTAATTGTTCAATGCATGAATATAATAGAGAAATTTTGTTTGAAAAATACTGTAATAACTACAAAATTATTCTACATTTCATTATCATCCAGAATGAAAAGGGCACAAATCAAAATTGCAATAATCAAAAATTTAAATATTTGGGCCTCTTATCATCTTAAAGAGCAGCTTTCTCACGAATATCAAGCCAAACCATATACACAAATGGTGATCTGCCAGCAACTTGTGTTAGAGGAAACGCACTGAGGGCTTCAACGTAGGACATAGCCTCTGTCTAACGTTCGTTCTAACAAAAACACATTCATTGAGTTGCACCCCTTTCGTTCTGTTCAATACGGATAAATAAATGTATATAAAAATTATGTGTTTCATACTTACAATAAAGTTTAAGTAAATTCCTGTTTTGAAACTCTGTTTTCTGTATCTGAAATTTTCCGTCTTCCAGAGTTGGTGTCGGTTATAATGAACACCGGATACCACGACGAAAATCGACCTGTTTTTTCTGGCGGCACCTTCAGGATCGATACAAACGATACCCAGTGTAGTTTATAAAGTAAATTTTTGCGACAAAATCTTAAAAATAGAGCGATATGGTTGGCCGTATATGTCGGTACTGTTAAAACTGAGTATTATCTTACTGTGTGCATCATATCAGATCGCGTCTCCAAACATCTTCTATTTAATTTATTTTTAGGTTTTAAGATGAAGCATAGCTGTATAAGCTTTATTTTGAAAAAACCCTAGAGCTGTGAATTGGGCGGTATCTATAAAATGGGATATTACAAAAAAAAAAAGTTTATTGCTGATAATTTTGATTTATTGTTTTACAATACACAGACGCTTGAGAATGGCTGTAAGATCTGAAACTTAGCTTTAGTATTTGTTATAATAACAGGTATGTATAAAGCATTTACTGAATTAATTCATAATTAAAATATAATTTATCAGAGCCCCAAAAATAAGCTAACATTAAAAGTGCAACGGGTAAGTTGTGGGGAGGAGACAATAGGTTATGATCAAAAAGCTAGGTGAGCAGAGAGGTCGTGGAAACTGGGTTTGTCACTACAGCAATTATTTTTAATATCATATTTATTTCTTATCTATATTTATTCGAAGCCCATTTTCGTATATAATTAAATTTCTTCATCATTGTTTTACAGTTGGTTTTTTCATATCATTCAGTGACGAATCCTGTCTAATTTGCTGTCTTTGGGAAATAAAGAGTAATTTATTAATTTTAACATGTATATTGTCACAGAAAAAATAAATAACTAATAGATGAATTAAAAATTAAATTAACTATTGTACGCTAAACTATTGTTCACATATTTCGTATGCACACGTTGCACATTTAGAAGACCACACCCCCTCCACTGCAGAAATCTGGCTCCCACTATGCATCTCAGCCTGATTAAGGGGGATCACTGCTCAAGCTGTGCGGGCTGCATCTGTCAGAATGTGAAGGCGTTCCGTTTCTGTTGATTTAGTTTATCTTAAATATTTTATATTTTTTATAAAATAATTGTATTTTTCTTGTATAAATCTAGGGGGATAACGTGTAACTAACCACCTCTGATATGTGAATTGGTAAAACATAAGAAGGGATTGGGTTATAAATGCGAATAAAACCAGAACAATATAAAACAACTATACAAATTATTCATTGGCTTGCTATAAATAGTAAACATTTCTGACTTTTTTTTAAAGTTTGATTTCATCCTGAACCATTCTCTCATAGATCGCATTCATATTGAACTAATTTCTACAAAATTAATAAATCGTTTTTACTTATATTTTATCAAAGCTGAATTTATTCAGCTTATAGATTTATCTATAATTTTTTTTGTAGGAATATATATTCTCCACCTCCTTTTCGGTTTAATGGGTACATAACCGCCGTTGAAGAGAAGAGAATATAAATAGGACGGGAACAAACAGCAATAAATATTATTAAGAAAGTCTGTTCTAGAAGGCCTAGGTGTAAACAAGCTGATGGATACCTAGGAGATAGGACTACACAAACAGTTTGAGACTGTTTGGCCATAGCGAGCATCGTATCGCGAAAATATCCTCCAACAAAAGCGATGGGGTCTCGATCGGGCTGAACAAAAAAGAAATATTTTTAACCCATTTCTTAAAGTGGAACGAGGCGAGTTGTTTGGTGGCGCCAACGGCCAAATAAAATAGGCCTCCTAAATCTGTTAACAGTCTTAAGTGAATAATGCAGATGGCTGTGGGCTCTGTTTTTAAAAGGCTATTTGGACCTCCTCGGCAACTCCGATATCAACTCTCTTTATTGTATCGTCTCAACTTTTCCATCTCACGACCAGAACGAACTGCAGATAAAGATTGGTTTTTAGTAAGCTGCTTCTATGATCTAAAAATATGTAAGTATATCTTTAATTTATTTTTAAAATATCTGGCCTAGTTCCGGGAACTATTTTATTTGTCCGTACAATACATATAAACAACATGGTAAAAATAGCTATGATACAAATTAACAGATAATAATTAAACATTTTTTGTATAGACTTAAATTTGTCATATTATTGCAAGTATACTTATACTCTCATATTTCTCTGTATAAAATTTATTACAATTCCTAGAGTTGTTTAGGGATGCGAAACGTGAACACTTGCATTGAAGTTATCCCTAAAGGTTTTCGATAAGTATCGCGGAAAATGTAGGGTGGGGCAGAAATGTGTGACACATTTTGAAGGGCTGCAAAACACAAATGTCTTAAGAAAAAAACTGATTTTATTTTCCAAAATAATATGAAAATTATATTTTTTTCTTTTTATTATTTGATTTTTTTTTAATCTTACGTTGTACACTTTTGGTTGTTTAGTATGCGTATTTTATTATCAGCTGTTTTAAATTTTACCTTTCCCAGCTGATCCCTTTTCCTTCAGTGTGAGTGTGGGTGTTTTGGGGAGGGATTCTATCTCTGCTTAGTGTTGGGATTCTCTGCTTAGCGGATGTGAGATTTTCTAGCCTTCGTGCTTTGTGTTTTCCATTTATATCCTAACAATTATTTTTAAAAATTATTAGTGTCAAAAAGACTCTCAGTTCCGATGCGAAAAGAACTTTCTAACGCAATTATTTGAACAATGATCTCTTTAGAGATGTGACGTTGTTCTTTCAATGGAGACTATATAGAGATTGGATATCCAGAGAGAGGAACATTGAATCTGAGATATCATGAGCCTTGCATTGTTGGTAACAGTGTGAGTGCTACCGGTGCGGAAAGTTGGCCACAATGGACAAAGAGAGCCCTGCAAATTAGTCACCTATTGAATATCTAATTGACTGGCTCCTGAAACTAATTACTGTGGCTGTGGCTTCCGCCCCATTGTGTTCCGGCTTCCAATCTTCCGCCCGTCATCCATTCCGGATGGATACCGACCGAAATTCAAATGGAAAAGTTAAATTGCCCGGAACGGTAAAATAGCTCGGGAGTGTCGCGAATGAGAAACCAGTTATACCACAATATACCACCATTCAATTTATCCCCAACAACAGGTCTACTGAAATAAGACTTGTAATAATGGTTTAAATAGCTGAATTCAAATTAACAATATTATTTTTATATATATTATTTAATATTAATAATGAAGCGGATTTATAAAGTTTTTTTAAATTGAAATTTACAATTTTACCGGACAGAATGAGGATTCCTATTTGAAAATTGGGTCCAGGATGGTTATGCAGGAACTGAATATTGGAACATAACCCAAAAAGCCCTTTCTATGGGATCTTACCCAGCCGTCTTCCAAACTGAAATGCCCACAATAGAAATAGCATCGCGAGAGAGGCCCCTGGTTTAGATCTCGTGGAACTGCACAAGGATCTTCATGGAAGACATGGATGTTAAAATAAGAGACGTAGCAATGTTGGTCAAAAATATAATTATATACTCTCTGGACATTAAACACCATCACCTGCTACGTAAGCTATGTGGACACATATTTATTTGGTTTCAAAATGGCGGCCGATTTTATGTTTCATACACGCATATCTCAACCATTTATATAAAATAAAAATTAAAGAGAAAATATAAAGTGTTTTAGGATCACTATACCTAAACCTACAACAAAAATTAATCCAAATTAACATTTTTTTTTAATTTGTTCAATTAATTCTGATACACTTTTCTTGATATTATTAGATAACAGTTCATAATAAATTGCTCAAACACATAATAATAAGTAATAAACCATAGTGTACAATAATTTTCAGTGTTTTCATTGTGATGTGACCTAGTTTTATAATTTCATGCTGTACATATCTGAATGACAAAATATTTTATTAAGTAATTAACTATAAATGAATTTATCTAAGTTTGAATTGTTTTTACAGTTTTTTTTTTCAATTTATATTATCAATTTTGTTGTTAATTTTAATTATTGTTGTTTCAATGTTAACTTCTATTTTTTTCAGAAAATGAAAAATATGAAATTATTTGAAAATTACCGTGTGCTTGTTTAAAACTTCAAATAAAATTAATGTGGCAACGTTTACATATTTTAAAATTGAACCTGGACATACTGCTCACATATATGGCACAGCCGAAAACTAAGTGTTCCAATCAACAATATTACGATATTTATGAAAAATATTGCGTCTCACAAAAGCACCTTAGTATTTGCAACTAATAAAACTCAATGTACACCTAGTAACAGTCGATCAACACATAGGTACTCGTTTCCAGTGCTTTGATAATAATCTATGTGAACGTCTCTAGAACTACTTCAGGAAATAGCAACTTTCGACGTCGCCCAATATACGAAGACGAGACTAAAAAGGTGCTGGATGAGGGATCTGCTTCCGGGATAAAAGGTAAGTGAAGAGGCGCTGCGGAGTAAAATCCTACTCATTAAAAAAAAAAAAAAAATCCTGGGAGATTTTAGTTATAAAGAAAAATATAATTTTATCTATTATTTAAATATCATTTAAAGGAGTATTTAAAATCCCCTTATTTATTTAAAAGTAAGTATTTAAAATATTATTATAAAGGATTTTAATAATTAAACCTATGTATCAAATAAATACTATTAAATGTACATTTTTCGTTTAGCCTAGAAAATGGAACTAGACAATTGAGGCACTCGGTCGAAAAATGGTATCTGACATTTTCTGTGAATAAAAGGTTTTGGTATCACCAGATTTCTTATGGCTGATTTCATAGATTGTTAAAAGGATCTCAAGGAAATTTATTTTTTTTAAAGAAATATGTAGGTACTTAGTACATAAGCTGATTGGAGGTAAAACATGGTATGTAACAAACAAACATGGCCGCCAGACGTAGTCTGTTTCGTAGTATTGAGGAACTTGAATCTAATGTTTTAAATATTAGTAATAGTTCTAATAAAAGCTCTTTTTGTGATGACAAAGATAAAGTCCTGGAATATGTTTCCGTATAAGGCTGCAAACAAATCGGTTCCAAGTTACTCCTAAAAATGGTACGAAAAGATGTCTGTATTTCTTAAGGTGTTCTGAAGTAAAACAAGGTATCAACTGCAATCAACATATTTTACACCCACTAGGTTAAATTGCTTAGGGTACTTTTTGCTTGGAGAGGAACTCCCTTAGTACGTGTAGAGTTCAATAGGAAGATTTTTTAATTTTTTTTCACTTATGGCATTCTTGAGAGCAGATAACAAGGCCACAGGAACTCACACATGGATGAAAAACATGGCATCTGCGCGTGCCCTTCCTCTATTTGTATTCATTACATCCACGAAAAAAAAATTATATATAGCAGCGAACAAAAAAATTATTTTTCAACAAATACAAAATACTTGTGTCACATAATTACTTGATTTTTAAAGAGAAAAATAATGAATATTATCCTCAAACTTAACAATCGATTTCCCAAATCTTTTCATTTTCTTAATCACCATGTTTTACGTCCGAGTGTCTCAACTATCGAAATCAACAAAATTTTTACGATCATTTTTCTCCTGATCCAGATTATTTATTTCTTATTCCATTCCGAAATTTATCTTTCCTTATCAGACACGTTAGTAATATATCCAAGCTGGCTAAAAGTTGGGAAGGATTGGAAACATTTCTGCTGAGCTGATGGATGACTTGGCTAACGAAAGCCCTGGATAAGCTGTTATCGACACAAAGCAAACACCAAGTATCCGAACTTCTATTATCACTGGTATTGGCTGGTTCAGAGGGGAGGGTTCGCTTCCGGATACCAATAATATAATCCTGAGGGAATATTATTACCTTATACCTTTTTTCTTCTTATAATAATTTATTGAATAATTAATGGTTGATCTTAGAACTTAGAACCTAGAACTTAGAAGAAGGGAGGAAGAATGACCAACATTGGCTATTCTTCCTCCCTTGGAGCTTCAAGCCCTGAAGAAGACCTGCAAAGTGGGTCGAAACGTCGGTTCCTTAATAAATAGGTTTTACTATTTGTGTTCCACTTTTTGACCGCCTCTCGGACCATCTCATTCCTTTATAATAATTTATTCATTTTCTGTATTATACTATGACATCCAATAGATAAACAGTTGAGGAGTCATCGACTCCTTGATTTGTGATAAAATTGCCACAAAATTAGTCTAATTGTCTAGTTTAGTACATTTAAAATTTTTTTTTCTTACTTTTTTTTCAACTATATATTCGCGCATATCTAACAAAAGAGTGACAATAAGCAAATTATTATGAATATAATATATATAAGTGGCATGGTAGGCAGGAGGAAGGATGGTACTCATCCGCACTTCTTTCCGGTCTTGAATTAGTCCTTTTATTCATTAAAGAAGATCACTCATCCAGCTCCTTTTTAGCGTTCTCCTTATAATCATATCAGCTGAGCCATACCATCTATCAGTCTGTTGTGATGTCCATGAAGGTTATTATGGAAACGGGAATGAAGAGAAAGTATGTGTTGGCCGATAGTTGGTTGTAGTAGGTCGGTATGTAGAGTTTTGTTGTATATGTACTAAAGAGCTTAAAATTTTGGATTGAAAAGATTGCAGTTCTTATAAGTGAGTCTTTTTTGCTGAACCATAAATCTTTGAGGCATAAGTCCATATGGGCTTAAGTAAGTATGTGTATGTATTGAGTTTTTGGCTGATTTTTAGTTTGACGATTAATATTTAAATTAATTTATTTTAACTTTTTTAATTGAATTAATAATTTAATGAGGTACATTATGCCCTTGGAAATCACGATCCCCCTTCATCCACACTTTATTATTCCTTGATGCCTCCTTTTCATTTCTTTGATGTCCTCATGAAATATCTCATCCATCTCTTCGATATAACGAAACTTGTTATATTTCTTTCTTGCCTTTCCAGCCATTTAGAAAACGAAAAGCTTGCTTTATGGCCTAGAAATAAATTTTCCATAGACAAAACCGCTGTTGATCATCAAGGAGAGACTAAAACTCGATTTAGGCACAAGATAGCTGATGGTCGAAACAGTATTGAGAGTGGCGTGGATAGCTGCCTACAAACGTGTTATATCATGTTAAGGCTTTTCACAATCTATCTAATCTGTTACTTATACTTTCCAACAGCTGTCGACTCCACGCCAGGGTTGGGACATTGAAAGTAAAATATCGATATTCGATATTTTGCAATATCGCGAAACCATATCTCGATATCTACCAATAATCGCTAGAAAAATATCGATTTATCGAAAGGAAATGGACGAAATAGCAATGAAAAGTTCATTAAATGAGTAGAATGTTTAACTATTTATAAAAAAAATATTTTTATTAGCCATGAATCATTTTAAGATAGAAACGAATTATACTATGACAAAAAAAAAAGTTATACCACATTTTTAT
Source organism: Rhaphigaster nebulosa (assembly GCA_948150685.1). NCBI lineage: Eukaryota > Metazoa > Arthropoda > Insecta > Hemiptera > Pentatomidae > Rhaphigaster > Rhaphigaster nebulosa. Next base: position 25,746,148 of record OX411312.1, read on the forward strand.
CTTGAAGGCTTTTAGTTTCATTTATTATATTCTTCTGCAAATTTTATAATAATAAAACCTTCAAAATTTTAAATATTTTATTTATCTTATAACGTTTCCGACTACTTTGTGTATTCTCAAAACATTCATCTAAAAACATGTAATTCATGTGATATACATTTTAGTACAATCACCATTTATATTATTATATATTTTTCTTTACATAGGATTAATTAGCATTATTTGTACATAAATCTTATCTAATAATTATTATTTGTTAATTAAAACTTATTTATTCTCGTATTTAGGTACTCTATGAATTAACGTGTCCTATAATTTTAACAATGATTAAATCAATAAATATATACAAACATATACTTTCATTTATAGTATTGTCTATTTTACTACAATTTGGTGGGTGATCGATACATATAATTTTTGTTTTGGTTATCCTAAACTATTAAATTTATTTAGGATTTATAAGAAGGAAAAGTAAACACTTTGTTTAAATTCTTGAAAAGCACTAAGTACTACAATAGAATATAAATTATTCTTTGAGGCCAATGGCCCTTTAGGGTGGGAGGCGTAAAAACAAATAAAAAAAAAAAAAATTTTTGTTTTATAAAGCTAGAGAGATGACATGCTCTTGTGCACAAATGGAATTAACGCTACTGATCCTGTTACGTATTTTGTTGTTACACACTGCCTGGGGAGAAATTTATTCTTCGAAATTCATTTTTTTTTTTCTATTATACTTATATTTTCATTTTATATTACTTTATCTATATCTTTATAATCATATTTGTTTCATAGTTTTTATGCTATTCCTTTAATAATTATTATATTCATGATATTTTCGATTTATATAATTCTTCAGGTTTCTAGCTTATATATTTAATTTATCTCGTTTTATCATCCTTCATATTATTCATTCTCATTATTTTTCTTGTTGTTTCTTTATTATTTTGTTGATTTTTCTTTGTCTCAATTATTTTTTAATCATATGTTTGATCTATTTTAGCTCACAGGATGGCCCAGATGTTTGGGCAGAACGTACTTAAACTTATCAGATTCTGCGGTTTGTTTACAGTCTAGTTAGTATATTGGCATAACTTGTACAAACATGCAACCTATAAAGCTGAGTATACAACAATATAACGGGAAGTTTCTTAGTGGTGGCAAGTTTTAATGGAGAGATTGAAGGATTGTCCCCATAGTCCTATGGAGAACTTTATACTCAGCTCATCCCAAAGTTTCTTAGGGGCGAATCCTCTGCCAAAATCTTTTGTCCCCAGGCTCCAGATACCCTGCTCGCAATGTCTAAATTAACTTTTACAACCAAAAGCCTTTAGACTATATCCCAACTTCTTCCCTCAGATTAGAATCCTTTCTCTGTTGTTGAAGATTCCTTATTTTACAACATTAGTATAAATTTCTATTGTGGGCACTCTTTGTCTAAATAAATTTTCTTAGTATTTATATTTGTTAATATTTATTTATGACGTCAAAAGATTCTTATGCAGTACGCATATGAATTACTTTAGAAAGATTGGAGCTTTTAATTTAACACACCAAATACACTATTGTATTATAGTAAGCAGAATTTTTTTTTCATATATGCCTAAAAATCATGAAGATGGCATACTGTAACATTAATTACAATGCTAAAGCAAAGTAAAAAACTATTAAAAAAAAAGAGATTCGGTCTCTCTCTTTTTTTTTTTTGTTTAGTTTATTAGAAAATTCCAAAAACAAAGCTTCAAACCAGTCAACGACTCGCCAATTCAGGTTTCATCTGGAGAGAAGAAATAAGATCACATAAAATTTCAAATCAACAGTGTAAAAAAGACTAACTAAATAGACATAGTACATCACTCCAAGATATTTTAATTAATTACTATATCTTATTATATTACTAAGTCCTTAATAATGTTGCTAACAGCTTTAGTTTTTTTGATTCAATAACTTCCATACAAGCAAAAGGATATTGTTAGCATATAGAGAAAGCATGTAAAAATATTTGCATATACAGACTGCTGGATTCAGTGAAGGGAGTACTGCAGGGGAACTCTACACCACCCCCAGTGAGAATCGGCCGGATGCGAAACTTGAGCTTCCCCACTCCCACTAGAGCTCATCAAGTTGATAGACCACCTCGGAACACTGACCCCTTTATCTTACATTATATCTCTGTAGTTATTTTAATCATTTTTTTTTTTTGTATAGGTTAATACTCAACATTTTTTAGCTCCTGTTTAACTTGTCACTCACAATTTTGTATAGGTCCTGTGAAGTCATCGGGAAGACATCCTAATCGCATACTTTATCAAGCAAATGGTTTAATTTAAAAGAGCTTCAGTTATCTTTGATGACACCTATAGTTTTCCTGGCGCTAATTATGCAATGAATACACAACATCAAAGAATAAATAATAAAGTTTCCTTCGGACATGCACAATGTAGAAAGATTAATTTCCGTAAATACAATAGCAGGTTTGTGCTTTCAAAGTAAATTCAAATACCTTTAATTTCGTTAATAAATTCCATCAAATCAACCAACGTCGGCTTTTTCCATGAGAAAGCATCATGTTTACTTGTAAGTAATGAAAAAAATATAGTTCACACAAAAAAACTATGTTATGTACGGTATGTCGGTCTATATTTGGACAGAAGACTTACCTTGAACAATCGTACAAATGTAAAAACCATCATGAGTGTCAAATATCTATATAATAAAAATCTTACGTGCGTACATACGTAGGTAGGTGTCCGCAGTAAGTGTCTCAGAACCCGCAAAACCGTTCAGTATTGCGTGTACTGTATAGCCTGTCCCGAGTCCAAAACTTGAAGCTTATTGTCGTTTAGATAACATTTTTGATTCTGTTCCTTGAAAATGGGTGGGAGCATAAATAAGTAAGGCTAATCATGTTTTAAACATTTTTCTAGTGATTAAAACCGTTCTAGAGACCTTCAAAACATTCCTTCCTCTCCCAAAGTTATTTAAAGAAACACTGTGTTACACAAAAAAAGTTGTGATTATTTCACAATGATATTCCTTAAAGGTCTACCATATATAGGTAAAGTGTTTTTTATTTCCTTGTACGCAGTAAAGGAAGCATTGTAATCGCGAAAATTTTCGGGTTTCAGATTTTAACGGAAATGTCCATTTTGGCCATCCCTGAATCCATTTTGACTACCTGCGTCGTGAGGTCTGTACGTTCGTTCGTTCGTTTCTCGCATAACTCTAAAACGGTTAGCCGTAGAAAGTTGAAATTTTGTATTTAGGATTGCTGTAACATATAGTTGTAAGCCTCCCTTTTTGGTTACTACTTGGTCGCAGGAAGTGGTACTTCACTTAAAGGTCAAAATTGATTTTCACCAAATATCAAATTAAATTATTATGAAAAACTTCTCAAATTTAGTATTTATAATTTATAGATTCATTTAAATAATATAATAGATTTTGGTTTAAATTGGCAAACCGAAAGCAGTACTTTATTTAAAAGTCATAATAAAATTTCATCAAAAATTATGTTAAAATGTAATGTAAAACTTCTCAAATTTGGTAAATAAGACTTTTATATTAATATAAGTAATATAATAGATTTTGGTTGAAATTGGTGAGTCGAAAGGGGTACTTTACTTGAAGGTCATAATAAACTTTCATAAAAAATTATCTTAAAATTTAATACAGAGATCACATTGTTCAGCGATAAAGGTTACAAATGCGAATTTTTTTCGACTCAAATTTAAAAATTTTAATACTTATTTTAAGAGTTAAAATTGAGTGTCAAATACTTGTTTTCCTCTCCATTTGTGAGCTGAACAAGTCTGCAGCAGGAGAATAAGATATAAGTTAAATTGTCGAAACCGTCGATTTCCAATGCTTTATCTAGTGACATTGACAGTTCTAAGGTTATCACGGAACACGAAGAAATCTCTTAGGAACTTATTAACTAATGAAAGAAAACGACATATTATAACGGAAAGAGACCCCCGAAAACAAGAGTTTGTGCGTGTGTATCAATTGATGGACGTCGCAATGCCGTGTATCGTTTTTGTTATACAGCTATCTTCGGAAACTAGTAACCAAATTCAGGATCACTTTTTGAGCCACCGATTTATAGTTTAATAGGCGTTCAAGGAAGTTAAGCGGTGTCCACATCAGATATTTTTTAAATGTATACTTAAATATAAACAATTTTATTATTTAATTGCTTTCTGGCCAAAAAAGACAAAGAGTGGTAAGGCAATAATACGAACTTTCACATCTTCTGGACCACAGATCCTCATTTAACTTACGAAATCTGTACATACCACAATACTAATACCTATTTGGACATAAGGAACAGACCTTTGGGGTTTTGCGAAATACGTCCACATAAATAAAATACATATAATCAGGTACATATACATCCAAAAATTTGTTAATGCACCATGGTTCATTTCAAAAGATACGAAATGAACATACTAACAGTTAATATACTTCAATACATATAAAATACATCACATTTCGCTTTTAAACTCAGTTCACTCCAATCCGCTAGTGCCATATCTTTCATCCTTCCTGCTACCCGGTGGGACTGTACGCAGCTTAAAAAGACAATGGCCCAGAGTTCTTCAGTTTCACCAATATAATGAAGTTTAAATCAATAAACACACTATCAAGCAAGAGGATAACAAAACAACGGCATCAAATTAGCTTGAACACAGTCGATTAAATATACAAAAAATAAGTTTACTAAAAAGCATATTAATATTAGTAATTTTATCATTTTAGTCGTATTTCCTCCGAAAATATTCGACTTTTGCTCTATATCGAGGAGGCAAAGTCGGAACATTTTAAATCTGTTTCAGGATTTCGAAGATGTCTGGTGTGTGTGTGTTTGTTTGTGTGTGTGTGTGTTTTCAGGCACTTTCGGTGGCCCCCTTCCAATTAAATGAGCTTAAATTCGGCATGTAATATTATACCCTAGGTAGAACAATACTATTGAAGTGGGTGTAAATTTCAGTCAAAATTTCAGCATGTTTAAATGTTTTTTTCGCTATTTTTTAGTTTTTGCGCAGTTCTAAAGACCCTCCAAATTGAGTTAGATCGTTGATAATTTGTATGTAAATTGAGTTTGTATCAGAAAAGTGCATTTTGAAGGTCTCAAATTTTTTCTCATTCCTTCGACAATTTGATATTTTCAATTTTTGATTTTATTTTTTATTAAAGCGAATTTAAAATATAATCTTAGTAAAGAAGTTCTGCTACTCACACTTTTTTTTTAAATTGAAATGTTTGAGTATATGTGTCAGCTGTGGCCTATTCTTAAAGAACTAATAAATATTTCCTCACAATATCTTATATATATATATATATATATATATATATATATATATATATATATATATATATATTACAGTTATAATTATTGAATATTAAGTAAGCCCCTCTGGAAGCTTCGAAGTTGACCGTGTTTGAAGTATGGAGTATAATAGTCTTTAGGTTAAATTGAGAAGTTATAGGTCAACTTAGGTTTCTACAACTAACCTTTCAGTTTCTTTTATCAATAATTCGAGGCCTAATTCTTCATCATATTTCATCAACTTTTTTTTTTACTCAATCACCTTGTAATATATTAATTTATATTAAGTTACTATCCTTCCTCACGAACTATTGCAGTGATCCATATAATATGATAGGTTCATTCCTTGTAGCCAGTCTTCGAAGGTTGATCCATCTCTCTGGAAGAACCGGTTATGTTAAGCTTTCACACTAGGTTAGTTGTTTATTGAGATAATTGTCTTTTCACTTCTCGCTTATAATGGAGGAGCAACATTCATCTCCATTAGAAAGCTGAACAAGTTTTTAAAATGTTTATACGTTTCGAATTAGTTCTAGCTACTAATTAAAACGGAGATATTGATACAGCCCCCCTTCCAGTAGCATAGATCTATTAGATGGGAAAAAGTTATAGGTGGCCATAAATAAAATGACACCTACAATTTAATAGCATGATGTTAGACTTAGACATTAGATTACGGAAACCGGGGTTTTAGACAACTTCATAAGTCCTTCATGAACAGTTTTTTGTTTATTTAGTATTACTTATTATCCCTACCATGTCCAACTATCTAATATGTAAAATGAGATTTTCATATTCGTCACTTTAAAATGTTCTCGTTGAGGCACGCAATGTGGAAAAATCTTGAATTCCTAATCCTCAAGAGATTATTACGGCTTGTGCCTTTTGGTGATTAGAAATTCAATTCTTGCCACAATGCGTGCCTCAATTAGCGCGTTTCAAAATAACGAATATGAAAATCCCATTTTGCATAATCGATAGTCGGGCATGGTAGGGACGATACTGTCTTGCATTAGGGCATGAAAATTGAAAAATGAAAACCATTAACAATGGATGGACAAATATATATATATATATATATATATATATATATATATATATATATATATATATATATATATATATATATTGAGTTTCTTAAATCAATAAGTGAAAAGTTTACCCATCAAAAGTTGTTATTTATTTTTTTGTTTAAACTTATAAAATAATTCTATTAATACATAGACTGTAGAACAGTTACAGTAAATGTTCTAGAAAAATAGATATTGAACAATTTCAATAATCGGATGTTCACTTAATTAAAGAAAAAACATAAAAATTTCGCTCTGTGCTCAATATCTATAAAATTGGAGCTAATTAAATTCACAATAAAGTAGTTAATAATCATTATCTTTCTATGAAATAGTGATTTCTGTTGTGTTTTTTTTTAAAAAGTTTATCTAGGGAACTATTGGCATGCAACTGCCTATTACCACTCAAATTGGGGCTAGTTAACTACACCATAAGACAGTTTATAATGATTATCTTCGTAGGAAGAGCAATGGGAATAATAAGCTGCAGTAATTTTAATTTGTTTTATGACTTTAGGATTATTTTTAAAGGACAAACAATTTCACAAAATATATACGTCCACAATTATACTCTTACTGACAGACAAAGACAACTGTACTGACATAATATTGACCTTCCTCGGCAATGTTTTAATATAATTTCAAAACGCTTTCCAAATTGACTCCGCGTACTTTCATTATTTCGGATGGCAGGACTAATTGCTTGCTGTTAGTTTCGCATTAAAGGGAATACTCGCATCGCTCGATACGTTGCATTATATGGCTTGGTCAGGAACACCTGATGATACACCTGGCATAAGCTGTGAAATGCAATCCCAATACACTATCTGGAGTCTTCAAATATAATTATTCGGACGAGCCTGATGTAGTGAAATTATTCGACAGCTTCCTTCAGGAGCGAATGGCGTCACCTTGCATTCCAGCAGGTACAAGATGTAAGATAATTGACAATACTTTTGCCTGCTGTTTTAAATTTGCAGTCATCGGTTTAATAGATACGACCTTAGATCCGATTCCAGTCCTGGAAGAGATAATTTCCCCTCCTCCACAAAATTTATAGCGGTTACCTTAAAGAAAATATAACTCATTTACATACTCCAGATAATTAACGCCCAACCCGCCCTGAGGTCCTTAACAAACCAACTAGGACTGATTATACAGAACCGATATTCACGCTTAGCACGTTAACATCTCTATCGAGGTCAATAGTGTGGTAGTACCTTTCGAAAACCGACTCATTGGCCAACTTCCATAACGTGTGACCTTTAGTAATCCAAGCTTCTCCAATTTATAGCTGCGCCTGTGTGTGAAGATAATTTTAAAAGAGTATAAACAGCTAATGTCGATAAAATAGCGAATTATTTTGAAAAAAAAAAAAAAAACCATAATGCTTCAATTATAATTAGAGCATCGAAGAACCGAAAAAAAATTGTCTGAAAAATCAAACCTGAAAAGGAGCGAAACGCGTGTCATTAAAATGAACCAACGACCTCCAGTAATTTGTTCCAGTCGAATCTCATTAACCATTCTCTTTTAATTATTTTATTTTCAATTTTATTGCTCCGTTAATTTTTACTAAAATATTTTTTTTTTACTTTATTTTTTTATATTCACTCCTGTCAATGAGGTAACCAGTGAATAAGTATGATATCGTGGCATGATAAAGAGTAGTACCCAGCGGCACCTCATCCTGTGATGATTACTGTACATAGATTAGGAGATCCCTCATCCAGCTCCTCTTCAGTCTTCTACGAGCGTTGTCGGCCATGTTGGTTGTAGCCATATCTTATATGAGTGTGTTAGATGTGTAAATTATTGTGAAATCGTTTGTAGTGACTGTCGTTAACTGTTGGCATATTGTGGTCTGCATGTAAGGCAATGTTACTGATGTACCAAGGAGCTTTGGTGTGGTGATAGTCAAAAGTTTTTGACTGAAAAATTTGAAGTTTTTATACATGTTTCCTAAAATATTAATTTAAATATTTTAATAAAAATGAATGGACAATAAAATGAACTTGGACGATTTACAAACCAGAGGAAGTGTTTTGTTTTCTGTTTTGAACTCTTCTAATGACTATAAATACCATATGTCATTGATGTGTTGCAATTTTTTTACATCTTTATCGTATTGATACTGTCGCATGTTTGATCAAAATTAGTAAAATTATTTTAAATACATGACTGTGCAACTAATAAGTATTGTAATTTTTTTTTTGTCATCCATGTTAACTAATTTAATAAAAACTAATTGAATGAAATAATTTCCGAGCCTGACTTAGATCCCCGGATTTTTGTAATCATTTAAACTATAAAACCTAGATTGATCAATAACCAATCTTGGAAATCGAAGCGCCAATGTACACAATCATGTTGACAGAGTGAAAGATCAAACTTGTTAACTACAACAATTGTTTGTTTTTTCTTATACACAGTTTTTACAAACATAAGTAATATTCTTTCCTCAGTAACTAGGAGAGCGAAAAATTCTTAAAAGTAAGAGATGAGGTTGACGAAAGGTTCTTAAGAATAAAATAAATAGATAAAAACATTCAAGATACCTAAAGTAAGAGTTATTTTTTTTTACTTATTACCAAAGTAAAATGCTTTAAAAATAATACTTATATATTTAACCGTACATATTATATATTAACGTCCATGTATTGTTTCATCTCAATCAATTTGAATGGAAAGATTTTTACTTTTTTTTTTTTTTTTAGTTCTTTTTTGGGAAATATATTTGATACTTTGCACCATAGTTAAACCCCTAACATTTTCCATTCCGAAATCCGGTCAATACAAAAGTGAGATTTTTTTTTTTGATTTAACCCCTTTCGTCTCTTCTTTTGTTATGCTTCTTAACCATTAAAGAAAAAAAATAATAGTAAAATCATTTTTATTTTATAAAATTAGAATAAGAAATAATTGACCTTATTAATCCCACAATAAATTTATTTATAAAAACTAATTTACATAGTCAATATATTTTTTTTTGTAACGTTTCAGCCCTTTTTCATACATTTTTTGGTCATTATCAAACTATCCTATATTGTCATCTAACGTCCTATATTAAAATACGATTAACCTACTGCTAAAAGTAATTTGTTATTAATTCTCAAGTGCTGAACTTTCATATTTTCATTTTAATTATTCTACATATATAAAACAACTGCATTAGTTAGCCATAGTATAATGAACAATCAGATTTTTTTTTTATAATGTTGAATAATTAAAAGAAGTAACTAACAAAACACGTAGAATCAATTTACATCGCCAAAAATATAAAAAAAATTATTAATTTCAAATCAGACATCCACGGATATAGATCAGTACTGTGTATCCATAATAAATAAAATAAATACTTAATAATTTAAAAAAAAAAATGTAATTTAAACTATGTAAAAGTTAGCTATAAGTTTTAAGAGTAATTACATTAAAAACCTATTTGATAAACATAAATATAGTTGGCCACTGTACATTGCAAATTATGTTATGGTTAATTTCTGCAATATTAAATAATATATTTTATTGAAATGACTTTTAAAATACAATCAGTAACTATATTATAGCACATTAGCAGCATAATTATAGTAATTATGTTAAATTATTATTATCTTATAAACAATAACAAGAAAGAAAAAAAATATTATTATTTTATTTAAATGACAAATGTCTCAACAGTGAAATGGATAAATGATTGTATGACAAGAATTATAACTGATAGGTAAGTGAATAACCATCGAATATAACGTGTCTCATTAATTAAAATTAAATGATTATATTTGATTGGAGTATAATACTTTGCTTACAATACAAAGTATATGCGATCACGTACATACGATCTGATATTAATAGAAACATTACTTGTTCATTTGTTTGGTCCTTGTCTTCTGGTTAAGTGAAATACACTGTTCAAGATGGCAGATGAAAGAGCCTATTGATTGCAATGTGTTCAAGGAAGTGCATTACATCGCCAAGCTTTTAAGTTAACAGATGTTGCAATTCGTTCAAGGATACCATTCTTGCAAAGTAAAATAAAATAATCTAACACAGTGAGCAACACTCCATTCAATGACGTTTTGAAGAAATTATATTAAGGTGGGTATTTATGTGGGATTGTATGTGTGTAAGAGTATAGACCAATGACTTGGTACAAACAAAATTTAATTTGCTTAGTTGTTGCAGATGGTTTTGAAAATTTAAGATAACAAAACAAAAGCCTAAGACCTTTTACACGATTTTCCTGGTATAAGCTACGGCTATGTATTTTATGATTTTATGGTTTGTAATGAAATCGTTAGAAGGCAACAAAAATATTTACTATAATACTTCTTAACCGCAGCACACAGGAACTCGTTCTCAGCAATCGATGTATTTATCAAAATGCTCCTTAAGATATTTTAATTGGTTTTGCGAAGTGCTAGTTAACACATATCAAAGTGATTCTTAATCTGATTATGCTTTATTTATCATCACAAATTATGACCGCCCGGCCTCCAAGATAATAGATTCAGGACATTGCTCAAGTGAAAACGTGGTAGAAGCCAAAACCAAAAATTTTTGGCAAGTGTGGGACCGGCTAATAATACAGTAGAGATGAGAAGTGCATACTAAGTGCAGTGGATGAAGGCAGCCGGGCAGGTTCCGGATTTAGTTTACCGGTTGCGAAGTTCTACCTTAACCTGTTTGTTTGTACGAGCTTCTTCCTGTCTTTTCCCTGGGCTAAATTAGTTTGCGGGTTTAACAACCTGTGTTGGTACCAGCGAGAACAATGGCTCGAAAACCAATTTTAATGCGAATTTCTATTTTAAAAATAGCTGGTGTGTCTACTCATACGATTTCCCTTATCGCTTTGGGTCAAAAGAAAATGCAAAAAAATGTTTGTTATGTCTTCCCTTTACTAGTCCATTTTTTTAATGTTTAGTTTTGTAAACAATCAAATTATCTTTTAAATGTACATCGAGAATATTCCAGAAAATGTATATTTTTCGAGTTATCAAAAAAATAAACTTAGGAGAATCGGTATCCATAGGAACGTTTGCAAAATAATTTATTTTAAAAAGTTCAAAACGCTATCTCTGCTAAAACTGGGTCGATTTGGATGATTGTTTTATTTATTTTATTTTATTTTTTTTTTAGGGAATTTTATTTTCACACAAATATTTATTTACATGATTCATCAAAAGTGAATACTTCATACCCATTTATTTTCTTCATAACTTTTTTTCTGATTTTTTTTAACATGGATATATAAAAATTAAAAGTGCTCAAGGCGGAAGATTTTAGGAAAGTTTCTTCAAAATAGTTACAGCCGGTTGGCTCCACAGTCCATGTTTTTCGTCTATTGCGCAGCCGCAATTGCGAGCAGAGTTGCCGATTTGGTACACAAGGATCAGTGGGCAGAGCCCTACAAAAAAAACAACAACAATAATCAACATAATCGGTGCACTCGTTTAAGAGATAATCCTGGCACAGACACACAGACCAATGGCCAATAATGTGTTTGTTTTTATTTGGATTCAGGGGGTTCTTAAGGAAAGTAAAAATGTACTAGGATGAAATAATTCTTAATTTTGACCTAGGAGATATTACCTTCTGAGCGAGTGGAATTAGACAGCTAAAGTAGTCTTTAATAATTACAACAATAACGGTATAAGATATCATTGGATAACAATTGTATGATAATAAATGAACCAATAATGAAATGGTCCGGAGGCAGCCATAAATAAAATAAATAGTTTTGACTATTTATTAAAATATTTCAACTATTTTATTTTATCCTTGACCGCCACCCGAACTATCTCCTTCTTGACTTACCTTACGGTCAACTATCAATACACACAAAATAATAAATGAATAATGTCATGATAATTAATGAAACGAGTCCTCCCGCTAGTAATTTACTAAAAATAAAGTTATAGTAAAATAATTAATGACACATTGTTCACTTAAAAAATGTATTTCTATAAATGTGACTGGAAAAAATGGCCATGGTTCGTTAGTTAATGGCACTAGTTTGTTTTCATTCATGCTTTTTTCCCACCGGTCTGCCTAGTTTTTTTTTTTTATTAATTAAGAGTTTCTCCGCGATAAAGAATTGCGCCAATCGATTTATGAAGCCCAATAACCCATATTATAAATGATAAAACAAAATCCTTCCGCCTGATTTCGATATCCATAAAGAAATTGCTGGTATTGGAATATAGGATAATAATAAAAATCTTTATTAAAACGTAAGTACTAATTATTTCTTCTTTTGTAAAGAAAAATTAATATTGATATAATGACGTTCCCAATTATGGGAGATCAGAGTCTTTTGAACGAAGAAGTGGCGAACCTTAAGGGAGTGTGTTATCGCTTGACGGATTTTTTTGTAACTACATTGCATACCGGAAAGTTTTTTTCTCAAAACTCTTTACTTTATTCTGGGATCCTAAATAATGCCTCTGCAGTTTCTCAATTCTTCCTGAGACATTGCGAATTTAAAAACAAGACTCAAGGCCTCACTTCCCGATTCTATTTTAAGGTTGAGGAAAGAAAGATGAGGCTCTCCTTGGCCTTCAGATTTCATAGGATCCAGATGCTCTAGAAAAAGAACAGATTCAACTCTACTAAATATTTCTATGGTGAATTTAATTTAGCAACACATTTTTAAATTGTCAATTAGTCATTTTAATAAATGACTGTACGAATTGCATTTGGCTCAGATAGAATGCACGCCCTATATCCCTCCCACAGATTTAGATCTTCGTAATAACATGACCTCAGTATTTTATCCACCGCAATTACATTCCTCTACACTTAGGATTGTTACGTTTATCGTAAGCCCTAAATAATGAAAGAAAAATTAGACACATTTCACAAATGTCACTTAAGCACTTTGTGTTTACGAACTGATGTTAAGGTACCAGGGTACTAAAAGGTGACATAATAATACCAAGCAGTACCGTAGGCAGAGGTAAAGGGGGTTATTGTGGGATATATTCCCCGAAATGAGCGGATAAAAAAATAAAGTTAGTATTTTAAGAACTAGAAAACAATTGGAAGGCAAACAACTAACCAGCCAACGTTTCGCCAATTCAGACGTCATCAAGATATACACCAAAAAATCACGTCTATAAAGATCAAATACAGAACATCACACATCAACCGTCCAGAAAGACGCAAAACCCAGAAACAGCACATCACTCCAAGACATCCAATCATATACTAAAGGCAAAGGGAGGTAACACAACAATGCTTGACTATTGTTAATATTTCAAGTAATATTTTGGGTAATTTTTAAAAATATTTTTTAATCCAATATTCATGCTTATCCTTAAAGCTTACTCCCAATTTGGCGATTTAAAATTAGAAATAGAAATATAAAACCCTTCAGAATAAGAAATGTAAAAAAATAAAAAGTAAACCACATTTGCCCAAAAAACTAAAATAATAAAAGTACATAAGTTTTTAAATCAATTATAATAAAAATAAATAGGGCTGTATAGGATTTCAATGCAAAGCTTGAGTCAGATTGAAAAAAAAAAAAAAAATGCAAAAGTTGAATTCTTCTCTTAACAAAAATGTACATTTAATGAACAAATAAATATTAAAAAGGAGAAAAATAAAAATTATAAATAACTTGACACTTAAAAATTTAAAACAATCTTAAACTTTTGATCAAATTGTTTACCTTAAATTAAAAATGTTTCCTTATACAGGACCTTTTTGGGAAGTGATGAGATGTTGGAAAAGGCGGAATTCGAATGAGGATAGGGAAGAAGCATGACGGATACTAGAAGGGAGGGAATTCCAGAGGATTGTGAAGCGGACAAGAAAGGAACGTTCGAATATTTTGGTTCTGTGGGAGGGGGTATAGAGGTCAGAAAGGCATCTTGTTGCCAGCTAGGGAATCTCCCCGAAATAAATTTAAATCTCCCGAAAAAGTCTGCTTACGCCCCTGATATAAAACTAAAACCTTTTCGAGAGCTTCATACTACCAGGAATAGATTATACTTCCAATACGTAGCGTTGTAATAAAAAATCCAGAAAACGAGATCGGATACATCCATGGTACTGAGAAATAAAGTATTTCAGTTTAAATATGGAATCGAAAAACAAGCTAAAACCCATTTTATTTTAACTTAAATTGAAGATAGGACTAAGTAAACATATGAGGGAAAAAAAAAAAATAATTTGAGACAATTCAAACCTATAAATGACGTAGTGATTCGAAAATTAACGTTTTTTTTTTAGAATTAACCATATGTTGTAACTTTTATTATATTTGGTTTCTGTTAACAAATATATTTTATGTTTACTTATATTTTGTATGATACAAAACTTTATATAAATATTTTTTAAAGTCTTGATTCTTTTTTTTCTTGAAAATTCCTATTTCTTATAGACTATTGTTTTGTTTAACATTAAAATCAATTTTTTTTTCCTAGTACTTTAAATTAGTAATTTACAGAGAAAATGATAGCGAATACACAAAGTGTTCCCAGTTACGTACACATAGGACATTACCTGCTAAGCGTTAACTCGGCATGCCAAAAGAAGGCATGAAAGCTTCTAGGAACCCCGATGGTGAATCAAATGATCCAATTCATCAGTTCCTCTTTAATTATTAATCCTCCACATTTGTATAAAGGGAATATATTTAAAGTTGTACATATTCATATTAATCTTAGGGGATAATATGTCAAAGTATAAAGATCATTTCCCATTGCATTCAAAGGTTAATCGATAATGAATTTGATTCTAAGAAGTGATTTGAGCGGATTGTTCTATGAAATCAGCTATGAAATAAATAAATAAATAAAATGTGAAAAATTTAGGTTCATTGATTATAATTTGTCAAGGAGTTAACCATAAACACACTAAAACCATCGCGAAAAAAATACAAAATTACCTTACTTTCAGTTTTCATTTACAAGCGTCATTTTTATACAATCGATTGGACTTGGATGGATGAATGGAAATATAATTATCTAATTAGGGATTGATAAATTATTTGAAACTTCTATAATTTTGTTTTTATTGAAAACTAGTTTCGAATGTTATACATTCATCTTCAGTTCTAAAAACAGACAAAAATTACAAAAATAAGCAATTCAAAATAAAGTTTGGTATTATTATACATTTTAAATTAAATGTAATATAAATTTAATAATTTGTAATATGAATTTAATATTTGCAATATTAATTATTATATAGTATTATGTAATGTATTATAAATTTAATTTAATTTAATATGTATAATAATAACAAACAGTATTTTGAATTGCTTATTTTTGAATTTTTGTGTGTTTTCAGCACTGAAGAAGAATGCATAACATTCGAAAATCGTTTTCAATAAAAACAAAATTATAGAAGTGGTAAATAATTTATCAATCCCTCATTAGATTGATCCTTCTATACCATCATGTGGATGTCAACTGATAATTATTTAATACGCAATATATAATTATTAGAAATTATCATAGTGCAATCATTTGTAGCTTCTTTTTTTTTCTCTAAAATATTTTTATTCAAATAACCAGATCAAATAACCAGAAGTAAAGGTCTTAAAGCCAAGGCCTTGCGTTATACCCACACCGAAGGCACGCGTGCACTGCGTGTAGAATACAGCAGCGCCTTTCTTCTCGACTCGAGGCAACCATCGCGATGCATCGGTAAGTAATAACCGAAACAGTCCAGGTTATAAAGTCCTTTTTTCAAATTATTAGTACTCGTCTAAAACTTATCTTAAGGTTGGCTTCATTTTAACGTAACCAACAATCTTCGAAAATTCTCGAAACTGGGCCGTTTCCTATCTGGAAATCGGAAAAACAGGTCTGTTTTATGACATAGTAAAAAGGTATGAAAAATCCTTTATTTTCCATTTGAATCGTAAGATAATTTAATAAAAGATCGATAAAAAAAAAAAAAGTGGCCGACGTAAATGAATCCCAACGGATCAAAATAACAAGGGTATGAACATTTATCAACAAAGAGCTGATTTTCACGCAATTGTTTGATAAATACCAGTAGCATCAAATCGTCATAGTGGCGCACAATTTTCATGGGAAATTTTTTTCAGTTCTAAGCCCTAAACATGTCAATTTTACGATAACCATTTTACTGATTAACCCTTCACGGCTACGAAGCACGTGTGATTAGGGTTCTATTTTGTGAATAATTTATGCAGTGGCCTAAAAAAAAAATATTGGGCCGTTTCGCTTAATCTATAAAAATGAGATGGTCGAAGGTCTCTTTTTTTTTTAGTTATTCTCTTATATCTCGAAAAACATGCGTCCTACCGTTACAGCTATTCTATACAAAATTAAATCTGACAAAATTTGTTACATGTTTGGTTTCATTCATTTTTTCTCTATCTTGCATAGTTTCCGAGATATCCGCGGTATAATATAATTATAATAGTATAATGTTATTTGTGAGATAAACTGTTAACTTGGTAATGACACACTACTCATGTTGGGTAGTTGAAAAATGCTAACCAATGTCTTAATGTACCAAGAATTTCTTATATGTTAACAGTTTTTGAAAATGGCCTAAAATTTACCTGGGTTTATGTCGATCGGTTAATAAAATGTTGCTAACCTACTACAATAGTGTCATTATTTTTTTTAACCAGGAGACATTTAAGAGGTTCTTAAGTAAAATATATTTCAACCACCTTTATACTGATGCCAGCTAACCTTATTTTTCTATTCCTCTCAGTTGTTAATAGCATCTGCTGAAATTCGGAAAGACCTAGATGAAAACAGTGGCTTTACAAACCTGAATAAAGTTAAGTGCTATGAAAGCCTAGGCCATTGTTATAAGTTGTTCACTCCTCAGATACAGTGCGAAACTATCTACTTGCATCATAAAAGGCCGCTTCCAT
Source organism: Rhaphigaster nebulosa (assembly GCA_948150685.1). Classification (NCBI taxonomy): domain Eukaryota; kingdom Metazoa; phylum Arthropoda; class Insecta; order Hemiptera; family Pentatomidae; genus Rhaphigaster; species Rhaphigaster nebulosa. Next base: position 25,763,417 of record OX411312.1, read on the forward strand.
TATTTTCTGTTGTTCCGTAAAAAACGTATACACTAAACAAACCATTTCCTTGAAACCACATTTCACCCCAACCTCCAACTGTCAATAGCTATGCTAAAGTTATTCCATTGCTCGCTTCACCTCTTTCATAGCCAAAAAGTAAGCCCCTCATATCCTGCTTCATTCCCCCCCCTACCACTTTCACTACGGGTCAGTAGTATACATTGCCATCTCGATGATATTAGCTCAAAATGAAGCGAATCATAAACTGCTTTTAAAGATTTATTTTATGTAATATAAGGACCTCTCATGGATCCCATCTTTATATTATACTAAGCTGATTCTACCCTTCCATCGGTAAATAATATTACCTTGTGCCATACCTTTAGCAAACAATTGGCACTCTTTATCGCTTGTAAATTTATAATCTTCTTTTATCCAATTCCTCATTCTATTTAAAAGGCACAAGTTCCCATCATTCTGACCTTTATATCCCATTCCACAGAATTAAAGTACTTGAATGGTCTTCCGCTCTTTTTGTCTACTCCATCACCCTGAATTAATATTTTTCCTAGCTCTCCTACAAACAGCTATTTATATTGCCTCCATATTTAATTCTCATACCAATTCCATGAGATTTAGTGGTATTCCTATCAAATTTACTAAATTATATCTAACAGGAATCCAACCTGTCCTACTTTTCATTCATGATTCTTCCCCATAGAATTCAGTAATTAATCAGAGCTAACCAAAAAATGAAAATGAATTGACTTTTTAATAAAATCTGAGAAAAAAATTTCTAAAAAAATTTATTCTGTTTCATATTTTAAAATCTAAAAATAAATTAATAATAAAATAAGCAATTTAATGATTCACAGGTGAAGGCAGCGGCTATAATCTTATAAGTATAAATAATATACAAAATAATATAATAAACAATAAAATACTTTGTGCAACAAATACCACCCATAGTGGAAATGAAAAAAAAAATAAAACATGCAGCAGTACTCACTGGCTCATTGAAGTTCCTCAGCCGCCTCACGAGCGAACCTACCTAATGTCTGAATAATCTTTTAATTTCAATATTTAAAGATAGTAACAAATATTTATCTATCAATGAACAATAATATTATAAACTTAAGTAATTTTATAGTGAATTAATTTTCTTTATGCGAATGTATAATGTTTTCAACTAGAACATTAATTGACTTTTGTTATCTATCAGATAAAAATAATTTTTAAAAAAATTGTGATGTAAAATAATATAACAAAATGATATTCTAGTGATATTCTAATGATATTCTAAATAATATTAACAAAATGATATTCTAGTGTTAGCACATTATAAATTTAAGATTTTATATTCTGTTCTACAACAAAATTTGTGTGAGTAATGAATGGGGTTCTCTGCTGCTGACTAAAGATCCTGAAACGTGCCTTACCTCTCACGTACTAATTCTGCCTTACCACTCAAAACACTAAATTTATTATAATTATAATTTAATTTAATAATAACGATATTTTTTTAAAAGAATTAATAACAAATAAATTAATTCAATTATTTGCGAATACTAACGAGACCTGTCCAAAACAATTAAATAAATTGACTTTTTGATAAAATCTAAATGAAATTTTTTAAAAATAGTACAATTTTAACTGTTAAAATCTTAAAACTAAATTTAAGCAAAATTGTATAAAAGCAATTTAACAATTTGTGAGAGGGATGGACACTGTCGACATATAAAAACAAATAACATGCGCTTACTACATGGAACAAATACTGTCAACAACAAAAAAAAATATTTTCCAAAGTGGGTAGGGACTATGGACCAGCTCAAACATAATTAAGTTTTGTATTATTACAATTATTCAAATATTATATATCCTACTCGTCGTATTAACAAATCCTCAAATTTCATAAACTGGTTCTGTTTTTTTATATGCATTTTAGAGGCCCCATGTCTCATTTTTTTTTTAATTCTCCATAGCAACGGCAGCTGCATAACACCAAATACGCAGCAAGACGACCCCTAATGCTTTGGGCAAGGACTAGCCCCACTTTTACCTGCTCATCAGTTCTAAACATCCCCACTTATCGGTCATTAGCTAGCTACCAGCTAAGATAGACAAATTGATTGGGTCCAGATTTATTACTACATTCTATATACTAATTACATAAAGCTTTCGCTATCATCAGGAAAAGGACATAGCTTTCGCTATCAAAGGCTAACCACCCTATTATCCTGGATAGAGGTAGCAGGACACAGGCGAAGAGGTAAAAGAAGGTCTTTAAGATAAGCTAATGTTTGATCATAATATGAGACCTACCACCTCTTTTTGGCCAGTATATATTAACAAATTGAATTATGTAATTAATCAATACATACTAACACCTATTAACGTTAATGCCCCTTCAGGGATTTTATTCTATGCAAAATATATTCTGTTATTATGAGATGGCCTAATTTCTTTGACATTCTCCCACTGGGCTCCCCATTATTGTACACTACTTATTTATCTACATTATGTATAGATAAAGGCCCTTGTAAGTAATTTAGCTAACTTAATACTGTTTGAGTGAAGGACCATAGTGCATGCTAAGAACTAGTTCTACCTCTTAATTTCTTGAAGCTGGTGGGTAGTATTGAAGATTCATGTGGTGCGCAGACATCCAGCAAACATGCTCTCTATATGTTCCTCAGCCCTGTAATGCCAAAAAGCATGATAATAAAACAATTGTAATGAATTAAGTACAATTTAACTTTTTTTATATATTGTGTAACATGATAATACATAAATTTTATTTATGTGGATTACGATTGCTTCAGCATTAATTTGATAAATTCTATAAACTATCGAAAATCATACCAATAGAAGTATTACTCGAAATGCCCTAAAGTTGAACTCTGTTGCTCAAATTGTATTCAATTAAATTTAGCAGGTAGAATATGTTAGTAATATAAATTTTATCAATCAGTGGTGGCAATTATTTGGAAAATTTCTAACAGTATAAACTATTTGATATCTACTTTATATTTGAAAAGAAGGGAACTAGTTTTAAATAAATATAGCCTGTTAAATGGAAATAACATTTTAAAAATAACAGTTTGCTCATCTGAACCTCCCTTAAAGTCTCTTTGGCATCACTTCCTTTTTTAAAATTATATCTTGACATTTTTGAATTGATTGACATCTCCAAATGGTTTAAAAAACAGTACAATCAAGAAGAAATGTCAAAACTCTTTTAATGATTTAAGGGGGTATCCTTTATTTATTTTTTTTCAACTTATACAAATGTTTCATTTTTAGCCATTCAGTTGGAAATGTGTCGTCATAAAAAAAAAAGAAACCTTTAGCCAAAAAGAAGTGAAACATTTCAGTGGTCTAGGTAAGAAATATGACGACTCCAATTCAGTTCAGAATAGCATTTCTTATAATAATGAAGAATGAATTAACATAATTAAATACATTAAGTGCTACGAATCAATCACAAATAGTTAAACTTTATACATATTTTAATAAATTATATGCATTAAACAATTGGATTTTATGTCAATGTTCAATCGCAAGGCCTGAAAATATGCTCAACAATACTCACAGGACGCTAAAAAAGAACTGAGTTAACGATTCCTTTCAGAAATCATATTCAATAGTTTTAATTCAAGATATAAGCCAGTACTGTTGGCTGCTGCCTATCAGTATGCCTGGCATATCACCACTGTTTATTTGTCAGGGCAGGGTTTTAATTGCAGGTGGCAAGGTGGCGAATTCCACAGGCCTAGGCCCAAGGAAGGGCCTCAATTTGGCTTTTATAACAATAAAATAAAATTATATTATCTGTACTATTACAATTAATAACTAAAATTTAAAATTTAGTAGTTATTTAATGGTGACAGGTGTGACAATAATATAAAGAGACAAAAGTCTTATGTCAAAAGAGTACTAAGATTTTTAATTATACTAATAATCATTCATAAATGATCTCTTCAATTACGATCATATATCCACAGAAATATATTGCAATCTTTCAGAAAGGTATGAAACCTACCATTAAGTAAGTTTCCAAAGACTCATAGTGTCACTTTTCTCTTTGTACAAAAAAGAGAAAACTGTAGCAGAGAGATTGAAAACCTGGAAAATGAAAGACATTATAGCTACCAAACAAATGAGTCATATATTTCTAGAAATCAAAATATTATAACTACTAACTACCATAACTAAAATTCCATTATATGGTGGAAAAATATCATCCACCCAATTGAAGTGTACAGGAGAAAAACAAGCAGTCTATTTTTTAAAATTTAAGATATTAGTGTTGGGGTTTGATGGATGGATGTATTCTTAACAACTATTCATTCATTTGATTAACTGAACAGAGTCCTTGGTACTACAAAGAAACTGATACGCAGTAATGAAAGAAAGATGATGTAGATTGCCATGTTTTATTGAATAAAATGTAAAATGTGACCCTTATGGTTTTTTCCCTGTGCCCTTCAATTGAAAAAAATAAAGGGATGATGAAAATTGATTTCAAAAACTATTTTTATAATTATGTTTAAATTAACTTACAGTAGAAAACAAACAGGAAATACAATATCGACTTGCCAGTGTATCATCTGACATCATGATCATCATCGTAATCATTGCTCTTCTACCGCTCGCATAGTGTGTGATAATTTTCTATACAGTCTGGACCAAGCTTTAATGGTTAAATATTTATACCTGAAATGACAATATTGCTATAATTTATACATATATATATACACATATATTTTGTTAAGATTGTAAGAAAAAAAGTGTTATCATTATTGTTGATTTTTTATTTAACTGACAGACTGCTATCAATCTTTAGTCATTGATTTAACATTAAAGGTCAAAGCCTTACTTTAACTTTCATAAAATGAAAATTTCTACTAAGCAAATTTTTTTTAAGATACTATAAATTTAAATTATAAAAAGGCATTCAGTCAATCAAATAAAATTTTGCCAATACCATAGTATTACCAAAATTTGTATATAAAGAACTAAATATGTTCATACATTTAAAATGAAATATGTGCTAATGTACATTTATAATTACAAAAAAAAAAAAAAAGGATGAATCAACAGAGAAACAGATAAGAAAAAATAATAATGGAAACATTCCAAAATCTGTGATAGTCAGAAATTTATTTCTAATAAGCACAAATAAGTTGCTACCTCTTAAATAAAATTGAAAACTATTTTGAAAAATTTTGGCAGTACTCATAAAAAAATTTTGTCTTAAATTCGAAAAACTTCCTTCAACCCTAAACATTTAACTGGTATAACTTCCAAGTAGGTTCCGCTTACATATGCATGTCAATGATGAACAACTACAATTTTGCATTAAATATAATTTTTTTTAAAGGAGCCTTTAAGTTCGATATATATAGATATTTTACTGTATTCATCAATTAAACCAGTTAAATATCTTTCAAGTATTCTAACTCAAGAGTTAATTGTTATTAAGAAAATTTTCTAATCACTGTTTGTATGAATTATTTGTCACAGGGATTTGTTAAAAGATAGATAATGAATTATAATTTTAACTAAGTTTGATATTCTGTGATTCTATGAACTCAGTAAAATTAAAAAAAAGAAAAACCTGTGCAAAATGCTTCACTGAATCTGAAAATTTATACATTGAATTTTAACAACAATTCTTATTTAAGTGTTCATAAAAATCATAAGTTTAATGGCACCTTTTGAACATCCTTCACCCACTAACAACTTTCAAAACATAGAAGTGTCCGACTTTACACTTGCTTTACAGAACTGTAACGATATCAAGCAGAACAACTTTAGAACAACTAAAATCTAATTATGGCGTTTCCTGGAATCGAGATTCACTTACCGCTCCGCTATGTCCAAAATCGAATCAGCAAAGACAATTTTTTCTTCAATTCTGAGCCAAGTGGAATTGCATTGCCAACTTTATAAAACAAAATAATATATTGAATACATATCTCTATATATTGTATTAAATGATATAAATGTGATAAATAAAAAGTTAGTTATGTGGTGTTATAATAATTAAAACGTAAAAATAAAGTATTTCTTATCTTACTTTATCACAAATTAAAAGAAGTATATTCTTATATACATGTATATAAATTTATATAACGAAGCATATTTAATAAAATGCCAAAAAAAAGTTCTAATAGTGGGATTTATAATAAAATACTCCATATGAGAAGTAATTATTGGAATAATTAAATATTTTGGAATACGGTCGCCAAAGGCTGAATTAGTAATTTATTCATTATCAAGGTTAAAGATAATAAAGGTGGCTGCCAAAATAAAATAAAAAATAACATAAAACTATTTAATATGTTTCACGTTCCTAACTCGTAATAAGTATTGTTTCATACTTTTTTTTTTTTAAAAACTATTATATTTCAAAAAAATATATATACTATAATCATAAAAAAAAAAAAAAATAATAAAAAATAAAAACATAGGAAAATACAATCTTACAATATAATTAACAATAACTAACAGTATGTTCTTTGGGCCAGTAATTGTGATGCGCTCGCGCCCTTCGAGCGCTTTTAGCGGGCGATGGTAGCATTCTAGTTCAGCCATAGCTTAATTACTGTTTCAAGTATGTGTTGGCCAAACTTTTGGCATCAGAACGAATCGTATGTTGGATTTAAGGTACGATATTTATTTATTTTTCTATTATTTGTTTTATATACGATGTTTTTAATTCTTGATCTTAGTTTTATTAGATAAAGATGGACTAGGAATGGTATCATAGTGTTTAGTAATTTATTATCAAAAATTTAAGTGTTATAATGCTGGTATATTGACTATTTTGAATAATCGAATTGGGAATGTTTCTACTTTGATTAGCATTGTTTGATTATTAAATAATGTAGTTATTATTTAGGATTTCTTAATAACTACAGAAATTCTTCATCATTTTTATTTTATATGCTTTCACAAAGATTGCTCAAATCCCTTTATCAAATGAATTAGCTGTATTTTAAGAGTTTCGAGACCAGTGTCTCACAAAAATATTCGTAATTTTCCTCTTTCTATTTTAACTTCTAGTCAAGTCCTAAAACTTTTACAAGCAACAATTATTATAATGATTCGTTAGACCAAAATTCTAGCAGCATCTACAAATTAATTACGATTTTTAAACTATTCAAAAAAGTGATAAAAATTTCTTTGCAATTTAAAAATATGGTACTGTTTATATTATTAAATAAATATCACCAACTATTAAATTAACCAATTCTTAATTTATATACGATCAAGAATGGACATTAATGTTTAACAATTGTTTTATTTTGTCAAACAAAATGAAATTTTTCCAAAATAAGACGCGACGACAAAGTAAGATTTGTTTTGTTAAAAAGAGACCAGCTGCATGGCGAATCCGGCGGCCGCCCCGGGCCCAAAAATAATTTTTAATAATTTATTTTTTCCCTTCTATTTTAGGTTCCGAACAGAAAATTTATTTTATTGGATTTAAGTCTAAGATGAGTAATCATGAAATAATGTATATGATAAGAAAATAGTGATGCACGATACCGATCGATACAAATATCGATACTTTCCTTTTGATAACATATAGTTCTTATATAGATACAACTAACTCAATATTCCTTTCGATACCTTGGTGGCATCGAATATTTGATTCAAGTCCTTGAATGAGTGCCAGGATCAAGATTTGTCGGTATCGTATTGCAGATTACCTGGAATTAGGGCAAGGGGCGGCAGAAGGATTTTTGCAGGTAGGGAGAGGGGGCAAGCTTAATTTTGCCGCCTCTTTCATTCCCCCTCCAGTAAAAGTCAACAGTTTAATAACGGTAAATTAGGCAATATATTTCGAAATGAATATCATCTAATAACATTCACATTTTTTGACTGAATTAATATAAAACTATCAAAAAGCAGAAACAAATATTATTTACTTAAACTAATATTAATATTTTACTCAAAATTTATAGCCCTCTAAATTGTGGTGCCCAGAGCAAGTGCCTCTTTATTAATTGTACTAATAAAATTAAATAAATATTATAAAATTCAATACAATAGTATTAGGTACCCTATATTATTTAGTCTTATTCGTTTATTTTAAAATATCATTTATAGTAATTTATGAAGCACCAATTTTAACCACTTAGAGAAGCTTGCTTAAGTCATATTTCATATACTTTCCGAAAAATGTTTATTCATTTATAGTAAAAAATTGTTAGCGCTAGATTATATATGAATTAATTGGGTTTTATTTTTTTGCAGCTCCTAGGAATTACAACCGGAAAGACCGCTTACTGTTGCAGACTGGATGAAAGGTACAAATCCAGTTCTGAGGTTCACACTTCGAAGCCAAAAAAGCTGCAGCTAACTTGTACCACTAAGGGTGTGATTTTCTGTAGAGTTCCTGGGGGGGAGATTCCACAATTCATTCGGCAGCGAAAGACTCCTCTCTGTAGATGGAATGATTTTCTCTCTGGAGGACCTGGAAGGCCATCTTCCGAAGCTCAACCCATTCCCTCATGAGTAGTGAGCCGCCCTCAATCTTGCAGGATGGTCGAAAGGATAGGAATCCGGCACTTCTGTGTTCGGCTCATCTCGGAAAGGATCCAGAGTCATCGCGTTCTTCAAGTCCTCACTTTCCATCGGACTGTTCACTCCGGTGCTTTTCTCCTTTTCTCGGATTTTCTTATCTTTTTGCCAAATCTATCTCTCGAAGTTAGTTTTACTGGATCAGATATCGCGTTCCTGGTTTGGTATTTTACTGGCACTTGAGGATGGGGCTGGGTTCCAACATTAACAAAGTTATTGATTTTAGCACTTCTTGTCTAAGGATCCTAAATGAGCATACAATTATAAGATAAGGAGTATCGAAGAGTCAGATTCGGATCCTTTCGACCATTCTGCAAGAGTGAGGGTTGCTCAGCACCTGAGGGAAGGGATGGACTTCAGAAGATGGCTTGCCCAGTTCTCAAAAGAGCGAATCATTTCGTCAACCAAGAAGAATTATCTGCTGTCAAGTGAATCGTGGAATTTTTTCGTAATTTTGTTTTTTTGTTTTTTGTAATCTTCAAAGGATATCACATCCTTTGTAGTACAGGAGAAAGACAAGGATCTTCAAGTTGGACGAAAGAAGATGTAAGACAAGAAGAGGAAAGATGATTGTATGAATTAGTTGTTACTTAACTATGAAATTATATGAACAATCTTTATTTAAATTTAACAAACTTTTTCGAAATTAGTATCATACTACATTTACTATAAAAATAATAATTGTAAAAACAGTTTCTATTGGAACTTAATATATGCAAAACATATTTCGGAAAAACTAAAAATTAACATTTCTTCTGTTTATATTTAGTAACAATGAATGAAATCTATTCTAATTTTGTTTTCAGATTTAATTCATTATCTTTCACTTCTCAAGTTATTTATATTATTATTAGGGATGGTAATAGACTTATTTTTAAATTATTATGATTATCTGTAAATGTTTTCTTAGTTTGATATCATTTAAATAAAATTTCTGTTTTAAGAATGTTATCTTGTATTTTTTAAAATTACTGTTTCATTTTATTCAATCATAATTTTATGAGTTTGATTGTAATTTTATATTACCTATTTATGATGTGTGAGAATTTGTAGTTTTTATTTTTTACTTTTTGATTAATAAGAATTCACTAGGTATAATAAAGAAATTTTTAAAAAATGCTAAAGAGGTTGAGCAAAAATTATAATTTAATAATAATAACAATATATATTGAATTAAATAGGAGAAAATGTATCTGTTATGTTTGTAACAATTCGCAAAATATGCTTGTGTGTGTAGCTACCAACTTCATTTGGGCAGCATGGCTTATAAATAAAGCATTACTCTTTCTATTTCATCACAAAAAAAGGGCTATGAAAAAAAAAAAACGATAACAACTCTGTTAAAATTATTGCAATTTTAACAATAGAAAATTTATATTAAGAGCAATCGTTATTACAAAAAATTTTATTAATATAACATGGCAGTGACTTCTGTGGTAGAAAGTCCTAAGACCATTTTCTTTTATGAGACCATGAAGGATTGTAAAGTACGGATAGAAGCAAGTGGATTTGAGTGGTTGATTTGATATAATAAGGTGACTTAAAGATTTTACAAGGATTATAGATTGTAGGATTGGCTAATGGAGGAAAAATAAAATAATTAACTTTTATAAATTTATACTAAGTTCATATGCTTATAATTTATTGTTACTGTTTTATTTTAATATTTGTTTGCATTTCAGGGCTGAGAAACATATGCTGAAACCTGTAAACCAGCAATCTATTCCTCGTAGATCTTCTAGACCCCGGAATCAGCCACCTCTTATGGTGAGAGGTCAGTGGAACTAGTTCTAAGCATGTACTATGGTCCTTCCTCAAACAGTATTAAGTCCTCAAATGGTCTTTTAGAAAATAAAGTTAATTATTTTAACTATATGATTCATGCTGTTTTATTTCTCATACTCAAAATGAATTATTATATCATTATTATTATGCATTAATCATAACTTCTAAAATTATGTTTGATCTGGGCCATTGATCCTGCCCACTTTGGAAATTGCTTGTCGATTTTTTTTTTTCATACATATGAAAATTTCAGACAATTTTTGGCAACAATCTCTAATGCATGACATGTCCACTTTCATGTTCGATCATTGTAGCCCAAAGCTATAAGGACCACATTTTTACTTTTAGTTTGAACTGTGATATTTATTTCACTCAAACACTTTTTCTTTAATTATACAAATATACACATATTTTTATAATTTAAACACTTTAATCTCCCTAGTGGGCAGAGTTTGCTGCATGGAGCATGTGCATGTAATGTATTTTTTATATCTACATCAATGACCTCCTCTCACAAATTGTATTTTTTATTTCAGATTTACTATTAAAATGTTAGTCATTTATTTTTTTATGATTATTGTAATTGAAATTCTTAAACCTTTGCACAAAAAGTCAATTAATATTTTCAATTAACCGAATAATTTATAAAATCATTACATTCATTCAACTTATTATGAACTTAAAGATAATAGCATTAATTTCTTTATGCAGCTTAAATGTTCAATGAATCAGAGATAATTAACTATTATTAAATATATCATAATTAATTAATACCAATGCTTTTATTCATTATTATTCAAGTAATTAAAACATAATTATTATTAAACCAAATTAAATTATTGCCATTATTTATCAAATTTATCATTTTAATGTGAGAGTTGAGGTTCTTCAGTCTACAGCAGCGGACTCCTCTCATTACACATCACACAAATTTTCTTATTGAATATTAGTAAATTTTCCTTAATTTAACTCATATGATTTTAATATTTTTTAATTAAGCATTCTCTTTTATAAGAACATTTTTAGATGGTTAAAAAGTTCATAATTTTGTTTATGTAAAAATATTAATTTTTTTTGTATTCATTTAAATTCAAGTAAAATCATTATAAAATTGCATAATTATTAAGATAGTGTTACTACATAATTATATTTAAATTTCAAAATATTTTTTATTATCTCTATAAAAAAATAAAATTTAAAATTGACAAGTTAGAAACACATGAGAGTTGAGAAGAGCAGCACTACAGCTTAGAAGAAACAAAAACCATGTGAGTACCACTTGCATGTTATTTTGCATAGAATGTTATTTTTATTGTTTTTATTATTATATTTAATATTTTATAGATGATTTAATAAGTGAAAATCAATTATATTTAAGGAGGGGGATATTCCATTTATTATTCCCGAACCCCCTTAATAGTTGTAGAACACTTGAAGGGGTTTTTGGGGCTTCTTTTATTTGTATTTAATTAACCGACATTTAATATTCGTGTTTTGATTTTGAATATAGTATTAATAATAATGCTATAATAATATAATACTACAGCACTACTACAGCTAAGGGTGTGGCAAAAATAACTGAAAAATTTTGAAGGGCTGTATAAAACAAACCAATGTCTCTAGAAAAAAAATGATTTCATTAATTGATCAAATTGAGCTCTTTGAGGAGCAACTTGGAGTGGCCTGTTCCACCAGAAATGACTATGTGAGTGATAGAAAATTTAGAGCCAACAGTTGGAATGAAGACTAACTGAAATAAAACTATTTTCAATGTAGTTTTTGAATAAAAACCTTTTTTTTTTCCTAGAGATATTGTTTTTTTGTCCTTCAAAATATGTCAGTTATTTCTACCCTATCCTGCATTATAATGTATTTAAATCTAAAATGCAATATTATTTAATTCAAACTATTCCTTTTCATTTCTTATTTTATTTAAAAAACTGAAGAAATTGAATCATAATTATAATATGTTATAGGTCAGTGAAGACCAATCATTATAGATTAAACCACCTGTGGACATCTCCAAATCTATCCTTCTACCTCAAATTATTAATATATAAAAGCGTTTTAAGACCGACCCTCCTTCATGGAGTGCTGATGTCAGCAAATATATCGACCACAATGGCAACAAAGCTTTAGTAGTTTCATAACAGCGAGCTAGGACGAATTATGAGACTCGCCAAGTTATATAGGACAAAAACAGACTTACTCCATATGACTTTCGAACTATCAACAGTAACTGGCTTTATCAAATGGAGACATACCAAATTTTTTATAGTTTCCAACACATGAATCCACTATTCAGGATTCTGAGCCCTACAGGATGGCCAAAGAGGTGGTAAACTCATGTAAAATGGCCTCAAACTAGACTGAGGACAACTAGCTGGACTGAAATAAGACAATTAGTGAACCCTATCGCTAAAAATGTATACTTTCCTAATACCTACAACTCCCAAATTATCCTCTCTTCAGACCCATCTTAAAATGTATCTCATACAGCTAAAAGAGTTCCATCCATGAAAGATGAACTAAACTTTCATTTTAAAATAAATCTAACTTTAAAAATAAAAATTTTAACTTTTAGTAAAACTTTTGTCCCGTCTAACTAAAAGTAATTTATTGTGGTATTAGTATAATCGATATTAGTATAAAAAATAAATGGTATTAGTATAATCGTTCAATATTTAGAATAAAAGTTGACAGTTTTTTCTAAGCCAGTCTTATTTAGTGATTATGTAATCATGTATTGAGTCTTATGGTGGCCATAGAGTAGATATTTGTGAATAAGATATTTAAGATTGGCAAAGAAGACAAATTATTACAAATTCAAAACACTTTAAATTTTATTATTAAATTAGTTATCACAATCATTCCTGAATACAATAAATACTAGTAATACATTATTTTAAATTATGGGTGTGCTCTAAATTAAGAAAAGGTTCTAAATATTTGCCTTGAGCATAAATGATATTGAATTTTATAATTATTTACAACTCAACCAATTGTTATAATTGAGGAGCTTTCAAAAGTGAGCAACTCCATTTCAACTTTTGTTTGCAAAGTTAAAGTAAAAACTAATTTTTCCATTTCTGAACTTACTTTATGCTAGAAAAACAAACTTTCCATTCATTTTTCTATGAGGAAAAATTAAATTTGACAGATGTCGAACAAGCATTAAATTCTGCTTTGCGATACTTACCAGAATTCATTTAAATTTGTTTTGGTCGAAGGTGGATATGTCCACTTTTAATTGAAAACTCCTCAATCGTATCATAATTATTTTGTATAAATTTAAACAATTCTGTTAATATGTAAAATTACTGTAATTTAAAATAAAATTTTGTTTATTGAATATTAAAGTAAATTAGCACTCTTTTATCTTACACAATTATAACAAAGCATCTTTTTTTAACAACCCATTACACAAATCAGATTATACATTTTTTAAATATAGCATCCACGCTTATACCTGATTAAAAAAATTATATTTTCACCTTAATTGCAATATATAATTATCGTACATGCTAGTGAATAAGAAAAAATAATAGTATTCAACAAATTTATTAAAATATTTACTGGGACTGCAGAGTTCATCTTTTAGCTATTTAAACATAGATTTCATCTTTTAGCTATTTAAACATAAGTCAGATACTAAATACAGTGGGTCAGCTATCAATTCAATTAAATAAAAAATAAAAGCTTTAACAGCAGTCAAAATTCATATAAATACTTCTAAATATGTAAATTTAAATAAATAAAATTAAATAAATATTTTTTGAATGTCTAAAAAAATGAAAATAATTTCAAATAAAAATACTTAATAATAATGTAATTTCAGAATTTATAGATACTTTCAATTAATTCATCAACTTAATTAACTAATCTTCATTGCGAGTAACAAAGTTCCAATGAACTGCCTGAGCAGTTAAAAATAAATCTAATTTAATTATAAATAATACTTTCAATTCATGAAGTTCATATCAACTATGTTGTTATGTATCACTAATTAAATATTACAATACTGAAAGAAATTATAAATTATTAGTTATTTATAGTCAGAACACAGTGAAACATTTAAATGTACGGATGACAAATAAGCAACTCAAAATTTCTCGAACATAATGGGCATACCAATGGACTTTCATGTTTTAACAGTAAAAGTTATTATTATGAACAAAGACCGGTTTTAAATTTATGTAACTTAACCTAGTAACTTAGTTACATAACTAAAGTACAAGAAAGTTTAGTTGCACCAATTTGTAGGAGTCCTGTTTTCAATGATTAGTTATAATTCAGTAATCAAACAATTAGGATACATTGGGTTATATTAAATTTAACTGAAGACATGAATGCCAAGTAATATAATACTCAGTTATGTAACTAACTTACATGGTTCACATAGCACACTATTATTGGTAACTAAAACAAACGTTTTCAGTAAAGTTGAATTTAAGCATTTATTATCACGGAGAAATTATTTTAAAACTTTAATTATCCTCATAAATAATATGAATAGTTAATCAAATGTAAAATGAACAATCACTTCTTAATAAGCTTATCTAAAGCTTTCTAATTGGAATGCCCGTTTTAAATAAATATCTCATTGCCAATAAATCTTGTTATTCTCGGAAACATCTTCGTGTGTACATCGCATGTACAAACTCTTGTGTAATCCATTATTAAATCAAGAAAATTGGCAAAGATTTGCACAGCACTGTCTTCGAAAACGGTATTTGTTTCCGTTAATCCTTCTGAAGCCAAAAATATACCCAATACGACTGTTGTACATTTTTAAAACTTCATAATACTGTCCTAAATGGAAATATTCAATGTATTAACCACTGATAGCTCAAGGTTGCAGCAATTAAAGTTAGGCATATTGCAGCAGCCAATGCAGATGGTGGTGCCATTTCCTCTCCTTCTTCTTCCATCGGAAGAAATTCAAGTACCTGAAAAAGAAAAAGCAATAATTAGAATTATTTTCATTATGACAAATTTATGACTAAAAGTTTAAATTTTCAAATAATCTTATTCTCTAGTAGCAACAAAGAAAAGTATATGTTTAATGATTTTTAGAATTTTTGTATCTTATGGGAGAAGTTGGTCGGGAGGGGATATATATATATATATATATATATATATATATATATATATATATATATATATAAACTTACATATAATGTGGCACAAAATATATAAGTTTACTTATCAAAGTGTTACTTTTTGACCGCACCTCCCGACCAACTTCTCCCTTAAAATATACATCTACGGTCAACGAAAACTCTCTCCAATAGAATTTTTGTACATTTATAGCAAAATTGCTTAAAACAAACATGAATTTTGTGTTTTCTAAAATAAAACTGATAAAAAGCAACATTTTATCCAAAAATATTTTGTCATAATATATTTCATTAGAGAGACATTATAGTAATATAATGTTTATTTGTATGTGTAATATAATGTTTATATTGCTTCACAAGTTTTTTATTTTTAAATATCAGCAACATTTTTTTAATATTATTTAAAATTCTTTGCTTTATTTTTTTGTATAAAATGATGAAATCATTGGATTATTTTAATAAGATAAGAAAACAATTATGATATTAATATTTATAATAATTACCATATCATCGGCGGTGAAACCATATAAGTCCAAAACGATTTGCTTTAGATTTAATTTATCATTTTATTTTTGACTAAATTGTATGCACAACAATTAATTGTTAATTTGTTCTACTAGGTAGTATATCACTTACTATTTTTAAAAAAACACCTCAATATGAAAAAATGTTTTTGTCTCTATTCGGAACGTTGGGATTTGGCAGTAATATGGTTTCACACTTTTACCGATGATTCCAAAAAATATTTAAAAAATAAATAAAAAAGCAAGCAGATGAAAATGGGTTTATACTTTTATTGATAATGAAAAGTAAATAGACTTAATCTACTAAAGCATTTATTTCCTGGAGGTTGAAGTAATATGCAAATACTTCAACTGATAAGATTATCAAAAATACCTGAGCACATAGCTTATAATGTAATTTTTGTATTATTACATATATCAAGAGGTGATACAGCAACTCTCAAACTTAATTTTCCAACCTTGGTTAAGCGAAAATAATAATAGTTTTCCTTCCAATATAAATACTTAGAAAATAAATAAACAATAATTTTCACAATAAGTTTTTAATTGAATAATTAACTAATTTAGTTAGCCAATTTGCAGTTCAATAACTAGCTTTCAACTGAAGGTTATTTGTTAGAAATGAGATGCTAATATGACACAGTACTACTATAAACTAGTTAACGCTTTTACTCATCTTTAATTAAAAAATGATGTTCAGCATATTCTATTTTTTTAAAGTTGAAATATTTATTTGTACACAAGATGTAATTTTGTCATGCTTTATTAATGGAACAAGTAAAATATGATAATGAAAATTAATATTTATATTATCTGGTATCAATGAGGAAGACTATGTCAACAGATTGACTGATGTCAATTTATATTATCTGGTATCAATGAGGAAGACTATGTCAACAGATTGACTGATGTCAATTTTCAGAATATAAAATATTTTTTATTTATTTTACTTTTATTAAACTTGCTACTTCTATTTCTTTTATTATAATTAGATTAATATATCATGAATTATGGCTAAAGCAATTCAAGGAGCTTATTTTTGAAAATAATTACCTCAACGTCGCACCTGAACTTCACGCTTCTTTTGCATTCATTTTCCCTCCTCCAAAAAAGGAATCCGGAGCCTCGCCTGTCCAATATCCATTTTGGTTGCGTGCATTCCATGATGATGTCGAATTTGGGAGACTGTTGATCAAATAGAAAATGGAAGATTAGTGATTGAAATCAAAGATAAAAATTAAACTTAATCATTATAATAAAATTTAATCTCTATGACATTTTATGGATATGAAAAATTATATTATGTTCATAAGAAATCCATATAATTTGAGGTTTTATTTTGTTTAAAATCCCTGCTTACGTCTCATGAAATGTCAGTTTTGGGAATGGTAATAATATAACATAAGTGAATGCAATAACAATATAGTGATTAATAAATTAGTAATTAATTATTAGAGACAAAATTTAATTTTAAATTGTTAGCATGAGCCAATTCTGCATGATAAGTGATAACATATTTCGAGAATCTCCATGCAAAACTTCCTAGACTTAAAAATTATAGTTCTTCGGTATCCACCTGACCAATCAGTGAACCAATTATCTATTATCAAAGCCTTGTTAGCTAATTTTTTAATTTGTAAATGTTCAATGCTGTGTTTACACGAGCAAGTTTCAGTCTCGAGAGTGGTAGATATCCAATAAAAAATTATTTTAAGTTTTCCTATGATAAGTTTACTTTTCAAGCATGATGACATCCTTCAAAGTATAATTAGAGAATAACTTTAGATAGATAATAATAAATTATTTTTAATGTTGTAATAATAATATTATTATGCTAGTTAGGTGACCAAAAGGTATCAATCAATTTTGCTTCTATACGACTTTGTAATTGAAAAAATCTTTATTTATGTTAAATTATTACTTTGTACTTAAATAATTATTATATAGTTATTTATTTAATTATATAGTTTTCAATTGCATATTCATATAGAAGGAAAATTGATACCTTTTGGTTAGTCGCCTGACTAGCATAAGAATAATATTATCATTAAATTAAAAATAATTTATTATTATCTTTATCAATAGTCTTTATAAAGTTACTCTATCATTAAACTTTGAAGGATGTCATTATGTTTGACTACTGAACTAGCAAAACTAACAATAGTTTTTATTGCGGGTAATATTGAAACAAAAGTCTGAAATTTTTTTATAGAAGCTTTCCAAACAACAAAAAAACTGAATGATATGTTGAAATCAGGGCTCATAAATAACTGTGCACTTTTGTTTTGGAAAAGTTCTTGTTTTAAATTAAACTTTTTCATAGGAACGTTTTTTGAACATTTCATGCAAGAACTTTTATGTTAAAACTTGTATGATAAGTTCTTACAAGAACTTTTTCGTCAGAACTTATACAGTAAAAGTTTCTTGATAACTTTATCGTATGAGCAGTTATAATAAAAGCCAGTAAAAAAATAGTTCTAGAAAAAAATATGGACAAAACAAAATTCAATGTTAGTAGCAGAAAAGGCAATGATTTTGTAATATTCATAATAGGGAATATTCATTCAGGTGTGTTTTTTTTTAAATTTTAAATATAAATATGTCAAATTTGTTTTCTATATATAATTTGTATATTTAATAATTTTATATTTATATTTATCTAATTGATTTATTGCATTGAAAATCATAATGAAAACGATTCCATAGCTGAAAGAAACGTTTGTAACATAATAGTAGGAGGATCTTTGGTCGCAACTGTTGCGATCAAAAAAATTTTTTTTAATTATATATATATATATATATATATATATATATATATATATATATATATATATATATATATATATATTAATAATTATAATAAGAATATTATATTTCCTAATGATCTTTACGAATGCGAAACAAAACCGCTTACATCAAGGGAACAACAACGGCTTACGTTTTTTGAAAATGCTTTTAGCGTAGAATATTAGTGTTCTCGGTAAATATTAGTGCGATGATAGCATTGCGGCGAACGAAATGTGCGTGTAAAGTTGTCTAGCTGGATAACGAACGAAGCACTGAAAGGATAATCAGCGCTAATCCGACGGGCAAGCGTCTTAGAGGTTGACCGAAACGTAGAAGGGAGGTTTGTTTAGGGGCCGATCTAGAGGACATTATATATATTGACGAATAAAACAAAATAAAAATAAATTTTAAAAAAAGTGCAGAAATCAATTTCTTTATAATTATAAATTTTCTTTCTTCATGCAGGAGAAAGTGGGGGAAACTCTGCACATCACTATAATGAAATTTCTAACGACCATGGGCATCTCTAGTTGTTGAAACATCAAAGGCTTCCCGCCATCGTGGCCATTAGGACTGGCTTATTGTAAAGTGTATCCATTGTCGTTATTTGACTTCCTTGGAAAATAAGAAGCCAGGCCTTCCACAATGTTTTTATTCATTTAACTATAATATTATATACTTATAACCTATAATCCTTTATATGCATGTGTAACAATTTAAATGTTCTCCAACCATTTTGACAGAGTATAGTAATTCGTTACTAAGTACAGGATCGGGTAACTGTGCGCATGATGAGTTAGTCCCAGCAAGTACTCCAAGTGATCAAGAAATTTTTATGACAAGCTGTGAAACTTCACAAAATGGTAAAAATCCAATTAGGGGGGGAATTTTTATTTGTTATATTTTTTTGTTATTATTAGTTATTTTTATTCATAATCATTTCATGA
The DNA here is from genome assembly GCA_948150685.1 of Rhaphigaster nebulosa. Taxonomy (NCBI): domain Eukaryota; kingdom Metazoa; phylum Arthropoda; class Insecta; order Hemiptera; family Pentatomidae; genus Rhaphigaster; species Rhaphigaster nebulosa. The sequence goes on from OX411312.1 coordinate 25,783,160, forward strand.
CAAAAATAACCAAATAACTTCATAACCAAAATAACCAAATAATGAAATAGAAAGTATTATATAAATACATATCTTACGATGAGGGGCGCACAAGTTTTAGAAGCCCACGGGCGCCATTTATTTTAGGACGGCCCTGGTGCAAATGAATATTTGTAGATTTGTGATCATACAAAAATAACAGCTGCTATGATTCAATTGATTTTTTTAATCTAAGAAACTAGACTAAATAAGAAAAAGTTTGATAGGTTTTGTATTAGTTTTGATATGAAAATTTCTATGTTATTACATTAGGTGCGCACAGTTACCCCACTTTTCTATATTGATTATCATAAGAACCTTTTAACTATAAAAAACATTTAATTTTAGTATTCGTTAACTTTTGCTTTTCTTTAATTTTAGCTTTTGTTTTAGTTTATTATGAATATATTATTATTATTATTGTAGTTTCTCCTACCTTTGCTTTAAGACGATAAGTATGCTAGAGCAGTAGTCTTGTATTGAGCAAACACAGAACTGACGTCCTACAGCTGATACAATCCTCTTTTGTCAGTTCCTACTCCAGTCTTTATCAGACAAGGGCGGTGGGGTCACAGGCGTTGATTGACGGAATGCATACCGAAGATAGAGGATATCTTGTCCTCAACATCGAATTATCTCCGATTTGCGAGAGTATTACTGCTTTTTAAAGAGATAAGAACATTTTACTCATGGCCTATCAGTTCCATCATTACCAATTTTATCGAAACGAATTGAACTATTAAATGGAATTTAAAAAGATAAGATACCGAGAACACACTATCTGAAAAAAGTAAAATTATATTGGTAGATTACCTTTTATATTCTCTACAAAAAATAGGTATTTTTTTTTTTCTTCTGAGATCTGAACTTGGTCACATCGAAAAATCTTAAAGAAGAAAATTATTTGTAAAAAAAAAAAAAAAAGATTAACTAAGCATTTTATATACGATTTTGTGTACAGATCCAAGAGTTGGCGCATATTGGCCCAAATCTCAAATTTATAACAAAAAATTTAAAGTTCGATTTTTATTAATATTTGAATGGAAAAAAAGTTATAATGTTTAAAATAAAATAAGAGCAAAATGTTTAATAAATTGGCAACGGATTATACAGGGTGTTCATTTTAAGACGGCTCACGCATTTTACGGAAAAATGGTTGATCTGAGAGAAAAATGCTAGAGGAAAAAATTGTAGACCGTAAAGTTTTTTTTCTGGTTTATGGCTAATATATGACATTTTAAAGTCGCGTACGCGCCTGACGTGCAATCAAACTGTGAGGTTCGCAAATGTACCCTAAGATTTATGTACATCGTTTTTAACAGTAATAAAAGTTGAAACGAATGGTGCAAACCGAATTTTGATATCAACCGTCTTTCCGAAAAAAGCGTTCGAGTCGCGTTAAAACGAACATTCTGTATATTTAGAAAAAAAAAATGTAACATAATAATATAAATTAATACATCCGTCAGAAGGTGATAGTTTAAGTAGGCTTGAATTTTATAAACTGTGTACAACACATATTAATGAAAACAAATAATATATATCACATATTTATTTACATAGTTTGGCAGTAATTAATTTTCCATCTGCAAATTAATGAACTGCCAACACCACGAGTCGAGTTTTACTTGCAAACGACGAAACTACCTTTGCCCGTTTTTTAATTTAGTCCTGTCCTTCATGTCCATCAGATAGTCGAACAATGGTTTGCATAAAATTTAAATCGTGTTTCGGTATGCATATGCAAATAATTGCCATACAAATCAATGATTACTTCTCCCTGTTTAAATATTTCTATGAATTTGCACTTATTTGCGTTTTTATTAACAATAAATTTATTTGTTAATTAGTCATTTTCTTTTTTTATTTTAATTTAGCCACCTTTCATTATATTTATTTTTGGGGTATAAGCAAGTTTTAATGTATTTTTTATGATAATTGGGGCTTTATTGTGTATAAAATTGATTACTCAAAGTTTTGTCCATCCCTAGCATTTTACATCTTTCTGGTAGCAAACGAATTCCGCATTGAAAGAACGACTCGTCTTTGGAGACAATCCAAGAATCGATCCAGTTTTTGTATTCCTCGTAAGAACGGAAGTGCCCCTTAGATGATCCATGAGTCAATGATCAAAACAAGTAATAGTCGGAAGGAGCAATGTCTGCAGAATACAGTGGGTGGGATAGGATATCACATTTTAGTGTTACCAAGTAGGGTAGAGAGAAATCGTTTTTTTCGGTGAATAGTTCATTTGGAGACCATTTCTTTTGCGGAACCAGTACATTGAACCAGTTCAAAAGGAGCTAGTTAGTTCACTGTACGGTATAGAAGTGGGAGAGGTCGTATTATATACAAATCCAGTACATTGAACTAGTTGGTTTAGGAACTACATATCTGTATACAGTACACCGTACATCCCATTCCAATGCACTGAACGACGGGACATTAAAACCGTTCATCGTTCTGTACTGTACTTATTGCGGAATAGTTCTTTTAAACTAGTTCGTTCAGAACCTACACATCCATATTACCAAGTAGACTTTGACTGGAAATGTGAAACACCTCCTTCCACATATCTTGGCTCTAATTCGTACGGTACCAAATTTCCTCTCTTTTGGTACATTCCCATGACTTTGAAGACGTAACGATATTGCTTGTTGAATCACTCCCAAAGATTTTCGTTCAATAATCCCTCCAATTCCTCCATTTGCAAACGTTTCTGGCCTTCCTTCGCGTTCCTTATCCTCCGTGTCAAAACCAGCATTTTTGAATCGTCTGAACCATTAGTCAAATGGTACATGTTGAAATTGATGGAACATGGTTCCCTTTAGCCTCACACAGCAATCGATGACCTTCAGCTGATTTTTTCTTTAAACGGAAGAAGTTAAGTAAATCTTCTCGCTAACTGCGTTTCATTAAAACAAAAGTATACAAATTTAGAGTTCATAAAAATTATGTTGTATACACTTCGACAAAATGATATATACTGACTAATAAAGCTTAATGATGACGCTTTGACATGAAGGTGGGTAGGTTATGGGTAGGTTATGGGTAGGTTATGGTCCGATGTGATTTATTATTGTACTAGTAACACGCTCTCTTTTGATTTTTTTAAAACTTACTTGAATACCCGGTATAAGAAAAGGATTTAATTTTTTTTTTGTACTTATGGGGAAGAGGATTAAAAAACATTGGACCAATAAATGGCTTGGCATCATCCGGAATATTAATTTATAACCTCTTTAGGGCTGTCATGGCCGTACCAACTGAGCTATGCCCACACCTCTAGTCAATATAATTACAATTAATTAACACAAGTGTAGCTAATCAAATGTTCTGGAGAGCAAACCTTCTCCCTAAATCTCGGAGATACTTGCCAACGCTACAATATCAGATACCACTCAAGTGTAAAAGTTTAGAAAACAACATTTAATTTTAATCAAAGTTTATTTCTTTTTCAAAGATCTTGTAGGGATGTAAGCTTCTCCACCCATGCATATTTATTATAATTACTAGATTAATCCATGACGTTCATTGAACTTCTACTGTGCGACAAGCTTTCTAATTAAAAGCTTCTAGTAATCATAAACATTCAGAAGACATTTCTAACAAAATAAAAATAAAATAATGTATCCTTGATCAATAAATAAATAGGTCTTGTCAGTAAACTTTCTGAATAATATGAAATTTAAATCTTGAAATAGGTCAAGACTGCGCTTTTTTCACTCGCTGACTATTTCGTAACAGTTGTTGGATTACCATATCTTCCGAAATGGCAGAAAAACATTCGACAGTAGCTCTCTCAGGATCGTTCAAATACGGTTTTGTATTTATTATAATACGTTTATCTGATCGAAAATTAAAAAAAAAAAATCATAAAAAATATGTTAACAGCCACTGGAACGCACGCAGATTTTTTTTCGAGATGGAGAAGGGGGAAAGGGTTTTGATAAGAAGTAATCAACTAATGATGTGTCTATAATCGCCAAATACGTTTTAATGTATTGTTATTTCGATTTGTCAATTGATTTGTTTTCCGTTGCTTGTTATTTTATTGTATTTCATCACAAATTATAAGGATACAGCAACTCATTAATTGAAGTGTGACAATGCCTGACCACCTCCATATGAAAGACTTTCATTGTGAATTTCTGTATCAGTTAATTGTGAGGTTTCGTGCCTGTGTCGTCTAATTAGTTATCTATTATATAGACTGCCCAATCCAACTCGATCCAAATGCATCTTACGCCAAACGGATGAACTAATAAAAAATGCCAAAGGAAAAAATGGATGCCTACATCTGTAGTTTCACCAGCTGCTATTGCTTTTTAACTTTACAAGATACATGTGGTTGACGCGCGATGAAAATTAGGGGGTTTATAGATAACACCTTCTTTTTAATAATATCAATTATAATCATTAAAAAGTTATAAAAGACCCACTTTGATATCTTTGAAATTTACGCCATTTTAAGATCAATATTTTATTCAATTTTATTCTCAACGTCATTATTACTTTTCAGGCACCTCATAAAGTGTAATCGTGAAGACATAATTAATAATTTTTATGTATTTTTTTCATCGGATTTCTATTAAAAATGTTGCCAAGCCTGTAGGTGTAGTAATTTTTCAAAAAAAAAGTAATTTATGAAATGATTTTTTTCACAATTATGAATGGGAAATTGATTGTATGAATCCAAAATGTTTATTAATTTAAGAATAGAAATATTTTCTCACATTTCAGGCTTACAAAGATTCACAGTTTTTTCGTAGTGCAGTTCGATACTGATTTGTGAGAGCCTTCTTGCTATACCAATAATATTAACATGTTCCGTCATCCTCTGGATCCTTTCTTCTTTCTGCCTTACTTTTTGCGTTTTGTGGGATCTTTCAAAACTTTTTTATGACTCCAAATGAGTGCATTAAAAAGTATTATCTAAAAAAAAAAACAAGTTTTCGTCGCGGATCAGCCGCACGTGTCAGCTCAGAGTTAAGGAGCAATAGAGATTGGATTGGCGAAAGTTTAGAAGTAGGCCTACAGTTTTTTTCTCCGGTACTTTTCGATAAGATCATCCGTTTGGACATGAAAAGCATTTGAGCCGTTTTAAATTGGACACCCTGAATAGTAGACAAAATATATATATATATATATATATATATATATATATATATATATATAAATTAAACATACAATGCACAATTATCATATTATGAACAAAATTGTGATTAAAAATGATTCAAACACTAAACATGGACATCCATTATAATTATTTCGGCAGATTAATCTAATGAATAGAAATAGAAAACCTCTTAGCGTTTCTTCAGTATTGTTATAATTTAATCAGAGTACTTGTTGTTAAGATGAAAAAAAAAATTAATGACCTTGTTTTTCCTTGAGCAATCGAGCTGACAAATAAAAACAATGAATCGGACTTCGTTCAAGAGATAAAATAAAAATATCTCTTTATACGTTGCATGAAAATAGGACTGAATAATATTTTAATGTTTTCTTTTTATTAAATGCATTGAAAAAATAACTTAACTGTTGAAAACATTATTATTATATTTTAATGATGAATTCATTACTGTATATACAATACAATAAGCAAATAAATTTTAACAAGGACAAGAAAATGACTCATGGAGGGTAAACTACCAAATCTATCTGTCACTCCAATCACTGCCCTAAGTAAGAAGATCAGGGGACCATTTTCTTTTCAGGTGTCTTAGGCGATCTAACAGGAAATTCCAGAACTAGATTGGAAACAACGGGTATGTGTGTTTAGGACGGTTTTCAGGGTTTTGGTGCTAATTTTTTCAAGTATTGCATCCTTTTTTTTTTTTTTTTTTCTTTTATTTATTAATCCGTATCTGTTAATTACAATTATCAATAATCAGCAGATGGGCTGGGGCATAATATTCGAGATAGAAAAATAAAATAAATAAATAAAATGATTTGATAGGCATGAGAAGAGGCAGTACCCCAGCGGCATTCATTCCGTGGCTTTAATTTGCTCACATAATCATACAATAGATCTCTCATCCAGACCCTTTTCAGTCGTCTTCTGGTATGCCCCGGCTGGCGATCTCTTTTTATTAGTTGGTTGCTGTGCACGTTAAACTTATCGTGAAATCGTTCGTAGTAAGTCCGTATGTATTCATTGGCTTCGGCATGTGTAAGTCAGTGTGTAAATTGATGTTTACGTACCATGGCGCTTGGATCATTAGTCCTAGGAATAGTCTTTTCATTAGGATCAAATGAAAAGACTGAAGTCGTTTTATGTGGGTCTGTTTTGCTTTGCCGTATATTTGTTAACAGGTTTTAATAGGTATATGTAAATACTTAATTTTAGTCTCTCTTTTAATTTGGAATGTCGTAAAAAAAGTGTGTACAATAATTTCAGTCTAAGATTTAATGATGCACGTTTTTTTTTTAAATGTGGACCCCATGCCATTCTTCTATCAAAGATTAGTCCTAAGTATTGTAATCTTCCGTTATTAAATGTCCGTTTGTGGAATCGGTATGTTGTCTAGCTAAAGTATTGTATCTTAGAGTTTCAAATACCCCACAATATTATCGATGTACATTGTATACAATAAAAAAACACTCAATATAAAAAAAAAAAGTTGGTGTTATTACCTAATTGCCTGTGAACTAATCTAACCACTAATGTTATTTAAATTCATTTTTAAATTATTTCCTAATAAATGCATTAAATTTGGATCCAAATCGAAACTGTTTCATGTGAAAACATTTGCTCTTCAGAAGAATATAGAAATCAAATATAAAATCTTTTTTATAATGTGTATGTCCTGATGATGCCTCAATTGGCGAAACGTTGACTGGTTTGTTGTTTGCCGATTTTTTGAGGGCTGAGGCTTTGTGCTTTGGAATCTTCCAATTGTTTATACTTTTTTATAATAACAAAAAATCCTTCATGCATCAGCATTCAACTTTCAATGAATAATATTTATTTAAAGAGTAACATGAATACTTTCTCATCCAAAAATAAGCACTCTAAGTAATCCTGAGCTTTAAAACCCCGCAGTCGTGTAGAGACACAGCCTCTATGTGATTTTTATTAGTTATAAGATTGGGTCCGTTTTTATGGCTCTAAAATGATATTTTTAATAAGGTTTGTCTAGTTGTTAATAAGATAACTTCTTCTTATATGAGGATGCACTGGTTGAATTTTAAAAATAATTTATTCTATTACAACAGATTGCCTGCGAGTTTTAACTATGAAGTTATTTAGTTTTTTTAAATATTTTTTTTGAAGTTTTACTTTATAAAAATACATATCGTGTTAAACAGGTAATAAGGAACACTTCTAGAAGAAGGGATTACGTGACAAAAATTAGAAAAATCGGGAAATTTTTCTTAAACACTAAACTTGTAATCTAGAAAAGTGTAAATGTGAATATATTATTTATTAGTTTTTTCTTTTTTAATCATTAAGAAAACATTTCAATGACCAAATAAGATTAAGAAAAACAATAGGGTGTTATGCATATAAATAAATAAATAATAAAATATTCTGTGATAACTGGAATCTATTACTGGTGGTAGATACAATATTGTGGCTTTTAATGGGGCCAAGAGAATAGAGAGGGAATTGATAATAAAACAGGGAAAGTGTTTTCCTTCCGCTTGGAATTATTTTTAAAATTATATAACACTATTCCGCAGATCAACAGTTTTCGAAGAGTTTTTCAATACGAGAAATAGTTTGGGAATCCCAAAGGGACGTGTGTTTACAAAATACACACCAACAAATTAAAACTTAAACTCTGACCTTTTAACGTTGAAATATAAAGACAACCTAAATAAAAAAATCTGACTTACTTCTATAACGCAAGTTAGAAATGTAGAAAATGGAAGGTAAATACTATGAATCACTGCACTAATTTCACCATCTGATAGGAAACTTAGCCTTTTCTTGACCTCGACAACCGGTTTCACTGACAGTGCATCTAATATCGTGTTTATACATCGCGCGAGTGCCCTGTTACCGGTCTCCCGCAGGGATCATGTTTAAGCACTATATTATTTAATTTATTCATCAATGACCTCTTAAATGAAAAAAATGTTACGTCCTCTTTGCTGGTGATACAGCATTATTATCTTCCACTAATTGAATTGATATCCAATATTAATAATCGTTTAAAGTTAAAAATATTCCTTATAAAATATAACTACCTTAAAAAAATGGGGATTATGAACCCAGTGAATGATATATAATAAAAGTTTGTGTGTGCGTGCTTGTGTATGTGTGCGTTCGTGCCTCTGTATACAGTTATAATTTTTATTCCAATAGGAGCTGTTCTACTGTTCGTACCATTTACATTTCACTCGAAAAGGACGAAGGTAGAAAGAGAAAATAATTAAAGATTTTATTATTTGATGATTAATAAAAATCCAGCTGTTTCTCGTTTAATTAATCACATGCAACTATAACATTGCCAATTTTGTTTAACTTGAAAAACGCTTTAGATATAAATTGAGGCGAACCTCGCGTTTCTATTTCGTCTCATTTAATATGATGTATTTCTTTTTTTGGTTTTCCAACTATACATTTTTGGTTTGTTGTTTTCAATAATGAACAATAATCAACCAAGAAAAAAAAGCGTCTCTCTTCATATCTCGGTCATTTATGTAGATAGAGGAAAATATAAAAGATTTTTGGAATCATTATTACAAAGCTTAAAAATAAAACAAAAAAACCGAAATCAATCTTAACAATTTTTTAATCTAATAAATAGGCATAAATAGAAAAAAAAATTGTATATACAATTTAAATTCTTCTGCTTTTTTGATATCCGTTTACATTCGCATTAAGTCTTCCGCAGTACGATATAATTATATAATTATAATTATATAAATATAAAATCATGCAATGATAAATCCCTCACGATAGCCCGAGAAACATCTTGCAATATACGCTACCTACTTTAATCATACTATTATCGTCATGCGATTTCATGATTTCGTGATTCAAAAAATAATAAAACATGAGTATTCCACAAAATGTTGAATGTCAACAATATATATATATATATATATATATATATATATATATATATATATATATATATATATATATATATATATATATATATATATATATATAGATCTTATATAACTTGCAAGAGTCAATTGAGGTATACTCAAAAATTTCGTCAAGTATTTTTCGTTACTTTTTTTTTCAATTAACAAGCACATGTTGACCCAGTTTCGAAATATTAACAATATTCCTTATCTTGTTTAGAGTCAAAATCAGAATATTCAATACAACTTTGTTTGTTTTAAAATGATGGTTCCGAATTGATGGGGTTGTTTACCGCACATAAAGGAAAATAACTTGAACAATAATCCGCGCTGTTTTTGATATTCGCCATTAAAGTGTTTTGATAGTTTTTATCTTTTCTTATCTCGGTTTCGTCACCGCTTCCAAATGGGATAAATAGAGGAAGCTGGAAAACACTTTATGCAAGACTGGATGTTTGGAACTTGATAGGTTTTTTATTTGTATTTTAAAGTACACTAACCTTATATAACGTCAATAGGATACTTTATGCAATGCACGATATAAAGAGAGTAAATTAATGTAAAATAATGTTTTTGAAACATTATTATATTTTTAAAATCTTTTCATAATTTGTTTTTCTTTTTGAGATCAAAAGAAACATCAGCAATCACAACAATAAATTTAATGCTTTAGAAGAAAAATCAGCACTTGAAAAAATTTACTTATAAGAAGTGTCCCCATGTATCATTAGATCAATACTTTCAACAAAATATGATTCATTTAGAAAAACGTCATGAAAATTTTAACTGATATGCTATAACCAGGCTATAAAAGGCTGTTGAGGTCTCAGAAATTGATTATCTATGTTTTGCAAGTTCAATGCTCATAAATATTTAGAAGGAAAGATTATTTTTAATATAAACTATGCATGCTAGTACCAATTTGACTAATACATACGGAATAAACTTATCAATTCTGATTATTCTGTTCCCAACACGCTTAAAAAATCTCAAAAACACTTGAAAATGGTGAAAATAAAATACTGAAGTATTGTTAATAGTATATAATGATTGAAAAATAATATCTATAAATACATTGATATTATAGGTCAACATTAATTTTTTTAAACTCAATAATTCAATTTTATTTACATGATTCGATTTTTATTGTATTGGTATAGTGATTCTGAAATATAAGTTCACTGTTTAAAACCAATAATTTTATAATAATAACATTATTTATTCCGGAACAAGCTCCTTTAGATGAAAAATGTAATTAGCAAAAGATGAGCTTTAGAGCCTTACAGTAATAATAAAAAAAAATAACTAATTAAAATAATATACAATAAAGCCGCTTCGGTTAAATTAAAAAAAAAAAAAGTGTAAAGAATTTGCGTTCACATATTTGTAAATTAGAACGTTGTTGTTCTAATTAAAAAGTCTGTTCAAAATTATTGGTATATTAAATGGATAGGAAATAATTGAATTGACGGGGTTTAAAGGTGGGAAGGGTATTACAGCGACGGATGATAGAGTAGAATTCCAGAGAGATAAGGATCGGATAAGGAGAGAATTATCGAATAAATTTATAAAATTATTTACCTGAATCGTTGGAAGGAATATATCACTGATTAATTAGAATTTTTTCGTTTGCTGTTTACTTTGTCGTTTTCTTGGTTGATCATAAATAATTTACCTGGATATTCAAGAAATTAAGTTTGTGATTTCTTACAAACTATGGTATGACATTTTAAAGTTGCGTTGAGTCACGAATTTTGCCTATTATTTCATTTTTGTTATAAGTAAATGCAATCAAAGATATTTTTTTGAGGATTCATGATAGGAAAACTTCTACTTTTATCTTTCAACTTTATCACAGCATTTTTTATGTAAATTACAACTTAGGAGATAAGAGAGAATCCCAGAGGGATCAGTCATATTTCAGTGATAATGTTTATCTAAAAAACAGATTACGAATTTATGAAGAGTTAAATTACAAAAGTTATATAATATGAGGTTTGATGGCGATAAAAGTGTTATCTGATCAGAGTGAGCTAATATAATCGCATTAGTTAGTATAAGTTTTATCTTACTTATCTTAAATTGGATGGAAGGTAAGGAATTAAGATCTGTATAAATTGGAAAAAATTATAATCACGATCGTATTATTTAAAACAAATTAAAAAAAAAAAATTAACTTATAGTGTTTTTAAGGAGAATAAATCAAGAAACGTTTTCTTAGCCGAAGGCTCAAAAAAAAATAATATCCGAATGGTCACCAAATGGGACTAGCTGTAATCGATTGTTTATAATGATAATAATAAGTATTAGAGGACCCGATGGCTCGATGCCGATAACAATCTCTTACTGCATACCTCCTTTCACTGAGCCCCGTCAAAACAGAAATGTGGAAGATTAGCCATAACAACATCATTCCTCCTACGTTTCGGTTTGATTATTTATTTCTTGGGATTCGTTCATAATCCAGCCCAACATTTTCACTAGCCCATTTGTAGTGCATATATGTCAACGTCGTTTTTTGAAAAGGGCGTAAGCGCCATTTAGCTTTAAAGAAAACATATTAACTAATTCACACCCTGGTTGATAGTATATAATTTAAACATTATTATTTTAATTTTTTTTAACTTCAGATAGATCCATAAATAAGTTAACAAAAAGTCTTACTATTAAAAGTTCATCATAAAAAGGAATCTCTGTCTTGGCTGGTATAGTCTCATACTCTAATATCATACTAATAATATTCTAAAAATATCAATAATAATATAACATCATAATAATATATCATACTCTAATATGAGTAATTTTTGAATGTCTGCAAAATGGATCTCAATCCCAAAGTAGGATTTCGCGTCAAATTTTAAAATAAAGATATTTGGGCCTTAGAAATCGATTGGCGTAAACCTTGGTCGCAGGAAAAATCTCATTCAGTAAAAAAAAAAAAAAAAAAAAAAAAAAAAAAAAAAAAAAAAAAAAAAAAAAACAAGCTGGGAAATACTTGAATGAAAAACCGCAGAAAGCGCCAAAGTCAATCAAAATCAGTTATAAATCAAAGGAGATCATTTATTTATTTTTATGGCTTTTGTTTATTTATTTCTTTGCTGTTGCTACTCAGAATGGCTTAATTATGAAAAAAAGTTGATTATTGTCATAAAACAATTATTGACCACAAGTACCTGTATGACATATGGAATTATGTAGTTAGTGATTTGGCATTTTAAATTAGTTAATAAAAGTTCGTTATTATTATTATTATTAATGTTAGTCTCACATTTACATCTGATTATTCTCATCGATGGTAGTGCTTTATCGAAGAAGAACGTAGCTCGCTCTCTGTCTGATTGAGCATGTCATCAATCTTTATTGATAGAAGTCATGGCCGCTGATCTTCCTGGTTCGATTAATGGCGGATCGTTACGACATATTTAGGACTATTATTCCAGCCGCGGATCAATTCCTTAGTTGGGGGACCCTAGACCATCTTTGGATAGCGGTATAAACCTGGCGGTAAACGTGAATACTGGCTACTTCACCTTGTATCAGTGGTGTACAAAGGCGGAAGGATCAGGGAAATATATCCACCTGAAATTTTTGAAAAAATATCATTTTCATACACAGCAATATAAGTTTTGTATTTTTAATAATAATTTTTGATCCAATTTTCATTCTTATCCTTAAAACTTACGCCCAAAGTGGTGATTATGGGAACTTGAGTGATTACTTGTCTGCTTATTATTAAATGATTCTCCCTTAAAAAAAAATCGGGTCTTTTTCACTTCGCTATCGCAAATCACTTTTCAATAGAAACATATGAGTTTGGTTTAAATTGTTTTAACTTTTTTCGATTGGGTTCTTTTATTGTGTACGTTTCGACGTGTTTAGATACTAAAAAAAAAATGAATCTTTGGTGATTATCTGCTACATTCCAGAGAGAATAAAACGTGCTTCAATTATTCCAAAACATGTACCTATTTATTTCTTTATTTGGAAATGAAGTTATATCTAAGTAACGATAGTTATTAACAAGTATCTAAACAGTGACAAAGAAATCATATGTTTTTATTGAAAAGTGATCTGATGTAGCGAAGTAAAAAAAGACCCAAAAATTCTGCCTACGCGCCTATGTTATATAACAGTCTATCAAGTACCTAATCCAGGATCTTTCAAGAATTGTAGTGGCAGAATATCCTTTTGTTTTTATTATTTATTTTTTTTTATTAACTACAATTGAAAATTAGAATATTTCAACAAGAAAATTTGGGATGATATATACCCTGAAGAACCTTTCCGGAGGAATTTAAACGGATTCCTTTTGAGATAAGAACAAATAAAAATATCTTAAGTTTAATGCTTAGTGAGGACAATTCAAAATTAGATTATTTTAACTAGAAACTTTGGAATAAAACATGCAAAACCTTTTCAGTAGAATTTTTTTTTCTGAAATTGAAATGCATTGCTTATAAGAATGCAAAATAAAATGCATGGTTAGTAAGGCCGGTTATAAAAGGTAGTAATGCTGTCAGTATTCACGCTTAGACAGGGTCAGACACCCACTCACAGAGGATGGGTGTGCCCCACGAGTGTCTCCGAACCCTGAGTCGATCCACAGCTAATTAAACAGAAAATTATTTTGAAGACTTGAACTGGTATATTACTAGCTCTTATACATATATATATATATATATATATATATATATATATATATATATATATATATATATTTATATATATATATACTCTTTCTTAAACAATAAAATAAGCTAAACTTATTGCTCATGAATTAATATATTAATAATTGATAATAATTAAAGTAGCACTTATCACGAATATCTTTGATTTCGTTGTCAGTCTTCAATAGTATCGACTAGAAAGCTGCATCAGACACTCTGGAATCTATCAATAAGAATGCGGTCTGCGTCGATGCTTTTACTCAATGATGCGCAATATAAAACAGTGGCGCAAATAATATCGGTGAGTACTGATGCGACGCATTGGAGCGCAGTGTATGAACTGATATACTGGAAAACATTTTTTTTTTTTAAACATTATTTATTTAGTTTTGGTCAGTGTAGTTAGCTCTGTTAAAAAATGCTATGGAGTTTGAAAAATATTACAAGGTCAAGTAGTAGCTAAGAGGTAAGGATGAATTCAGTTATTTTTTCTGAAGGGACGAGGGAGGGGGGCAGACGAAAAACGCTCGCATTGGAGCCCAGTCGTCCTTTGTTACGCCACTATTGTAAAACTTTAGAGCATTTTCATAATCCAACAGATTAAAATCGTTTTGTCGATGAAAACATTCAAAACAGCTTTTAAAGTGTCTCTGTTATATAACAATACCTTACCAAACGCTTTGCTGGTCCTTCTGACATCCAGAGAATGCCCACTAGTTGAAAAGAATATACCGCTATTATAACATAAAGCATAAAACAGGCGATAAAAATCCTTTTAAAGTGATCTGTGTTCTAGAAGACTCCCATTTTTTTTTTGTCACTAATGGAAGTCTGGGTGTTCAGTTTCAGGAAGTGGGTGCGTCTTAGGTGTGTCAATCCAGGGCCATCACAATATCATCATATTACTACTTTCTAGGATTCCATTTACAATATATAAAACACTTTTATAAATGTTTAAAAATATCTATCTATCTATCTATCTATCTATATATATATATATATATATATATATATATATATATATATATATATATATATATATATATATATATATATATTCTTTTTTTCTAATAAAATCAAATCATTTTGAATTTTGAGGCATACTATTTCTTGAAAATTAATTGCATAGATTATTAGTTTTGCACATAAGGTCATATATACAAGACTTGTCTACTACGTATCAAGCGCAACTGAATAAATATTGTTTACATGTTAACAATGTCTACTAATTGAGGAATGAATCAATAACTTTTATGAATGCCAATTATAAAAAAACAATTCGCCAAAGGAAGCGCTTTTATGAGAGGGTCTAAGAATTAGGATAATAATATTTTTATTATTATAATATTGTTTTTTATAATTATTTAGAGCGAAAACCAAAAAAAGAGACCAAAACTATTGTTAACTTATTATTATTATAAGATTTCAAAGCCTCGGGTATCTCAATTAGGATTTAATAACTAACCAGTCAACATTTTGCCGGTTCAGGAATCATCAGGATAGGAAAAGTAATACCAAATAAATCCAGACCAGTGACAGTACATCTCACTTCAACAGCTAAAAAAAACTTACAAAATAGAGATAGTATTGTAATGTGGGATAAGTGCGTAATCTTCTCGTTATGTCCAAACCCTGTCCTGGTAAGAGCAGCCCTTTATGGAGCATGAATTTTAAAGATGAAAGTTCGCTAACAAGATAACGAACAATACAAGTTGTAAAGATATCAATTCCAACCTGTTGATTAAGTTGGATCGTTCAACTTCTGCTGTACAGCTGTATCAGTGCTCATCCATCACCAGGCCTGTTTTTTTTTAAATTATTCCTGTAAGTATAACCTCCAGAAGTTTTTCTTCAATATAAATTTTGATTTACATTTTTCTTTGACATTATATATTTATATTTTTCCTTGACATTATATATTATTATATTTTTCCAGAATAAATGTACTTCAAATAAGAATATTTATTTTTACGTGCTAGTCCGCAGTTGCCCCGGGAAAACATGAGAGTAGGCATTAGTATAGTGCTGTTCTCTGTTGTAGGACAATGACGTGTAGTGTACACTTACCCCCACTATCATATTTTGACGGAGTAACTTGCTGTCTCGCGCATTGAAATAAACATTCTTATTTTAAGTACATTTATTCTGGAACCGTCAAACTCTCAGATACCCATAGCTCAAACTTCACAAATATTTCAGGTCGTTTGAGTAGCTTTAAATGTCTTAACGTAGATTTTATTTTTATGTAGACTGAATTGTTTACAAATTGCATAAGCCTAAGATATAAATAAATAAAATAAAATCAGCTTATTTCAACTGCTAAGGTTATTCCGCCGCATTGCGTAATAATTATATAACCAGTCAATTCATAATCATTTTTTTTCAATATCATTATTGTTTATTCAAATATATCCGGAAAAGGCAACCAACAAAAAAGATCGACATATTAAATAAATAATCTGACAAATCAGGATTGATACTGAGCAGTAAGCATATTAATTATTTTATATGCTAATTTTACATTAATTAGCATATGAAGTATTTGTTGGTCCATTCTTCCTCATCTACCTCTGAACTATGATAATTTTTTATAATTTAATTATTAACATAAGCGTTCTGAATATTTTATTTAGTTAATTTATTAATTTATTTTTGAATTAATTTAGT
Source organism: Rhaphigaster nebulosa (assembly GCA_948150685.1). Taxonomy (NCBI): domain Eukaryota; kingdom Metazoa; phylum Arthropoda; class Insecta; order Hemiptera; family Pentatomidae; genus Rhaphigaster; species Rhaphigaster nebulosa. The sequence goes on from OX411312.1 coordinate 25,799,560, forward strand.
ATATTTTTATTTATTTTAAATCTTTTTTTGTATTTTATTTATATAAAAATTGTTATATCGATATTATATATATTTATGATAATATCGATATAAATGCTATAATACTATAATACTATCAAAGAATTGATCAAACTCGTCTTATCCTCATTGAAATAGTATAACAGAGCTTAATTGCCGATTTTTCAAAATAGCTTCTTCTAAGTTACTTTTAATTTTGTTAATTTAAAATAATTAAACGTCTTTAATTGTTAGTAGCAATAAGAATAGATAAATATAAAGTAGAATTTGATAATTAAATGAAGGACAAAAAAGGAGAAAGAGGACACATTTTCGTAAATAAATAATATAACGCTGGAAAGCTAAAGAAATTAGAAAAAATATCTATTGCACAAAGTCGTAGAAGATAATGGAGAGTGGCAAAAAACGCATAAAGTTAAGTGATTGCTGTAGTTTATAATTTATCGTTTTATATTATTTAATGGAAACTAAATGGAAAATTTAAACAAATATTTTCAGCTTGATAAACCAAAAATATATAGTGCACAGAATTGATCAAACTCTTTTCCTCATTGAAATAGTATAACAGATTTTTCAAAATAGCTTCTTCTAAGTTACTTTTAATTTTGTTAATTTAAAATAATTAAACGTCTTTAATTGTTAGTAGCAATAAGAATAGATACATATAAAATAGAATTTGATAATTAAATGAAGGACAAAAAAGGAGAAAGAAGAAACATTTTCGGAAATAAATAATATAACGTTGGAAAGCCAAAGAAATTAGAAAAAATATCTATTGCACAAAGTCGTAGAAAATAATGGAGAGTTTTATATTATTTAATGGAAACTAAATGGAAAATTTTAACAAATATTTTCAGCTTGATAAACCAAAAATATATAGTGCACAGAATTTTCGTACTGTTTTAAAATCCTTTTATGAAAGGAGGCGTGGAGAAGTGCTTGCTGATGAAATTATTTCAAGTAGTATTTATGTGAATTCTTCAAAATTATTTTAAAAAATGGTTTATTATTATGGAGTGGTCAGATAAAGTTGTGTGATGCGCGCATAGCACAAGATTTTCTTAAAAAGTATTATCGACCGGGGCTTAGAACTTGTACAGATTAAGTAAGATCTCAAAAAATTTGTTTTGACTGATTATCATACGCTCTCTAATTCAGATTGATAAATGAAATGCAATCATGATTAATTTATTCTAGCTTAAAATTTCAACCCTGGACTAATGGGCATTTGCTGTGTTGGTATTGTCCATAAATAACGCTAATGATCGCCCAAATACATGACTCACACATACGTGACTTCCATATTATCGGTTCTTATTTATAAACCCTAAAGGTTAATCCCAAAGGAAACGACCTCCCAGATAAGAAACTTATACCAAAAACGGGCAGGCAAGGCTGGAGCCTCGTGTTAACATATGGCTAAAACAAATATAAAACGGTTTTAAAAAAATATATCGGAAGGATCAAGAGGTTGTATAATGTAAATCAGGTCTCCCTAAGCGAATTAAGGATCTTAGTGCAAGGTCGAAGGAATAACATTAACGACATGAACATTCATTGCAGAAGGATTTCTGGACATTAAGAATTTCCTAAACAGGTTATTTCTTCTTTTAGATAGTTTTCTGACCTTATTTACTGCAGAAAAAATACAATTTCTAATTACCTGATTCTATTTAGAACAAATAAAAAATTACTAATTGGTAAGTTAATAAATATTAGAATATCTAGTAACCTCAGCGATTTGGTCTTTTCGAAAATCCAATATGGCGGGCCTCAAAGAAAGTAGTAAGTTTTAATTTGGATTATTGTCTGATTTGTGGGCACATCGGTTTATGTTTTCGATTTTCTTTATGAATGAAGAATGACGACTTCATTGAAATCAGCTGATTGAAATTCTCTGCTCGATGAACATTAGCATGAACATTAATTCGATTCTGATGTTAGATACATTATCAAAATGAATTGCAAATTGATTCAGTAAAATGGTGTCACAAAAAACATTTCTTTCCATCCCAGCTATTCCAAATATAGCAGAATAATTTTCATTTTTAAATTTTAGTACACCATTTTGAGTATAAATTAAGTTTCTGTTAGTTTTAAATTAATTTCACATCTTTACTGATCATTTTAATCAACTATTTTAACCTTGAAATATTGTTTCCTAAATTTCTGCTCGTAGAACCGAAGTACCTATGTATCTTAATTTACTTTATTATTATTTATTTAATCCCATAGTCTTTTGGTAATGTATAAGAATGTGTAACTTATAACGGTGAACCTTTATTATGTATAATAAATGTTGTATATGGTAATGCACTATTATATGAGGCGTCTCATAATATATATATATATATATATATATATATCGACGTCGTATAATATAATATTAAATCTAAAATTATATATATATATATATATATATATATATATATATATATATATATATATATATATATATATATTATATATATATATATATGTCCTCATGATAAATTTTCAGAAATATATTTAAATGGTTTTGGCGTGAGACGCCTCATATAATATTAAATCTAAAATAATATATATATATATATATATATATATATATATATATATATATATATATATATATATATATATAACTATTGATAAGTTAGATTTTTTTTATTTTATCTTAATATTGACTCTGATAATGCTTACTAATTTTTGGGATTTATCAGTAGACGACAAGTTCAAATGTCATCAAGTCCTTTTGTTTTTTATTATTATTATTTTATTTTTTTTTATCCTACATAAACTTCGTATTGTAAAGCAATGAGACCTTTAGAAATGAAATCCTTTCCTAATGACCATTGTAGAAAACGATTTTACTTAAATTTTTCGAAAACGAAATATTATTAAAGGGATCAATCAGTACGTTTCTGTGCAAACATGAACGTCAAAAGAATCGACGAGATACCAACTGGGAAACTAAAAAACCTACTCAAAAATAGAATACAGAAAGATGTTTCATAGCTACTTATAACGTTTTGGAATATAATAACCAAAGTTAAGCAGTGGAGGCGAAAGAATGGTTAAGGTAGTGTAAGGTCTAAAAGATCTGTAAAGCTAAAAGAAAAAAAAAATCGTGTTATTAAAAAAGTAAATGTTATAAGTTTTAATCTAAATTAAATAAAATGAAGTAGGATTGCTATTTGCAACTTGAACTTTGGTCATGTAAAGTGTTCTTCTCTTTTATGATGTCATATGATTAGATTGATTAATCCCGTAAGTCACTTATTAACAAATTAAATATAAGATCCTATCCTATCCTATCCTATCTATGACATCATCTTGAAAAGCGTCTTACTGAATCCTCACACTAGTCCGAAACTAAGTCGTTTTCAATCGCTATAATACTATACAAACGTTCTACACTTCTATTTATTTTATTTTTTTATATATAAAACTCGTCTGAACGACTATATTTAGGCCGATTTCGGACGGAGTAATGATAAATGGCTCCTCTAAGCAATTGAATTCCTCCCACATCCAATCCTCTTAATCTAAAAATCGTCAAGGCTCGTCATTAAAATCATCCATAACTGCAATGATCCCATATGTTGCTGATTTGTCTGGAAATATATGCCTCTTCTTTCGTTAAAAGCTCCAAACCCATATAAACCCTCTACTTAATAACTTTTCATCCCAATCTATTCTCAATAACCCTCCAAGGCGTCTGAAAAAAAGATGACACCTTAATGGATGGCAAAGGAAAAGAAGATGGCACCTTAATGGATGGCAAAGGAAAAGAAGACCTAAGGCACCTTTTAGCATAAAATTGTCGAAAGTGTCACTGATCGGTATTTTCTTCGAGTCACTGGCACGTTTTAATCAATTAGCACTTATGCTAATTGTATTTTTACTTTCACTACACACGAAATATATTTTACAATCGTGAAAAATTACGAATAGGTCTTCGTGTGATTATGTGAACATCCAAGCCCCAAAACGAAAAGTTATACGTAACTGAAATTATGTATTTAAGGCAGGAACATGCCTGGGATGTTACAGCAACTAATTCGCTAAAATCGACTTACCGACAGTGCCACTTTATATCATTGATTTTTAACTTTTTTACAATTTTCTCGAAAGCGGCTCAACGATTTTGATTAAGCTCTTTTTGTCAATGAATTAAATGGTCATTTATATCAGCTAGGTTTATTCTCATTGAAACAGTTAGGCAGGACTTAAATGCTGAATTTTCAAAATGTATCTCTGTAAAGTTCCATTAATTTTGTTTATTTGGAATAATTAACCGTCTCTCATTATTAGTTGTAACAATAAATGGATAAATTTAAACTATGAAAGAATTCGATTGTTAACTAAAGGAGAAATATTTTTCAAAACCCTGGTTGAAAACAAAATTCCGGAAATAAGAGTTGTAATATAGATGAATAATATATCATTGAAAAGCTAAAGATTTTGGACAAATTAATATCTAATATATAAATTTGTTGAAAATAATCGAGGGGTACGCAAAATGCATAAACATAAGCGATTGTTGTAATTAATAATTTCTACTTCGTTAATATTTAATGAAAACTAAATGTAATTTCCATGGAAACTTTTAAATTTAGTTTCAAGGAGGTAGGTAAATGAAAATTGTGGGATGCGGGCACTGCACCAGATTTTTTTTTTAAATTTTATTTTGAAGAATAACAGGTTAGTAATATCGACGATCGCTTATCCCCACCGAGCTATCTGGTTTATGACGTAATCGATTTAATAATTAGGCACAATCAGATTATTATTTTGACCTGCGAAATGAATTTCCTGCTTATTGTATTGTCCTTTGAACCAGTATCTATCTTTTTCATCTTTTCGGATGTACCAATAAGATACCACCTTATATAAAACCATTATACATATATGAGTAATATATATGTATAATATACCGTTGGAATGGTAAAGATTTTTAATATCTAACATAATAACGTTGTAGAAGGTAATGAAGATTGACGAAAAACGCATAAACTTAACGGATAAGACGGGAGGGAAAAATATATGGTAATTAATTGTTTTTAATGAATATGTTGTATCATCTATAATTTTTAGCCAGCTCCTGGCACAAATTACCTCACATTGCTATAACTCTTTCGATAACCGAAACGTCCGCTGGCAAAAAAAAAAAAAATGTTTTATTTTAATTATACCATACCGTCGACTGATTACCAACAATTAATATTATCATAAATCAATACATTCTACTACCCATCAGTTTAATAAATAAATTTATATAGATATTTTAATTTTAAATTTTGGCAATGCCATTAGCGTTTGCAATAAACCGATTGCGTCACTAAGTGAATTTCAAAGGGAATAAAGCATTATACTTTTTTAAATTAGCTGTATTGTTTTTTAAAAGCTTGTTTACTGAATTTATTATAAGCTAATTATTTCTTGAAGGTAATTCTATTTTTAAAATATAAAAACATATTTTATTCCGTAAACATATCTACAAAACTTTTTTAGTCCATGACATTTTATTTCACAATTTTTTTAAAGTAAAAAGTAGGTTTTTCCTCAGAAATGTCGGTCTCGCCATAAAACTACCAAGGTTTACATATTTTTATTTATAAATATATTAAATAAAGTTATTTATAAATTTGAAAAAAACCGTGAATTTTTAATGTTATAATGAAACTTACATGATTTATGTTGAAGGAAAATAATTAATGGGCTGTGCTAACATAGTAAGCGCTAGAGAAGTTTCTTTACATTAATATGTATATACATATTTAAATAATTTATAAAGCGTAATATAATATTCAACTACTTCCTCCATTTCTATGGCAGAGGAAGTAGAGTAGTTGGTCGCTTTATTTTAATGTTATCTATTTAATTTATTTTTTCTAATCTCACAACTTATATTCTATGGACCCTGAAACAAATGGATTTAATGTTTTTTTTTAGTCAATATTTCCGAACTGTTTAAAGCACAACTGAATAATCTCATTATTTCATTAAAAAATAATGTATGATTATTAATCATAAGTAAATGAATGCCTTTGGTAGCAGTTCTCTTTTATTTATTCATATAATTTGGGTTTAGATAAATCTGTGTTTTGTGATATTTTTCTCCTGTTTTATTTTATTTTTGTTTACTTAAAGCGATTAAAATTTGGAAATTACCTTATACGGAATAAAATGAAGTAAATTATTTTTAAAATTTTAGAACTATTCCATCGGAGATATTTTTTTTCTTTATTTTTTTTTTAAATAAAGGAATTTTAGTAATTAAGCGTAATTTAAATTATTTTTTAACACAAAGAAGAAGAGAGACGTTATCACGCTATGAAGTCAGGTCATTTCTCTGTCACTTCTGCCTTATTCCCTCCCCTCTTCATCATGACATCTTCCTTCTCTTGTTCCTTCTTTACTTTCCTCGGTTTCCACTTTTCCTAAGCTTCAGGGAGAACATTATTGAGGATTATTTTTGGACCTCTATAGTGAACTACCCTGCTTAGGAAGGCATCATACCATATCACCCTCCTGCTGATGACTTGGTAGGATGATGGTTTCTTGACTCATCCGTGAGCTTATTTCCTTCTTCCTGATGTGGGATAACCGAGACGGAACATTGTTTTAATTTAGCGACAGTATTATGTCATGTCCTTATTCCGGTGTCGAAGAGAAATATCGATTTCCCTAAGTATATCGATTTAATAGGAACTGCCTATAAACTTATTATATATTTATAATCGTGAATAATTAACATGTTTTTTTGTTAGCTGTTGTACATTATTACAGGTTATTGAGTATTGATTACATTAATTCTTAATATATTAATAAAAGCTATCAATGTTTTGGAATGATCAGGCAAGAACTCATTCTATTGAGCATGTTCTCATTTTTATTACTCCATTTCGCTGATCGCCAAAACCTCTAGTTGTTCATGTTTAATTTTTACAACTTTTGAGTTATGAAATAATTTATTTATTTAATAACAATTTCAAAGCACGCTCGTAGTCGTACAACATTTCACTTTGGATTGTTCAATTCAACTATATGAAAGAACAGCTTTTAATTCATTATCTGTGAACATATTTTTTTTTAATTCTTTAATTTTTTCTCTTTATTTATTTAATTATTTCTATTAAGATATATTTTTAAAAATCTGGTGCGGACACCGTTTTTGAGTTATGAGAGATACGAACGAACGTTCAAGACGAAACTATTCTAAATGGATATTTCTCTTGAAATCTAAAAACCGAAAATTTTCGCAATTACAATAGTTACTTTACTGCGTACAAGGAAGTAAAAAACGAAACGTATGGTGATAACCCAAATTCAAAAGATGGCAAACTGTGGTTTTTCTCTTGACAAAAATAAGTGGATTTTGTAAAGGTTGACGATCGCCTTGTATTGGTTGACGTTCGACGGGTCTATATTTATGTTTTTGTGGTAAAATCTGCAAAGTATGAGATTTTACGCATGATATTAGTTGCAAAATAGTAAAGAATATTGAGGATTGTAGGATGGACTTGGGATTTTATAGGATGTGAGAAATTTGATGGTTTCTCGTAGCTTCAAAGCTTAGAGTCGCATGCCCAAAAAAAGCTGGATTAATATAAGTAGTTAACATTTTTCTAGTTTATTGGAATTTCAGAGCTTGCGATTTAATGGCATTTGTTGGTATTCATTTTAATCCTCCAGCTTTGATACTATTTTTCAAGGTTTGTGATATAGTACTCAAGATTTAAGGAGACAATAAATGAATTATTAGCCACTAACAACACACGTCATCGCCATGAGTTACTAAATTAAAGATTAAATTTATTAACACATTTATTTCTATTTAAGCTGCCTCTGAATAATATAATAATAACCTTAGATAATTAAAAAAAAAGTTTTTAGTCAATATACCATATATATATATATATATATATATATATATATATATATATATATATATATATATATATATATATATATATATTCACTAGTTGTAAAAAATATATAAAAAGTAAAAAATTGAGCCACGAAAGTAGCACACAAATATACACAACCTTATACACATTTCATATTTGATATTTACGATCGGCTTAGATTTACTGAATGTATTGTTAAACAACGGATATTATTTTCACTGCCTAGTGTCGCTTCTTCGTAAAAAATTTTTCAAAAAATGTTTGCGTCCTCTAGGACTCTCAACTTAAACGCTACATATCCGTAAAGCTTTATTTATAACATATCGATAGTTTTAATAATAATGGCAGCCTGTATTTTATTTCATTTCCAAAACAGTGTTCTTTTTTCCATGTTTGTTTTACCAATAAATAAAATAAATTTTATATCTAATAAATTAAAAAAAAAAAAAAGTATTGCAGGAGGGTATACCCCGAATCAATTATAAATATTTACTGTAATACTATTTTTGAAATAAAAAAATGTATTTATTTTTTTGTAATTTATTACTTTCTTAATATTTATTAAAAAAATAAAAGAGTTCAGAAAAAGTGTGGAGTCCTCAGAAATAAAGGGACAACGACAAAACCATAGTACATATATTTTTTATTAACTTTTTTGGATCTAGTAACCCTAAAATATGTGATCTAAATAAGATCTCGAAAATCTTTATTTTTGAATAATTGCAATACATCCTTTATTACGGTGTGAGTGGAAAGAACGAAATTAAATTATTATGATTATGTTATTTGTTAATTATGATTGTTAAATTTGATCATTATATTTTTTATTGCGGAAATAGTCTCAAAACATGTTTTGTTTTAACGACTACTCAAATGAATTTGATGAAAATTCATGAGGTGATTGTTAATATAAAAAAAAAATATAAAAAAAAAGTGGAAAAAATATTAAAACAGGTAATATTTTCTCATATTTTAAAAATTATGTATTAATCACACAAAATCGCAATCATTTAGAAAAATAGTTTGAGATAATTCTATGGAAAAGTGAGTATTTATGAGGGAAATGTGCTGTTTCAAAAATAATAATAAAATAAAATTTATAATAAAATAAATTAATTATTCCTAACTCAAGTTGCAAAATATAATTAAGAGAAATCGAATTTACATATTTTTATCATTTGAATTTTTTAAAAATACTAAACATAGTATAAATTTTGCATTTTCGCAATTTTAGTTGATGTCATACTATCAAAAAATAATATTTTTTCACTTTCATTTCGCCACACAATGGTACCTACCACATTCATATATATTTCTTTTTTTGTCACGTTGAATGATAATTATAAAATTTAAAGGAATGGAGAACAGCATTAAATGATTCTTACGAAATAGATCGCTCAAAACAGGTTCAAGTGATATATATACTATATCATACTAATATATTGATACTATATATATATATATATATATATATATATATATATATATATATATATATATATATATAGATATATACTATACAAGATATATATACTAATTTATTGATAATAAACTAACAAAAATCCAGATTTCGCTGGGTTTTTCCGTTTAAAAGTACGCCGAGTAATAAACAAAATAAAAAAAAAACATTTTTTTTAGTAGCTCTAGTACACTTAATCCAAAATTAGCCACGTTGGAATTAAATAATTTAAAAAACTGAATATTTCATATATCACTCATGATAAAGAGATTAAATGATAAAGATCATACAAATCAATCATTAGTGTGAAAACTATGGAGAATTTTGTACTAATGATAAAATTATGTAATCGTATAGTTATATTTTTAATAATATATATATTAATATTTTAATGTATGTAAATAATAATAAAATATAAAATAATAATTACTATATATATTAATTAAATAAATTAACATTGAGATCCTACCTTAAGAACCTCTTGGACTACCGGATTAACCGTACCTGCTGGAGTACGAAGACCTACTGAGCTCTTAAAGCTGGAGGGGACGACCTCAGCTGGCAGCAAGGTCACACCTTGCACATCACTCCGTACAATATTCAGAGAAACATATGGTTACTCTCTGATTAACGGACACTTCTAATTAAAGGACAGCTTTGAAGGCACCACCATCCGCTGTGATATAACATTTGAGAAGTCTCTTCAACAGACATTCCAGAGAACGGAAACGAGGGCAAAGCTAAAAACGAGAAAATTTATTCAAAAACTTCTAACTACAGAACAGAATATGGGTTGTTTTAAATACTTATCACGATATTAACGAAGTCCATTTTCCATTTTGTAATAGAATACAGTAGAACGCAACTTATCCGAAACCTGTATTATCCAGAATATTTATTTGTTTTTATTTTTCATTGACTTAATTCATAATAAACTAATACGAAATAATATCCCAAAATTTCATCAGTGATTTTTAGCATGTAAAGTCATTTAATTTTAGATCAACATGGATGTAAATTGTATCGTATCTGACACCACCCAATTTTAATCTATAAATAATTCGTACAAAAAATATATGAAATTCATAAAAGTGAGACATTTGTATTTTTTGGAGCACTAATTTCATAATTATAAAATTATCTAATTACAGTCCTTATAAAAAAAATGATTAAAAAAATGACTATAATGCCAAGATAAAGGAATCTATCTAAATTTACCATAATCAGAAGATTAGTTTTTTTTATTATTTGTTGGCAGTTTTGTTCCGAAATGGCAGCTAATTAGAGGTTTCATACGTCCATTTCTCAAATATTTATGAAGATACAGGAAAAGTACAAAGTGTTTTGGAACTATTATACATTAAGCTAAAAAAAAATAATAATAATTCAATTTTTTTTTTGTTTGTGAATATAATTATTTAGAAACAATAAAACATAGTGCATTAATTCACAGCGTCCCCATTCCCCTGTAAAACTACACAGCTGAATTCGATGAAAATTTCTGGTGTCATATTTAATTAAACTGCAACATCAAAATAAAAAGTACGTAGAAAATAAAATTATTTTAGAAACATTTTAAATCTAATTCCCAAAAAAAAGTGGAAATAATTATTGAATATTATAGCAGAACTTGTTTGTGTATTTCTTTTTAATATGAATAAATTAGTTAAAATAGAAATTAAATTTGTAGATATCCGATTATAGTGAAACAGTGTATTTGACAAATACCTAAATACTTCAATTCATTCATTATTGGAATTCATTCATAGGACAACCATGTTTTTTTTTTTTTTTTTTTATATATGTGAAATATTGAATTAAACTTCTAATAAATATCACTACACTATTCTAGTTTATTATATATATATTTTTAATGATGTTGCATGGTGATAAAATAACAAAATTAAAACTGTAACTTATAAATTGGTATATAAAGTTTTAATTTTGACAATGAAAAGAAAAAATTAATATTCTTGTGTTGAGAAAAAAAAAATAGTTTAGAAATGAGACCTCTAACAAGATTCACACGCAGGTACTTCCCTTTGAAAGTCCCGACTAACTCGTGTCATTTCTCCGTAAGCTTTCACAAGACTCTCCACTTTCGTTTATTTCAAACATTACAGCTATTAAAAGTATTATTTTAAGTTAAAAAAATAAATAATTGCATCGGGTACCCGTGGACATTTTAAGTAAAGGCTAATTGAGTCGTTAACTTCCAAAGTGAACCTAAAGCATGGGCGGATAAAATGGTAAGCGGACTAAACCGAAGTGGTCTAGAGGTCTTAAAAAATGTCAAATTAAACATTTTGTAAATAACCTAAAGGTTAAAAAAAACTATTCACAAAATAATCTAACAAGTCTAAAATATTGAATTATTTTGCCTTTATTTTGAAATTGGGTTTCCTCGAACTAAACAGCTTCAGTTGCTTTTGCCTCTCTGCCTGTACATCTCTCTATTGATCTGGAGGCATTTGACATTATTAAATTGCACCGATACATTTCATATAGAATTAACAACGTAGCCACCAGAGAGCATCCCTACAGAATCCTATTAGGTCTAGCTTTTAAGTCACAGAAATTAATTGAACAGTTTCTATCAAAGCTTTCGGAATAATTACAGTTAGTGGCATCAAAGGCAAGCTAGAGTGCTACACATTGTAAATAAAATAGCAAAGGGCTCCGAGGTCTTAAAATAAAGATTTAATTAAAAATAAAGATCTAAATAAAGATTTAGAACTTAAATATTTAGAAAATAATCTAAAGATTCAAAAACCCTCCTTAAAATAATCTAAAATATTAAATTTATGGCCTTTAGTTGCACACTGTAACTGATTCATAGGCCCTGCGCAACATCCTTTAGTATAGGATGCCTGAACCAAAGTACCGGTGGGTCCTTCCATACTCCGGGGTATTCTTTACTCTTCTGGAGAATCGTTCAAAGAATATGCTACAAAAATTGATGTCAGAATTTAAGATAGTAAATTGATCTTTCATTAAAACTATTTCATATTTTAATTTAAGTTCTACATTATATGTTTTTGAAATTACTTACTGTATTTCCTCATCAATTTATTAATTATTTGTTTCTCAAATCTATCATTTAAGAGTCTTCAGCGTACAATAATATTGGTGAACATTATAAATTATGTATATCGAAGGTCAAATTCATAAGTACTATTTATAAGTACCAATTTGGTCTTTACTGCACCAAGGGTTGGAAACTTGGAAAATATATAATCTACATTACATATCTGTTTGAAACTAGTGTTATAATAACATCAAAGCAGCCGAATATACAAAAAAAAAACAAAGATAATTAATAAATAAGAAATTTTAGGAAGCTAAATAAAATCTTAATCCCCCCCCCTCCCTCCCCGAAACTTTACAATGTGCAGATACGTCTGTGAGGTTGATCACCGATATGTTATATTGGGGGCATAGGAATTTTAGAAAGGGTTTGGTGGAGCAAAGTTCTAAAAAGGTGGGGAAACATCAGTATTAGATGAAAAGGAAAAATAAGAAAGTTACTGGAGAGAAGTGATAAAAATAATTGTATCAGCAATAAAGTTACTAATTTGCTTAGGATTAGAATTTAGTGATCACGATGGAGACCAAGATCCAATTAGAAAATAAATTATTTAGCCGGCTTGGAAAACGTAAGAGAAAACGATGAGTTTTATAAGTTACCTACATCTACAAAAATATGGCAACCAATGATAAGGAAATGTAAACTATTTCTCCCATATTATTTGCGACAAATTTGAAGGCCTTACTGGCAATCAAGTCAGAGCGGAAATAATTTATGACGTCAAATCTGCAATTTACTATAGTATAATTGTCAACTTCACTCCCGATACTTCGCATGTCGATCAACTAATTTTTGAATGTGTTTCATCACGTGATAATACAATTTCCCTGCAGAAAAGAACTGCAATTAAATGCTTTATGTTTGTGCAGGATTTATTAATATTTTTCCTGCGACAACCCATGGCTAGGAAATTAGAAAAATTAGAAATATAGCAATGTGTAAACATTCCGTCACAGTGAAAAGTTTCTAATACAAGATGGTCAGCAAGAGCAGATGCTATATCAGCTATAAAACATTGCTTTACCCATATAAAAGAGCATTTAAAAGAGGTTTTAACTGAAATTTGTCATCCAGGAGAAGAAAAAAAAAAAAAAAAAAGTAACCATAGTGGAGACGACTTCACTTCCGAAGAATATGGCCAAATATGAAACCGTCCTAATTACAGTGATTTGAAATAGTATTTTACAAAGAATAAATTCTTCTAGTAAATCACTGCATCCAGTGGAATGCGAACTATTGAAAGAATTTAACATCTTGAATTATTTAGAACATTTTATCAAACCAGGTATATAAAGTTATAAATTGTTAAAAATTTCAGAGATTTTGAAAAAGAGGCAACTGATTTTGCAGGGCTATCATTTAAGCATTCAAATTCGTTGATAACAAAAGAAAAAACTGTTTTTAATAAAAACAAGAATTTAGGCACAAATTTACATTAATGGAAAATTGTATAATCATTTCATTTTGTTTTACGTCATAAACACCAAGGCAGAAATATCTCGATGAACTCAGGCTTATGAAGGAGCTTATTGTTGAGGTTCTTCGAATATTTTTTATTTACATTTACCAAAAGAAAAAAAATAATCACGATGAAGAAGTTGAAGGATATTTACAAAAATGACAAATTGATATTTGTACTATTGAAAATTAATTTGACCATTTTCTTTTGAATTTGACCATCTCTAAAAGAAAACGAGGACACCAGTATTAGGACATCAATATTATTGATTTTTTTTTTTTTAAACAATCCGTTATCTAACGAGTCAGAAGAAAGTTCGTTTTCTTTTTGGAGGACTATGGGAGGAGAAAGATTAAATAATATGGCTATTTCGTATACAGAGTAGGAAATTTAAGCCGAATTTACACTGCCTAAATGATTGATGAATTAGAAAGAAATAAAGCTAAGCGAAAATTCATAAAAATTATTACACAATGGTCTATTATTTCCAAATAGTAATATGTACACACTGACCTGTAGCGCCGAGGAATTAGCCTACAAAATTCATAACGCAATATCTCAGCTAATACTGGTCCGATTAAAATGATTTTATTTTGTAGGTAAGTTTCATAGCTTTCGATTAACCATAGAAAAAGAAAAAAAAGAAAAGAAAAAACGAAAAGACGGATGGTAATGTCGAGTTCCGATGATCATCCTGGGGTGATCTGTGACTGTTACCGAATCTCAAGAAAATTGGTCCAGTAGTCTCGGAGAAAAGCCGCGGTCGGATAGATTTTTTTTATTCGATATTTGGATTCTACGTATCTTCAAACCTAAAACCTCAAATTTTGATCGGGAAGGGTTAAAAAATGTTTTCTTGGTCTATTGCAAATGTCTATCATTGACCATAAATGTAGGTTTTTAATAACTCTATTTAATTTCTTATGGTATAGAATTTTTGATTGGTCTTCTTATTTGTAAATAACCTAATAAGCATTATCTTTGAATCCCTTTATTGGGGGAGGGGAGAGAACCCGACATTTTTACCGCTTAGGGTCCCACTTATTTTGATCCACCCCTGTAAAACGATTTTTTTTTGGAAATTGTGGCCCTATTTAAAATTTAATACTGTAAATATAATCAATAATTTTTGGAAATATGTGCAAGAAATGAAGATTTTTCTAATACGACCTATATTTATTTTTGAAATTGGTTTTGATATCACAATTGGAATAAAAAATATAGTTTTACACAATTCCTGAAAATTTGTCAATGATGAGTAGGATTCTAAAGAAACGACTTATTTGGTCTTACTCAAAAAGGCGGGGATTGAATTCGCCCTAATTTTTTTTAGACGACCATTTAGAAACTCGTATATCAAGTTTCATCTAAATCAGCCTTGTTTTTTTATAGCAGTATTCTCTGATACGGTAGTATGTTTGTGCAACGAGGGGAGAGGAGGTGGGGAGAGATTAAAATCGATCAAAGCATTCTAAAATTGCTTATTCCGACTAGTAAAAATCCAAATAAACTTAAAACAAGGAATTGCTCAAAAACTCTGAATATATACAATCAAAAAATTCAGCAATATTTCTGAAAATTTTTAGTGAAAATAATTTTAAGAGTGGCCTGATCGCTTGGAAACTACTTTTAATGATATCCATGGAAAAAAATTATTAGAAAAATTTGTGGTAAAGCAGCAACCACTATTTGAGTGAGCGCTTAAGCCTTAAAACCAGATTTTTGAACGGTTTTTTTGAAAATAGTTCACTTCTGGCCTGCATGGGGACATGGTTTATATAAAAATAAAAAAAAAAAACATGTTATTTTACGATTATATCGTCACGAATAACAAGTAAAAAGGGATAAAGATTCAAACAGGCTTATAGAGACACTCAATTATATTTGTTAACTTATCAAACTAGTTTTTTTTTTATCTTTATTTTTAATAAATTACAGTAAGCCTGTACAGTAAGCAAATAGTATGATTTACTACAGGTATTGTATGGAACCCACTCACAACTTTTCCTGCTGCGCAACACATTCCATCTGTTTCATTTTAAAATTTTAAACCCATGATAATATTTGCATTCTTTACCATCTTGTCAATAATAATTTTAGAATGTGATGAATATTCTATAACTGATTCATATTCAAATTCAAGACAATTGAACGATAATCGTATTAAAACATAGCACCGCCTTATAAATACAGAATTTATTTATATTTAGCTTGACTACAGCTCTATCTTTCGGATCCTAGCATAGCTATAAACCATCGTCTTAAATACACAATTATATTGTGTAAAAATGACATTAATCGTTCAAAACTATATATATATATATATATATATATATATATATATATATATATATATATATATATATTGTTATTATGTTATTTGATAGCTTGATAGCCATTTATTACTCAGATTACCTTTAAATAATTTTTAGTCTAACAACAAGAACCATGTGTACAAAGTTTGATTGAAATCAGCCAAAACATTCATAAGTTTATAAACTCCTCTGCCCCTTCACCCACAAAATGTAGAATGTGGATAAGGGCTGATTTAACCCTACACTATTTTTAGTTGATCGACTATGAATGTAGGTACCAAGTATTATGAAATAACATACTCATCTGGGTATGCGATTTACAAATGTTAAACTATCGTGAAGGTTTTTTTAAGTATTATACTTTCTACCACATTTATGACAGAAAATTAACAATGAAAAATCTTTATCAAAACGATACAAGTATCGATGTCACAAAAATATAAATATTAAAAAAAAAAATACACGTTAAACGTTTAACATTATTTTGTAGCTAATACTCTTTTTTATTTTTTTTTGTTTTGCTGAATGAGATTTTCTCATGCGACGGAAACAAAAACCATGTTATCAAATAGGATGTATCGAGGCTCATGTTAACGAAATATTTAGACAGAACCCCGATTTATCTGTAATAATGTGGCCTAAGCTATTCTGGATAAGAGATCTTAAAAAAATCTCGATAATGACATATATTAAAGTTCTCCCCCTTATCATCCTCTTTTATTAAGTAGCAAAATCCACAACAATATATTCGAGGCAAGGTTCTTCTTTTGCCGAAGACATTTTCAGAGTGGTTTTGTAGGTCTGCCGTGTGCAGCGGTGGCATCAATGGGTAGAGCGCCGTGTCTCATTAAAATACATAGTTATGTAATAAATATATCTGGGAATGTAAACTTATGCATTTAATTTGAAATTTTTTTAACATTAAATTTATATAAAATATTTATATATCAAATAATACTTATTTAAAATTTCAATTCCCATTTTCACAAGATCTGCACATAGCCTATTAGGGCTCACTTTTCCAACTTAAAATCAGTGGCGGAGGCAGGAATTTTCTGAGGGGAGAAAGAGATAAAAGCTCGCACCTGTTCACCAAGTCCTCCCCCCTCCTTTAGAAACTTTAAAACATTAAATGCTTTATTCAAGGTTTAGAATCCACATTAATTAATACAAATTCAATTATTTTATTTACGGCTTTTTACTAATAAAAGCCGTAAATGTATAGAAAACAAAAGCAGTATATGTAATAGAAAACAGTTTTCAAGAAAAAGGTTATTTTCCATCTTCAAGGGGGAGGGACGCTCCCCCCTCCCCCACCTGAATCCACCAGTTTTATACATATGCCTTACTTTAAAGAATTTCAAATAATTTTTATCAAATACGAATTATGTATGTTTTTTAAAAATAAAGTTCAATGTACGATACGATCCTATTTACATACTACACTTTACTGTAAATTAGAATTACAAATTTCTGTTAACATTATGTAATATGTTTTCGTATAGAGTTATTGTGATCAAAAACTTTTATTAATTAGAAAAATTTCTGAATAGAAAAGTACGTATAGGAAAACAAAAAAAAAATCCGGATAATGCTGGTTTCAAGTGTTACGGTTCCGGATAAGCGGGGGTCTAATGTACAAAAACGTATTATTTCAAACTGCATACAAAATAAACTAACTAAAAAAATTCTGCGATAAATATGTCAACAGTAAACGCGAATTTAAGGTACTTTCTTTCATTGTGATAACCTGATAAAACATATCTTAACTTGAAAAGAAACCAAACTTTGAGCTACAAAACTAGCCAAACTCACGACAACTTCAAATATTGCTTACCTTTCCAAACGAAGGCTTTCTCCTTACATAAACATCACACTCCCTCTTAACCCCGATATTCCGTTGAAGTATGTGGAGAGAAAAACAAGACGGGATTAAATATTAAAAAGCGGTATCGATCCTAATGAATAAAACTTTCAAGACGAAATTGTTGACCTGAATGCTTTAATAATAACAATTGAAGCGCAAAAAATATAATTTATGTACCTTATCAGCTCTAACAGTGAGCATTTGATCTGCAGTACCACTGAATTCATTAAAAACAATGTATTTAATTTTTAGGATGTAAATGGAAAGTTCCAAAAACAAAAGCCAAGAGTCTCAAAAATAACAGAAAAACAAAAAACCTGTCGATATTTCGCCAATTCAGGCATCATCAGGACAGAAGGAGAGAAAGAAAAAATAAAGAAAGAAAAAATAAAACAAATATAAACAACAAAATGCAGCACATCTCACTTCCATAGTCAAAAATATTTTTGAGACCCTTGGCTTTGTGTTTGGAACTTTCCATTTATATCCTAACAATTATTTATGTTCCATTTTGAGCTTTTGCTCATCTATATGAAAATTGTAGGTAATCTAATTTGAATCTTAATTTTTTTTATTAATAAGAAATTAATTTTTTTCATTTCTATACAGGCCAGTAGCTAGCCAAGATTTCATTTCGGTGGAGAGGGGAGGGAGATCCACCCAAGGATCTACTTTAAAGAAACCCATCCCCACCGTGGATGTAAGCTGGCCCTCTCTCTATATAGTATTTTCTATGCCTAGATATATTATGTTAAATAAAATTCGAATTGGTTTATACAATTTTTGTTTACAGATAAGAATAAGTATCAGTATTTTTATATTTTGGAGAAGGAGGAGGGTTCCGGACGCCCTGAATCCCCATTAATAGACCTGAGGACCAACAAAAAAGTTCATATGGACCATCATCCCATTGCACACTGAAAAACAGGAAATTTAAGTTTCCGGTTTTTTTAAGTCTCATTTTTTGTTGAATGGGAAGCAATCACTCAAAAACTATTCAAGATAATTAAGTTCCAGTTGCATCCATTGATACTTAAAGTAGACCACTTTAAAAAATATATTTTGGCTTGGCTAAATCCATTATAAGGGCGTTTCCTGCGGATCAATAGAGCTATGTCCTTTGTTGAGGCCATTTTTGTATATAACCAAAATATCTGGTCTGTTATGCATTACTCTGTTGTCTGTAATAATTTTCTCATCCCAGTAAACTTTTAATTGCATTTTCGATGAGTTTTTCTGTGGTATAAGTATATATTGTCCAATAACCCCAATTTCATGAAATATTATTATCATTAATAGCATGCATGATTTGGTCGTAATGTTGACTAGAGCCATTAAAAAAAACTTATTGATTGCTTGTATATTATATCATCTTTACTTATCCCCATTAAATAAATTATGTTGGATATTAATAAAAATATGTATTAGCATAATTCTGATTTTAGAAGCCCTCACTGGTTGTTCTCTTTGAGTAAGTGTTGACTTAGGCTTAATTAAAATTATTTAAATCATAAACATACTAAAATCAGGAAGAAAAAAGAAAAGAAAAAACCATCAGTTTTAGAAAACTATCAGAATATAAATTTCATTGATGTTGGTAACAGTTTAACAAAAAAATATTCAAAAAATAGTTTATTTTTAACAAAACATAAAACGTTATTCAGTCTTTAAGTCATTGAGACTTAAAACAATGGATTCCCAAATATTGGCATCTATAATATATATAAAAATAAATATAAGAGAAATTTTTTAAAAAACCATAAAATATAAAATAATTTGACATTATCAACAATACAGCTCCGATAATGCAAATGATTTAGAAACAGATTGCTAAAATACAATCACAAAAACACTTGAAAGAAACAAATGTTGAAAAGTTCTAATATAATTATTTACAATGCGACTAATATGTATGCTATAAACACTGTACATATTAGTATGTGTTATTTATATTTACTATTTATATTATGTTCAAATTTACATGTCTTTTTGTTAAATTAAAAACTACATAACTGACATGTGAGCTTGTAAGTATATATAAATGTAATTCATACGGCCTACAGTAAAAAAATAAATATTACATTTAGACTTGAAAGCCTGACACATACTTTTTTTGTTTAAACTGTGTATTCTTTAAAATTATTTAATGAGGTATTGATTTCTGAGCCTTTCTGCGATTGCAGTTGCTAGGGCAGCTCCTTTTCCACTGCCGTCTTCAACAAGCATTAGTTTGCACTGAAACAAGGCACATAATATTAGTAGGTAGTTATAATAATACAGTAAACATTGATTGAATAAAGTAAAAAGAGGGCTAAATATTTATTTTATTAGTAAAAACCACAAGCACATCCAGAATGAAATAATACATTTCAAAATAGCATCAGAAAGTCGGGCAATAGTCGACCCAGCGAGCAACTCTCAAAGGCTGAAATGATAAAATTCAGGTAATCTAGCAGGAACCTTTAGTGAAAAAATAAAAATCATAACAAGCTTCTATGTTGATCTTATCCTCGGTCTGATATTAGTTTGTATATAATCTTTTTGAATTGTGCCTTATTCATTTTGGATATATAATATATAGTATATAATATAATATATACTACACTTAGGTAACTGTAATAGGCGATTTATAAGGGCATCATTTTCAAAAATAGATAAGCTGATCATCAGAAAAAAAATCCATTCTATAACAAGAAAAGTTCAAATATCTAGTTTTCTCGAAATGCTTAATTGTAGTTATCTAATTGTAGGATCCAACCCAAGATATAACTTCCTGAACTACCCAAGTTAGAGGAAGCATAATAATGCATCAAAAAAATACATGAAATTTCACTTAATTTGCACTTTTCAGAGTACCTTAAATCTAAAAAATAGATAGGAGAGAGGGGGAAATGTTCCTCTACAACATATGAACAATCTTTGGATTGTAAAGGGAAGTGCTATTTCTTGAAGAATGGTTATATAAGTAGATAATGTTGGTAAGGATCATGCTTAACTGATAGATACTCTTTGCCTTAAACCCATTGAAGGATCAAGTCCCCATAATAGCGGCCGAGTTTGACCCAAGAGGCTCTCCTGATACCAGAGTCGATCTACAGTTACTAGAATAGAAATTAATTTTTTACTACAGCCAGATTCAAACCTGTGCTGTAGAGTTAATGTGGATAACAGTCCTTGCCTACAATCCTCTCTCCACTGAATTCCAGTAAAACACAAAACCTCAAGGTTGAACACAATCCTCTCATGGCCATGTTTTGTATCCATAAAGAAAAGTAGAAAGTATATTAGTTTTGTAAATACTATCTTTTTAGTTTCTGGAAATAAGGTGCATACTTTGATTATTTTGATACTATGAAATAACAAGCATGTGCCTGAAACCTCATCTTTATTTCTTCTCAGATTTTGTGTTTTCCAGCTATTGTTGACCCCCCAGATTCTTAAATTTTTCAACGTATTCAAACTTATTCCCTGTTATATTTATACCACCGAAATCATCGCCTTTCTGCTATTTATATATTTTGTAATTATTTGAAGACCTAATTCTTTCCCAGCTTTCGTCAACATAGTTGTATTTAATTTAATAGCTTAACAGTACCAAATGATCAGCATGCACAAACACGAGTTAAACCTTTCTCAGTATTAATTACCTTTTATACCTTTGTTACATCTGCATACCTTTTATACCTTTTAAGATTTAAGTTATAGAAAATAATAAAGTTTTAATAACAAAAATTAATAAGATAGTTTCAAATGAACTTTTGAGGTGGAGGAGATAAAATAAATAATTATAAATACTTACTGGATGTTGAGGGGCAAGCAGTTTCACAAACTTTTCCATCCACAACTTGAAGCGAGGATGATGTTTGAAAAGAGAGCCATCAACTGCAACGGTTACAAATGGCCTCTTCATTCGTTTTAATACTTCAGATAAACCTGAGGTAATAAAAGAAAGATTTTATGATTTTAAATCAATAGGATTGATTAATCATTGAAAGAATGAAAGTGTATTCCAAATTAATAAAATAATAATTTAAATAATTAAATATAAGCATAGAAAGGTGGCGGTCCCATCGCCCAGTCATTGTGCCACACTCAGCAATAGGTCCTCTAAGTAAGAGGAACACTTACACTAATGTCCACAAAAATACACTCAAACAGTACACTGCAACACCCTATAGACCAAGGTCACATACAGTGCACATGGTAGGGTTGATCACCTGGATTGGGGAGCCAATCTGATGGCTCTGAAGAGGAAGCCCTTCCACCTGCATCAGGAGCAGTGGCTGATATTTCTCTTCCCTTAAACAAACTCATATCATGAATTCCTTCAATGATCCTCAAAGCTGCCATCATTCCCTTTGATCACGACCCGGCAAGAAACGGAAGTTCAACTTGACGATGGCTACATGTTGCAGCATGGAAAAATGATAGAGATTCTTAATGAATTGGAAAAATATAAAATTGACATAACAGCTCTTCAAGAAATAAGATGGAAAGGAGAGAGACGAATAAGTTTGTGAAAAAGATTGTTTTACTTTTTCTCTTACAATTCAAGGTGAAATTTTTAATAATCATATTATTTGTATTTTTTTTTTATTGAACACTTTTTTCTATTTTTAAAGGTGAAATAATCAATATTTATTTTTTTAATTTTATTTCCTCATCCATTTAATTATTATTTTCATTTTTCTTATTTTGAATTCCAGTCTAAGACAACGTAGCAAAGGTTTATTTTAAATACCTTTAAGCCATCACAGACATCATTTTATTCTTTTTGACAACTCATATCATAAATGACTATGGCTTATTTCTGGACAGCATACTGGCTGCTCTAAGCATTATATTGAATAATTTTCCAGTTATCAGGAAACTATTGCCAAAATCTTAAGAGTAGTCACTTTTTTGTCTATAAATACAAGTCAGTGTATAATTTAAAAATTATTAAAAATCTGTAATTATTTAACAAGATTAAAAAAATTTAAAGGCCTAAATTATATAAAATGAAAGCGAAAATTAACGATGTTTTTATTCATGTTTAAAATCAATAAATTTTTGTTTTGTTTGAGAATTTGCGATAGATACTTACAGGCTGAAACAAGCATAGCAGCTCTAATGGAGACAACTTCCGAAACGTACTTAACTACTTGAATATCATCTTCGGTATAATCTAAATCAAACAGCTTTAAAATTTCTTCAGTTTTACAAAGAGTATTGTTCACATTGTCTCTGAAATAGAAAAAGTCAAATTATAAAAACTAGATTATGGACTAGCTAGCATTAAATAAAGATTGGACAACTACAGCCCATGAAATTTATTAGACTGTATTTAATAAAGTTGTATTTAACTATAAGTAATGTAGCCGATATCACTAGTCCTGAAGGTGGCCTACATGGTTGGGCTGAAACGTCGGCTATAAAAATAAATAAGAACCAAAACTTATTGTTTGGTTTTTATAATGCCCATTGACTGATCCCGGCAATATGCAGGCTGTTCATTTTAAGACGGCTCAAACACAGTTTAGGAAAAAATGGTTGGCTTAAAAGAACAATGCTAGAGGAAAAAATTACAGAGCACGTGTTCTTCCTGTATAAGCCCATTATTTGACACTTTGGCATTATTTGATGGGTACATGCCCGTCCAAAATGATGTGTGTTAACACATGACACAGGATTCTGAAATATATTTTTTTTTAGCCTCTTTTAAATAAAAATGTGATCAAGCTTGTAGGGGCAGTACTTTTCCAGTACAAGCAAATTCGATTAATTAAAAATAATTAAAGCTATCAAAATGATTTGTTTTATCTTTTATTACCCTTTAAAATGATGTGCAAAAACATAGAAGTCATCAGCGAACCTCAAAGTTTAAATGCGCATCAGGCATATACACTGCCTCAAAGGGTCAAATAATGGTCATATTCTGGAAATGAATGTTAAGCTCTGCAATTTTTCTCTCGGACTAACTATTATTCCGCTAAATGCATTTGAGCCATCTTAAAATGAACACTTTGCATAATCATTGTAATTTAGAAGACATTACAGATTCTTGGCCAACTGTTGTGCTTGGTGATTTGTTCAGCATCAGATCCACCAACCAGAGTTCCCTATGACTTATTGAAGGGTCAGTTTCCTACTTTATAGAGGATAACCAAACGAAAATTTAATTTAGAAGCAAACAAAGAAAAATAGGAATACAAAAAATGTCTATGCATAGCCAAAGCTTATCTCATATCCTTTAGACAAAAATATCTCAAATATAAATACTGGAGCATCTGTAAAATGTATTCAATTATTTATACTTACTCTTCAATGTGAGAAACGTATTGTGTCAAGAATGAATCAATCTGTTGTATTTTCTTGCTGAGGATTCCGCCAAATATCAGCCTGTGATTGGCCAGATTCACCAATACAAGCCTCACTAACTCTCCCAGATATTTGCCACTTATGTATTTTTCAAACCTAAAGAGAAATATATATATATATATATATATATATATATATATATATATATATATTTAAACATGTAAATTATAAAATAAAGCTATTAGGTAATAAGTAATCTTTTATGGATTTTAACAATATTTGATGTCAAGAAATTTAAAAAAATAAATAAATTTATAGAACAAAATCCAATCACGTGACGAAAATTAAGAGCCACATCTAAACAAATAGAACACAACGCTCTCTTATTCTAATATAGATTTATAAATAATGTTTAATTGCAATAATATAATATACATAAGAAATCTTAAATCAAATAAATTGAGAGAATGAAAAAAATAAACAAAGTTTTTATTCAAAGTTAAGCTGCCTTCAGTCTGATAAACTATGACAATTAATATCCAATAATGGTTTAACAATGAAACTCACGTAAAGGAACTCGCAAATAAAGAATTTGTATCGACTTGTTTATCGAAGTCTGTTCTAATGAAATTCAGTAGGCCTCCATCACCAAAAGCTCCCCATTCAATGTCGACAATTACCTGAAAAATTGAAACAATTAATACTGTCTCCTGTGCTTGAAAATTTTCAGAATATAATATAAAATGCTGATTTTCTAATTTAAAAAAGAAAAATTTAAAACAAAAAAAATTAGAACTAGGAAACATCAGAAATAAACATCTTTTAATTGGTAAGAGTAATGTATCAGTATCCTTGTACTATCATGACCCCCACCTATAATAATAATGAACTGAACTTAACGATAATTATATTAATAATAAAATATTACTTCTTTCTCTCCATGCCTTTCCGACTCCCAATGAGATACCCTTTCAGCTCTTTCCATATAGCAAGCGTTGCTTCCGGTACCGAGTATCAAACCAACAGCCGCATTATTATCCAGAACACATCCTTGTAATAATGTCCCTAAAAAGTATATTGTGTAACTTTAAAAATAAATAAAGTTTATTATATTTAAATCGCAATTCAAATAATTAAAAACAAGCCATACCAGTTGTGTCATTCAATATTGCAATGATTTCTACATCCACACCACCTTTTTTATGTATCGCATTGCTAAGCATATTCACTACATCCTTTCCTTCGACACCAGTTGATGCAAATGATTTCGTCCATTTTATTAATATACCAACAGCTAAAGATCTCTGATGCATAGGGAAGGAAAATGTGAAACCTGAAATTCAGTTTATATAATCAGCTTTAACTTAGTATTGTTTAAATTAAAAACTACTAGCTGAAATAGCATGATGCTGGAATAATGACTTATTGCCTTCTCAACTGGACTTTATTTTTTAATGAGGGTTTTACAATTATTTAAAAAAAATTCAATAGATTAGTATCTTATATCTTAGAAATATATCCTTTGTTTGATAAGTAAAAGCATAATAATGCCAAAGTTAACAAAAATATCTTTTATTTTGTTAGAATGATTTTTTTTTATTTTTATGGCCTAACTTAAAAATTATAAAAAAGAAAAACTAAATAAGGAAATTGAATATTATGGTAATCCAACTTCCGAAATAGGTAACACTTTTATCCAATATTCAATAATAATATTCAACTGGCATTTAAGAACTTCCCACAAAATTTTAAAAATATCAATATTACTAAACATGGAAGTTTTCTTAATGATCATTGGTCTTTTATAGAATGCAATTCCCAATTTAGACCATTTTCGTGAACACCAATTCTTGTAAAATTTTATCAAGTGACATTAATTTCTACAGTCTTTCTTATTTATAAAATTTATCATTTATCAACATATGATTGCAAAATATATAGCAATATATTAATAATGGAGTAATAATATAAAATTGAACTTACCCATAAAAAACTTCCTATCAGCTACACCATGCTTATGAACAAAGTCATACAAACAGTCCGCGATGTAATCAAAGAGGTCTTCTCCAGATCCTAGCCTAAGTTCATCAGAAATATGGTATTGATTAACCTCTTCTCTTACAATGTGCCCTTCCTGCAATCCAACTAAAAGAATTCTGAAATTTGTTCCTCCGAGATCTAAGGCTAAATATTCTCCAGTCTCTAAAAACATAAATAAGGATGTTTTTATAACTTAGAAAGAAAGAAAGAAAAAAATTACAAATAGAAAAATAACCTTAAATAAGTGACTTTCATTCACTCTTGCAATTGGCAAGAGTTTCTTGTCCAATGGTTATACCAGGAGGTGATAAGGTCAAATTTCATGCTCAATTGTCAACTTTATACCCCAGCCCAAAGAACAGCCAGAAACTATCTCCCTTTCTAGAGCCCGGAGGGTCTCCAAGCAATACAGAGTCAACACGGCTGATATAGCAGAATAAATAAATTATCTGCCACAGCAGGAGTGAAACAAAGGCTCTGGATTTAGGAGTATAATGTCTTACCCACTGAGTTACCCTAAGCCCCTCTCTCCTCCCCACCCCAAAATTTTTTTTCTAAAAATGACCAATTTCAAAATAAGTACAAAGAATGTTGACTAAATACCTTTCATTTCGAATCATCTGAAATACCCAGAAGTTAAATTCATATTTAAATAAAAAATAAAATCTTAATTCATACTTTGATTATAATAAATAAATTTTATAAAAAATTTATATATTTCTTAAATTTATTTTCACTTCTATACTATATAGACAGAACAAATCCTCAGGCTGATGACGGAGAAGATGTTATATGGGAAGATGATGTTGAACGAGCAGTTCAGAGGATTAAGGTTGAAAAAGCAGCGAGTCAAGATGGGATTTTTCCTGAATTTATCAAATATAGTGGCCCAGAAATGATCAAGGTTCTGCAGACCCTTTTTCAAAAGATATATAACAGCAAGATGATCCTTCGAGAATGGAAATTCATTATAATAGTGCTGATTCACAAAAAAGGGAGCCCTAGTAACTGTTAGAACTATAGACCAACATGCCTCTGCACAGTTGTATATAAAATATGCACATCAATCCTGGAGCAGCACAAACTGAGACAGCTTGTTGAAGATGATCTTGAGGAGAAACAGGCTTCATTTTGGCTAGATAGGCAGACACAGAACAATATTTTTGTCCTCAGAAATATAATATAAAGTGTTGGTTTATGGACAGAAATATCCTGCTTTTCTGGACCTCAGAGAAGCATTTACTCAGTTCTACGAGTATTTATGCATAAGGTCTTAGGTGCAAAAAATGTGTCTACTTCCTTAATTGAGACAGTTACATCAGGCTACCAAGAGGTTACAATTTATAATAAAAGGTATTGTAAGAATAAATATTATGAGTACCAAGACTTTCCCTATGACAAGGGGTGTAAGCAAGGAGACAGTCTTGGTCTTCTTCTTTTCTTCACAATTATGGATAAAATTCACAAGATATGTAAGAGAAGGATGAAGAGAACTGTAATAGGGAAATTAAACCTAAGAATAATACTAGTACAGGTATATTTATTCGGGGACGATATTGTTTTTGTCTCAGATAATATTTAACGGCAAGAAGAACTTTTTAGGAAAGGAATTGCCATAAAATTCACAAACAGTAAAGTTCTAGTAAAGAAATATCTAGGAAAGAGGAAGCTATGCATTTCTTTTATAACGGCGAGGAGCTTGAGTTTATTGATGACTTCTCATATTTAGGTACAATAGTTAGCACGATAGACAAAGAAGTGTCCAGTAAAATTGCTAAAGCTAATCAAATCTATCACCAAATTTGCAGCATAATAGTAGGTAAGAGAGAGATCACTAACCAGGTAAGCTACACATCTTTAAAGCTATCTGCCCTCTCTGCTGTATGGCTCTGAGAATTGTGTGACGTTAGACAGACTTATGAGGTGTATCACTGCCATAGAAATGAAATATCTTCGCAGAGTGGCTGAAAAGACACAAGGAGACAGGATCATGAATGAAACAATAAGGGAGAAGTTGGCCATAGCATCACTGAAAACCATCTTCCAACCAAAGTGGTTCAGACATGTATGCAGGATGCATCAGAACTGAGACCCAAGAAAAATAATGAAAGCTCGACCAACTGGTAAAAGGCCCAGAAGCTGACCCAAAATATAATACAATGAGTATATAATCAGGTTGGGCAAAGAAAAAGGAAAACAAACTTTCAGTGAATTGAAGCTGCTGGCACAGAACCTAGAGGACTGGTTCTAGAGGATAGAGGCTCCTCTAAGCTGAGAGGTACAAAGAGGAAAGAAAAGAAGAATTTTTATTTTTATCTTTTAATTAGAATTTTGAGGGGTCTTCAGAGATTTCATTAATTAGTAGTGAACTTCTTTTTTATGATTTATTTGTTCTTAACTAACATTTCATTTAAACATTTTGTCAAATATTTGTTATGACAAATATGAGTATAAATAATATGCAAAAATACTAATTTAAATAGATTGCACAACAAATTGATTTAAATATTTTTATAGAGAAAATCTATATAAACCAAATATTAACATAATATTATTAATAATGTATAATGTATTGGAGAAATATTGTATGTCTGATGAGGGGGATGTGAGTTATAAACAAATAAATCATAAAATGGAAGTCCTAGTTCACTACTAATTAATTAATTTCATTTTAATATGTATATTTAAATACATATTTGTTATTGATAAAATACACACTTCATGAGCTATTTAATCCGAACCTCAGCACCTAATCCTCCCCTTGATTATCCCAGTTAATCTGACTAGTTCAATCTGATTGAGGTTAGATTACTAATAACATTAATGCATTACTAATAAACTTAAAAAGTAACTTTACCTGTTCCTTGTAACAATTCTGGAATATAAGTGTTTTCCATAAGTAACGTCGAAGGGCGATCATTAATTCCATTTTCCATTTCATTAGCGAAAATATCTGATACTTTGAGCACATTTTCACCAGTCAGTCGAAAACATTGCAGTAATTCTTTAACCTAAAAGTCAATTCATTAGAAAAAATTAAATTGTATCTTAGATATTTGAATTTCTGTGAACTATATTTGAAGGTCAGTGAATAACTGAGAAAACTATGTAGAACTGTGTAGCTATACAATAATTTTACATAAAAAAAAAATCATAGTTCACTTAAGTAGTTATAATGTAAATGGCACCACAATCCCACTAGCGAATCTGCCTCTTCATAGAATATAAATGTATAGGAATAGAAATGACAGCCAACTTATGTCAATATTTTTGAGTAATATATAAATATATAAAATACCTTCAAAGGATTTTATATTTTAACCTCTTCTTTCAAAATTAAAAAAAAAATTCAAAGGTTGATAAAATTAAATTGACAGTAATCAATTGCTTACTAATTGTAACTAATTGTAATCAATTGTAATCTAATGCTTTAAATGAACATAAATAAATGCTTACCTTTTCCTCTGTTTTTGGATTGGACAACACCAGTGGTGCATGTTGTTCCTCCACTACGATATCAATAACCGAGGGTTCTGGTCTAATCCTCATTTCCTTCCTGAAAAAAATAAGAATATACACTACAAAGACATTTACGATTTTTAAAAAATATGTGATATTTTTTCAACCATTATTTATTTTTTATTTATTTGGTGTTTAACGTCCTTATCTACACCAATTAAAGCAAACAGGATGGATTTTCCTTACAGATTATCAACGTATTCTAAACAGAGTGGGAATGTCGAGATGGGTCGGCTCCAATTGAAAATAAATTTCAACACGTCAAGGCCAGATTCGAATCGGTGCCACAGCAGACTCGGGATTGCTAAGGTTTGTCACCATGGCCTCATTATATCACACGGGTATTAGAACAAAGGTATAACTTAAAATCAGAAATTGTTGGGAAATAATACTTTTTCCCATACATTTTAAAACCTTCCCAATAAAACACACTGCACATTCGTAAGGTATTATGAATGTTCAGTGTGTTATAATAAGGATGTATTTGAAAGTGTAGAAAAAAAACTTGAAATATGATTTTCCATCAATTTCAAATTTTGAGTTGTACCTTTATTCTACTGCAGGTGTGTTATTATGAAGCATTTGATTTCTTGAGTCAATAAAGGTATGAAACAATCAACTTGGCAAGTGAACAAAGGCAATATTCTAAATATATTAAGCCCAAGTAAAAAAAAAAATGTATTCAAAACCAAATAAAGTTGACTACTTAGGCCATAATAGCTGAGCATTAGAGCAATGCCGAAGCAAGAGCCATGAATTTTAACATTTATTACAGATCAGAAGTTTGGCTTTTATTACAGATAAAATCAGAAAATTTCTGTAACTAATCAAGTTGCAATATGTGTTCCAATACTTTTCTCTCTTAAGAAATTGTTTTTCACAGTATTATTTAATATGCCTAGTTTCATTTTGAATTCCACATATTGTATTTAAAAAATAGATATTTTATTTTTAAAATAAATGAGCAAAATGCAATGAATAGAAAATATTTATTTATTATTTTTTCAATGGTGCATTCAAAAAATTTTTTACGTCTAGTATGGATAATTTAAATAATAAATCCAATCTTACATTCCGCAAACGGTGACTACTCACAAACAACACAGACTAAGACCAATAACTCGGCTTTATTGAAACTTTTGTTATTGAAAGCTTTGTCATAAATCAATAAAGTAATTTATTATACCTGTCCTTTATTTCATTGTTAAAAATTCAGCTCGATACAGTTATAAGAATAGATTCTGTGAATTAGCTCATTGCAACATTGAAATTTATTTTCTCATATAAAATATAAAAATTTATTCAATTTCAAAGAATCAAAGAAAATATTTATCTATGAGAAAAATTAATAATTTTAAAATTTTTATACAAAACACTAATAAATCAACACAGTTTCCATGGTGATTGCACGCACTACAGATTAAAATGGGACTTTTAATAACAAACATTATCTTATCTACTTGAAAACAGTTTCAAATTGTTTTTTTCTATGGAGGTAATAATCTGGTATAAGCTGATATGAAGGATATTGATTGTTTAGTAGTTCAAAAACTAACAAATATATTTCTAGACTGATTTAAATAAAATAAATTAAAAAACTCTAAAAGTCTAATCTAAACTCTACAAAACTTTTTATTGTTTGCAGTGGCGTAAGTAACGCAATGTTAATGTGTAAAGAAATCTGACGCATCGTAGTGCAGAGCCTGTAGGAGCATAATGCATAAATTGATATACTGTAAAACATTACAACCAAAAAAAAAAGAAAGAATTATTTATTTATTTATGTGTGTGTGTTGATCAGGGTTGATTTTGTCACGCTTTCGCTTCAAAAGAATTATTTAAATAATTACAGTATAGGGCATAGGTGGGGAGTATGTGTCATCTATGAATTTTTGGTAAAATCAATTTGTATTATCCTCTGGTAAAACATATTATCAATTTAACAAATGAATTTAAAAGTAATAATATACTTAATATAAAGCCACTAAATAATATAGCATTAATACCGGTAATGTTTATTGCAACATGTTAATGTCTACCTTCCATTATTAGTCAAGTACCAACACAACATGAGATAAGCAATATTGATAAGAGAAAAGTAAAATTTCGGGAAAATTAAATTTTTAAATAGAGGGGGATATTGCTGCTGAAAAATTGATAAAAATATCAGATTAATCCAACCATACCTTATTTTTTAATCGGATTATGTATTTATTTTTTTGCTAAAATGTTAACACTCTGGCATATTCTCTTGGATGGCTGTACTTTTTCAAAGGCATCATTTAAATTTTGGTTTAAAATCAGAGTCATGTATTGAAGATACAATTTTTAATAACAGATAAAAAAAAAAAAATGGTATGAAAGATGCTGGATTTTTGGGAAGATTAAATTCCTAAATAGTGGGATCACTAACTGTTAAATTTATGTATTATTATCTTCATTAGTCTTTATTTTTTTATTTTATTACCTACTTTGGCCTGTTTGTTTGTGAGCTTGAAATTTTAACATTTGATTAGATTTTTCATTTTTGCATTTATATAAAAGTTTTATATTAAGTTAAGAAATTGTTAAGGATCACTGAAAAGAAAAATATTGGAGAGGATGAGAGTGTAATAGAAAGATTAAAATATACAAAAGGAAAAAAAAAAACAGATGAAATATACATAAATGCAGACCAGATATAGCATATCTCACTTCATAAGTCTAAAAAATACTAATCGGATAGAGATAGCACACCATTCCAGAAGAATAATTAAATATATATATTATCGCCACCCTGAATAACTAATCAATCTGAAAAATCGCATTTTTGAAATTTCTTAGTTTTATTTTATTAATTTAAAAATAATCATATACTTTACGTTATGATTAATTGATATGGTTTAAATATTATAATTATTCTATACAATGTTTTTATACCTCATTATTTATAACTGTTTTTATATCATATTCTTCTCATTCTTACTTTTTAAATCTTATTATTCAATTCTATGTTTTTATAATTTACTGTGAAACTCATTAAATATTCAATGTTATTTTCTACTAATTAATTATACATTATTATTTGTATTAATTAATTAATTATTCTATTTATTTTTTTCTTTGTAATTTATGTAATTCCATTAAGCATTAATAGTGCCTTATTATTTCTACAGTACCTCAAATTCTTATTATTTTCTCATAATTAATTAAGTATATTCTGAAATATTTATTTATAATTATTATTAGTTGTAATTTATATGTTTTTTTCATTGTCATTTCTCATACACTCAATCTTTCGACAGTAAGTTTCAAAATATATGCATATTATTAACTTTGCAACCTCCAGAACACCCGAATAATGAATATTGTTTAAAAAAAATAAAATAATACTGAATAGATATTGCTATCTGGTCGGAGAGAATTGTTTTTTTTTTTGTTTTGTTTTTTTGTGAAATAAACTATTCTATTCTATTAATTTATTAGAAGCATGTTTGCAAAATAAAACACAAATCTAGAACTCAAGAGAAGTTGATAGGCTGAGATATCAGAAAATAATTCCCAAAGGGGAAGTAAAACATACCTATAGCTCTTTTATGGTCTCCATTTATGTACTCTTACCTTTATTTTCCTTGATTCCTGAACTATCGAAACGTTGACTGGTTTGTTATTTACTGCTTGAGGCTTTGTTTTGTAATATTCCAATAATATTCCGGGTATGTTTGTATTATATAGGTGTTGAAAAGGAGAGGAAAAACGCTTTAAAGATTATCTTAGCTATGACTTTAAAGGTGGAACGGCGGCGTTATATAATTCGCAGATATTTCTTCTTTTTTTTTTTGTTTCAATTCAATACAAAACACTTTTTCATTGGTCTAGCCAGCCTTGACGGCAATATTTTGGCTTAGCTCTATCGCTATGAATAATAAAAAAAAATTTTGTTTTGTTTTTTAGATCATGATTTGTAATTTCATAGTTATTTTGCATATGGAGCAATTCTCTGATTTTGAGTAAAATTCGGAGCGGAACGGCTCTTTCCGTTCCACCATGGGAACTGGTTCTATTTTTCGTTCAGTTCCATCTTTCTTCCGACCACGCGATGCTACACCTTAGTCAAAGATTATCGTTCGGTTCTGACGAATGTAATGTATGTAGATCTTGTCATTTTTTTTTTCTTTTTTTTCATTCCAGCCGGAACGCTACTCATGTAACACATTCCGTTCCGAGGGTGGAACCGGTTCCTCAAACCGTCCGGAGCCGTAAAATATTAGGGATTTTTTATTATTTTTTTTTTTTTAATGCAAAATTAAGGACCGGTTTCCGAGCCAAGAGTTAATGTAGTCCTGGATTGAACCTAACCTATCCCACTTCAAGAGTATTCTAAGAATAGTCTTGACCTAAAAAATCTAGAGAGGGTGACATTAGTCTCAAAAGTAATTCTCATTCAGGGATCATCAGTGAGGAGTAAGTGTAATATGTGAGTAAACTATCACACTTTTTTTTTAATTTAAAGATAAAAATCTCAAATGAAATTTATTTTTTTTATTAATTTTTTTTTTTACACTTTATTGATATATTTGCAACTTAAAACAATTTGCGATAATAACTATATCTAAAACTTTATATAACGGATGTGGATAATCACACGCGACTGTTTTTGTGCTCTACGAAGGACGTATCACTTGACATTGACCTTATCTAGCACTTGAAACCCGAATTTTCGACTATCATTCATGCAATCAGTAAACATGGTTGTAAAAATTTCTTACCAATAACTTAACTTACGTAACTAACGCACAAAAAAACCACGGTCAGGCATTCGCAAAATAAGCAAAAATAAAATACATACGAGTTATGTACCTGTTGTATACGTATGCATAAAAAAACGACAACTAATTTTGTCATTTTAAAATAGCGTTTCCAAAAAAAGCGTTGGGCTTAAAGTATG
The DNA here is from genome assembly GCA_948150685.1 of Rhaphigaster nebulosa. Classification (NCBI taxonomy): domain Eukaryota; kingdom Metazoa; phylum Arthropoda; class Insecta; order Hemiptera; family Pentatomidae; genus Rhaphigaster; species Rhaphigaster nebulosa. The sequence continues at coordinate 25,834,444 of OX411312.1, forward strand.
GAGATATATATTTCAGCCATAATCTAATCTCAGGGCAGAGTATTATGGAGCTCTACAAAAAGTTTTAAATTGGCATTTATAAAGGTGGCCTCACACGATCACTCCACTCCGACTGCTCCAAGCCAATCGGAATGTGGAACGACTGTGAGTGTTAAGTCCTGAAAGGATTTTCTCGAGTGACAGGGCTTCCATCCCTAAACTCCACCACGCCGCTCCAAAATCACCTCAACCGAACGTAAGGGAGTAGATCGATGGACTGCACAGTTTTTAATAATTAAAGCTTGAGATACTGATTGTACAAAATATGTAACAAAAATATTCATATCAGTAACTTACAATTTTTTTTATTTCTGGTTCTACTATTCGTAATTTATTTTAACTAACTCTAAACCAGATGTACTGATATTTATACCTTTTCTTTTACCAAGTTAATAATTTCTTTCGTTAATGCAGAAGATTCTGCGACTCCTTCGTAAATTGTTTTTATAGCCAAAGCTTCGCCTAGCTCGTTACCTCTAACGCCACAGTGATCCGGTAACAACAAAAGCTGAACCTTGCATCCAGTACTCAATAATGTTTTTGAGTAAATTAAGGTGTTCAAACATATAAATATTAATTAAAAGGAAATAAACATTTTTAGTGGATTTATAATTTAATTTATAATATGCTTAATATGCACACTACTTTTTTTTAATTTTTTGAGTAATGATTTGATTATTTAATATTCCTGCTATTGTGGACGAACTATTTGAATCGCATTGATTCTCAAGAGCTAAATTAATGAGTAAATTGAATCAATTTTAGAATCTAAATATTATAAAATACGCGTTTATTAACTTTTTCTATTTTATTGAAACAAAGATGTGTAAGTAATATCATAAATTAAGTATTGTGGGTAGCAAAACTGCTAATTCCACCATTCTGACAGTTAATATATTTTAATAATATTTATAGATAATGTTTTTTATTAATATGTGAAATTGTGGTATTTATGAGTTTTGAATCACTACCTGTCGGTAAAAAATGGAACGATGGAGTGGATTCACTCGAAGCACTCCAGTCGCTCCACTCCATCATTCCATTTGGAGTGATCGTCAGTGGCCACCTAAAGACAACCATTTGCACACCGGCTCACGAACTATACAATAGATTAGCAAAAAATAAAATAAATTAGGTTAATATTAATCATTCATTTTCTATTTTTTAAATTGTAGCTACAAAAAAAAATGGCCTCAGTACTCGGATACATACGAAACATAATAGTACACGATTGCATATAGAATAAAAACAAAATAATTAAAAATTATATACATATATTTTAAAATATTTAAAAAAAAATCATTAAAACAAACAGATATAATCGCGATAACAATGACGATTGATATCGACAAAAGTAATGCCTAGATTAGATTTTTAGATTGGGGCACATAAATTTTTATTTTATTTTTTTATTCATATGATACTACGAAAAGTACAAGGAGTGCATGAACCATAAAAACCCAAAACATGAGGTCAAGACATGCATAAATTTTTGTAACATACTTATCATTGACCGCCGGTAATAATTAAAGATAAAGATAAACTGGCAATATGAAATTTCATAAAAGATAATAAAACAATGATTTACCATTATTCGAAGATAATATTATGTCACGCCCTTCAAAGATACGATAATCTCCAGACTACATTGTATTATGCATGGTATATGATCAGAATGCTCAATTCAGGATTATGAGGAGACCAGTGTAAATAGTACAGTATCTTGCTAAATAGATACAGTAGCACTGTCTGTGGTAAGATAGTGTAGCTATGTTTTGTTCAAATTTGTTTTTATTTTCTAATACTTTTTGTAAAAATATCTCCTTTTGTTACACTTTTTACTTAATCTCTTGTCCTGCTTCTCAATTGAATTGAAACGAAATAACACGTTTTTAATTTTACTAAGTAAGTAAACAACAAACCATTAGCACACCTTGAAATCTGTGAGCTGACAAAACAATACGGCGGCTATTTAGTAGATTGGATGTGCCAATAGCATTCAATCATGTCTGCTATTTGACTGGTTTTCTACTGTTATTGATAAAACTCGATGAATAGCACAAATAGCATATATAATATGCATAATGAGAGGATTTTTAGCGCCCATAGCATTTCTTCAACAAGTTTGCTGGATGGGTCTCAGTTTGCTATATGGATCTCAGTGATCCATGAATGTATGATCTATGATGAAGATTTTTTCAGTTTGGCGGCGGGTTTATCAACCGGGAAGGATGCGTTATTCATGATCCTTTGTTTTAAAAGGACTTAAAAAAGCTTTAAACTGTTTTGTAAAATCTAAGCCCTTTTAAACAAAACTGATTGAACCTACCAAACGCGGTTTCAAGTCCTGTTTAGAAGAAGGTCTCAAATAAAAACGTAGCAATCTATTTATTTAGTGGATATGCTCAATTAATCGAAAAAGAGATGATAGAAAATATCGCTCTATTACAGTAAAGTAAACCCTTCAAGGAAGAGTTAAGGATGGATTTGTTGTACTGCAGCCCACAGAAGTGGCTGATAATTCCGTCCACTCTAATCGCTCTTAATTTATTTTTAGGTATACATGTAATTAGAAACTAACAAGGGGAAGGCATGGTCAATGTGTCACCGATTTTAACCAAATTTCATTTGGTGATTCGACGTCCCAAAACAATGGACACGTGTCCCAGCGAATCCCCAATGGGCTCTAGAAATCAAAAAAATAAAACACGCTGAAAATTCCTTTTTTCATATGTCGAGTTTGGTAACTTATATCGATGTGGTTTTCCCACCAAAACATTTGTTTTTCAGCGTATGTCAAAGGAAAAATATAAACTTAAAAAAATAATTGCTTTTAGGTCAAGTAAATAAAAATAAAAAAGTTTAGATTATTGAGTAAATCAGAGTAACAAAGTTTTGCCAAAACTTACGACAAATTTTGATTCAGTGCATTACAAATTTTATATTGAAAATATCATGGAATACAAAATTTTTTTTTTTTCAGTTCCGTTCAGATGCCTATAACCACTCAAATTGGAGCTAGTAAAATGCACCATAAAGTATTTCATCATGATTATCTTCATAGGGAGAGCGGATTCCATGATTTGCCAAAATGATGATTAATCGTTTTTCAGAAAAAAAAAATTCAAAAACTTTATCCGGAAACTAGTAAACGTAAAGGGGTGGTTACGTTGGTTAGCGGTAAGCTCTATTAGGGCTCAAATTTTAGCCAATTCAATTTCCTTTAAAAAAGGTGTAATATTTTTCGCGTCTTCAAAATATTGAGCACGGACTGAAAAATGAGCGAAAATTTTATGTTTTTCTTGAATAAAATGTCGGCATTTTTGAAGTTAGCGGCTCTGGAAGGGCAGACATGGTTTATTTTACTTAGAATGTCCTACACTTTCGTAATTCACATTTAAACCTTCTCCAAAAATGTGTACCTTATACATCTGGCTCCAGGGTTAGGATGTGTTACCTGCAAAATCTAAGTTCCCGCCGCGCGTCAGCCGTACGTGCCAAGACAAAGTTAAAAAACAAAAGCGGTTAGTTAAAATATAGGAGTAGAATTACAAATTTTTACTCTGGTATTTTTTATTAGATCAACCATTTGAATGATCAAATGTCGTGAAAAGCATTTGAGCCGATTTATATTGGACACCCAGTTTAAATAAATAATAATTAGGGATTGATAAATTATTTGCCACTTCTATAATTTTGTTTTTATTGAAACTAGTTTCGAATGTTATATATTCATCTTCAGTTCTAAAAACGCAAAAATTCAAAAATAAGCAATTCAAAATACAATTTGGTATCTTTATACATATTAAATTAAATGTAATATAAATTAGTATTATAAAACATTTATGAATAATGAATTTAATTAAGACAAGAAATGAAATACATGTTGGTACTCACCAATGTTTAAGTAGATTATATTAAACAGAAAAGTTTATACTGGTTTGTTCTCGCATTGTACTAGTAATGAAAGAAAGGTGGGGTGTTTATAGGTAAACGGTTTAAGGGTCGGGATTTTCCAGTAATTCCGGTGAGTAATTGTTTTTTTCTGTAATAGATGTGAAGAAATTTAAGATTGGACTATTGGAGATATTTATTTGGTCATTTAAGCAAAAATCTGGATGGGATTTGAAGAATTTTGTTATTTCAAGTGCTTCATATATATTTAATTTGAGACTGTTTTCAAAGTGATGTATTAATTTAACTCCTGAGTCTTTGATGAATTTATATTTGTTTTCATTTAAATGAATGGCAAAGTTGGAATTCTCTGTCTTATTATTATATGCACGTATATGTTCCTTTAATCTCTGATTTAGTGATCTTCCAGTTTTGTAATTTATATTACATTTAATGTAATATGTATAATCCCGACCCTTAAACCGTTTACCTATAAATACCCCACCTTTTTTCATTGCTAGTTCAGTGCGAGAACAAACCAGTACAAACTTTTCTGTTCGATATAATCTACTTAAACCTTGGTGAGCACCAACATGTATTTGATTTCTTGTCTTAATTAAATTGATAATTGTTTTATAATACTAATTTATATTACATTTACTTTAATATGTATAATAATGCCAAACTGTATTTTGAATTTCTTATTTTTGAATTTTTGTGTGTTTTTAGAACTGAAGATGAATGTATAACATTCGAAACTAGATAGATTTCAATAAAAACAAAATTATAGAAGTGGCAAATACCTTATCAATCCCTAATTAGATTGATCCTTCTATACCATCATGCGGATGTCAACTAAATAAATAATAGATTACAATAGTTTAAAAAAAAATGTTTTCATAATAAATCATAACGACGAGTATATACTAAAATTTGCGCCATTTAATCCTTTAAACTTTACTAATGTGCATGCTTAAGTTAATTATGATACTTTAGAACTTAATGGTTATAAACTACGGCGGCCATTTTGAAAAATCTGCTATACAAGGCCCACGCACCTCCTGGGAGTGGTAGACTTTTCATCATCATTTTTATCAGACATTTTTACATAAGAATTCATCGAAATAAATTATATTACAATTACTTTTACATTAACTTATAATTTTACCAGACTATATTCCTGTAGGCTTTAGTATTATGAAGCTCTAAAAAAGGTTTTAGCTTGATAGTAATAAATGGGTGTATAGCACAGCAGCTCCCGGACTAAAGATATGGCGTCGCCTATAGAGAATGAAACAATCGTTTATTTAAATAAGTAATAACTAATTCATCAGGTCTGCTCGTTGAGTCAGTACAAAGACTCCACTACGCTCAACGTATTGTCTTATGTCGAATATCAAATATGCTGCTGAAATACCTCCCATGCCTTTTATAAAAAAAAATAATTTCTTTGCGTTCCGGTAATTATTGCGTTTCCAACTTTAATACCTCTTTCAATCATGGTATCAGCTAATTCGTTTCTTCCCATACCACAGTGACCAGGAAGCCACAAAAATTGGATCTGGTTTCAAGTTAGAAATAGAAACTTTTTATCAAATAAATATGTTCAAAATTAACTATGAGTGAGAACGAAAAACTTAAAAAAAAAAAAAGAAAGAAAAAACAAAAGGGACAAACAAATATAGTTAGGACATATTTGGAAGATTAAAAAAAACAATACCTCAAGTCTCTCAAATACCTGTTAATAACAAATCAGCCAACGTTTCACCAAATTCAGGCATCATCAGGACAGAAAAAGACAGGATCACATAAATGAAAACCAAAGACAGCACATCTCACTCCAATAGTCAAAAAAAGGCGCATCAACTAGGGACAACAAACCAATTCAAGACATCTCATTTTTCCAAATTTGGCGAAAATGATTCTGAAAGTCAGGAAAAACGAGTTATGTTTAGGGCTTTTTATTTTAAAATTCTGATTCAAGATTGCGGTCTTTATAATTGGCCCAATATTATTAAAAGTCTGTTTTGCAGTCACGATCAAATGCGTTGTTCGATGTTCTTCAAAATTGGAATGAGTTTTCCATGAATTAATTTAAAACGACGTGTGTATGAATGTAGTTTATTATATTTTATTTTATTATTACAAGGGTTACTAAATGAAGTAGCAAAGAAGATAAATTTGCTGGGCCTATCTGCCATATACCCATAATTGATTGTGATGCTTGTTCAGATACAACAAATATTAATATACATTTTGTGTGTATTCCATCCGGAAAACGTTTAATAAAACCAAGTTTAATATCATCTATGGTCACATGTAGTGTAACATGGATAGTTAACATGGAAATCGGAAGTTAGGAGTTTTTTGGTAAATCGCGTTTTTATTTCCTTTTTTGGGGAATTTTTCCTCTTTTTAAGCGCTAAAGCGGCTTTAAGATTGATCGTAGGAAAATATTTTATGGACATAAAGTGTGAGAAATTTTGTCTATTATAATTTGCTATAGAATGGTTGTTCTGGAAAAAAACGATAGTTTCTGAGATATAGATGAAAAAAAGCGCCAAACTTTTGAGATTTTTTGAAAATCCGAAGTCCCAGGAAAACATATATCAGAAAATCTAAGATTCGAGTTCAGAGACCCAAAAAACTAGGATGTACCAAAATTTACGTCTACAACAAAGCGTTCCATTTTTTGCCCATTTCTGTCCTAGCTTGTCTGGACTACCATTTATATAATTTTAGCATTGTTATACTTTTTTCTATTTCCTCTTTATACAACCGCTTCCCTACTGGAAAAACCAAAAAGGCCGCATTTTGATTCTCCCCCCACGAAATTTTACGACGCAGTTTGAATGTGGGCACCCCTGCTCCATGATGTTTGTATTTTTTGTTTTAAATCGAATTTTACCTAAATCATTGTTTATTGTATATGCCATTCTTGCCCCGTTTGACGGTATACATATTATATATATATATATATATATATATATATATATATATATATATATATATATATATATAGAGAGAGAGAGAGAGAGAGAGAGAGGGGTGGAGAAAGAGAGAATAGCCTTAAACACTAGATTACAGTTCCAGCTAACTATATATAAAGTTTTCAGTAAAATGCTTTGAACAAGGCCCTGCATACATGATATTTCCATGAATAAAATTTTGAAAGAACCATATCAAAAGAAATTCCTTTCAGAATATTTTATCCTTATAAAGTGGGCATGTCAGATAAATGGGCCCATACCATGATAAAAAACCTTAAACCCATTTTTTCCCCGCCGTCTCCCATTGTTATGCGGTACGTACTGTCAGGTTATTTTTACCTTTTTTCCTCTTATTTTTTATTTGACTTCTGGATAATGTGTCCTTTGTATTTATGTATTTTTTTTTTTTTTTTTTTTTTTTATAACGCAGTTATATTTCCGAAGTAAATTGTATAATATAATAGATGAGAAGTTTATACATATCATTTTAATAGATGGTAATTTCATATTTTGGTAATAAAGGGATCAGCCAATGACAGAAGGGCTTATTAATACATAGATATTATCGACCACACTAATATATTTATACAAATATACTAGGCTTGTATAGTACAACAGTCACACATATGCAGGGCCGGACCTACGATTTTTTTTAGGGGAGGGGGACAAGCTTAATTTTGCCGCTTCTTTCATCCCTCCTTCCCAATAAAAAATTCAACTGTTTTATAATTGTGTTTTAGATAATATATTTAGAAATAAATACTATATCATAGCATTAAGACATTTTATTCGCTTAATTAAGGTTTAAACAAACAAAAAAATAAAATATTAAAATGATGAACATGCACAAATAATTGCCTCTCCAAGATATTATTTAAAATTATTTATAAAATTTTTCATATATGTATATATATATATATATATATATATATATATATATATATATATATATATATATATATATATACATATACAGAAATAACCCTTTTTTTTTTTTTTTAAAACGTCACATTACCGTTATAATAGTGAATTTTTATTATCCATTACATTAAAAATTACGTACTTCTATTTCCAATTATAAATACCTTTCGTGGGTAATTATATGATGTTTTTACGTTAATTTGTTTGGTTTTAAATATAACTCCACTAATCCGCTATTTACGGTAATCCGGCACTATCACTTCCGATATAGGACTTAGTGAAATCTACTGTAAGGTCTCAATATCTTTGGAACATTAATAGATTTAAGGACTATTAGGTACTAACATTTTGAGATTATATTGATGGTGAACCTCACAGATGTAAGTTCAAAGTTTATAGATTCGAATAACAGAAAACTTCAGATTTAACCGCATCCTGTTATTCCTGATTTATTAAATTCTTTTTTTTTTCATCATATATATATATATATATATATATATATATATATATATGTGATATGGACGTAATACTGGCCAAATTACCTCCTGGCACAACCGTTGGCCTAGAAACAGTAAGACTTATTACTAGTTCTGAATCCTATACCCTTCTTTGCTCGTAGTGGTACAGATATTTTTGTTTTATTTTTCTAACTGTTAGAACTCTAACGACCAAATTGAAAAAAGTTGACACCGATATCATGGGTGTCGAAATTCCAAAATGATTTCATGGAAACTAAATGGAATTTTTATGGAAACTATACCGAAACTTTTAAAATATATTTCCAGCTTGACAAACCAAAAATATTTATTATACAGAATTGTAGTATTAAACTACTAGTATTAACTAATTTATTATACTTTTGTGAGAGAAGATTTGAAGAAGTACATCCTGAGTTTATTTCGAGGATTGTTTATGTGAAGTAAAATAATCTTAAAGATTATTATTATAGGTTAGTAAGGGAAAGTTGTGTGATGCACGCACCGCACCAGACTTTTTTTAAGAAAGCTTCAATACTCACTATCTCGAAAGCAATTTTATGCTAACTGAATAAACGGATTAAATCTTCTCTTAAATTTAATTTGCTTACCTAACTTTGTTCTAATTAATTTGTTAATTCTAGAGATGCTTTGAAATAAAAAGTGAATGTTGAACATTTCGAAAAACACTTAAGTTTATAACGGCAACGGTATCAGCATCTGAAATTAACTTTAATTTTACGACTTTCGCTCTTCTAATTCCCCTGTTTTCCCCACCGTCTGGCCTACAGAAATCAATTACAAAATATCACATTAAGTACTAGAAAAAAGGTAAACATGCGATCAAAAAAGATTATATATAATTTAGCCTAAGGGTAAGAAACGAAGAGGATTAGATAGCAACAATTAAGGATGATTGACGGTGGATATCACTATACGGACGATAGCTCCAAAGAGGGAGTAAACTAAACCACTTATTATAATTTAGGTAGAACCCCTTCGAAACCCTTAGCATAATGGCGTTCATCGTCCATCGTAAGACGTGAAAAGGTGGAGAGACAAAACAACTAGTCCGAGAATCCATATCTTAAGAAAATTTAGATAGGTCAGGAACTATTAGACATACCGATGTCTATTACAACAATCTAGACATACCGATGTCTATTACAACAATCTTTGTAAGAAGTTTCAGAACAGTTTCTATGATATTTGTTTTTTGGAAAGGAAAATTTGTTTTTTGAAAAATTTTAATTCGGGAACTATTTGACGTACAGATTTCCATTACCACTCCAATTACAGCTAGTTAAATGGGCCATAAAGTAATTTATAATGAAGAATGTTCGTAATAGAAATAGTTTAATATCAATTTTTCAAGGACATTTACTTTGCCTGTTGTATTTATTGTATAAGTATGAATTGAATTATTTTTTATTTTAATAAAAATAAATAAACAAAATTTTAAAAAATAAATAAAAGCGGAAACTTTTAATAGATGAACTTTTTATTCTTGATGTAAGAAACTCATTAAAAATTAAAATTATAAATTCACTAAAATGGTTTATTTCCTTGCAATTAATATTTATATTTTTTAACATAAGTAATAGTAAACAAAAATAAATAAAATATTTGTTAGTAATGTCAATAATTTTTACGATATATTTTATACAATAAATACCGTACATTATAGCTATACTGTATTTACTGGCCAACAATTATTGTTATTGTAGTTATTATAGAACAGCCGCAAAACTGTACATTCCATCGTCCCATTCCCTCAGTTTTTCGCACTCACGGTCGTTTGGAGTGTTAGGATTTGGGAGTATCGTGATGGAATTTAGATGGAATTCCAAGCACACCGCATCACTCCAAAAAATCCATAGAGAATTTCACACTCACAGTTGTTTATAGCTTTGCAACCAGTCGAAAGAAAATTACCGCCGAGGATGTTCCTGGAAATTTTCCATCACCTTTCGAATCATTTCTGATGGAGTAACTGGCACATTTCGGGAGGGCATTCTAGACTTTGTTGTAATCGGACCGTACTTTTTTGAACAGGGGTGCAACGGTAACTGTGAACTCCGTCCCTTACGTGCACATTTTGGAGACTTCTACGCTCTAAGGAGGAATCGACGCAGAAGATGTGTGATTGCAACAAGATGGAGCCACGGCTCATCCGTTTGCTTGGAGTTTTGGAGGGAATGTTCCCTGAGAGATCAATCTCTGTTTGGATCAACCTCAATCACACCACTCTCTTAAAAAGAGAGCAAAAGGAAGTTTCATATCGCACTGTATTTTAACTGCTGTGAAAAGCGGCCAATCTTTTTATTTGAAGCGTTGTATATTCCATTACCCTTCTAGCTTATATACTTGAAAAAACATGGCCAGATTAATGCAAATAAGATAATATTCGTAAAATCAAAATTAGAAAAATCTAACTTATGACAATTTATTCGTATGTAATTATTACGTCTTCTTTACAATTCCTCTTCCTCCTTGTTTCTATCCTTCTTCTTTCTTCACCACATAGGATTTTGACCTATTTTTGTTTTTTGGGGCTTACATTACTTTATATTTTACCTCTTCATTTCATAATTATTTTAATTACAGCAATGTCAACTTCTTTAACATCATTGTCATCTTTTGCATAACGTGTCACATCACAACTATCTCTATATGCTTTATATATTACCAAATCTTCACACTATTTGTCTTTTTATTAATAGGTTTCATATATTTTACTATTTCCCGTGTAAATAACGCATTATTTTAATTTCAATTAATTTTTACATTGTTATTTTATTTTATTTTTTCATTAGTCACTTGTATTATGTAATTTGGTGTCTAATTTTTATTTTATACTTCATACTTTTTATCTTACTTATAATTTGTTTTTTTTACCATTTTTTACTGTTACTGGTACTGCCTCTGTCGTTTTCATGTTGTTATTTTGTTTTTTCTTTTAGTCCTGAAGATGGCCTAGAACTTAGTCCGGAATGTTGGCACAAATATAAATAAATATTACTTATTTATTATTTACCCCTCTCCTTCCCCCTCCCCCCTCTCCCCGACCAACTTCTTCCTTTAGTTTACTACGGTCAACCAAAACTCACTCCAATATGACAATTTACTTCTGACGTATAATAAATGAAGTATTTTGGGATGAAAATTATATTGAAAAACTTCTGCGCATCATGGCTTTTATTGCTGTTAATGAAAATTCGATTACAGTTGTTAAAAAGAATTGATTTAAAAATAGATAAAATTGAGAGAATAGAATAAAATTAACTATTATTGGAAATGTTGACGAAACACTTACGTAATTGCGGACAAACTTTTTTTTCTTCTTACATTTCTAAACCGTTCTTAATTTTGAAGAAACAAATAGATTCCACGTTATGAATTGTACTGCTCGCGTTGCGTTTGTTTTATTTTTACAACGTTCCTTAGTTGTTTGTTTTGATTAAATGCGTGAAGTGTTGTTGGCCTTGGAATTTCGCGTCGCAGTTGCTGGGTTTCAAACGGCTGTTTAATAACCGAATAAATCACCTTCACTCCTTCTCTAATTTTCTCTGCATTTCAAAGAAATAGTCTTTAAAATTATATGAATTTAGTTAAATCCCTGTACTCATATTTTTAATCGAAATGAAAAATATGCTCAGGGATTCATTATTTCCCATCTACAGATTATTTTCTTTACAATAGACAAATTGCTTTGCATAATGGCGTAAGGTTGTTTTATTATATAAATATTAAAATGGAAATAATGAATATACATTATATATATGTTTTGCCATTTAAAAAAAATAAATATATATATATTCATAATTGAATTTCTATTATACTATTTGCTTATAAAAATGGATTAATATTAGGAGATATTCTATTATTGGATTTATTATTCCCGTACGGTATTAAATTTATAAAATCAAAATTTTATCTTTATTCTTTTATTATAATTTTCTATATATCATAATTTCCGACGTTTCGGGGTAATTTGCCCATCTTCAGGACAAATCTCTATATCATAGAATAACATAATTAGAATTAATCTACATATATACTAGACCACCTAATATAATCGTTGCCTTATAGCACTAATTACAATATTCTTATACACTATTTTTGTCATAATCAAATTCATAGTTACTATTATTTCATCTCAATTTTAACCGTTACTTTTTTTTTTTACATACTAACTTTTAAGAAGAGTAACATTACTATTTTATTTTCATTGTGACAGTTCTACATTACTGGGAATTATACTTTGTACTAAGCTCTATTTATCTGTTATAGTCTCCTCCCCTTTCTATAGTATTTATTCATAACAGATAATTAAAATTGATCATTTAAATAATTAATATTATTTTTTTTATCAATTTAATAAATATGATTTATATTGTTTTCGATTTTTTTTTTACGTGTATAAAAAAGAGAAAGCGTTATTTTAAGTTAAGAAATGGTTGAGAGTCACCGTAAAAGAGAAATAAGGGATGGATTAGGGAGTAATAGAAGGTCTATAGCAAGCAAAAGGAAAATAAGAAAAAAATGTTATGTATATTATGTACAATATTATTGTATGTCTAGCTATAGATCGATTAGTATGCTGTGTATGTAGCAACCCAAGGTATTTGGGTAGCATTGCTGTAAATAAAGAATTTCTCTCTATATTGTGAATAACTCTGTAATGGATGTATAGGATTCCGTGCCCATTTTAAAATTAATAGTATTTTTTATGTTCTTAGTAATAACTTCACAAAAATTACCTAAAATTATATCTATATAATTTAATTATTCCATAAAAAATAATAAATATAGAAAAATTATATATTATTCTTTTTATTAGACAGCACAATTTCAGAAATGAAAATATTTAAAAAATTTCAATAGAAGGGGGGGGGGGCTTATACGGCAGCTTAGTACGCCCTTATTGAGAAGAATATAGAATATAGAAGTGACAAATAATTTATCAATCCCTAATAAGTATGTTTATGTACTTAGTTTCTGTCTAAGAAACTCGCTCACAAAATTACAATATTTTTTTAATCCAAGATTAATAACATTAAGACTAATAACAGAAGTTCCTAAAATAGAGTATTTTGATGGGTGGATAATATTTTATTCGAAAAGAAACGAAACTCTCAGAATTGTCTTCGTTACCTACACTATCATTGGTTTCCATATTCATAAAGTATTAAAATACCTAAAACACCACAACAGAGCTTACGGAAAACAAAAACACAATCCATGCTGGCGTGGTATTCCTTCATAAACATTCAAAATTGTACAGATGATATGAGAATCATGAGTCCAAACAGGTGGGGGCTCCAAGTCATTCTCCTATCATTAAACTATAGATTTTATTTCGTTAAACTTGATAAAAAAAAAAAAAATTTAATCTTCCTTTCGATGATTCCAGTTTTCTTTTTGTTTTTTTTTTGGCGCCCTCCCAGAGTGGCTGGCACCACCGCGCCTATCCGAGTTACGCCAGTGGATATATTTATAGTTAATAGATGTCATTAAACCTCCTATGACTTAGAACGTACTCACAACTCAAGCAAGAAATATCTCCTCCGTTAACGTCAGTCATCATCAAAGCTAATCTTACTCCTTCTCAAGACAACAGGCTGTTGAGGAAACCCGGCAAGGTCAAATTCTTTCCCAGTCGCGACGACACACTTAAAGAGTAAAGGTTTGTATGCACGCTTCGTTTAAATTGTATAAATTAGATTATATTTTAATATTATTATTTTTTTTTCACGTTAAATATTATATAAATTTTAAAACTTGAATTGAAAACAACTCAAGTGGGCTGAATAACAATCATATTTATTCATACAATTGTATATATTAAGTACATTCGAATGGTTTTTTTTTAATTATTGTTTTAGCAATGCACAAGATTTTAATTACCATCACACATTTACATTATTAAGAAAGATATTACAGATTACTGCATGATTCTAATTGAATGATGTAAGTTTAAATACTAATTAAAATGTTATATCAAATCAAAGTATGGTGTTTAAGGTTTAAATTCGATGAAAATTCTGTGGGGTCATGTTTGATAAAACGATAATGTAAAATCAGTTTGGGAGTAGGAATATACAGCGTTACCTTTCTTTTTAATGTCTAGAAAAAACATTTTCAAATGCTTTATTGTAAGACTTATAAGAATTGGTTATGGCTGAAATATTAAGGGCCATTTGTTAATCATTAAGAAGACATTGCGGTAGCATTGAATTATTAAATCTCCGACTTAAAGCGATTTTTCTCGCCTGTGCTCGAAAATGAAAAAACGTATCTTAAATAATTCTTAATATGCCAATCAATGAGGTTGTCGACGGAAATGACGGGACAGCCTAAATTGACTTTGTTTGTACTAATTAAGTGTTAAACATAATAAAGTCCTGGGATCTAGGAGCAGTGGCAAAGAGAGGGGAGAAGAAAAGATCATGCTTTTCGTTGATATCTCGAAAAGGGTTGGTCCTAGCTTAAAACATTTTATATAGACAATTTAAGAGCATTGAATTTCCTACAAGAATGCTCGTTTTAATGTTTTTCTTATCTGTTGTAGTTCATGAAATATTCCCTCTTCAAAGTAACAAATTTGATAATAAAATTTTGACTCTATACTATACTTTATTCAGATACGAAAAAAATATAGGAACATTCATATAGCAAATTTAATGCTCTTCATTTTTTATATAAAATGTTTTAAGCTCGGAACAACTGAAAAACATGACCATATCCCCATCCCCTTCTCTCTTTACCTTTGCTCCTAGATCCTAGAACTTTATTATGTTTACCTCGGAACTAGTCCAAATTGATTTCCGAAATTTAGATCAAATTGCCGTCATTTTCGTCTACATCTTCCCTCCCCCTCCTCCCTCTCCCTCCCCACTTCGAAAATTCATCGACTGGACTCTAAAATTCTAGAAAAGATTGATATATAGATATATTATAGGATTTCAGCGAGTGAAAAGTTTCAAACAAATATAAAACTTAAGCAAAATCGTGCTTGTGAGATCATTGTGCAAGCAAAATTTATTTTCAGGAAAAATATAGATAAACTCGTATTTATTTTTTTTCTAATATTATATTTATTGTATTTGCGAATCCCTCTAGACTTCAGATTTGATTTTAAAAAATGTAATTTTAATGCCCCACTTCTTCTTAAGGAGGCTCATTGGGATTTTTCTCATTTATGGTAACACTCATGACCAGCACCACTCCTGAGAAAATAGGGATTGGATATTCTATAAACGGCTAACAATGTGCTATGGCATTTTGAGATTATGCTAGCTGAGTAAGAACACCATGCCCTAGGAAACTAAATTGAATGAACATTCGACGTTCAAAACATTACATTTAAAGTGTATCATAATCTATAAACTATTGATAAGTATAAGTTATAAATTATTATCTAAGCTTACTTGGATTATTGCGTAATAAAAGCTGTCATAAACAAAAAAATGAATAGGCTGAGCATAAAGTTAAGATATTTGTTTTTCTTACATTCATATTATGTATATATTTTTTACATATAATTGTGTAGATGCTGTATGTAACAGAAGATGTGTGTAGTATAATAATGACGTGGTATAGTATAATAAATTACGTCATTATATATATACATATATATAAACGGATAATAACGGAATAAGTACAAATTGACTAAAAATTTAGCTTTTTTTTTTTAGTATTCTTGGTGTCGTGAAAGATAAATTTTGATTTCGAAGATAATATTAGAAACGTAGTTAATTGGAAATGACGTCCGTCTTCCATAACTGTTATGTCATTCGACGCGATAGGAAAATCACTAAAATATTTATTTATCTCAAAGGTCACTAAAATAATTAATAATATCATCTAGTCAAGGTTTTCCTATATTAAATCAGCATCCTGTAAGTTCCTTTTATATTATTTTTTTCTTTTTGCAGAGGAGTAAAGTTTTCTTTACTTTCTTGCTTTTCTTCTAATTCAATATTAATTCAATCCTGGATCTAAAATGAGCACTTGACATTAGTAAGGAGAGAAATATGATAAGAGCACAGTGTTGACTATACAAGGGGCGTACCCAGATTTTTTTTTTCGGGGAAGTATTTAATTTTTTTTTTTTTGGAGGTGGGGGAATTTAATGAGAAGAAGACAAGTAATCACCTGAATATCTATAATCACCAAATTGGAAGTAAGTGTTAAGGATAAGAATGAAAATAAGATCAAAAATTATTGTTAAAAATTACCAAAAATATTACTTAAAAACCAGCTTTATTTGTTTTCGTACATTTCGGGGGAGGGGATCTATCCCCCAATCCTCCCTCCCACTGGACTATACTATTAGCCAAGAATGGAGTAAATTCGATAGTGTCATTTCAAGTGAGACCTGATTTCTATAATAGACACTATCATGCGTTGTTGCCCATTTATTATTTTTATTTTATAAAATTTAATAAATGGAGATTGTTCTTTTGATGCAGTTTGATGTCCGGGTTCTTTGAGTGGCTATCAATGAAAAAAAAAAATTATTGATCTCTATTGGATACATTTTGTAGGGCATATCAAATTGAGTTAATATGGGTCACTAATTTTTAATTTGAATTGCTCAAATCTATTTTTTTTTTTGTAAATATATTAAAATAAACTCCATTACGTTACCGTCCGAAAGCTAAGTTGTAAATTTGAAACCCATACAGAAACCTTAAAAATGAAAATAGGAAAAGTCTGGTTCCTCGTAGTTTTTTGTTATTACCTGTATCAGTCGCAAATGGTGAAAATTATTGTTTAAAAGGCATTTTAGAGAATTTCGTGAAGATTTAAATTGTTTCCGTGAACATATCCATTACACTATCTCTTTTACATTACAAATTTCGGTGAGGAGCTAGAGGAAAATTTGGAGAAGGAAAGGAGTAAAATAAGTTCTACAAAGACGAGGTATTGTTGTCAGTGAATGTCGCAACTCGGTTCCCGAATCAAGCGGGTGCCCATTCCCATGAAAATATGGTGAGTATATTTTTTAAAACTCCATTACGTTACCATTGTTTTTTGTTTATTTTTTTCAAGTTAAGTGATTCTTTTCCATTATTTTATTGAAGTGTTGCCATGGACATAATTTTCTCAAGTTAATTTAATTTGATAATTAATTGAAGTAAACAAGTTATCAGTGTAAAAGCTACCGAAGTCTCCATAACGTTACTTCTCCACTACGTTACCATGTCAGTTCCATAATATAATTTAGTTTTAATACTGTAACGTAATATATAATTGAGTAAGTATATAATCATTGCCATCTTCCACTGGGTTAGTCCACTGGGCGCTGGCCCGGGGCCCTGCAATCCATGGGCCTTTTTTCTCTAGTAAATGTTTAACATTTTTAAATTTGACAAATCAACTACAACAGTATTGTTGTGACATGGAAAGTCAGAACGAAATTACGAAAAAAAAAATCGAGAAAATTCCAACTTCCTCGCATTTCAAAGATGCCACTTTATTTGAAAAAGACCCATTTATTGAACGTTTATCTAAAATTGATTTATTTGAATTATAAATTAAATTATTGGCAACACAACGCTTGATTTAGTCAGTAATAAAAAAAGTTTCTTGATTAATACTTTAAATGAAATAATATATGCATGTATATTTTCTAGTTTAGAGTTTTTATATAGTTGTAGTTTTAGAACTATATGTACAGAGATTAACTCCATAATTCAAATAATTCGTAAATATATTGCTTTGTCGTAAAACATTTTACCTTTGCAATAAATATATCATTTAGGTATTGATGCAACATGTTATTTTTTATCAAGAGTTCAGATCAATTAACACGTCATGCAGCAAATATTTCTTCATAAATATTTGAAGAATAGTTATCGAGTATTTCAAATTATCATATCTATCAAAAAAGAAAAGAAAACACAACAAGCATTATGTTATTTTGTTTATTTAATCTTGACTACACAATACCAAACTTGTTATTTTACGTATCGGATATTTACTTTACTTAATGCATGATATTCGATTTAAGATAAAAGCTCTTAATTCATTCGTTTGATTAGGGTTTCGCTTTCTTCAGTAAGTTTAAACGTCTGTTCTACCAGACGTACTCGCTTAAACTCCGTCTTACATTTCGTATTAATCTTATTAGGAACAAGTTTTTTAATTCATACGTACAGCACCCGAGAACTGAGTCATATTATTTAATTAATTAACGTGGATAAAATGAAACTGTCGTAAAACATTTTCAAAATTTTACATGAGAGCAAAAAAAAGTTTCCGGTTGGCCTGTATTGCTTGTTGTGGATAATGGTCAATATTTATATTTTAATTGTTGCACATTTCCACTACCCTTATAGCTTATTTACGAAACTTATATTCGAAAAATATGACCAGAATAAACCAAATAGATTAATAAAATTAAAATCGGTACAATTGAACTTATGACAGTTTATCTCTAACAAAGATATATTGTATAGTCATATATTTTTCAATGATTTTTCCTGCTTAAAAACAATAAAGATGTCAGAATATTACAACGATAATATGAACATAGTAAAATGAATAAGAAACGATTTATTTATCAGAAAATATATTTAATATCCCATCGATGTCTGTTGAATGGGAAGGTTTTATTTATTTATATTTTTTTTTACTAAATTAGAGCTTTCCTCAGGTAAAGGATAACGTCAATCGATTTATGAGGCCAAAAAACTCTTATTCTAAAATTTTTAACAAAATCCCGTCACGAAATTTTGAGATCCATTTCAAAGACAGACAGGAATTGCTTGTATTTGGACTATAACGTTATTTTTTATTTTATTTTATTTTTTTTGATGTGGCATGGATTAAGTCATAGCAGAATCTTTTAATCCCTAATGTAATAATGATTAAAAAAAATTGGGCATAATAGACGAAATAATTTAGTTATAGAAAAAAACAGACTTTAGGGAATTACTGCCGACTATTTTATATAAGAAAAAAACAGCATAATTAAGAAAGAAAGAAAACACAGAGGATGAAAGAAAATTTCGAAAAGTTAGTTTGTTTTGGGGTAAACAAATGTTAATGCTATAAATAAAGATATGTAAAGGGAAATTGTGTTGGTTCACAAAAAAAAATTTTTTTATTTTGTAATGTAAACTTCCCAAAGTGGTAGAAATTATATAATTTATTTTTTTGTTTCCTGTGTAGTAATTATTAGGTATTTATGCTAAAAACCATAGAGAAAGCATCTCTGACGAATTATTCCTTGTGTATTGGAACCAGCAAGGTGATTTACGATAATAACCTATTTAACTATAATTATAGTTCTTTACAACACAGTTATTTTATTTACTTTTATGATTGTATATAATTGATAGTTTACTTTAAGTATACATTTTATTCGCTTTTAGTTAAACAACAAAACAAAAAAATATATTATTTATTATTATTACTAAAATATTATTTTAGATTATTATCACAAAGTAATAGTAATCAGCAATTACTAAAAGTTAATAAGAATTCAATGTCATCCCTAGTTCAAATACTTTTTACCAACTTCAATCTATTGTTCATCTGTTATAAATGTAAGGTATAACTCTCCATATATTTCACGAATTTCCAAGCGTTCCTTTGCTTTGGGGATCCTTCCTTATCCTTCCACAAAAACCCGTAAACTCCCTGTTTCATCTCACATGACCCTCTCTCTTCTCCACTTAGATTACGGCGTATCCGTAAAGGGACGTAAAGGGTTAACTACATAGAACCCCTCATCGAAGTCAAAAGTTTGATTAAGTGTTTAGTCAGGATTGTCTTCGGGTCTCCGACTTTCGACTCTCATGTGACCATCTTCAACAAACAATTGAAGTAGCTCTACCATTCCCATGCCTCCTTCCTGCAGGTCCGCCTTCAAGAAGGAACAAGAGGGGGGAGGGAAGAGGGACAAAATCCCAGGGGTCCGGGCTTCCGAGGGATCCGAGGTAAGAGTTAACCAATACCGTCTATACAATCCTAAAATTTGCTGAACAAATATATGCAAATAAAAAGATCATTTTAATCTTTAATGAATAATATCAAGTACTCTTATCATACTCTGACAATGTAACCTAATTTTTAAATATGTTGTTTATAATTCAAAGAGAAAAGAAAGTGTTGTCTATTGAGTCTATGATAGAAGAACATTGAATTTTGACTCGATTATTAAAAAATTGGGAGAAAAAAAGGCAAGAAGAGTGATATGAATAGTTGTTGTGAATAAATAGTTTAATTAAACTCTACTAGTGCTATTATGAACTCTGTAATTATACTATGTATCATTATGAAGTAATTTAAAAAAAAAATTATGAAGGAATGAGATGGTCCGGGAGGCGGTCAAAAAATGGATCACAAATAGTAAAAACTATTTATTAGAAACCGACGTTTCGACCCTCTTTGCAGATCTTCATTAGGGCTGAATAAACAAGATACAAAAATAAAACAATGATATATACAGTGAATGAATTAAAATTAAAAATTTCTAACCAAATATATTTAGTTTCTAATTTTAATTCATTCACTGTATATATCATTGTTTTATTTTATTTGTTTTATTTTATTTGTTTTTATTTTTGTATCTTATTTATTCACTGATGAAGACCTGTAAAGTGGGTCGAAACGTCGGTTCCTGATAAACAGTTTTTATCAGGAATCTGATAAACCCATCAATTATGTAGTATATTCTCCCTTTCAGTATTCTTCATATTACCTCCTCTTTAAAGGCATCCAAAATCCTTCTCTTCATTCAATCAAATGTAAATTAGTTTATATTTTTTTAATATTTTTTTTTTGTTTGTGATTATTATTCCAGAAGAATTGAATCCCATTTTTTTGTTTTCTATTTCATCTCTATTAAATATCTAAATAAGACTAGACAGAATTATTTCAAACACAAATCAGCATTTTCACGGTCTAATTATCATTGCGATGTTTCAAAACAGATAATCTTACAAAAAAGGTCGGGTTTATCACTCGATAAATAACTCGATTTCGCAAGCTAGATTTTTTATTTTATTTTTTGTTTCGTGTGTTGTTTGTTTTCTAGACTGAATCGATCCCGACGTGGACTGGTTGCGCTGAGTAGCTGTTCTACGGCTCATGTTTATTTATGAGGCCCCGCGTTGAGCAAGCTTATGTAGATGGATATTTTTAGAAGGTACCTACGATTAGTTAGCTATAGTCATTAATATCTGAAAGTCTAGCCGGTGGACCCCTCCCTCCACACCCTCTCCCCGCCCGAACTTTCTCATCTCGACAGGTATACACTTAATAGTTCCAAGAACCTTCTACACGCCCGTTAACCGTTGCAACATTCTTAGCTAATCTATTCCGTTTTTAAAAATATATTTCAAATTACTATGATTTGCAATTACTTTAATAATTTTTACTTGGTCCAAATTCTCCATCCTCTTCTTCTGGAAAAATATTCTACACTATTATATTCGTAAACCTTAATACATTGTTCTTCAATTCCGTTACGTTTAGCATCCGTAAACAACAGCCGTAAGTAAAATAGTCTAGTGAATTTTTAAATTCACATACCTTTGTCAGATACCTTTATTTTTTGGAGGGAGGAGAGGAGAGGGTTTCAGCCCCAAAACTCCCTCCCCTTCAATCAGCTTGTAATGGTGCCTAAGTAGTTTTACAAAATAGCAAGCATTTTCCCACCATTAGGACCCCGCTGACTAAAATCGGACAGTGTCGGAAGAAATAGATACGGTACTTTTAATGGAAATATCGCAAACATCCTACAAAAAGACGGCTCTACTAAAAGTAGGAACGAAAATGAAACATGTTCCATTTTTCTTACGACCAGATTGTCGGCAGTTGGGGGTGGAACACATGGTATACAGGGTGTACATTTTAGGACGGCTCAAACGAAAAATACTCCAGGAAAAAATTGTGGAGTGCTACGTTTTCTTCTAGAATATGCCTATTATTTGATACTTTGACGCCGCGTATACACCAGACGCGCGCCCAAACTGTGAGGCTCACAAATGACCCTCCATGTTTATGAGCATCAGCTTAAAGCGTAATCAAAGTTAAAAAGAATGGTGCAAGCCGCATTCTGATATCTTTAATAATTAATAACCAAAGACTATGATTTTACATTTATCAGGAAAAATATTGTCTTTATCATATTTTTAGCCCTAACATCTTTATCATATTTTTATTAAAATGGGGTAAAAATAATCTGGGGTGATCAAAAATTATCACATTTTTGTAACTCAAACCTGAAAAAACATATAAATTTAAAAGTTTATTTAACATCAACGATTTGGAAACGTTATAACTCTTTAAATAATTAAAGATATCAAAATGCGTCTTGCACCATTTTTTTTAACTTTGATTACCCTTTAAAATGTTGTACATAAACATAGAGGTCATATGACTGATAGGTCACAGTTTGGACACGCATCCTGACGTGAAATACGAGGCGTTAAAGTGTCAAATAATGGTCATATTCTGGAAGAAAGCGTTACGTTCGAGCCTTCTTAAAATGAATACCCTATGTAGGAAGGGCAACCGCACACTTCCGATTTTTAGTCGATTGGATCGGTAGGAGTTGCTGCTGACAGCGAATATCCATATCGAGTGTCCCTTCAATGAGCTTTATTTATTTTCTGTGTTTTTTTTTAACTTGGTATGTATGTGTAGAAGCGGGGCATTACAGTGATTAGACACTGTGCACTTATTCTCCTCATCCCGGGTTCCAGACCGGCTGTGAAAGATAATTATTTATACTGTTAAATCAGCTCCTCCAGGGGCTCACCCAGCCTCTATAAAGCCTTAATTGGTGGAATAACTTGGCAGTTGAGCGTGATCTCGGTCGAATCACCTCCTTGCACAACCGTTGGCCTAGAAACAGTACGGTCTTTACCAAGTACTGCATCCAAGACTTTTCACCGATTTTTTTTATTTTTTATTTATTCATTTAAAAAAAATAATAGGCCTTGTGTGTGTATTCTAAGAATGTATATGGTCAAGGGGCAGGGCAAAATATTTTACAAAGTTTTTAGTTGTTACCAACATATTGCTTAGCATAAAGTTATGCTACAATTATTTCATTCATGATAAATAATACATATCACTATTACTGTTCTATTTTCATTGAATGATACTTTTCAAATTACACATTACACAACGATTTACACATACTCTTCGTACAACAATACGTAAACATCAAAAACAACTTCCACTTCTCTATTTTGGTACCTTCCCAATCCAGTAGTTCAATTTATTAGTTCTTCCCTACTACCAGAAAATACGAGACGTCGGCTAAAACATAAGTCAGAGACCTACTAAGTCATTAGATTTTGGTCTTTTCATTTATTTATCTTAATTAATGTTATATTTAATAGCATGTTAAGCAAGTTTCTTGCTGAATTCAAATAATCGAACTGAAATTTAAATCCAACTTGAGTCCATCAAGTTTTCCATAAGGATTTTTAAAATGAAGGCTAACAACTCTGAAATTGTGCAGTTACAACGTTTTAGCTTTTCTTATCGAGTTTCATGATATCTTTAGTACAAATGATCTGATAATCTCGGAATTAAATCTGAAAATAATTCGTTCAGTGTTATGTCATACTTTAGAGATCTATATGATCCGCGGCTTCCGATAATTTGAAAAATACAGATATTTCAGAAAGTTCTAATCATGGTGTGAGAAACCAATTTACAATAACAGATATTAAAAAATTGAATTTCTTTGTGCCAAAACGGGGCATATATTGATTATGTTTAATATTAATTTATACGCATACAAGAATAACTAAAAGATTCGAAAAATAAACCTTTAAGTCTCTAAAAAAACATTAAATAACTAACCAGTCAACGTTTCAAAAATTCAGGCATCAACAGGACAGAAAAAAAAAGCAATCACACATATGCTCTTATATTGAGTATGTATTCAGATGTCTTGGAAACTGATGTATCCGAGAATATCACAAAAATACAGACCAAAGACAGCACAACTCACATCGTCAGTCAAAAAGAGACCCATCAGCTAGATACAGAACATCATTCCAAGAAATTTCACTGGACTGTGTATTGTGATGAATATGACGTTTTGGAGTGACTGGTGCTGCTAGTTGATGGGTCTTGTTTGGCTGTTGATGTGAGATGTCCTCTCCTGATGGGGTAATAACGTCGCAAAGGTCATAATGGACGAGAAAACTTGCTGGGATGGATAACAAAAAAATCACCAAAAGGGTAATCAGTGCTAGGCCGAAAGGCAAGCGTATTAGGGGTCAACAGAATCCTCGATGAGAGGATTTTGCTAGACTTCGTAAATTAGGGGTAGGCGCGTTGTCATAGGACCGAGATTAGAGGGGTGTCATTCCCAAACCTCCTCCCAATAATTTGAAACCCCCAAAAATTAGGAAATTTGAGATACCTACTTGAAACTCCATAAAATGTGTTATAACATTTTACTCAAAGAATTACTAAATTTTAATAATAATAAGGATCAATCCATACGAAATCTTCTAGAGTCTAGACCTAGGTCAGAGATGCCCAACCCAAGGCACGCTGGGAGT
Source organism: Rhaphigaster nebulosa (assembly GCA_948150685.1). NCBI lineage: Eukaryota > Metazoa > Arthropoda > Insecta > Hemiptera > Pentatomidae > Rhaphigaster > Rhaphigaster nebulosa. Next base: position 25,859,314 of record OX411312.1, read on the forward strand.
TGGGAATGGGCACGCGGCTGACCATTAGGTTTTTGAATATTTTATTCATATTTTTGATATTTAAAAAAATAAAAAAACAATTTCTCTTTCTGGTATGAAAGTTTTATTGCATAAAAATTAGTCATTAACTGATCCCATAATGTTTTATTAGTGGAAAAAATATTTTTAAAACAAGTACTAAAAATAATCATTGTGAACCTGGCATGATTATTTTCAAACGGACATATTATTTATGTAATATCTTGTCAAGAAACTCAGAGTAGGGAATCCTTCTGTTAGAATATATATCACCATATAATAATATTCTATTGTTTTATCATACATCTCTCTTGTATCTTAAGATTTAGAAGAGAAGAGAGGGGTGGGGGTGTGTACAGTCGTGTCTGTATCTTGGCAAGCCTCAAGATGGAGGGCCCTTAGTTGTGGTACGCGTTGTAAAAAAAAGGTAAGGTGGGAACCTCTGGCCTGAGTGATAGCCATTTTTGATTTTTATAATTTTTTTACCAGTTGTTCCCAAACATTTTGTGAGTACAAAACTATGGTAATAGCATTTTTCAGGCTCAGAATTTTTTTCTTGGGTCCATTTTAAATTTGTTTCTCAGCTGAAAACAAGTCTTCGTAAAATATCTTTAACTCTGATAATTTTGCAGATATCAACACAAAACAAAAACTAAGATCATGATAATGATGTGTTCCATATGACACATTACCTGGGTAGTGAGGAAATGATTAAAAAAATTCAAGAAAATATACATAAAACGTGACTTTTTGTCCAGTAAAAGTGTATTAAACAAAAGAGATTTTTTTTTTCTTGAATAGTCTTATCATTGTACTACTTCAATTTTGAAAATTTTGTTTGTTTTTTTAACATAAATTTTGAAAGACGGCCAAAAATCATTATCTGCAAGATTTAATGCTTCATATCTCAAAATGGACTGAGTGACAAATCATGAAACTGATTCGGTTTATACCCCTATATGATAGGAACATAGGACACGAATTTGGTGACTGAGACTCAACTGGCTCCAGATTTTAAAATTTGCTTCGCAGCTGAAAACAAGTTTTGAGAAAATGTAAAATAATGCTGGATGCATTCTAACTATGGGGCCATTCGAATCTCAATCACAAATTTTGTGTCATATGTTCCTATCATATAGAGGTATAAAATGTACCAGGTTTGTAATTTTTTCACTCAGTCCCTTTTGAGATATTTTGCTTTGAATGTTGCAGAAAATCTCTTTTGGCTATATTTGAAAATTCATAAATAAAAAAAAAAAAGGGACAAAGTTTTCAAGATTGAATTTTCTACAGCAAGTAGTACAATGATAAGATAAAAAAAAAAAATCAAAGATGTCTCTTTTCCTTTATGCGCTTTTACACCGCTAAAAGTCAAGTTTTATTGCAATTTTTGCGATTTTTTTAAAGCACTTTCTTCACTACTTAGGTGGTGTATTGTTAATCAATTAAAATATTTATTATAATTGGAAAATTCGGCCAAAATTGTTGGGAAATTCTAGATTTCCTCCCTGCCCATGAAATATTTTTTTATAGTAACGTCCTTCACTAAGGCATGGTTATTCATTTATTTTTTTAAGCTTTAAACACAAAATTGTTCAAACTGGTTGTCCCTTACGTTTTGACCACATTAATTAATTTATGTAATATATACCTAATTATTAAATACTGCGCTTTAAATTATTCTAGATAAAAGAAATAATGGATAAGAAGCTGAAGCGATTTATAAATAAGAATATGTAAATAATCCAAGAAACACCACGTAATCTAAACAAAAACAAAAACCAGACGAGATTATGTTGTTGTTTCCTCCGATGAATGGCACTAATGCCATTCAATATGCCATTTTTTCGCACTATTTTTTTTTTTTTTTTTTTTTACCAAGGTCATGTCTCTGCCACAACCGAGACCTTGCGGATCGTCATAAAAAGGCACTTCTAGCAAAAAAAGGAATCGCAATTTTAAGATATTCTGACGCGCGTCAGACAATACGTCTCACACAGTATATTGAGAGGAAGCCTTCGAATATAACGGATAGTAAGTAGCAGTTTCAACTCTAAAAACAGCAAATTCCTCATTGTTCAAGTATTATTATTATACTAGCTGTATCCCTCCTTAAATTTGGATTGACACATAAAATATAAAAATAATCTCGAAAATAATAACCTATAGGTCATTAATGACTGCAAAAAAATAAGACAACAAAATATAATATATAATATGTTACTAAGTCTCAATTTATTTTCAGGAAAAATGTCCAAAACGAGAATAACTTTTTATTAGCGGTAATAAAGTTTCACATAAATCAATTTCAAGTTTTCACACTTTTTATTTCCCATATCATTTACAAAATAACGTTTTTACATGATAATTTCGCTTATTAAAAAGTTTCTGCAGTCGTTTATTCCACGGGTAGGAAGTTGGCAGGACAACGAATGACAGGTAATGTAAGTTGGACACTTTTTCTGTTACTGCTCCGTTCCTATCGGTCATAGCATGATTTTATAAAGCCTAAAGCTTTCCTCAATAAAAGGTCTATCTAACGAAAAAAGAATTTTTCAAATTAACTATCAGGTAGTTCCTAAAATTAGCGCTTTCAAACAAACAATCTCTTCGGCTTTATATATTAGTTCAGATATAGATCGCATCTATTTTAGTTAACCATTCATAAACAAGGAAGGTTACTATTCAATCAGCTTACCAGCTATATTTAATTTTTACTAAAATAATAGGATCTTTTATAGAACAGGTAAACCAGTTACTTTTCAGTGACTGTTAGTAACCGTTACCGTTATCGTAAGTGATTATTCTTATGAGATTTGATCATATGTTTATACATAAATATAGCCATAAGTCAGAAAAATAGAATTGTTTAAGTTAGACGAAGAAATAAAAGAAGAAAGAATAGCCGATTTATGTGTAATCAAGGTGGGACCAAGCAAAAGGGCGAATTAAGATGGAGTATGTGACACAGATCTATGGTGGACTCATATTTTTGCGGTTGGTCTGGAGTCATAAAAGCCAAGATGTTGATCTTTTTGAAAGAATATAACAGGACACGTTGGAATTTTGCCCTTTGGAGAAACACCCCTTAAATATTGTTCATTATAAATGTTTTATAATTTGTTAATAAAATAAATGTTTCAATGACATATGCCTATATTTTTTTAATCATATCATAATTGGTCACGGTCACTGTAACAGTTAAAACGGTTACTAACGGTAATTGAAAAATAACTGATGTACCTATTCTATAAAAGAACTTCAATAAATGGAAACCATAAATCATTAGGGAAATTAGATAAACAACAATAAATTTATATTTAGAGGCGAAAAAAATCTTTTATATTCTGTGAGCCTTTACGCAAAACGTAGATGTCTTAATATAAATTTTACTTTTTGATTTTACAATGATTTTTAAATTTAAATTTAAATTTTAATCTTTTAAAAAGTCGGTGTGCGAAATGTTTATTTATTAATATCACATTAATAAGATTAATTAGATATTTTGAAGAACTTCATAATAACAAAAAATAGACTGTAGCTGAAATATAGTAATCAGTTATAATTATTATGTTTATAATAACTATTATTATTAAATCTATAATTACTATATACAGCCCAGTAATTAGCCCTATGAAGTCATCTTTAGAACCTAGAAAAACCATCCTGTTTTGCTTATTTTCTTGGAGAACCCAAAAAGTGGTCTGGAGTTAATTAAGCAGTCAATAATACCTATGAACGAAATTTTAAGAATTTGACCAGTAATTCGGAGCTTCAGTCAGCTGTATTGCAGGTAAGTAATATAGTAAACGCAAATATTGTGATGGGCCTGCTATCTCACCTTAATTTCCAAGCCAGAGTCGCTTTTTTTTTTCTCTATTTCCAGTATATAGGTAATTATTTAACCACAGAAGGCTCGTTAGCTACTGAAACAACAATTTATTATTTTTTTCTCACAATTTTCAAAGGAATGAAGAGCCTGATTACGGTCGTTAGCTACTTAAAATGGAATGTCATTTTGAAAATTCAAGAACCATGAAGTGAGGAGTTTCAGATTGAACGTATGTTCCTTTAATATGATGCAAGTTAGTTTAAATTTGCATAAGTTTGTAGTGCCTGAGCCCTATTTCATAATAAAGTACAAATACAAGTGGAAAGGTTCGCGTTTATAGGTTACAAGTTACTTATCGTCTTTAGATAATAATGATAATTTTATTCATTTTTTTTTAACTTACTTTTTTCAGTAATAAACTATTTTAAATGTTATCGTTTTTCAGCATTTTAAGAATGTTTTAACAATATATAACAACTCTATAAGAACTTGTACTTTACTTTATAAGCACACCCTGTTTCGTAATAAAGCAAAAAACTACAAATGAGTCTATGACTTACACTGAGAAATACTGAAACACGACAACATTTAAAATTGTTATATTAAAAAACAGTAAATTAAAAAAAAATGAATAAAATTATTACTAAATTTTATTATAAAATTATTATAATGACTATTTTCCATTTCCCTTTTCTCACTTATACATATTTGAATCTTTATTCTAAAATAGGACCTAGGTAACAAAAGACATGCGCAGAATCCTTTATAGAGGATACACGAACCATAATACCGCGGGGGTCCTCCCATGCTTCCCATTCAGGCAGGGTATCCGGGGATATTCTTTACTCCCTTTGAAAATTGTTTAAAGAATATGCTGTCTAAAACGTATTATAAACAATTTGGTGTAAAAATTTAACACTCTTGGCCTATGAAAGATATAAGACTTACTTATTAGCAGGTGATTGTGCACCTTTTGCACCTCCCGTGCACAAGCCTATGCCTTGCAATGACAAAAGAACACATGTTACAAACAGATAGGCTAAAAGATGCCCTTGCGTTTTTTATGTTTTTGTTTATTTATTTCCAAGGTTGACAATTTGAACATGTCAAAAAGGTACTAAATGTTATTATTTAGAGGGGAAGGGGAGCATTTTTTTTTTTTTTTTCACAATCTTATTTCTAGCAGAAACTTAAAATAACCCGGTAAAACTTACTGAAAAAAATTAGTGTTTGAAGAAATACTAAATTAAACTAGCAACAAAGACCTAGATCGATTTTTTTCAAAATGACCATTTTGGATATAGCACCTTCCAGGGACGTCATTATAGGAATAGAGGGGGTCATCCCTCGTCCCCCTAAATAATACTAAATCCAAATCCAAAAATTTGGGAAATTCTACATTTGAGAACCTACTTCAAACTGCTAAAATTGAGGTAAAACATTTTACTCAATGAGTTACTAAAATTTAAAACCAATACCAATACCTTTCAAATTAAGAAATTGGGATTTTAACAAGGCAATGCTGTCTTTGAATAGAAAAGAAAATTGTTGTTGTAAAATGTCAACATTCGCAAGTGAAAAGTTCAAATCCAAAACAGTTGGGAAAAATAGTGTATTTGTTATAATATATTGGGAATTTTTTTTTTTAATTAATATTTTATATATTTAATATAAATATAACTTATATATATTGAGTTTAATATTTAGTATAGTTGGGGAAATTCGGTCAAAATTGTTGGGAAATGTTAGATTTTGCTCCTTACCTTTCCCCCCACTCCAATATATCGTTGTGACTACATTCCGGGTATCTTTTAGAAATATTTCTATACGTTCTGAGCAAGGATAAGATTTTTAATTCGTTCAAAGTTAATTACAGAAGAAATTATGAATAAAATGAAGTCTAGTTTAGTCAGGAAGTGAAAAAATTCTGTTTAGGATAAAGCGATCCGATAAATTTTATAGTGATAATGACAACCAAGATAAAACTCTTATTTAAGATAGTTTACAAATAAACAGGGCCACCGTTAGTGCCCTTGGCAAAATAATACACCAAGTCTCTCCTCCCCTCCCCACTCAATATGTCATGTATTTTATTTTTGTCAATAATATTAATATATGGATTAAGATATTATGAAAACGAAACTTTCTACAACATTGTTATAACAAGAGTTTATTGTTTTACACAAAATCACAAAATACAGTATTATTTAAATCGGGCACTCGGAAACTCAAGTCCTGGGGATTTTATCTCCCCTCCCCTGCATTCCGTCCCCCTAACGCGTCAAGACGGCGGGCCTGGAAACAAATATTTTATATATATATATATATATATATATATATATATATATATATATATATATATATATATATTGTGTGTGTATTTTTAGGAATGCGCTCACTATATTCCAAGTATAAATAGAATATGACTGACCTAAAAATATATCTAAAGCTTTTAATGATAAATAAGCTTCAATCAAATCAGTATTAAATTTTTTAAAAACGCATTGCTGCTGATCTAAATTATAACAATTCTCTGAAATATTTCCATATTCCAAAGCATTATATTTATTAATATTTTTGTATTATTATTTAAAAATGCTCTATCATTTGTTTATTAATTAATTAATTTATGTTTATATTTATTTTTACTTCCTTGTGCGCAATAAAGGATGTATTGTAATCGCGAAAATTTTCAGTTTTCGAATTTCAACGGAATTATCCTTTTTGACCAATCCTGTATCCATTTTGACTAGTTACGTCGTGACGTCTGTAGGTACGTTCGCACGTTCGTATCTCGCACAACTCAAAAATGGTTAGCTGTAGAAAGTTGAAATTTTGTATTCAGGATTCCTGTAATATCTTGTTGTGCACCTCCCTTTTTGGTCACTACATAATCACCGAAAGTAGTACTTTACTTGAAGAACATGGATAGATTTTCATCAAAAATTATATTAAAATATAATGTAAAACATCTTAAGTTTGCTATATAAGGCTTCTATGTCAATATAGATAAACTAGTGAATTTTGATTAATATTGGCAAATTGTAAATGATAATTTAGTTGTGGGTTTTATAGACTTCCATCAAACATTATATTAAAAATTTTTTTTTTGTTTATTTTTACCTCCCGCTTTTTTTTTTTTTTTATCCACATTTATAGTTTAATAAGCGTACAGGGATGTTAGATTTTTTAAATATTTTAGTCTATTGTTTATTTTATTTTTATTATTATATACATTTTTCTTTCTAATTGATTTTAAAATTTTAATCCCCATCAAATCATATTATTCAGATTAGTTTAGATTAGGTTTTTACGCCTTTAAATAAAAACAAACATATAAATATAGCATATCCTCTTTATTATTATAACATAGCACGCGCATGACTACATTAGCAGTTGTGTCAGTTTTGAGCATACGTATTGTAGATAACTAGCTGGTTGCCCCTCTATCGTAAAGAAATGATAAGGTTCGCAGCGTTAACCCAGAACACCATTTTAATCGTTTATATGACCGTTATTCGCTTTTTAGTATTTTTTATTCAGTAGAATACTGATTTTGCATTGTAAATACTAATAAATAATGTATTAATTATAAAATAACAATGTTATACTTTAACCATAAGCAAAAGGTTCTTAAGTTTGGTTTCACCGACGAGCATCCTTATGAACTATGTCGGGTATCCGTTCCCCATGGGCATTGGAAACAAACTATTGGATCCCCTGACCATGAGAAAACCAACCTGACCCGCTGAATTTCGCACAAAACATGAGGATAAAGTCAAATTACTCGATTCCAAGCCTGCAAAATCGTAAAGAACTAAGTCGAGCTTGGTGTGTGTCGTGACCAGACAGCCTTATGATGTTCATCCGATAACCGGGTGCGGCAGAATCAAGAAGGTTAAGGAAACTATTAAATGACGACCTCAATTGATATTGAGCCTATTCTATGATTTTTCATAATTTAAATAAAATAAAAATAAAATTTAATTTAATACGTCCTCCACTTCACCTAGAGACGGTTTAATTTTGCTAAAAAACCTTTTTACGGCTCTAAATAACAACAATTTGAAGTTTGATCCAAATCGTTTAAGCAGTTTATGAAAAAATGGACAAAACTTCTAGGTTTTTGATCCTCCGTCAACTAGTTTCAAGTTGGTGGACGGCAAGTTTATACAGCTTAAAACCTTCTTAGGATTCAATATAACAACGGAAAAAAAGTTTCGTCGAAATGAGTTCAGCCGTTTGCTCGTGTAAAGAGGACAAACAAATCCTGGTTAGGTGGAGAAGCAGGATGAATTTATACCCAAATTTCAAAGTATGCACGAAGATAGACGGAAAATTTTTTATAGCATAGACTCCTGCCACCCTCTTTTGAAATATCTTAACCCTGGGGCCATTTGCCAGGTCAGGAGTTAGGCTTGGTTCTGGATTAAATCGTTCTTTTCCACCCTCACTATAACAGGTGATTATTTTTCTGATCAGGGTGCACAGGATAAGAACCAGGAATCTTCAGGGGCTGATTTCACACCTACAGAGCAGGTCCGATTCCCCACAGAAAAGCAGGAAATTTAAGTTTTGTCCCGTTTTTATTAATTCGTATTTTTTGTTGAATAGGAAGCGATCATTCAAAAACTATTGAAGGTAATTCTGTTCCAACTGCTCCATCATAAAGTAGACAAAATTCCCTTTAAGAAATATAGTTTGCCTTGACGAAACCCATTGTATGAGGTAGTTCGGATGGACCAATAGAGAAAAGTTATATTTTATTTTTAAAATCACACTTATATTGAATAGTTTTCTCAGCCCCCTGCTGGGCTACTGATACCCCACTTTCGGGAAGGCGTCTCATGTTATTAGGCTTTAAAACCGTATAAATGAAGTTGAGGATTGGACTAGAATTGGCATCTGATTTGTTATTAGGTGGATTTAGGAATTAAGTTTCCTCGAGGCAAAAAAGTGTTTTGAGAATGAAATTTATAAAATTCACATTGTTCCTAGCCATAATATAACATTGAAATACAGAATAAAAAGCTTCATTGTGAAATAAAATAAAACTTTACAACAAAAAAAAATCTGTAAATTAACCAAAACAATTTTAAAATTGAATATGAAATGAAACTTCCCTCCTACAAACAAAAATAAAATGCTTATATATTTAAAGAAAAAATAATTTGGTCACAGCACTAACAAAATATTAAAATGACAGGTGAGGGGGACTTTATCTCCCTCCTCCACTTTCATGGTATTGTGCGTAGAAAATAACCATAAATACCGAATTTAAGCTTATTTGATCCGAAGGAGACCGTTGGAAGTGCCTAAATGTAACGGCAAAAATAATAGTACAAAAATAAATAAACCTCTAGGTTTTCTGGCGCCCTAGACGAAACAAATTTCTGCGCCATATAACGCAAGACCAAACTGTTGAAATTGTTATTCCCATTTAGAAATATCAAAAATAGGCTTCAGTAGCTCCGACTCTTTCTAAAACTTGTTGGGCGCAGGCGCACGTAGGTTTGGTTAATGTTAATAAAATGTACATTAAAAAAATAATAATAACGATAATAAACCGCACTCTATTCCACCATTCCGCCCTAGACGACCGCCTAGGTTGACTATTTGGACGAGCCGGCTCTTTTATTTTATCAGCGTCTCCAAAACTTCCATAATCGTGCTCTAGAGGTTATGAAATAGATACAAAATGCCCTCCCGCCCCTTTTCGTCACAGTCCAATAGTCGAATAAAAAAATAAAATAAAAAAAAGATAGAAAAAAAATTCAACATAACATAGAAGCCCAAAGAGGCCCATTTACTAATTTAAATATATTATAAAAAAAAGTTCTAGACATTTTATCAGTATGATTATAAGTTTTTTAAACGGTTTTGATTTTCGAAACAAATAGACGCTGATAGTGACAACAGAGCAGCCTCCTTGATAACAATATTTTATCTGTGATACAAATTTTTATCTCCCTTTTTAGTACACTACTATGGATAACCTCCCATAACCTTCTCTAATTATTTCTTTAAAAGGTTAGTCAGTGATTTAATGTTTTCTTTAATTTTTTTCCTCATACAAAAGAGATAAAAACTCTTATTTTTAAATACATATATATGTATGTCTTTATGCATGTATCAATATGTTCATTGATAAGTTCTTAATACTGTTTATGTTGTAGTACTGTTTATGTTGTAGTTTTATAATAGTTTTAGGTTTTATTGTGTATTGAAGAAAAATAATAATAATAATTATTATTATTGAATTATATTCACAAGTTACGTAATGTTCATTTTCATTAGCAAGGTTTTATACTAATTTGTTCTGGTTTTTTTTTACTTTCAATATTCCGTTTATATAAAGAGTTAAGGTTTTATCTTTTAACATATTTCCACAAATTGAAAAAAATACAATAAAATAATGATAATTAAATATATAAAATTTAAAACTGTTATAACATGCCTATAGAATGCTTTGTAAGGATTAAATAAACCCTCACCATCCAGAATTACTGGAATTAGGAAATAAATAAATTATAAATATATATAATCACATATAAATTGTTTTAAATAAATGCTTAAATTGTATTTTTTTTTATTGTATTAAATATCTTTAAGTCAGAGAAAAACTATCCTAAGTCCAATTTTTCGTATATTAATTCCGAAAAATGACCATTTGACACAACTTCATATTGACTTAATAAACAATAGATAATATAAGTATATAGTCCCTTATTTATTTATAGTTTTCAAAAATTACCGTCACTGAAGATGAATACAAAGTTTGAATTAAGTGGAAGGGGCAAAGGGATTGCATGCCTCGAACATTAGAATTCAGAGGACGTCAAATTTCAAGCAATATTTGTTTTTTAAATAATTTTTTTTTTGTATGTTTTGGCCTTGATTCAGTCAATAAAATGAGTTAATGTTACGAGATGATTTTTATTTCAAAACATATAACCTAAAATATAGTTGAATCTTATTGCGTGGAAGAGAGAGGGAATGAAATAAGGAAAATTAAAAATAAGGAAATAGGAAAAATTAAGATTGCCCCTTTTGGCAAAAAAACAACACAGTTCCGGCCATGGACGATTATAAGACAATAAACTATATAGCCAATAAATAATTTTTATGGATACTTCATATTGTTTCTTCGTTCAATGTCAGACCCATTAAAAAAAATTGAAATAGCATTTATACGAACAAAATAAAGGGTTTCTGTAATAATGAAAGAATTCCAAGGAAACATTGAGAGCTCGCGTCAGAAGAGAATGATCAAAAAAAGAGAGAAGTTATGAAATGGCAGCAGTAAAGTTCTGAATTTCAAATGCCATCCAGTCCGGTGTGTTCAAGATTTGATCCCTGTGTGAGAAGTCTCTTTTAGCATTTCAGTGTCTTTATATTGATAATTATTTATATGAAAAGATTTATTTTTATTTAAAAATAAAATCATCATCCATGATCATGAAAGATTTTAAAATAAATAAATAAAAAATGTCGTCTTCAAATAACTGTGTTTTAACTCGGTGACATAAGAGAATGAATTTATTATTTTTTTTTTTTTTTAATGTGAAAGCCTCCAAAGGTAATATGGTGATTTTTGAGTTCCAAGTGGTAATTTTTAAGTAGGTATTCCCCAAATTCGGCTTTATCCACTTCAAAAATATTAAAAAATAATCTATAGAGAAATAATCTAAAGTTTTTAAAATGGTTTAATTTTCTATTCCGTCAATTTAAAAAAAAAATATTATTCTTTTTAAAGCATCTTTGAAATAGATAAGTCTGCATTCAAACTTAAAAATAAAAATTCAAATTTTAGTTAAGTTTCATTAGCATCTATCTATAAATTTGTTGATCTAAAAAAAAAAAAAAATCCTTTCCTGGTGTGTTAGATAAACAATCTACAAGGGTTGATACCTTGTGCCCTTTGGAGGTTAGGAATTCAAGACTTTGCCATAATGCTTGCCTCAAATAGCGCGTTTTAAAGTGACTGATATGAAAATCCCATTTTTGCATATTCGAGAGATGGAACATGGCTATATATATATATATATATATATATATATATATATATACATACACACCCACACGTCTTGCAGATGTCTCTAACTTTTTCAATTACAACGGGACTACTACTGTATGTAACATACAATATATAACATTCCATCCAACTTGCAAAACAACAGCAATCCATAATTTACTAAAATTAATATATGGTGGTTTTCCCCGGATTCTCATATTTAAACCGAAACACCAGTATTTACCGTAAGCGAAAAACCCCATCTAACATTCGTTTGGTATCAAATGTTATACGCTTGCATATATAAAAAAACAAAAAATACTCAAGTCAAATGGAGAACCTTCTCTATTTTTTAAATCGATTAAAAAAACGTGAATTGTATAACTTGTGCATATAGAAATATAGTCTGTGAGCATATAAAATTATATGTCAACGTCACACATAAATGAAAACAAATTACAAGTGCATTGATCCTGAAACATGACTCAGTCACGATTTCATAATTACTTAAGTATTTACTCACTTAAGCGCTTCCTACTTCGATATATGAAGAGTTTTCTATCAAAAGACGATATATCCATTATTGGAAAATTATTAGCCCGGCATCTCATGAAGATAAGGCAAATTTTTGTTAAAAATGTTGATTTGTAACAGCTATTCGACTGGAGGAAAATTAAGATTTGAAATAAACTGAATAATTTTTAGGTGTAGAATATTAATTCGTCAAAAGAATCATCGTTTTTTGAGAGTGGATTTATAAACTTTTGAACTCTTCATACAAAAACTCCTCATATGATTCCGACGATTTTATTGACCATTTAAAAACATAAACACAGCTTTGACAATGTTAAAAATAACAGTGTAAAAGTTTTATTAATTACCTTGACACTGATTGACAACACGCGGACATGTCGCTTCGGTACCGCAGACATAGACTATGTAATGAAGGAGGGAACTAGTTGCTTCTTACAATCAAAAGAGTGGGAGTAACGCCAGGCGACTATCTATTTGCAATAATTTTATCTAGATGGATATCACGCTCCTTCCCTGTTTTGTTATTGATAATTTAAATTATTCCCTACAAGATAGTATATCTTTAAACATAAAAAAGGCAAAAACCTTCGCGATTAATGACAATTATATCAAATTTATTATATTATATAGAAGGTATCGTTCCAGATCGAGCAAACATATCAAGACAAGTGGTCTTGTGCAACTGAAGAGGAAGTGTTAAAAGACAGGAAACGGTAATAGCATTTTAAGAAAAACAACGCCTCTCGGAATACTTAACACTCTGTATTGATTTGTCCTTGAACCCCTCCCCGATTCAAAGAATATAATTATAGCCACGCTTACGATCTGTCAAACATTCGTCATTACATGTTTGTTTACAGAGGTTTAAATGATAGAGACATTGATTCAATACTATTTTAATATTGTCTCAAGTTCGAATTTTCGACAATACCAAGCTAAAAATTTTCGGACAGCTTCATAATAGCAAATCCAAGGAATATGTGCCACAGTACTTAGCCGAAGTACCCAGTTCGCTAGAAAAATGCTTTACTTATGTTATTTCAGCTAAAGACAATTTTTTAAGGACTTGTTCTATTCTGGAGCCTCCCGAAATGTTTTAGCTTCATTATTAATGCATTTTTCACGCCGGCTTCGTACGTTAAGTTTTTCAGACTTGTTTACCGACTTTGTGAGTACTAGGGAAGGGAGAGAAAGTAAGAGTTAATTGGTCTCGCTCACCTACTTCCTAACAAGCCCTTTGACCTTCGGTTCTCAAGGCAGTTTCCTTTATTGAAAAACAAGTTCCTTGCAGCTCATATTTTTCACTTTTATATATATATAAAACATGCAATATAATAAAGCCTACATTTAAATTTTAAAAGGAAATTTATTGGTACCTCCACCGGTTAACTTTACATAAGTCTGTATTGTGTAATGGACGGTTCAATTGCGTACATTTAATCCAAAACGGGTCTGGAATAGTGGATATTTCCTAATAGTGGATTAGGAAAATTGTAAACATATGCTGTATGTACAAGAAATTTATGTAAAAGTGCTAGTGTAAATAGCACCTGTATAAAGTTATTACGACACTCACCTGTGTATGTACGGCTGCTGATAGGCGGACAGTGCTCGGGACGACTACCGTCTACACACTCAAGCCTATTTGACTCCGGAGCACATTCTGACCAATCGGAAGCGTCGCTCCCCCACCACGCCTTCAAGTCATTAACATCCAAGCCTAATCCGATTTGTCTGTGTATTTCTCCACGTCCTGCTTTTATTTATTACGGGACCAGTATTATTATTTATAGGATTATAGTATTATTTCGTTTCTTCTTATACCGTTCCTAGATCCAGGGCTCAATGCTTTACACTGCTGCTGACGACAGACCGATTAGAACTGCAGGTGAGGCACGCAATCTGCCTATCAGGTGCGCAATAGATAACTATCTTTCATAATGAACCGATATAAATAAAGGACTTCTATATATCGAAGGCAGTTTCACAATTGTATACGTCATTCAATTTTGATACAAGGCGTTAACAGAACATTTTGAATGGACCACTCAATAATCATTTTAAATTATTCCAACTACAGCTTAATGATCTATACTCCCAGCATTATCTAGTTTTCATTTATTAAAAGTATTAGAAATTTCATTATAAAATTGACAATGGTAGAGAAATAAAAGTCGAGAAGGATTTTTCTGAAGGTGAGGAAATATTTCCTCGAAACGTCAACAAAAATGAAATAAAGTGGATATTACAATGGAAGTTATGAATTGCCCTTCATTTAAGAAATATCAATGAGAACTTTCAACAAAAATTGAAAGACAAAAAAAATAGTATTTACCTTTGGGAAAAGATCGGGGGAAAATGATTTTTCAAGATAAACAAGTACAATGTGAATTATTTTTATTGGTTCTAACTAAAGAATAACAGTTTTTATACCAATCGTACATCAATTTCGACGTTTTATTGAAAATCCTTCCCATCATTTCCCATCCTCTGCACTGCTTCCGCTTCCTTGGCTTTGGCAATCCAGCCCATTTCTCCTGTCTCTTCTCCAAGGTCTTTATGAAAGATGTTATTGTATGGATTTGTTGTCAAGATATGTATCAAAATACCATAAGATCATTCATTGGAATAATCCTTTTAACTCGTTCTGCCTGGCTTAAATGAAAAATTACTCCCAATCTTATCTAATAATGCAAGGCAGGTGTGAAATATTTGGATTAAAATATTTATGAGATGACTTTGCATTTTGACGGTGCTCACTCATTCCCTCTTCATTAAAAAAGAGATTACTTTTAATTCAATTTGATAATGAAGATTTAGGCGTTCATTTTTAGCAAAACATGAGCTAGGGTATTAAACTGGGATGAATATTGGGTGTTGTGGCCAACATGTAAACACGCAAGGAGAATGCTGTATTTACAAATAATATTAATATATTGTTAAGTTTGTTATACAGGATTGTTATTTACATTGTTATTATATAGGATTGAGTTTGTACACAAAGTTGTAAGAGACGTATCAGTCGGATGCCATCGGCTAGTTCCGTCTGGAGTTCGGCTCTGTCGAAGTACGTCCATCAGAAAAATTGGTCCTCATACACAATTGCAATTATTTTTTGCTACACTTATGCATTACCACATCCGGGAAACTAGCAGGGTGGCACTTTTCAAGAGAGAATATCCTCAGGGCGAACTCCAGCTAGTCAACGCTTTTACTGTAATAATTATAAGTACAAATACTTCTTATTATCTTAATGCAACTCGTAATGCAGCCAAGTGATGAAATGGCCTACTTATAATTTACTCAGTTAATTCATAATATTAAAATAAAATTTTGTAATTTTAAATTAATTATTGCCAAGTATATGTAAATTTCATTTCAATAATTTTACATTCTTCAATAGAAAATATTTCCTAAAGGATTTACTCCAAAGTCATATTCAGTCGAATCATGAAATTCTAATTTATGCATATGTATATCTACAGTGTTATGATTTTATTTATTTTTTATATTAAATTTAATTCAACTAATAGACTGCTATGCACTTTTTTGATTTTGATTTATATCTAAATTTGTAATATACATTAGGTAATTATCAAATCCTTGTATACCTTTATTTTTTGCATTGGTTACAAACGAGTATTATAGTCATTATTATAACTTACAAATCATAATTTTATTTAAGCTGTTATTCGCCATTTATTTTATATTTCCAGCAAATATCATTATATTTAAAGATGCATTCAGGTGCTCACCTTTGAACCAACCCTTGGAAGGCGGAAGGCAGTGTTGCAAGGTCAGCCTGTATTTTTCCCCTAGAACTCTCTAAATTTTCCCCTAAATTCATCAATTTTAACCCTAAACTTATCTACATTTTTCTTTAAGCCCGCCAACTTTAACCCTAAATGTTTAATTCTTATTTTTCTATTAGTGAGACCAAAATTTCCCGCTGGTATGAGATAAGAATAAAGTATTAGAAAAGTAACAAATATCCCAGAGGGTGAATATAACCCTAAATCTAGGGAGGAAAAACCCAATCTGGTAACACAGGCGGAAGGTTTCGGCGAGTTCAATTTTGAACCCCCACTGCCACCACATTGGGTAAAGATGATATAAAAATTTAACGAATTATGTTTCTCTTGTGCGGTGAAATCCATCACTTTCATCCAATGTATGCTAACCACCTGGTACCGTCTGTTAATAAATAACCATCATCTCTAATCAGAGGAGGTTGAAAATGGCGCAAAAACTGTAAATAGTTCAGTGTTGCCAGAGCATTGCTATAAAGCTAAAATATTATCTCATTAAGCTAACCAAATTTCTCTTTTTTTCCCCCTAAAACTTTTTTATCACTTTGGTGCAAAATCAGCTCTCGGGTGCAAAGTCAGGCCAGTTTACTGTGTCGATAATAAGATGAATAAACACGATCTGCAATTAATAATAATAATTCAGGATGTTTACCGTAGTAAAGGCGAAAGTATTCAGTGTTTAAGTTGAGCTCGTCAAGCCCGACATTAATTCTCTGATTTAAATAAATAATTGCATGCTTCCAACTGAAATATATTGATACTTCTCTACATAATGTCCGAATTTCTTACTTTTGTGGTTAGACTTTTATTTGTAGAATTTTTGGTGCTGTTATGTGAAATTGATAAACTTTTCAGTTTGGATTTTCGAACTTTAATTTTAATTTATTATTCTCTTAAGTAATATATATATATATATATATATATATATATATATATATATATATATATATATATAATATATTGTTTTATTTGTTAATTTTTTTTTAAATCAGTTGTTAATTTTTTATAAAGAAGACTCTTTAATACTAATATCATAAGATCTGATAATGGTACGCTAAGTTTTATGAAAAGTGGAAGTAGTGAAACAGTCGAAACGTCGTTATTAGAAGATTGAAAGTGAAACATATTTTAGCCTCATTAGAGCAATCTCGTAAATTCATAAGAAGGTAAAAAGGATCTTAATTGAAGTTTCCTAATCAAGACATTAAAAAGAATAATTAACATTCATTACGATAATTATCAGAGTTATAATTGTAACTTCGCTGAAACTCAATTATTTCTGACAGGTGCGAATGCATCAACATACAAAAAAAAAAAAAAAAACTGTCAAGAAATAAGAGATAACTGTCACAACAATTATTAGATTTGATATATATGAGATATTTAAAATGCCAGTGTATGATTTTATATAACTGTGAAGCAGGGCATTCTTAACATATTTAGTTCAAAGTACACCATCAATCTCTCAGTACTTTTCCAATGACAGGTTTGCGACTTTTTTTTTTTTTGTATTTTATTTAAATTTTTAATTTATTATTTGGTCATCAATAAAATTCAGACAAATGAAAAAATAAAATAAAATATTTATTTCAAGTACAATATTTACTATTTTACGAACTGATACTGGTATGCTTGCCGGAATTAATCCGGCAAGTGGGCCTTATGGTCCTTTTTGTCAACCCCTGTCGGCTACTTTTACGTCATCGCCGCGTACTAATCAGAGTGGGAGTGTCAAGATTCATTTCGCGGGATCGCCACGAAATAAATATTAGCCGACTCAGGTGGGAATCGAACCCACAACCTTCCGAACCGGGCACTCTTGGACTCGCCCCAACGTACTCGGCCGTCACGTCCTCACTATTTTACCTAGATGATTTTTATTTTGTTAACACCTGTTATTTTGTTTAATGTTATTCTTTTCGTATATAAAGCCACAAACTATTATACATAAAAAAAAAAAAAAAAGTGAGTGTGCTTTGGACCACATGCTGGAAGTGTAAACTTCCAAAGGAAAATTATCCTAACATAAGAAAAATAGAGTCAATCGAAAAAAATAACCCTAATCATTTGAAATTAAGCTTAAACAATGATGAATAATCTTAAACAATGTGAATTATTTATATCATTCGCCTTGTCAGAAGAAATCAAAATTACAAAGAGAATTGGGTTCTCCGGACCTAAGGCCAATAGGGATAAAACCAGTGTGTCTCTGGGGCAATAGATCGCAGCATTGAAACGCATAATCTTCGGCCGATCGTCACTTCTCACTACTATATTTTTAAAATTTGAAAAATGGAGTGAATTCAGCAACAAAAAATCTAGAGAGCTGCTATTTTAAATCATTTTTATTTTGCTTACTTATTGAATATTTTGATCATTTCTATGAAAAAAGAAAACATCAAATAAATGGCGGAATAAAATGTGCCCGTAGTTACGCATCGCGTATCCCGACAGATCTTGCTTCTTAGAATTTGAAGGTTGACATGTCATTCGATCAAGCATTAACCCCTTTAGTTTTTAAAGTGGTCGTATTTTAAAAAACACAAGTCGCGCGAGCGATCCCAACGGATAAATTTTAGAAAATCCGATTTTTTCCTCTCTATTGCCGTTCTTGAATTCATAGCTGTCCAAAGGATTGAGCTACAATTTTCTTTGGCATATCGTTTTAAAGAGGATTAACCAGGCTTCATTTTGGCCTACTCACAATTTACCTAGTCGTTTTAGTTTGCGAAAAAAAATTATCCAAAGTTTCACAGAGGTGATTTCCGAATTCGTATTAAAATATTTTAAAAAGTGAAAGTGCTAGATCTATACTAAGATGGAACTAAATGTAGCAGGTTCTTCCTGTTTAAAACGGTGCCTATAACAATCTTAGCTCGTTCCTTCAAAGACTTACAAGGAAAAGAAAGGACGAAGACGTCAAAAGTCGTCATCCGAGAGTGTCCTAAGGGCTGCGCACTGCGCCGCGCAGTCTCCACTCCTGTTATTATTGCATTGTCATCCACTCCTAAGATATGTTCCAAATTTTAAGTCTCTAGATCATCGGGAAGATAATCTAATCTAAACAGATGAGAAATTGTAGGCTGCGATAGGTAGGGTACGATATGGTGTTGACGCTGATGGTACGTGACGCGAGTTTGCTTTTTTTACCCCATCCCAAAAGTGCCCGACGGGCCAAAAGAAGTTTACACTTCAAAACTCTTTCGTGTAATTTCGTCACAGTACATCTGGTGTATGTAAGACGTATAACGGTTGTTTTGAATTTGCATTCCGATCCGAAATCGCTTCAACAGCCTTGGGCGTCCATCGAAAATGCACACTTTTTCACAGCTATTCCGGTTAAAAATATCCTTCAGACTTTCTGCAATAGTATAGATCATGTTTACAAGTTCCTCAGTAATTTTTCGAACCGCTAGTGGGAGTTTAACCCAAGCCTTGCAAGTTATCGTCACTAGAGTTAAAGCACTAAATTCAGCTTTTTCACTTAATAAAATAATCTACTAATATTATGTAAAACATCCATTTTATTCACTTTTTAATGTTGCTATTAATAATAATTTTATTTGAAAAAATTCAATTTACGGTTATGTAATATAACTATTCTTCGTCTTTTGGCATTAAAATATTTCACAGTGAAGGTTGTTTAATTTAATAAGGACAATTTCATCTTTAACCATTTAGAAAAACACAGCAAAAGCCCACATATAAAATATAAAATAAATAATATACAGAAAGTAAATAATTAGGATATAAAAACTTTACTGATTGATTGGCTTAATTAATTTATCGGAAGCATTTTTATAAAATAAACTTTTATAAACACAAATCTAGAGCTCAGAGAAGCTAAAAGGCCGATAGATAGAAAAATTATTTGCAATAGGGAAGCTAAAAGTAAAACGTAATGCTCTTGACATATAATAATAATAATAAAAATAGGACTAAATGACCATTAATGGGTTTAAAGAAATTCTCAATTAATATATAAACTTTTTTAATGTAACTTTCCAAACTATACATCTCTCTCTATTGCTGATGGTTCAGTCAGTTATCCAGTTTGGTTATTTGTTTTTGATAATATTATTGTACTATTTCTTATTGTATATATATATATATATATATATATATATATATATATATATATATATATATATATATATAATGTTGAATAGTACAGGCGATAGGTACTATTCAACCTGGCCCTAGATGTGGCAATTCAAAAAATAAAGACAAACCCTGGTGGCACCATTTACAATAGGCACAACACATGGCGTATGGATGGTGTGGTCATCGAGAGAACCAAAGCAGGATTGGTCGGTGCTGTGGAAGAATTCAAGCGAGCTGCACTGCATTTAGGGTTCACAATAAACACAGAAAAGACCAGGTATATGAAAACCTCTAGACAGACCGGGGAGAGAAGAGATACTGTTGATTTGGAGGACTACACGTTTCACAGCTGTAGTATTTTCAAGTATCTGGGAGGAGTAGTGACGGAGAACAACAATTTAGAAGTTGAGATAAAAAGCAGGATGGTTACAGGAACCAGATGTTTTCATGCTCTGCAAAAAACACCCCGATACAAAAGTCTCTCTAGGAAAGCAACATTCTTGATATACAAAACTGTAATAAGGCCAGTAGTTATCTATGGCAGTGAGACATGGACTCAAGCCATGGAAACCAGGAGAGTCCTACTGGTCTGGGAGAGAAGAATCCTAAGGAAGATCTTTGGATCAGTGAGAGAACAGTACAGGCGGAGAATCAAAAGCAACGCCGAACTTTTGGAATTGTATGATGAGCCTGATATCCTCAGTGCTATTAAGAAGAGCAGGCTAAGATGGTTAGGCCATCTGGAAGGAACGGAGCCCTGTAGGCTGCCTAAAGTGATAATGAATAGTGCACTAGGAGAGAAAAGGAAGAGAGGCAGACCCAGGCACCGGTGGCTTGATGACCTGGAGGAGGGCTTACGAAAGCTGGGGATCAGAAATTGGAGGAACCTAGCTGGAGTAATCTCTTATGAATATTAAAATGAAATAAACCACTGCCAGAATTATTTCCACATATATCTGCCATTCGTCCCACTATGCGCAACCCTCAAGCAATATTTGAGCAGTGAGCCCTCTGATCGGTGCCAATTGCTAGAGTAGGCTTAGTGCGTGTAGGTGAGGGTACAGATTTCTTGTGAACATAGCAAGGACTATTTACAACTGCTAATTTAGAGTATAGTTGTTAATTTCGTTTCGAATTCACGCAGTTATCTATTTTCACTTTATCAATAAACTTGTTTAAAAAATTCTCTTAATTTCCTAAATAAAAATGACACTGTATACAACTAATCCTTTCTAGTTGTTTGGAAACTTTCTGTTTTACGCTGACATAGAAAACTGAAGGTGTCTCTACTTGTAACGTGTATTCTATGTCTTATATGTGTGAACCCCCATTGCCGCTATCCAGGAACCACCAGTGCTCCTGATACATCAACCGGATTTTCGGGATGAGTTTCAACTCCTCTGTTTAATATTAAAGAATAAAGTTGTAGATTTAGACATTTAATTAAAAAAAAAAGAAAAAAAAAAGCATCTCTATAAGCTATGCATTTCCTCCATCGATAATAAGAATTCTAACAGTTTCTTCCTTTACTTAATTTTCTCATAACAAACTGATTTGTATTTAAAAAGTCTGGTGCGGTGCGTACGTTTCACAACTTTCACTTAACACGCTACTTGAAATAAATTTTTGCGGACTCTGGATTCCAGGCGACCTCCAGATTCATGCAGCCTTCCTTCCTGAGGCATGCGGTGCTCTACTACGGACAAGTTCATCATCCCTTGCTAATTGGGAATAGGGCCAAAATGCTAGATTGGTTACACACCAGGACCAATCGAACCTACGCATCAGTCACTTGGTGGCCGAAAACAAGAGAAGGAACCGTCCAAAGAGTCTAGAGAGACTTCAAAGGATGAAATTCCTTTGCCGCGGCAGGAGAAACTAGAAAATTCTCCACAGCAGCCATTGAGGTAATGCTTAACATAACTCCGTTGCACATTGGATACAAAATGAGACTCTAAGAAGTGCATTCAGAAAGCATCGTACCTGGAATAATAAACCAGGGAACTATGAAGGGCGTATAAAATCCTTGATGAGTTTAAACTAAGAAAGTGGATCAGTTCACTAAGTGATTATTTACCCAAGAAATTTAACTTTGAAGAGAACTTCAAGGCAATTATCGAAATTTGAAAATAGAGTCCTAGTCTGATGCACTGATGGTTCAGTTAAGGAAATTGAATCCTGTAATACAAAGAAGAGGAGGATACTGGGTTTCGAAACCAGCCGTGAAGCAATCCAAACTCTTCATCGATTTGTCAAAGGAAGAGATTAAATTCTTCTTAAAAATGAAAAAGAGTGAATTGAGAACAATAAGCGAGCTACGGTCTACTAAAATATCACCTCAAAAAGATGAAATGGAATGGAAAATTCCACCTGCCGTCTGTGCCTAGAGAATGAAGAAAAAGCTGAGCACATTCTGCGTGAATGTGAAGGAGTTAACAGACTGTAGTATTTAAAACTGGCAATCATTTAACCTGAAGATATTACTAGATGTTATTTCTGAGGATTTAATGTGCTTCATAAGAAGTATACGATTCCTATGGGTTCTCTAAACGACAGAGAGGTATCTCAGAATAGATCCAAATGGATCGTGGTGAGAAAGGGTTACCCATCTCTCATAATAATAATAATAATAAATAATGGTTGTTAATCTATATCAGATATAGATATAATGTAATTACAAACCATGACATTGTATATTTTAGAAGATAGTATGAGATTAATTGATATGGCGGCTGGGATATTCGAAAAAGTCGCAGTGAGGTCGTAGCACGCAATAAATGATGTAGGTCCGATTCCCACTCTTACTTTAGATATTGAATGCGAAAATACGGTGTATTAAATTTATCTATTTATTTTATATGTTTATCTTCAATAAATTTGCCTTAAGGTCAATTAAAAACCCAGCAGTTTTATTTTATTTATTTTTTAGATGTTTCGGAGATGCTTTGTCCCCGAAACGACTAAAAAATAAATACAATAAAATTACTTGTTTTTTAAGTTTTAAGTTTTTAATTGACCTTAAGGCAAATTTATTGAATACAACCATATAATGTGGAAGGTCAAACATTGAAAATATTTATATTATGTTTTTCATAAAATGAATCAATGCCATCTTTTAAAATATTTTCTCACAAACTTTTCAGTTGCCCGTTTTAAAAGCTATTTAAAAAATATATATATTTGGCAAAAAAACTCATTCATTGTTCCTTATCTGACTAAATATTTTGCAAGAATTACGTGTGTTTGTTTTAGGAATTTCATCATAGAGACTGAAGAATGGCGCTTCAATGACTTTAATATCGTCGAGCCCTTTATCAGACGTTTGTCCGATTATTTTTTCTCACAAACAAACTTGTTATAACCAGTTTAGAGAAAACAAAACATTATCAATCTATAGGTATATATATATATATATATATATATATATATATATATATATATATATATATATATAATTTCCCTGTGTACCTAAAGCCGCCCAGAGGTTTGGTCCATGGACGGTCTGCTTCGGGGAAAGAAATATAGGCCCTCGTGCGTCTGCTGACCCCGAGCAGTCATAATCCGTGGATCTTGACCGGATTGTCACTATCCTTGAACCCGAGTGAGTCGGTGTAAAGGACACTGCCGAGTGTGCCCCAAAGGGACAGGTTATGGAGCTATGGATAGCCTGCCGCTGCACCTTGGAAACCATGGGTTGTAGCAACGTGAGGCTGGGTGACCCCCTCCAGACTGTCTGTCCTCTCGCAAGCAATAATATCTGTGAGAATACCACATCGCGCGACCAAAGATCTCCATGGTGCAAACAGGAAAAAAAATAATAATATATATATATATATATATATATATATATATATATATATATATATATATATATATAAAAGATCTGACACTGTAAATCCAGTTGTAGGTCATATAAAATTTCTAACTCCTTTCTTAAACCATTTTTATTGTAGCATACAGGGCGTATCGATCCCCGGCTATATGCAAGGGATCCTACTCTTCATTAATCTGTAGAACTGCGTTGTGAGGAGGCGTCGGTTGTTTAAAAGGTTGTTCTTGGCCTACCGGAGCTCAATAGATGGGGAGGATTTCAAGAATAGAGCTGAGGATCTAAACGTGCTGTACGCCACAATAAAAATGGCTTAAGAAAGTAGTTAAAAACTCTAGACGACCTAAAACCCGATTTAAAGTGTCAAATCTTTAATAAAATAACAGAAGCTTGGCATTAAAATTTGTTATATTACATCACGGTTTATTATCATCATCAACTAACTATTAACTGTAATTTCTGCTAGATTATATATAGGTGGCATTTTTATTTTGTTTTTGTCTTTGATTTACGAAAAAGAATGGGCATCTTTCGGAATATCGAACATCACTATGACAACAATGTAGCCAGTCGAGCTAAAAATTATTCAAAATTGATTAAAAAGCTAACACGTGTGGAACCTCAACGAATATTCCTCCTAAAATATAAAAAATATAAGTGAATTCCATGACATATATTGGACATTACAAATATATTTAAGGGTTCTGACCCATACGTGAGAACTAGGCGTACCAAGGTCTTACAAAGGTTGATCTTGATCCTGTTTGAAAGGCACCTGCTCCGCAGAAATTTTTGGCCAGACCAAAGTAGGTCCAGTTAGCTGCAGCTAAGCTCCTGTTGATTTCCTCAGTCATTTTGGAAAATCTCAAATCCGTAGGGTCCAATTTCCAGCAATCCAGCTTCTGCCCCTGCTCCTCATATTCTCAAATGTTTCGTCTTGGCTTCGTTGATAGCTGGGCCAAGTTTTCTAGCTTCTTTCTTCAGGGAAAGGGACGCTTCTCTGAGAATCCAACTAGATTATTATTATTAATAATAATTTGTTTTTTTATTATTACACTCTCATTTATCACAATTTTATTCATGTTATTTATTCGAATTTGAGAATATTGATTAATTTTTTTTCTAAATTACAAATCTGGTTTACGCTCAAAACATAATTTGTCTTATTTTATTGATCTGCAACAATTTTTGTTGTATAATTTTTGACCAGCATATCGATTTATGCTTTACTTCTTGAAATAAATTTTAATTAGTGAAATTTAGACAACTACTCTTTATACGTTATACTCCGCATAGCGTTATACAATTAATTGTTTGCAGCGCTAAAAATAATAATAAAAAATACAATAATAACATCTGTATACTATCGTTCTTGGTTTTTCGGTATTGTATATTTCATAATAATATTGTACATTTTCATGATGTTTTATACTTATATCGGTATATTTTTTAATATCCAAACAATAAAAATGTTAATTTTATCATTATTTGTTGTTTTTGTTTGCTTTAATACTCTCTAAATTGGTATTTTGGTTCTGGTAGTCGAAACGACGAAGGTCTAGTATTACGACACCTGCATTGAGGTTAAGTATTCTAGCATAAAACACGCGGTGTAAACAAATATATTATCTTCCACCAGCACGCGATGATCGGTACCGTGTTATAGACAGTACTCTTTCTCCCCGTAGTTCCGCGTGCAGCTTCCTATGCGCGCATGCGCCCAACAGCCAAACTCCTCGCCGGTAGTACTGTGGAGCACACAGTACCATACAAAGATTTTTGTATCATTCTCAAAAAGTGTGGTATTGCTATTGGCATTAAGGTTGAGGATTATGTATTGTACAAGTGTATGGCTACATTGTCGTTAGGTGTGTACGATGCTTTAGGAATTCGTGGGTTAATACACATCCTATGATACCAAGAAATTACTGTAGTGTTTCACCTCGAAATAACAGACATTTGCATCAAATTTCCATTATTAAATTTATTTTTATATTATAATATAATAATATTTAACATGATACACGTTTTCACCAGAGTTAGAGCAGCTTCCAATCGGATATTTCGATAAGGTATCTCATGTTATTAAACGATAGCCTTGAATAAGAATGGGCTGATCCGCTTATCACGGGCACTGATTTAGACTCGATTTTCCGTCAAATTGAATAAAAAAGAAATTGTGAAGATATGGCTAATAATTGTATTGCTATTTTTTGTTGACATTTAGATTTGTTATCAGTCTGATAATTGAAATAAATTTAATCGCATTTTGAAGTGAAAATAACATAATTGGTTGATCTTGGAAAATTAAGATAAATTAAAGTTAATTATGCTGCATACACAGTTGGCAGTCTGCCATACGGTGGTATAGTTATTAGTTTGAGTTGTTTGCTTTATATATTCATGTTATAACAATATTTTTATCTCGATTATTCTTTAGTCCAGGTATTCATCAATACCTAGGTATAGTGTGAGGACTGAGGTAAAGTGGCCATTAGGGATAAAGTGGCCATTGGGGTATACTAGCTGGCAACTACTTCAATCTGCTGAAGAATGTCAATTTCATTTGCAATTCTTAAATGCTATTTATTTTCACTGAACCAATATAAAGATGGATATAATTTTCAGAGGTTCATGTGTTAGGACACTTGGATATTATATTGATATATATATTTTTTTTTTAAACTATCAATATAATTTTTAAAAAGAAACAAATCACTCTTTATTCCCCAAATAAAAATGACAATGTATACAGTTGTTAAAAGGACTAATTGTATAGATAATTGTTATATTATATATTACTAGCTGTACCTGCACGGTCTTGCCAGTGAAAAGAATTGCGAGTTAATTACCCTCCCAAATTTCAAGTTGGGATATTCAAGAAGATTTAAGCTTAACTTTTAATTTGATTGATTTTTATTTTATTTTTAATACATTAATTATATATATAAAATGCACATTTCATCATACTTATTAAAAATAGTAAAGTAAATAGGAAAGTAAATAAAGTGTTAAACATAGATTCACCAAGGAAACACCATTTAATTCAATGCTGTGACTTGTTTTAATGTGGCTATGTGGATTGAAAAGAAAGGAAGAAAAAAGATGTTTTTCACAAAAAAATTATTTTTTATTGTGAAGCTGGTACTGTTAAAAATGTGATATTATTGCTTATACACCATCGGTTATGAGAAATTTTTTTTTTTTTTTAATTGCCATATTTCTTTAATATTTATGATGAAACTTGAATTCTGAAAACATTTTTTAAAATAACTTAGACTCTTTTGCATTTCTATGCTTTAGAACTTTAGAGCTCTTCGAGGAAGCTACCAGAACTTTCAACGAAACAACCGGTTACCAACAATAATTTTGACTGAAAATATTCCAAAGACAAAGGGGTGAAAAATTTTCTCGATAATCGACTGCATTGTTTAGAATTCGTCTCATTTCTTTTAGACGTTTTCTAGGAACAAGATCAAAATGATCATAAATTCGTCAAGACGGCAATAAAGCTTCACGTTTTTCTACATTTTTTTTCCTTAATCTTCGATTATATAAACAAATTTCAATCTTGTTAAAATGTTTTTGTAGTGAACTTACTTCCACATGTATGAAATTGCCATGACAACGATTACAAAATTACCTAATTTTTTTAATAGTTTTTTCCCACTTCTCCCCTTAAGAGAAGCCTTTCAAAAAATTTAATACATATAAACTTACCGGAAGAAATTTTCTAAATGATAGTGAAAACCGCATCAAAATCGACTAACAACTTTTCGAGTTTTGCGAGTACAAACATACGCACTCTAAATTTTTATCTATTGCTGTTTGTTTTTTTTAATTTTATTATTAAAATTATATAATCTTATAAATTATATTTTATAAAATCAATTAAAAAATAATTTTAATTGGAAAATTGTAATTGTAAGTGCGTGTACTTAATGTTTATTTATGTATAAACAACACGGATCAGCATTTTTAGAGGGTTTTTTTTCCAAATATTTCGGGCCCGTACTGATAACAGCTTATCAAAACTCAATACGAAGTATCGTAACGAACTGTTTATCGCTAACAATCATAAACCTAGGCGTAGATGTGGCAAAGAAAGAAGTAGGAAATCCAAAATCTTCTAAATCTTCGACAAGTCTTGGTTGTGGACTAGTTTCATTAATGAATATTACTATGCTTCCTGAATTAATTCATATCGTAAAACCGTACTGAATTTATATATGTGCTGCAAATCAAAAGTTTGCATTGAATTATTCTTCCCACGTAAAGAGCATTCAGCCCGATATATCAAAGGTGAGTTATTGGAGTTCTCAATTCAAAACAATGCAAAATCCAGTCAGCTTATATCCCGTTGACCTGCAATAACAATTTCAAATGCCAACATCAAGGACTTCTGAGCTCCAGAGGCAGTTAATTATGATTTGCAAAGCAACTAGTCATCTGAGAAGTAGTTACAGTTCTAGTCATTATAACCATTGTGTTGTAATAAATTGCTATGAATAGCAACAGAAGTTAACAATAACAATCTCGACAAAGAGGATATAAATTTGCTAACAGAGGAACGCAGATCAATGGGGAGAGGGGTTGTGTGCTCCATTAGAGATGGAATTGCTGCCACTGTTTATTGGGGTTTAACGTCTTTATGTACCTATTCTAACCGATTAAGGTCGAGATATTTCTAGTGGTTTTGCTAAGAAATAAAAGTCAATGCCCATCGGTCGGATTAGAACCAGCATGCTGCTTACTCTGGAATGCTGATGTTAACAAGCTTATTAACCACGTCTTCCATATATTGAATTTATTTATTAATATTAAAATCCTAATGGAGGTAAAACGCTGGAGTACTAAGTGAATCTAGCTTCTCTCTAATTTCTTGAAATACATCTGGAGGGACTGAGGCAGAGAGGATGGTAAGGGACCAAGGAGATGAAAGACGGTGCTATGGGAGAACTCTCTGGAGGAGAGGAACAGACGATGAGCTGCTTGTGAAAAGGTTCCAACCCTCAGGAAGTATTCAGACTGGTGGCGAAATAGGTTCACCTCCGTTACTGGTTCTCACAGATCCTGACTGGTCACTGCGGGTTCCGGAAGAAACTGCATAACCATAGCACGAACATCGACCCCCGGGGCATCACCTGTCCTTCATAAGGCAGAAAATGCTGTGATATCCTGAACTGTCATAGACAAAAATCGAGCCTAGTTATCAAGAAAGACCGGCATGTACGTCATCGGCGAGGACGATTTCACAGGATCGATGGAGGAGGGGGATCACCTCCTTTTCATGAAATTTATAAGGTGGAAAGAGGTGGTGGACCATAAACGTTTCATCCTCGGTTGGGGTTGCCCAAAGAAGAGTATGATCGAAGGCAACCCCCGTCGGGACCGACTGAGGAGGAACTACAAGGGAAAGAAGAGCTCACTGCTAGAGGAGGGAGAGAAGGAGGAAGGAAGCAGTAAGGTGCTATCCCAGCAATAAGGTTAACTCCACCACAGAAATCCTTTTTCTCTTGTGTTCCGAACAATGAATGTAACCCTAAGAAATGTAGTATTGGAGGAACACTGTTCTGGAACACCCTCTTCCCTTTTCCTCTCCCCTCCGCATCCTCTAGTCAGAAGAGATGGCTTTTCAAGTATGACCTATGAGGGTTGACTTTAATTTTTTTAGTGGACCCACATACTGAATCTCAACCTTCTCAATCTGGTTAAAATAGGTTGGAACCTTTAGGATAAGCTGACCCTACTTGTCCTAGTTGGAGTACGCAAGGGCGTTAAACGCAAATAAAAAAACAAATCAATATTTTTTATTTTTTTGTCGTTATTTATAAGATAAAGAGAACATTGGCTAATATACTGGCTTACGATGCTGAACAAACTCGTTTTAAATCCTGACTTGCCATACTAAATTTTGTATGGACAGAAAATTTATGATCTTCGTCAGGATGAGAATCGTAGGTTGGCAGACGAACCTGGGTTCAGTCAACCATACAAAATGAGTAATTGGCGTAACTTAGGAAGTAAACTAAGCAGTTAGAGCATAGTGTTGAGCATATTATGTCTCAAGAATATAGTAAGCATATAAATCATAGCTGTTTTGGGTTTTATTTTTTTTATAAGACGAAAAAAATATTTACAGAATTTTAAAAAATTGATGCAATGGTCATAAAATGCTTCTATTCCCAGAGTTAGGTTTTAATGTTTGCACTCATTAAATCTCCAGATCAAATTATAATAATGAATATTTTAAAAGTTATTTAATAAATAATTCGCAAATGAGAAAGCAATTGGTATTAATTATGACTAACAAATAATAATTTTTGTTCAATTGATTTTTTTATTGATGAAATTAATTAAATACATATTGCATCTAATTTAATATTGATTAAATATTTTAAAGGTAGGAAAATAAAAATATGTGTACGCTGTTCAATGCGCTGTATCTTTGCTAACGATGGTCCGCTTTCGATGATTTTTTTTTTTTTACTTCCTTGTACGAAGTAAAGGAAGCATTGTAATCGCGAAAATTTTCAGTTTTCAGATCTCAACGGAAATATCCATTTTGACCATCCCTGAATCCATTTTGACTAGTTTCGTCGTGGCGTCTGTACGTACGTACGTTCGTATTTCGCATAACTCAAAAACGGTTAGCCGTAGAAAGTTGAAATTTTGTATTTAGGATTGTTGTAAAATCTAGTGGTGAATCTCCCTTTTTGTTCACTGCTTGATCACCGGAAGTGGTACTTTACTTGAAGATCATAATTGATTTCCATCAAACATTTTACTAAAATACTATGCATAACTTCTCAAATTTAGTATTTATAACTTATATATATATTTAAATAACATACTATATTTTGGTTCAAATTGGAAAACCGGAAGCGGTACTTTACATGAAGGTCATGTTAGACTTTCATCAAAAAGTATATTAAAATATAATGTAAAACATCTCAAATTTGGTAAATAGGATTTTTATATCGATATGAATGTATTTACTATATTTTGGTTAAAATTGGTGAGCCGAAAAGGGTACTTTACTTGAAGGTGATAATATAGATACATCAAAAATTATCACTACTATATATTATTACGGTAGTATAGATCCCTTTTCCGGCTCTCAGGAGCGATGGATTTTGACGAATGAGGTATCAAAAGAAAGGGAATTTCATAAAGAAGTGACGAATTCCATTTTCGTTTCTTAAATTCTTACTAGGGCTTAAATAAAAGTGCTGAAAAAACTGGGAGGTTTCACAAATTTGACGACTGAGAGTCGGCGGATCGAGACGGGATAAGTTGGGTTTTAAAGATTTTGACGCGGGCATCAAAACCATGTATGATCCTTTGGATCATACTGGTCCAGCATTTTAAAGCCTTAAAACCTACCGTTTTCGAGATAATGCACGATATAGGTCCGCACGGGCCCTATGCCATCTTGCGTACGTGCCGTTGTCATGGCAACTTTATATCAATTTGAGTCTGTTTACAAACACTTTTAATGAGTGGGAAATTATATTATTGTTTCCCATGTCCAACCCTAAAGGGCACTGTTAAATATAAATACAAACTCTACTATAGCTGAATCTAATTTCCTAACTGTTAAATTGAAGAGATGATTTCCTGTGGGGTAAGCTTGATACTTATTAAGTATGAACTGTAACTTCAACATAGTCATTACAAACTATGTAGCTTCACCAAATGTGTGTGTTAAATAAACTTTGTTAATAATATTATATTGTTTATACGAATAAATATCTTTCCCTAATATCGCTTATACTTCTAATAAATAGGGATTAGAAGGAGTGAGAGTTCTCGCTCGGGTATACTAGTATTTAAATTAAAAGAGAAATCATATGTTTCGGTAGCAAAGGTTACAAATGCAATTTGGTTTCCAATCCAATTAAACATTTTTATTACTTGTTGTAAGTGTTAAAATTGAGTGTAAAATACTGGTTTTCCTCCCCATTTGTGAGATCAACAAGTCTGCAGCATGAGAATAAGATATTAGTTAAGTGGTTTTTTCCGCTTAGAATGTCGAAACTGTCGATTTCCAATGCTTTATCCAGTGATATTGATAGTTTTATTGTTGTCACGGAACATGAAGAAATGTCTTGGAAACTTGGAAATCTACTGAAGGAAAAGGACATATAATAACGGAATGAGACCTCCAGTAACAAGAGTGTGTGTGTGTCAATAGATGGATGTCGGGAAGTAAAAACGAAACTTTACTGCAATCTTCGGCAACTAGTAACCAAATTCAGTATCACTTTTTGAGCCACGGATTTATAACTTAATAGGCGTACAAGGAAGTCATGTATTGCCCACATCAGATATTTTTTTTTAGCTCATGTGTAGATAGAGAAAGGGCTTTAACATGAAGATTTTAGGCTTTTCATTAAAATCCTCTGAGCCGTTTTGGTTCTACAGTCTTGGGAAGAAGTGGTTTTTCGGCTATTGCGCAGCCGCTATATCGATATCGGTGGATTTTATTTTTGAAAAACCGTCTAAGAACCATGAAGATGATATAGTTAGTTAAAATTTGGTGAAGGTTGGTTCTCGCGGTTAGCGCTTATAAACGAAAAACGGGTCGTCCTTTTATATAGTAGTATGATTTAAAAGTAGATCAAGATCATCTTAATTATGTTAAGATTAACTATGATTGCCATTTTGATATATTGAAAAAAAAAAAAGTGAGATAATTTAGTCCCAATATTGGCCTTGCCGATGGGGTTCAACGTTCTGACTATTTTCACCAAGTCTTTTTATTAAATTTAAAAAAATTGATATCGGCTAAGAAAAAATTAAAGATATCATTGAGGAGGTACTCAAGTGATAATTTGACTGTTATGGCACAACAACTTAGCAAGATAAAATTCAGACCGAAGTGATTTCCGACATAAGTGGGCTTTAAGTGTTGAATTTTAGTTTTGTTAAAAAAGACTCATTGACCATAAAAATTAAAATAAATAAATTATATATTTATCTGATTCTCTTGATAAATTGATGTCAAAATATATAACATGGATAAACAGAGTTTTAAATACGACAAAGACAAAATAATTAAATTTCTATGAATTTAAATTGAAAAATGTACAAATTATTCTTACAAACAAAACCAAACGAAAAAAATAGTCACACAATGAGAACTTCATTTATATGTTGTTGTTTTTGGTATAATTATTTGATATGGTGAAAACATTGAGATAAATAAATGTATAAAAAATATATAGACAAAGAAAAATCTGCATTAAAAAAGAAAAGAATCTTATAATTCCGACAAAAACAATTGAGGCTAGAGTATTTTTTCTTATTATTTATATATATTTACATTCTATAAAAATTCAGTATCTTGGCTTCCCCATAAGTGTGGTACAGAATTCCTCAACTGAAGGAATACCATCTTGAATTTTTGAATTTTTTATTTTACATTTTGATTTCTTTTAAATTCTTTCATCGTATGCACTAATTCGTAGGTTGATTGTTATTTCGATTACAGAAAATTATTGTTAGGCACATTTGCACTACGAGTTTCTTCCTTAAGTTGTTTACCTGTACATAAGGATGGCTGTGTTTATGGTGTTTTTTTTTATTTCATTTTATCTTCAATCTATAATGTCTATTGATTTATTTTTGCTATTTTTTTTTCTTTAAGTATGGCACAAAATGACATATTTGGCTTTTTTAATTATTTTCCTTATATATGGCAGATGGAAATATTCAACAATAAAAACATTTCAAATATGATGTTAAAGAAATAAACTTTCAATATTGGGTATTGGTTCCTCTTTCTTGGATGCCTGATTTCCTTTATATCCTTTTATCTCCTGAATCTATTTTCTCCTAGGAGTTATCAGAAGGGTATGTCCTTCTTCTCATATGTCTGTCAAATTTATGCCGAAGATGTTATCAATCATTTTACTTGACGAATGAGTAAGATAAAAAATTAGCTTTCGTTATAATTCATTGGAGCTAAGAACAGCTATAAACATGAAATTGAGATAAGTAATAAGTAAGCAACCTGTTATTTTTTAACTGTTATCCTAGCTGTTATTTTTTAACTAGCAGGAGCGATTTCTCCGATGTCTTGATGAGAGACAAACACAAGATGTAGGAAGCCTTCTTAGAATAAGTTAGGAAGGTTTCTATAGGAAGGTACACGATTATAGAACCTACAGGTAAAATGTTTTGTTTTTCTGTTTTTTATAAGTTTATTTATCTTGATTTTACCACAATATCAGCAAAAACATATACTTACTAATTTATAAAAATGTAATTAATACAAAACAAATTTATTGAAAAAAAAAATATATATATATGATTCTTATCTATTTTGGCATCCAATAATCCAGCAAATTAGATAATGATGGATTATCCAAGTTTTATTGTCCCAGATTAACAGAAGTTTGCAGTATTCCAATACCTTGAAGGTATTATAAAGTTATTCAACCCATAATTCCATTCTCAAAATTAAATTTAAACCATGGGGTATAGTTGATTCAAAACAAAGGGTAAAAATGGTTGTATAAAATTTCATGTAAGAATACTAAATAATAATATTTTGTTATATAATATAAGTCTGCCTTATTTAAGAAAAATAATAAGATTGAAATATTCACGTTTATATTAAAACCATGTGAACTTTTATTAAAATAAAAATAAAAAATTGGTTATTGATGAATGGAATTTTTCTTTTTTCTTCAGATTATATCAAAGTAAAATATTTACACAGACTGGAGAATCTACCATGCTTTCAATCACTAGTATTGAAAGCCAATGAAGGCTGAGTAAGTGAACACTAGTGGCAGATTCCTCAGATCATAAATGAGAAACGTATTAACAGAAGTTTTTTGGTAATTATTTAAAAAAAATTCTCAGGTCCATTCCAAACTTTTTCACAGTCTGCATGAGTAAGGGGAGATAGATATGGATTAAGCGAGAGGATTAGAATGATTAAAAAGGTTAGAAAATTTAGAAGGCCATGAGGTCTAAGATATAAGGAATAATGAGTTCATGGTATAGGGTATTATTAGGAACAAAGTATGGAGCATTGACTACTGCTCGAAGGACTTTAGTTTGAGAAAAAGATTTATTCATCAATAAACTTGCAAATTTAATTAAATGTAGCATATATATAATTGAATAATAATTACTTTGTAAATTAATGAACACCCATAAATATTAATAAGTAACAAAACTAGAAATAATACATACATTTTAAATTATTAAAAAAAAATTATAAATAAAGATTTATTTGAATAATGCCTCAATACTGATGTATATCATAATAAAAAAAAACTTCATTTTATAGTATAGACTATTATCTTACTATTCAAAAAACTTATTGATAAGATATGTTACTTAATAACTGAAGTTGTCCTTGATAATACCTGTAAAAATTACTAATTAAATTAGATGATAATGTTGCATAATGTAGGTTAAATATTTACATTCCTTCCTCTGACGTGAATATTCAGATAAGGCAGTGAACCATAATCGTTACGAGTTCAGACTTTTATTGTTTCTTATCAAGTTTCCCGACGGTTTTAGCACAAATAATCACATAATCCTGGATTTAAACCTGACAAGAGTCCATAAGGTTTTTTGACAAATCAGAATCTCTCATGCTTTTTAAAATATAGAATCTATTTCCATAAAAACTCATAATTTGAGCAGTGACAAAGGTGTGTTCCCCTCGGGACAGAGGAAAATAATTTATTGTTTAGTAAAACCTTGGTTAAGTGGCATTTAATTATGCAGGTTGATCGTTTAAAAGAAAAAAAAAAAAACAAGAAAGGAAAACAGCAGTTTATTTTATGATTTTTCTTACACATTTTATTTTATTTATTTAAACAAAATTCAATGTTCACATTCATATTTATCAGTAATTATGAATTAATTAGAAAGAATTATATAGAAAGAACTATATAATAGGTTTGTACAGTTGAATTTTTATATATTGAACTTCCATCAATCAAAAATTTTTATAAGCAAGTCATAGATACAATTAAAACCATTTTTATTTTTTCCATTTTAGGAAAAACGCATATAAATAATTAATTTTTTTAAATTATTTTTAAATAAAAATAAAAAAATCATTTTTATTGAAAAAAAATTAATTTAAGACAAACCAAGAATCAACAAAGGAAGTTTCAAAGAGAGAGAAAAAACTAAAGGAACTTTATTCCTTCATTTTAGTCAAGCGGTTTGGGCACATACAAATGGGGTGTAAACTACAAAACCTCTTACTTCCATTTTTTATTTAAAATTGAAAAAGCAATTGTTATAATTACTCATATGTGTTTACTGTCTGAATGAAGAGTCTAAATCAGCTTAAACTGATTTCTTTTTCAATTAAAAATCTATAGTTTTTGCAAAACTCACTTTATCCAGCAACCAGTGGACTCCAAAACTACTTGCATCACAATGTGAAAAAATTTAAGTATGAAGTTTTGCATCCTCAAATATACTGTTAAGCTCACTTCAGTTGTAAAATTATCTTTTTCAACTTAAACCTCTTTAATAATTTTACAATTTCAAATTTCTATACCTTATACTGTTTCATCCCTATTTTTTTTTTTGTTTATTTATGTAAAAACCTTTACACTTGTAATAATACTTATTCTATTTGTTGGGTATTAGGTTAGGATTTGAAAGAAATAATAATGGCAGCCAAATTTTAAATTTAAGATCATACCATGATTCGCACATAAAAATAAATATGAAGAAAAATCAATTCTACTGCAATATCAGCAGCATCTCATTTAGGGAAGAAAGTATAAAACAAGTTTGGGAAATTTCAAAGAATAATTATTACCCTAAAAGTGTTATTGTAACTTGCCTATTTGTGGGGAGGAGGGTTGCATTTGACAGTTTGTCCTGTTACCAGCATAATTGTATCCATCCAGATCATTATTTTTCTCTATAATATATTAAACCATAATAGAATAAATGGAATATTCAATCAACATAATATTAGAATATCATACAAATATAACAATAGCCCAAAGAAATTGCTTTTCTCTCAATTAAAAGATAAAACTAGTAATGACAAAACTGTTAAACATAATTTACCAAATAGAATGTTCAAGTTGTGATGTCAAATGACAGCAGACATCCCAGTACGTCCACAGAAGAATTTATGCGCACAAGTGCAGTATCAATAATTAAAAAGAAGGCACGGCCTTTGCTATTTTAGTAAAAACACAAGTTTTATTTTGACACAGTGAAGATTCTCGGTATAAAAATTAATCAACAAAAAGTGTTGATTCTCAAGATGATGAACATCAAAAAAACTAAAATATGGTTACCATGGGCAACGATTTGGCAAAATTAAATTATGTGTAGCATAATATTCTGAACCTACTAACATCAACATAACTGCAACTACCGGTATGCAGAGACCCTCTGTGCAGTAGAGGTAACACTGAATGGCCTGTTCCTGTTATGATATGAGTAAGCTCCCTGTGCTGCAGGTGGGAAATGTTTTTTCGGTGGGCTTGGTAGACTGATGAAGTAGGCCAAAGCCTGACAACTTGACCTTGAGCTTGTCATGGAGCTCTGTGGAGGCAGTCCCACCACCTAGCTTGGCAGAAATGGGTTGATAGTCCATTCCTTGTAAATCCTGAAACTATCATGAAACCTCTAAAAGAAATAGCTAGAATATATGAAACGACTCAGGATTTGCCAAAATGATATCATACCTGGACTATGGAATGTTTTATTACTTCACCGATTGGGAGGCGTTTCGGTGCCTTATACAACAACTATTGCTGCTATTCAGAAAATATGATTGATCGATAGCGTATTATTGGAAAAGCGTTTAAACATGGTCTATTCTATTTGCCATCAATAAAAGACATGTTCGGAACTGGTTGTATTGTGAAGAGAAGAATAAGGCAACTGGTCATTGACTTTACCCCAATCAACCACCGAATTTGTGTGTTTAGAGTGAAAGGGAAGTTCTATAATCAGAGCCTCATTAGTTTTCATGCCCCAACAAAGATCTCATAAGACGAAGAGAAAGATGATTTCAATGATAGGCTTGATAGGATAACATTTGATGGGTGATGTTAAAATAACGAGGAGTGATGTTAAAATAATTCTGGAGAATTTAAATGCTAAAATTAGGAAGAAGGATATCTTCAGCCCAACCATCGGCAAACATAGCCTTTACATTGAAACTAAAGAGAATGGTAGAAGGAATAGAAAGCATTTACTTTCCTGAAAAGAACGTCCACAAAGGAGTGTGTAAATTGCCTGATAATGCTATGGTCAATCAGATTGACAATATCCTCATTAGTTGCCGATATCAAACTTAATAACTACATGAGCGTATAGAGAAGCAAATTTGGACAGCGACTACTACCTTGTCATTTCTAAAATATGTGCAAGAATATATAATACAAGAGAAAGTCAAGATTCAACAATAATATCGCACTACCAAGCTCAAATAATCTGAAACCTGCTTAATGTACGTCACAACTTGACAAGATTCTTAGAGAAACTACAGATCAAGTATCAAATACGGAACAGAATCATTGGAATTATTGTAATAGTGCAATTAAGAAGTCAGCAGAATTCACGTTAGGATAGGAAACACACCTCCAGAGACCCTCGTGTTTTGACAACGAATGTGCATTAGCAACTGAAAGGAAAAATGTAGCCTACTGTAGCATGATCCAAAAAAAAAAATATATAAGAAGAGCAACTGAGGAATATCGGAAAAGGATTGAAGAAAAGAGAGAACACAGGTGACAGTGAAAAGAGCTTGGAAAAGATAGCAAGTTCAAGAACTTGAATGAAATAAGAAGCTCCTATTGAAGATAAGTCGGTCTAAACATAAGAAGGCCTCTATCTCAGATTAAAGTAATTATATAATAAAAATAATAAAGCCCTGGAGAAGGTAGTATACCTGTAGAACATCTAAAGAAAGTTAATGAATCCTTGTATAAAGAATCATATAAAATAATCCTTTCCATATGGATTGAAAAGAGTATTCCAGAGCAATGCAAGAAAGGAGTCAACTAAGAAGAGCAATATTCTGGATTGCAGGAATTATAGAGGAATTAGATGTGTACAAGGTGCTATGCAATATACTATTAGCCAAACTCCTCCCATTTGCTGACAGAGTATTTGGAAAATATCAAACTGGTTTTCAAAAAAGCAAATCAACTAATTACCAGATCTCTATAGATAACTTCGACTATTTTGGTTGAGCTTCATGGTATATTAATGTGCAATACACAGAATTATTTATAAGTAGAAGAGGGCAAATGCCATAAATTATCATATTATGGCTTTTATGTTTGCATACCCATTTCAAGAGATGGAAAACAACACATATTAGACTTGTACTGTTGACTCTTCTGGTCAGTAATTTTTTGCTACATTTTCTTTATGATCTGGAAGGAACCCTAAATACTTATAAAACCCTAATAATACTTGTGATAGAATAGAATAGAAAAATAAACTTTATTCTGGGACTCGGTCCCTCAAATATGTACAAGTGAAAAAGAAAACAGAATAAATGTCTGGCCAAAGACTACATTAATTAAAAGTCAATTGATATTTACAATAATCTCAATTACAACGTATAAGTAACGAAAAAAAAGAAGAAGATTCTGGCAAAAAAATAGAATAAATATAATCGTACTGACAAAAAAAATTAAAAGAAATAACGTACAAAATAAAAATAATGAAACAATCGAGAGTTAAAACACTGTTAAAAACAATTACTCACTTCTAAACAGAATTTTATGATTGGAGGGTATAAAAATGATAAAAATAATGAAATGATTCATAGAGTTGAAACATTATATAATAATTGAAACAATTATTTACTACTAATCAAAATATTAATCTTGAATTAAAATTTCATGATTAGACAGCATCTTTTTGGGAAGTGAGGTATAGAAAAATGTGGAATTTGAATAAGGAGAGAAGAATGGCAGATAATAGAAGGGAGGGAATTCCAGAGGACAATTGAGCGGGCAAGAAAGGAACGTACAAATGTTTTGGTTCTGTGAGAAGGGGTACAGAGGCCAGAAGGGCGTGATCATGTTTCCTGCGAGTGGACAGAGGATTTAAATTGAAGGAGGATGTAGATGTAGGAAGAGTGCTGGTGGTCGATGGCTCGGTTTTGTTTCTTTGAAGGCTGATATAATATACCATATATAAAATGATTTATATTATATATCATACATATCTAACTATGTATGTATGTCATATATACATTCCAAGAATATTGTATATATATGCCATATATAATATTATACCAAACTTTATATTTAAAAAAAAAAATTTGGTGACATGGCGGATTCTCCTCTCTTCCATGGAGCTCCTCATTTGTCTGGCTTATTAAATGTCTAAGTAATAATTAAATTATAAAGTGAAAAACAATGGTATGCGAAATAAATAAGAATATTGAAATTATAAATATATATATATATATATATATATATATATATATATATATATATATATATATATATATATATATATATCTGTATACACATTTGCAGTGACAGTCATACATATTCCATAATTTTTATATATTTATAGAAGATTGATGATTTAAGGGGGTGGAGAAATAATTAGTTCTGAAATGAAGTGAGAGATATGGTTTTACAAATGGAAATGGGCAAGGAATTCTAGAAGTATGTTTATTTGCATAAATAAATATTTTGATAGGCGATGGCAGTGGCAGGTCCTGGATGGTTGGGGTAATGGTGGTTCACACAAATGATCTTCATAGTAAACAACTTAAAAATGCGACCTAAAATGCCCTCACATTTAGAGAAGTCTTCAGTTTTGTAATTTTACAACTCAGGTTATGCCAGTGTAATACAGGCAGATTCCAAACAACTAGAAGGCGTTAAAAGGGCTAATTGTATACAGTAATTTTTATTTAGGAAATAAAAAGTAATTTATTTATTTTAACGTGCTTATTGATACAGTGAAAATAAATAACTATTATAACTAATACATGAATTATAAATAAAATTAACTTGTGTACCCTCAATTAACTATTATAAAAAAATTCTTGCACCTGGTTGGTTCACACACTTTGTGTGCACACATTGGGCTTACGGCACACCGTATCCTCGCCAACACGAAATCTAACTCCCACTCCGCATCAGCCTGATTTAGGGAGAGAATTAGAACATTAAAATATTTCGTTTGATAAATGCGTCGTTGCAGTATTACGCAACTGGAACGCGAGAATTCTTATCAGGTACTATAACTACACCTATATTTTTTTTCTGTCTGTCCTTGCGATAGACAAAACGAAGCATAAAATCCTGCACGAGATTACTACTATCTGGCTACCTTAAGATAACAGGTTAGTTTTATACCGACAACAGAGCAAAAGTAACAGGAACCTAATACAGTGGAACTGGTATGGAGCCGCTAATATTAGCGTTATTAGTTGAAGATGCGGTAACAAATTAAATTAAATTAAATGATAGTGAAGAATTAAATCTCATAATAAATAAGAATAAAATAAAAAATATGATTGTATCACACGAATTGTCAGTTTTGGGGCTGTAATCAATAAAATTATGATTATGTAATAATATCATTCGTTGAAATATAAGTAAGGAGAAATATAATTTTGAATATGAAGAGAGAGAAATGATACCTTCATTATATTTGCCTTACAATGGAAATACACTGCCAATGGGCTACCGATTTTAATCAAATTCTGATGACAAGTGTGAAAAATATTGGGCACGTTTCTCGGCGTTCGTTC
Organism: Rhaphigaster nebulosa; assembly: GCA_948150685.1. NCBI lineage: Eukaryota > Metazoa > Arthropoda > Insecta > Hemiptera > Pentatomidae > Rhaphigaster > Rhaphigaster nebulosa. Next base: position 25,901,206 of record OX411312.1, read on the forward strand.
TAATGGGCCCAAAGAACCGAGAAAAAAATATGATAGTTTTTAAAATGGCGTTTCTTTCATATTCGTTTATTCTTATTATTCTGCATATACAATAAGCACAAACAAATATTGTTTTAAACGTAAATTACGGGAAAAATTCGCTCAAGAATTTTTAATGATCTTAGGCCACTGAAAAATCAAAAAAGTCTATTCCCTTCAACTAAACCAAGTAATAAGAAAATTGTGAAGTATAAAACAAGTTCATTTTTGTCTTCAGCATCTGAAAAAAAAAAACCTTAAATACCAGTTTTCAAATAATTTAAAAAATATTAGCCCAAAAATTTCAACCCTACCATTTGATCACAATTGTTTCCAAAAATTATAAAAATCTTTCATAGCTACTGGAGAACTCAGCTGATCAACTTTAATTTTTTATGGTACACAAAGGACGTTAAGCTACACCAAATGACATGAGTACTGACTCTATTAGGCTAATTTGAATTTGAGATATAACGCTATGTATTTATAATTGTTTAAATATTATCACGTGGCTTTTAATGGCCTTCAAATCTAGCATACGTATACTTAATTATTATATTCAGAAAGAGGAAAAACTCGTCTTTTAAACGGTACCACAACATATGAATTTAGTCAATATATACACGAGTAATAGAGGATTTACGTTGATCTTGGAAAATTGTGCAAAGAATCTTAAGAGAGAAAAAAATTCAAATTTTTGTTTTTGTTGGAGATTAGTATGTGAGAGTTCTTCTGGGTGCTGAATCCGAACATGGAGTTAATTTTTTATTTTAAAGAATATATAACCTGTTTTATTCCAATTTTTTTACTTTATAATTTTATAGCAATGTTGGTTTTAATTTTATTTCCTGTCTATATTTTTACTTTACTGTACTTTTTACTTCCTTGTACGAAGTAAAGGAAGTATTGTAATCGCGAAAGTTTTCGGTTTTCAGATTTCAACGGAAATATCCATTTTGACCATCCCTGAATCCATTTTGACTAGTTTCGTCGTGGCGTCTGTACGTACGTACGTTCGTATTTCGCATAACTCAAAAACGGTTAGCCGTAGAAAGTTGAAATTTTGTATTTAGGATTGTTGTAAAATCTAGTTGTGAACCTCCCTTTTTTGTCACTGCTTAATCACCGGAAGTGGTACTTTACTTGAAGGTCATAATTGATTTCCATCAAAAATTTTACTAAAATACTATGCATAACTTCTCAAATTTAGTATTTATAACTTATAGATATATTTAAATAACATACTAGATTTTGGTTCAAACCGGAAGAGGTACTTTATTTAAAGCTCATATTAGACTTTCAATAGAAAATTTTTGTAACCCCCTTCCCCCCTCAAAATTTGAGCATGTTTTACGTTTCAAGATACGTAGAATCCAAATATCGAATAAAAAAAAAAATCGTCCGCAAAATTTTGGTGCTTTTATTGTATTTAAACGAAAGCTAATGATATTCCCTACAAAACGAAATAAAAATCATTTAAACCGGACCATTATTAGCTGAGATATTGTGTAAGGAACTTCTGAGACTGATTCTTCTGGCGGCTGGTCATCCTGCTTCCTGACTTATTTATTGGGCTTCTGATTTCCTCGTATCTCTCTGTTTTACTCTTCCTTGGATTATTTCTTTACATCCTTTAGCTTCCTTAGTCGGAAACTAGTAACCAAATTCAGTATCACTTTTTGAGCCACGGATTTATAATTTAACAGGCGTACAAGGAAGTCATGTGTTGCCCACATCAGATATTTTTTATTTATTTGATGACAATGAAAAGCTACTTAAAATTGTTTAAACAATCATGAATAAATAGTCTTACATATCAAATTCAAATTGACCTTGCAGAGCCTGATTTGTGCGATTTGGTTTATTTAAACGTCCTTTTGATATGTAAAAATTTGAAATGGATCGATCAAGTTCCCTTGGAGCGAATACTAATTTATTTGAAGCGAATACGTGTTTTTTTGGAATTTTCTGTAGCCTAAACTCATTAAAATCTCTTGAGTGATTTTTTTCTTATTCTAGGTAAAAAAAAAAGGAAAAAAAAATGTTTATTCTGTAAACATAGTTTATGTTTATGTTTATTAATTAATGTTTGTTCTGTAAGTGTAGACGCAGAATAATTGGAGTAAAAAATTATGAAAAAAACGTCATTTTAAAAACTTATGTATTTTTTCTCGACTCTTAGGACTCATTAAACGAACGCCAGTACACATGTCCAATATTTTTCGAAGCAGAATCACAAAAAAAAAATTTGGTTAAAATCGTTGGCCCATTTACTGTGCCCAGTTGAACCATATCCTTGTTAGTCTCATAAACTCTATTAACCTAATACTATTTTCATATTAATAGCAACGCTACCGCAGACGGATAAAAGTATCGGCAATTTTTTCTATAGCTATTCGGGAAAATTACGAAACAGACATGTGTTTAAGGGTTATCAAACTAATTGGCGTCATATTGCTGATAATATAACTTATCACAATCAGACAGCGATCTGAAATTATATTTTTAACATCTTGTTTTAATAAACAATAAATTATAAAAGAGCGAATCAGGAATACATGCAAATTTTGCTAGAATTACACAAAATAGATTTACACAAATTGGTGGGTTTTTTTTTGTATACAAGGAGGATTTCATTTTTTCCTTTCAAGGTCTCTCAGTATATAAAAAAATAATGTTAAAGGAAATAAAAACATTTTATTTTTACTATTTAGGCACCTTATTTTTTCTATACGTTTCCAAATATTCAAGCTTTGAAAGAACTTCTTAAATCAGATCCATGTATTCCTAGGTTGTTTTATGTATAAAGGAGCACCCATAATAAATATAAAATATAAATGTACACCCATGGATTAGTCCATACCTGTGGTCCAGCTAATCTATTATCTTAGAAGCATGGCCATACATTTTTAGTAAATAACACATCAATAAGAGTCTTTATTAAGGCGGCGACTGTAGATCACTCCAAATGGAATGATGGAGTGGAGTGCTTGGAGTGAAGATGATTTCAAGAGACCCACTGACTGTCTCTCCACTCCATAGCTCCGTCACACCACAGGCAGTGATTCTCGCTAATAAATGCCATTTTCAAAAATATTTATTCCAAACTCATGAATCCTAGAATTCCAGCCGTTAATTAAAAACATTATCTCTGAATATTATGAAAATTTTATTAACGGTAATAAGGGTGGAATTAGCAATTCTGCAACCCACAATACCTAATTAATAATTATGGTCACACATTTCTTCGGAGTCGAATACACAGGACTTAGTTGTCGAAGGCTTTACTCACTGAGCTTTCCCACTACCTCTTGTTTTGTCATTGACAAATTGAATCATATTAATATTCGTTGATCATAAAACTAAAGTTTCCCTTAGTTCATTCGGAATATGCTGCAAAAATTGTAATTAAAGAAAGGTATTGATCTTGTAGTGAAATAGTAATTATTCAGACAATCATTGTATGCAATGAGATTAAAGAAGTAGGAATACACAAAACATAAATATGGTTAATAGGTTAGTATTCAATAAGTGCATTCATATAACCACAAATAACGGCAATTATATTACTGGTTGTAAACAGACCATACAGCTTTGAATTATGTTCAACACAGTGCTAAAAATTGTAACAACAAATATTTACCAAAAAATAATAAATTAAGCAGTAAACAATATTATATAAGCTTTCAAGGATTAAAAACAAGCAATGAAAAGATCAAGCTTATCTTTTATGGCCCATCAATCCTCAGAGAATACTTCAAAACAATTCAACTTTACAAAGTTATTTATTAGTAAAAGAGAAAAACCTGGGAAAATTCCTTGATACTGTAAATAATTGAAAACCATACAATTATATATTATATTAAATTATATATTAAATATTATAATACTAAAAAGAAAATAAAAAAATTAAAAAAAAGAGTTCACTGAAAATAGAAAATGGAGTTCATTCTCTTCATAGAATACAAAAACAGTGAAAGGGTTTTCTTGGAAACAGTATGATTATAATGCATTTAATTGCTTTAAGATATTATATCACCATGTAATTTAATTATGATATAATCACATTAATTAATTATTTGGTAACCTGTCTAATAGTATATACACTTTTTTTAAGAATCCTGTTGAAATAAATGGAGTGCTAGTCCAAGTAATATGGTGATACAGACTCATTTTTAGAAACACAGCATTGATGATAAATTATCAATACTTTTAGTAAAATAAAATTACATGAATGATAATTGTTCTAAACAAATTTTGTTTAATAACTCACTGTTTTTTTTTTAATAAAAATTAAAAATAATTCTTACTTACTTTAATAATTCCTGATAAAATGAGATAGAAAAATATAGATAATAGGGAAACGAAAAATATATTAACATAGACATATTTCTAACATGAAATAGTTATAATATGTGATTAAAGAATTGTTTAGCTCTAAGGATATAACAATAAACGATTCATTGGAAACTTTTTTTTTTTAATTTTGCAAAAGAGGAAGTCTTTTCTTTCGTCAGAAAGAAAAAGTCTTCAATGAATTGTCAACTGCAATCTAAATTATATCTGGTTTATAAATTGAATTATGTAAATTTATGTTTCCTTTAAATGACTGTCCAAGAAAAATAAATTAAATAACTCAAAATTTTCAGAAGATTGGTTTAAAATTTAAATCCCTAAATTATTATCAGTAGATATTCTTCTTAACATCACTTGTGAGACATTTCATTTACAATATTTTTTTTCAACACAATGTACTAGTTTTCGATCAATGAATTTCATTTATTAATAAGAACTAGGATACGATCCCTAAATTATTGTCAGTAGATATTCTTCTTAACATCACTTGTGAGACATTTCATTTACAATATTTTTTTTCAACACAATGTACTAGTTTTCAATCAATGAATTTCATTTATTAATAAGAACTAGGATACAATCCCTAAATTATTGTCAGTAGATATTCTTCTTAACATCACTTGTGAGACATTTCATTTACAATATTTTTTTTCAACACAATGTACTAGTTTTCACTAGTTTTCAATCAATGAATTTCATTTATTAATAAGAACTAGGATAAAATTTGACAATTTTAAACAGTTTAACTGAAAGATTTGAGGTATCCAGTTTTCTCTGAATACCAGCCAAATATTGTCATTTATAACTTTGTAACTGCACATTCCATATCCATTCGAGTAATAGTATTTTTTTATATTAAATCATTATGAACTGATATTATTAAACTTTTGTTTTGTGCATCAAGAGTACTACCAGAGCTATTAAATAAATAATTTAGACAAAAAATAATAAGAGTAATCATTTTATTCTTTTGAGTTTCCAAATACCAATTATCTACCTGCCAAATTTTGAAATGAACACTAATGAAAGCATTTTGTATGCCAATATTACCAAAAGAGAGAGAGAGAGAGAGAGAGAGAGAGAGAGAGAGAGAGAGAGAGAGAGAGAGAGAGAGAGAGAGAGAGAGAGAGAGATTCTTTATTTAAATTAATGCTGTCCAAATACCTTGGGTTGCTACATACACTGCATACTTATAAATCTGTTGCTAGACCTAATATACATAATTTTTATTATTTTTATTTTAGCTCTAAACATATTGTCACCACTGCTTTACCATATTCGCTGTAAACCTTCTATCATTCTCTAATCTATCCCTTACTTCTCTTTTCCAGTGACCTTCAATTATTTCATAATTTAAAATAACGTTGTTTTTTTAAATGTGTTTCTATGTACTTTAACTGAAAACAAATGTTGAATTTTTTAGTTAAACAAAAGATTCAATTCATTTAAATTGAAGTGAATACTGTAATACTAATACCCTGCGAATGTTCTTCAATGTGAATATCTTTTTTGTAATATAAAAGTATTAGAAAAGAAAATTTAACTTTAAGCTTTTAACTTCATCTCATCCTGGTAGTATATATTTACCTGCAATATAAGCAGTTTATAATGCTTTACTTTTTGATTTATTACAATAATGTTAGAATGATTTATAAATTATTTAATAGGTATATATTTTTTTATTTAAAAAAATTTATTTCTCAACATAGTTTCAATTTATTTAAATACTATTTAGGTATATATGTTATATATTCTATTTTCAAGCTTGGGCAACACTGTTATCGGTAGAGGTTATATCTGTTGCACAGGTAGTCTTGGTATTGACCGTTTTCTTTTGTTTACATGAATGTCTCATAGTGACTCAGATTCAGTCAACGAAGGTACCTGTTTGATGGATACTCTAGTCAATGAAGCAAGTTATTCTAGAAGAACTGATTATACTGGAAATGCTCAGGAACAGAGGGATAAACGCAGATCGGATATGCCAGGAGAAGATGGAGAAGCTTCAAGAAATAGAAGAAGAGAACCTAACCCTCGTAGTCAGGAAGCAGATGAAGAAGAAGAGCTAAAATATGGTGCTGCTCATGTCATTAAACTGTTTGTGCCAGTTTCACTATGTTTATTGGTTGTAGTTTCTACTATGAACACTGTTGAATTCTACAAAAAGAAAGACCTTTATTTAGTCTACACGCCTTTTCATGAAAATTCACATGATCCTGGAGTTAAAATATGGAATGCCTTAGCAAATGCAGCTATTTTGATGGGTGTCATAGTTCTTATGACTGTAATTCTGATTCTACTATACAAGTATAGGTATTATAAAACGATTCATGGATGGCTCATCCTTTCCTCTTTGATTCTTCTGTCCATATTTTCATATATTTATCTTCTTGAAGTGTTAAGAGCTTATAATATTCCATTTGATTATATAACATTGGGTATAGTGATGTGGAATTTTGGAACTATGGGTTTGATTGTGATTCACTGGAAAGGTCCGTTACATTTGCAGCAAGCCTATTTAATTTTCATTGCAGCACTAATGGCCTTAATATTCATCAAATACCTCCCTGAATGGACCACATGGGTCGTACTAGGTGTTATATCAATTTGGGACACATTCGCTGTACTTACACCTAAAGGTCCTTTGAGAATTTTAGTTGAAACTGCTCAAGAAAGAAATGAACAAATTTTTCCAGCTTTAATTTATTCCTCTACAGTGATATACAGCCTTATGGCTACGCCTACAGCTGGTGAAGAAGAGAGGGAAGAAAATCAAGCTACAGGTGAACCAGTTTCTCCGGGTACTCAGGCAGGCTTTACATCGGAATGGTCTGAAGGAATTGATTCCAGAGTGGAATCTCGTCGAAGGATGATACAAGCACATCCTCAGAATAGGTCTGCACCTTCCTCTAGCGCTGAACCATCTCATGTTCGAATTGAAGATGATGAAGAAAGAGGTGTTAAGCTCGGTCTTGGAGATTTTATATTTTATAGTGTACTTGTAGGTAAGGCATCATCTTATGGTGATTGGAATACCACAATAGCATGCTTTGTGGCAATACTTATTGGTCTTTCTTTAACATTGCTCTTGTTGGCCATATTCAAGAAAGCATTACCAGCTCTCCCTATATCTATTACGTTTGGACTGATATTTTATTTTTGTACTCGAGAAATTGTTCAGCCTTTTTCTGACATGTTAAACACTTCTCAAGTGTTTATTTAATAATCATTTTGTGAATGCCCTCTCCCTTCACTAAAGAGACTAATAACTTAATAAGTCTTTCATGTTACATTCTATATTAGATTAAGACATTTAGTATTTATTAATTCAATTATTTTTTACCAAAGTAATAAAGATTTAAATGAACCTTTTTTAAGACAAATTAATTTTTTTGTATTTTTATTTTATTATTATGTAATCGAATAAACTGTAATGAAGGAATTAGACATCGAACTTTTTCAGTTTATATTAACCTTTATCGGGGCTAATATATTATAACATACCTTTTCTTCTAGATTGTTTCTGTGGTGTATTAAGTTTTGTTGCTTGAGAATCTAGAGACTTAATACTGATTTTCAAGATATCAGAAATTTTTGATGGCCACATATGGTAATTAAAATTCTTTAATTACCTCCCATGTTTTATAAATTGCTAAATGTAATTATATGTCATCAGTAATATAGACGTTGTAAATAGTTTTATATGCTGAAAAATGTAAAGACAATTATTTTTATTTACAGCTATTTAATCTCGTCAAACCCTTATTTCCTAGGTGGATTATATAATATAAAATGGCTTAAACAGTTACTAAGTTACGAGAAAATTTATGCTTAAAAATAGATACTCTTAAATGTCGTCGCCACCAGGTTTAACGAATTTGTACATAGCTACTTTTCAGGGAACCAAAAAAAGAATTTTACTTTTAAATGTCAATAATCGGGTCTTTTTACTTCTCTGAGCCCTAAATTTGTGTTTATAGGATTTTAATTTGCAAATATTCTCCCGGTAAATTAATAATACAAAGGCATTTGAAAAATGCAATCTTTCATGTTCATTACTTAAACATGGTGGCGACAATGTTTTGAAACGTATAAACTCACTCTTGGAGTGGGATGTTAGATGCTGAAACTAATATAGCCAACACAAAGTACACTGTGGCTGCTGCTGTGTTATCCATATGAGTCCACACTTTTTTAACATACTAAAGTTCTAGTATCTAGATACCTTAATGTAAAAAATGATATCTCATCAGAAATAAAGACACGCTTAACTAAGTTTGTGAAATTTTTTCAACACACTTAATCCATTTGTTGATCTAAGTTTTTAAAACGGCTTTGTTATTGAGGAAAAATTCTTCCAAATTAAAAATATCCTAATCTGCAACAGTTAGATCTCATTATTTATATACAAGGATTGAAATGAACATGAAACAAGCTTTTAAAAACTATAATGATAGTTACATCAATTTGTATATTTATGTTTTTGTTTGAAATTTGGTGTTATCCATTAATAAAAACTCTAATGATCCTTCTAATCTCAATTGATTTATTTATGATAATATACACCTCCTTTGTAAATTATAATAAACAAAATCATTTGAGATTAAAAGTTTTTATTATTGGAGATAATGACATCTTTAGGTCCTTTCAATTTGGTACACAATGTTTAGTAGTGTTAATATATCTAAAAATCCAATTTAAGATGTCAGTAGAAGTGTTGGAAGGACTAGATTGCACTGGTAAGATGGAATAGTGTAATATAACAAAAGTTAAAGATAAGAAAGTGAATATTAGAAGCATTGTCCCAAATTACGAAAGTATAGGTCTGGAATTAATAATAATTCAGTTTCACTGAATAATAATAATAAAAACAACAATTATTATTTTTTTTTAAATACGGGAATATTTGTTTAGAAAAATTTAAATAACACATATTATCAATTTAATGTCTTGGAAAATTTGTATGGTATTTCGAATAAAATGTGAGGTTATTTGTGAATATTATTATAATTACCAGAGTTGTATCACTGATATTAAACTGTTGTTAAGAGTGTAATCAGTTCACTCGTATATTTAAAATATTGCTGGAAAAAAAGTTAAACATAAAAGATTATTAGACTAATAAAAAAAAAGTTAATATATTTATATTTTTTAATTTGTGTCTTTACCTCTATCTCTGAATCATTGGCATCTAAAAATGTTTTTAATTCTATTGTGATATTCTTAACTCTATGAATCTAAACAGAACGGTCTCTTAGTCTTTATTTTCATCTTCTAGTCTTTAGACTAGACCTTCTTGGTTTTATGAATATGAATTTAGCTTTATTTTTTTCTGGATTACATATCATATTATATTACAAAAAGTATGAAATATATAATTACTTAGCATATGTTTCCCAAATTAAATATTTTATACGATTGTATAAGTTAATAATGTATGGTACCATAACAATGCCAACTAAACTATGATGGAAAGATTCATTTTTATGAAAGCAATTTTTAAGAATAAATGTTTCATCCAACCGACTCTATGAGATATAAATGAATAACTGAATTTATAATCAGTAAATCGATTAATTACTAATAGCCAAAGAAAATTTAGGAAGTTTAAAATAAACATGCTGGCACATTTTTAAATCAAATCCTTAAAATTTGTGTATATATATAAATATATATATTTTAATTATTATAAATGTATATTGTTACCACAGTGAATCGTACACACAACTTTATGGGCTGGAGATTATTATTATTCACTATTCCTGTTCAATATACTCTGCTATTAAGAGTCCTATTTATCTGAAAGACAAGTTGCGTATTCTGCATCCCATAAAATATAAGCCTGTGTTCTACAGGGTGGTGTGCTTGGCACAATACTTTCTGCTCTATACCGTTGATATCCCAGAAGCTGAAAAAGACGTCATGGCTACTTTTGCAGATAATACAGCAGTTCTTTCCATCGGAAATGACAACCAGGAAACCACTAGAAAATTAAACACAGCAATAGCCAGTATATAAAGATGGACAATTCACTAACAAGAAAATGAACCACCTGCCAATTTCCATAAATAACAAAGTGATCTCCTTAACACAGCTTAACTTAGGCACATTAATATTAATACAGCTTAACTTAGGCATCCAAAATGTATTGGCTTTAAAGCAGTCAATCCAATCTGGTCTGTAGAAAACAAACTTCTATACAAAAAAGACCTAAAACCTATCTGGACATATGGAATCAAACTGTGGAGATGCATGAGAGACTCTGTCAGACAAATAATAAAAATATTCCAAAATAAAGTTCTTAGGGGAATTGTCAATGTACAACCTACTTGTACCCTACTTCTGGTACATCAGAAAAGATCTTTACACACCTATAGATGAAGAGATTAAAAAATTTGCCCAGTCACATCAAGAGCGACTGTAACAGCACACGAATGCTGAGGCCACCATCTCCTCAACTTTAAAGCCCTAATTAAAAGATTAAAATGATGGAAGCCCCATGAGCTTTTATTAAGTGATAGTTTGAGGCCAAATTGTGAGAAAATTAAAACAATATTAGTATTTGTTTTGTTTTTTGTAATATTAGTATTTCCTTACTAAATTTTTAATAAGCTCATAATGAGCTTGATTTTAATTTCAATAAATAAAGAAAAAAAATTTAACTATTGTTACTAGTTTATAATTTAAAAAAATAAAAATAGAAAGAATGTCTGATTTCTAGGAATGATGTAAACTTTATAAAACTTTTATGATAATTATATACATATATTTAAACACATATTCTTATAAAATAAGGTTCAAAGATTGACATAAGTAAATGATTTTGATCATATAACTTAAGTTAGAAAATATACAACCAAGCAATAAAATATTCTGCTGTTTAATTGAAATGAAATGAAAAACATAATTTTGTTTCTGTACATTATTTAAAAGCTAACTAACAATAATCTACACAAAGATTTAAAAAAAAAAATCAACAAAAAAAGCTTCAATCGCTCAATTGATTAATAAATAATTTTACAACAAGATCTCTGATCCCTTCTCTTCGTTTTCAGGCAGAGCTTGAGGGGATGAAAAATGATATTGAATTTTTTTCTCAATTTACTATACTTATTTATATGCATTAATGGTTTATATTTTTTTTTTATGCATTGTGCAAAATATGCTTAATATTTTTCGATGAATTTTTATTATTCCTGTTCCAGTAATTTGACATTTTCCTTAATCGGATATCACACATAACTAGTAAACAGAGACTGGTTTTAAATTAGTTACCCGGCTTAGTTTTAAACGCAATTATCCAATTACCATTCCAAGTAAGTGCATTTAAATGAAATCCATGTTTATTTTGCATATATTTGAATATGGTGATGAAACTACATTTTTTTTTAGAAAAATAGAGTAAATGCTTGGGGAGAAAAAATTGAAAAAGTTTTAAACAGAAAAATAAAACAAATATGGATATGGATATGCATTCCACTCACTTCAATGTTTCAAATTACTAAACTCTATTTTAAAGGTTAAACTTCTCTGAATCAAATAAATGTGTTTGGTAATTAATTGTATTTTCCTGCTCTTAGAAGCATGCGGAGACAAGAAAACATCTGACCCACCCCCACCATCGGATTGCCTGATTATCGAGACTACTGTTGTGTTTCAGGGTGGTTTTTTTTTTTGTGTTTCGACATTTTGCATTGATCTTATAACCTTATGAATTTCAAAAACTGAAATAAGTTTTTATTTCTCATTTCTGTTCTTTTTGTATAAAAATGTTTTCGGTTGAGAAAGGAAAAGTAAAGACTTATTTTTAAAATATAATTAATAAGGTTACTTTTATAATTATAGAAAAAATATTTTTGATCTTATTTATTTAACTGCTAGGTCTTTTGAAAACCATGGCAAAAATAATTATATATTTGGATTATTTTGACTGCATTTAAGTCTGGTCTCTCTGCCTGATCAGGGAGAGCATACTGTATGTATAAAAAAAATATTTTCATCTCCCAAGAGAATTTTAATGTTGATCATTGTCGTATGCAGATATTATCAAGTAAACCTCTACAAATTATTTTTATTTCCACAGAAATATAATAAAGTAAAACAACTGGAATCATAAGTTTGTTTTTTGTATTTTTATTTTTACTAATTTAGAAAGGTGTCCATCAGAAACAATATCTTACACTATTAAAACAATAAGATTAGTTTCAAAATTTACAAATCGATAATAATAATTTAACATTTCATACATAAATAACATCTATACAGAAGAACGTAAAAGAATCAAATGACCATTGTAGTTAAACACAAGGATCTGTTAATATCTACATAATATATATATATATAAATATTTATTATAATATTTTATACAAAATAAAAATTATTTAAGATTATCCAAACAAAGGGCGTGCTTTTTTTTTTTAAATTTAAAAATAATGTAAAATGATAAACACAAATATTTACAATAACAACAAGGAAAGCGGATCTTTTATCAATCGCACTATCCCAAAGAATTACAGTCTGTATACATATGTATCAAATATATACTTATAAATTTAAATCATAATTTCAAAAAATACAAAATAAATAAAAAATAAGGTATCCCTTAAAAAAAATAATAATAAAAGAAAAGAAAATTGGGAATGAATATTTATCTAATATACGATAAATTTCTTTTACATTGGATCATTGTACAATAGTCCACAAATTAAAGTATTCACATATGTATGACTTTTCCGACTAAATGTATTTTTTTATTTATTTTTTTTTCAGAGGAGAGGGCAGTGGTTTATGGCATCTGTTGATGACTGCCAATCTGCACTCACGTTCTGGTGTCTATTTGTGCACAGCCTTATCATGTAAATGCCCAAAACAGTGACATACATCATCATCTAATAGGAAAAAAAAAAAAAAAAAAAGAGTTAAAATTAAATTGAAGTTGTGAATATTAAATAATTTAATATTAACAATATATTTGATAATTCCCAGCTGATTAGATACAGTAGCAAATACACGGAGGAAGAGTTGAGGGGACAGCCACCCTATACAATATACATGCCATATTCAAAAATGAAATAATAAATAGAATAAAATACAGACAATACAGATCACGAGCCTAACACTTTAAAACAATAAAACTTGAAACATAGAAATTGGCTTTTAAACCAAAAAATCATAAAAATTAGAATTAAAATACAAAATTATAAGCTAAGTAAATGAGTTTTGAAAGTAATTAAAACCCTCGGACCATTCCTTCCACTCATTCTCTCCACCACTGTCAGCACCCTCCTAACCAAGGGGAGCTAGAGCCCTACAATTTCATATCGCCCATAGCCCAGCAAGGTCTGATCGACTAGATCAACACATGAGAATTTGCAAAAATCATGACCTATCATCAAGTATAACATGTATATCATTTGTAGTTTTCCTTTTCACATTGAAAAATAAAAAAAATTAAGGAGAAATAAAAGCATAGGTCAATCAATTTTTAATAATGCATCTTTTGCATTATTAGATCCAAATGTCAAGCTGCTCAATGATATAAAAATTTTGTGTTGAAAACACAAATGCTTGTGAACGTGATGAAATAACTTCTGAAAGAAACATTTCAAGATAAAAAGCTGATATCCGCATGGAGCCAATAGATTTAGTCAGTCCAAAATCTCCCAAAATTACTTATAATTTCAAATATAATTTGATAGAATATAAACGAAATAATTTGCAATACTGCACAGTTAAATAAATGATACTAAATTAAAGTATTAATCAAGAGTTGGAATCATATTACCTGTTACAAATGTATTAATAGAGCATAGAATTCTTATGATACAGACAGCAGATAAAATATATAGTTATGCATACAACTAAACATTCTGCATCAATATAATCATGTATACTTTCAATTTGGCTTGATACCAAATTAAAATCTTTTGTTCTTGGGCATAAAGACACTATTAAGATATAATTAAAATCATTAGTGTGGCTGATGCATTATTTTATTATACCACACTTCACATAACATAAAATAAAAGTGAATAAGAAGCATACTTACATTTATGAATTAATCAATTTTCACAGTCGAATATATTTTCCTTACAAATACGGAGGTGCCTAGGTAGCCAACTGTTCCGCACATCAAGCCTAAAGCTAATGAAAACAAGGCCATATATCCAAAATAGAAGGCTGTTTGAAATAGACCATACATCCTAAAAGAAACAAATTAGAATGAAAAAGTTTATAATGGCACAAATATTTTAATTATAAAAGGATGCTTTTATACATGATAAAAAAGAATGTGAAGAAAGTTAAAACATTTTAACTTTTAACCATTCGATAAAAAACATGATCAATCCTCGATAAAAAACATGATCAATCAATAAACAAGATACAAAAATAAAACAACGGTATATACAGTGAATGCATTAAAATTAATAATTAAAAAGACAGTGAGAAAAAATGAAAACAGTGATAAATTTGCCTTTTAAGTTATTAGTTAAAAACTTAAATAATTATGTACTCACTTAGTTTTAAAGAAGAAGTAATAAAATGAATAAAGGTAGACATAAACTGAGGTTGAACCAGCTGCAAGAAAACTTGTCCACTGCCTGAAATAGTTTTAAATTGTAATTGTTAAGAAAATAAAAAAAAATAAAAAAATTCATGATTTACAATCAAATTAACTTACCATCGATAATCTTCTGCATTAAGCAGGAAATACGTGCATACAATCGTCACACAGATGGTAACAATAATTAAAATCAGAAAAACAAGAAGCATGAACCCATAGACATAATAGATTTTATAGGCCCAGAATGATGTGAATATAAAATACCTGAAACAGATATAATAAAATATGAAATGCTAACAATTCTAATTGAAGAGAATAATTAACAATCAAGAATGTTCATTTAATTTAAGTTGTTTATTACTTTCACTATATGAAATATATAGTGAGGGAAAGTATTGCGACAGTGAAAAATTTCTAATCTAAGTTTTCAACGGAAATAGACTTTTAAAGGTTCCTTGAGTCCAAATAAAATAGTCTCACAAAATCGTCCATGTATGTATGTAGTAAGACTACATCAAAAACGAAAAGTTATACGAAACTGAAATTACGTATTGAAGGTAGATTGCCTGGGATGTTACACTATCTTTTTCAATAAAGTCGACTGACCAGAAGTACCACTTTATATTATGTTACACTTTTTTACCTTTTGCTTGAAAATGACTAAGGATCTTGATCGAACTCGTTATATCAATGTATAATTAAATAGTCTTTAATATCAGCTAGGCCTTATCCTCATTGAAATAGTCTGGCAGGGTTTAAATGATGAATTATCAAAATGGCTTCCTCTAAATTGCCTATAATGTCGTTTATTTGAAATAATCAACCGTCTCTAATTGTTAGTATTAATAAAAAATAGATAAACCCTCTCTAATTATTAGTAGTAAAAAAAAATGGATAAACCATCTCTAATTGTTAGTAGTAATTAAGAAAATGGAAAAAAGAATTTGATAATTATCTAAAAGGGAAAAACGAGAAAAAATTTCCCACATTAAAATAAAATTTCCAGAAATACGAGTAGTAATACAGATGTATAATATATCGTCAGAAAGCTCAAAAGTTTAGAAAAAATATTATCTAACAGATAAGGTCGTATAAGGTAATGAGAGTGACAAACAATGCATTAACTTAAGTAATTATTGTACTTAACAATTTCTATTTTAATATTATTTAATGAAAACTTTTAAAATTTATTTAAAGTAAGATGGTATATGAATGTGTTGTATGATGCATGCACCAGATGTTTATAATAGATATTTCTAGATCATTTATCAGTTCATTAATAAAATTTGAAACTTTAATAATATAATTGATAAAACCTAAATCTGCGTTTATGTAAGAGGGTCATTTATTTATTGTTGATCCCTCCTTAATAAATAAAAAATTATAATACTTCATACATTTCAATGAAGATAGAACCAAAAGGAAGAATGCCTCCAAGGAAAACAATGATCGTTGGTTCCATAAACCACTTCTTCTCCGGAATCGGCCTCGGTACAGCATTGACTCTACAAGGGTAATCACTCTGTCCAGCAAGATTTCTACCCAGCACCGTGCCAACCAGGGTCAAAGGCAGAATCACAAAAAGACAAATACACGTCACAGCAACCTATTTTAGCATAAAATTAAAAAATATTATAATAATACAATACTTAATGGAAAGGGAAAATAGAAACTTATGAGCAAAGTCAGTTTAAATTATAACCAAGGAACAGTTGAAAAAAAAAAAGATCATTATTTCTGAAATGAAAATGGATGACCATTATATCGACATCGTTTTTTGAAAATTAAGCGCCATTTACCAAACTTTACAGGAAATGCATGAAATGATTTTCCCCAAATAACAATATTTTTTTTAAAAATTGTATTCTGTATTGTATAGAGTAGGAGTTTATTGACCTGGAAAACCTTTATAATTACAATATTATATTATAAGGATTCTATCACTGGTTAAGGCCAGAATGACGACTGAGAGTCGTTAGTATTTGGTGCTTAAGTCATCAGTAGTTGATTTTTAGACTATTTCCAATTTTTTATTTTTTTCAAAATATCGTGAGCGGAAATTCATAGTGGCAGTTTTTACGTCCAAAAATCAATTGAAACCTAAATTTCAAATTGTTGGCGCTTAAGCCTTTTTAAAAAACCGACGTCGATATACACTCACCTCCTGGCAACTAAATATAACAAAAATCGAATCAATTTAAGTTAAAAATAGTTGAGGTTAGTTATTCCACGTAACTTGTATCAGCAAGAAATAAGAGCTATTGCTTTTAATAATTTTTGTTAACACTGAAAGTCATAGAACTAAGTAAATTGTTCTATCGACTTGAAGTAAAATTTCTACTAAAAAAATTTTAGTAATAGGAATTATCCACGTATTTTTTTTTCAACTAAATAAGCTTTTCTTAAGGGATCAGCGAAAAATTTGTGTTATCAAATAATTTGAGTTAAAGGCTTTGACTTCAGGAGTCAACTTTATATGCTTAAGATATCAGAAAAAATAAATCTAATACTCACCATGGTGCCAAAAGGAATAGCTCTAGAAGCATGATAATAAATAGCAATGAAATTGATGAAGAAAGCTTTTCCACAAACGAGAGCTGGAAGAAGAAAAGCAGAAAGAACCATTTGCTTGATCCATTGTTTTCCACCGAGCCTGGCATATAAGCCACCGCCAGTATACCCATTTACTGGTGATGTTGCAGCATATACAAAAATTGCAGTGCTCAGCAAAGAACCACGCCTAGTACAAGTGATAAAATAAAGTTAAAACCACTTCAACAGAGCATATATCTTCTTTAAGAATTGTGAATATTAGATGAACTTACTCTGTATAAAGCTCTCCGAGAATGGCGAAAATAATCACGGCAAAAGTGACCACTGTCACCTGATAACCAGAACCGACCATTGCAGAAAAGATCATAGAATAAGTGGGAGGTCTGAAAACATCACCGTGCACCTGCTTCCAGCCGTACTCGTCACCAAGGTCTTTCTCCTAAATTAAAAAAAATCATAAGAAACATGCTAAAACATAAAATGCTTCAATGAATTAAAAAATGTTTCAATCAGGCAATGATAATATCGTAAAAAGGTCTTGGAGATGTTCAATATCTGATATAACTTTCTGCTTAAAACCATCCATAAATTAGGTTATTAAAATTTCTCCAATTAAACAACCCATGATGAGTTGAGGGTATTTCAACTGAATTCAGAATATTTCAATGTTTTTAGAGAAACTTGTATCATTTGCCCATAAAGAACAAAGAATTAAGGCCTTGAAATAATAACATATAACACATGAATGAAAAAGAAGAGCATGAGCACTAATGGCTAGCTAAACTTAAACAAAGAGTTGTAGTGAATTGGCGGAAGCAGCCCGAAAATACAGAAATGCCTACTGGTATTTACGATCGATTTCTGATTGATCCATCACTTCAACATAAGCAAATTTGTGAACATTTAAATCACCATAACAGATAAGAAATTAACATACAACCAAAAGATGTTTAGAGAAAAAGGTGATCTTCCTTTGGTTTAAGCAAAAACATGATTCGCAATTGATGCCTAAATTTTTATAAATTAGCATTAAATAAATAATACGCATTAATAAATAAATATTTCCAAATGGATAATTAAAAAGGAGTAAATAATTAATATTATTAAAATTCATGAGCATACCATATCATCAAAATCATCTTCTTTGCTATATCTAGCATAATCTTTTCTGAGTGTTCTCATTAAAATCATCGACACCAAACCCACTAAGAAAATTACCATCATAAAACTGTTAAAAATACTGAACCAATGGATCTGAAATAAATAACAATATTATTAAATAAGAAAGAATAAAATAATGTGTGAGAGAAATAAATACAAAAACCAATACAAATGATACCTAGGTAGTCAGTTTAATGTAATGATATACTAAAATTATATGTTAGTTGGGGATGGTAACACAATTAATGTGAAGCAATTAGTTGTTATACATTGCTCCAGCAATAAAGATGGCCCACATGTTTGCGCCAAAACATCGGCAATAAATAATAATAAACAAAATCTTTTTTATTTATTAATTCAATTAAATTGACTGGATTCCTAACTAATATGTAATCCTTCTAAAACTAAGCTTGATAATAATTAAAATTATGGATATTTATAGTTTTATTCAAGTGAAAATTACAATTTTTTTTTTTTTTTTTGTGAGGAAATTTTATTGTTCAAATAGAATTTGATCAGTAATCAATTAATATTATAAAACCATAAAATTATTACCCGATGTTGGAAGAAATTCGGATCAAGATACTTGTCGAAACGATCTTCAAATTTAACGCTAGATGGCACCCAATTGACTTCATAAGTAAACTTTATCCGAGCTCCATTTTCCAACTTGACTTTAACTTCAGATGTTAGATTAACATCGACGATATGCTTTCCATTATAACCAATATCAAATTTTTTATGAGTCCAAATATAATAAGTTACTTGACTGTTAATTCCTTCTTCCATATCACCAACAACACCTGAAAATTAAATTAAATAATAAAAAGATTAAATCTAACTTTAAAGTATGATCTTATGATTTTTATGATCAGCAATATACTTTATTACAATAACAATATATTATTTTTAATGTATAGAGGTTACATCTGTATATGTATACATAGAAGCATCGTAATTTTCTTTAAAAGGGCAAGTTAGGTCATTTTATGTGAAAAATGAAAATAAATCACTTAATATTAATTCCATAATGTACATCCCTTTTCCGGCTTCCAGCAGCGATGCATTTTAACAAATGAGTTGTCAAAAGGAAGGGAATTTAATGGAGAAGTGACAGATCCCAATTTTGATTCTTAAATTATTACAACTTTACTAAAAGTGATTATAAAATGTAAGTGGTTTCCGAATTCTGAAGGTGGTAAATATACATAATATATTATCATTAGGCTGAAAGAAGCAATATCTATTTTTAAATTGGAAAATAGCTATGTAATAAGGAAATAGGAAATAGTAGTGTTTAGGATAAAAAGGCTCCTTGCCCTTTTTAGGATTAAATAAATTTATAACATGTATTCTGAAAAATTATAATAATAAATATTATATTTTTATTATGACCATGAGCCAGTGTGCGAAAGCTGACTTATTTAACCCAAGTTAAAAAAAAATAAACTTGAATAAACTTCATAATGCCAAATCCTACAAGAATAGACTAAAGCTGAAATATACATCCCATTAATTAGTTAAAATTCACTATGATCCCATCTTCCTGCTCCACATAATTTGTCGGATAAACGGTTTACCATAAAAGAGCCTCATTTTTCTTTGTGAAAGCCAAAAATTATCCTTGTATTAATTATGCAATCATTAATATCATGGAATGCAATTTCATGAATTTGATTAGTCGGGATCGCTCCCAGTCGAAAGATTTTTGTAATTAAAAAATCCAAAATCAAAAGTGAAATTTATATCACATTACAACAGCAACAGTAAGATTAACAACACCAAAAATTCTGCCGATAAAAGTGTATTAATGAAAAATAAGAAATATAGACAATATTTTTCAGTTGGAAGCATATTGTTGTTTATTTGAAATCAGAGCATCAATGTTAGGTTTTCAGCTCAACTTGATTCTTAAATCCCCTTCAACACAGTGCTTTCTCCTTTGCTACAGTAACCATCTTGAATAATTTTTATTAATTGTAGATCTTGCATCATCTATTTATAATTTATTATTCATCAAATAATTGAAAAGGTTAGTTAATGAAGGAGGTATGTAACAAGTGTATTTTGAGATATTTAGCCTTAAAGGTTACACTGTGGTAACTACATTTTTAGTTATTTTTTTTTACATTTCATTCAGTATGAATTTTTACTTCCTTGTACGAAGTAAAGGAAATATTGTAATAGCGAAAATTTTCGGTTTTCAGATTTCAATGGAAATATCCATTTTGACTAGTTTCGTCGTGGCGTCTGTACGTTCGTATTTCACATAACTCAAAAACGGTTAGCCGTAGAAAGTTGAAATTTTGTATTTAGGATTGCTGTAAAATCTAGTTGTGAACCTCCCTTTTTGGTCACGGCTTAATCACCGGAAGTGGTACTTTACTTGAAGGTCATAATTGATTTCCATCAAAAATGATATTAAAATATTATGCAAAACTTCTTAAATTTATTATTTATACTTTATATATTGATTTAAATAACATACTAGATTTTGGTCTAAATTGGAAAACCAGAAGAGGTACTTTACTTGAAGGTCATAATTGATTTCCATCAAAAATGATATTAAAATATTATGCAAAACTTCTCAAATTTATTATTTATACTTTATATATTGATTTAAATAACATACTAGATTTTGGTCTAAATTGGAAAACCAGAAGAGGTACTTTACTTGAAGGTCATAATAGACTTTCATCAAAAATTATATTAAAATATAATGTAAAACATCTAAAATTTGGTAAATAGGACTTTTATATCAATATGAATGTATTTTCTAGATTTTGGTTAAAATTGGTGAGTCGAAAAGGGTACTTTACTTGAAGGTCATAATAAACTTACATCAAAAATTATATTAAAATTAAATAAAGGTTACAAATACGATTTTGTTTATACTCTAATTAAACATTTTTATTACTTATTTTAAGTGTTAATATTGGGCATATAATACTGGTGTTCCTCCCCATTTGTGCGATGAACAAGTCTGCAGCAGGACAATAAGATATAAGTTAAATGGGTTCTTCCGCTTAAAATTTAGAAACTGTCGATTTCTAATGCTTTATCTAGTGATATTGACAGTTTTAATTTTGTCACGGAACACGAAGAAATCTCTTGAAAACTAGTTAACTACTGAAAAAAACAAAAAACATAATAACGGAATGAGACCTCCAGAAACAAGAGTATGTGTGTGTGTCAATAGATGGGTGTCACGACGCCGAGTTTCGTTTTTGAGATACTGCGATTTTCGGAAATTAGTAACCAAATTGAGGATCACTTTTTGAGCCAACAATTTATAGTTTAATAGGAGTACAAGGAAGTCATGTGTTGTCCACATCAGATATTTACTTTAATATGAGCTTAAAAAATTGAAATAAAATATATATTGTACATACCACCTATCATTACAAACCACAATATCTAGCTTGCTTGAGAGTAGCTAACTAGAAAAACATGCTAACAGACACATCCTTCTTCCCTGACAATTTTATGAACAATTCAATTTGACCAAAAATGTTACATGCCTCCTTCATCCACTAGCCTCTTCAACCGATATATTAAATAATGATTTTATTCAGGACTTTTGTTTTATTTGCTCGAAAATTTACTTAAGATGGATTTATTATTTAATATGATTAATAAAAAAAATTATATAAACTAATGTTGTTTTTTGTTTTTTAAAAATGATACATACATTTAAATACATGACTTCTAGATTAAATATCTGAAATTATTTTGAGAATTATTACCCCATATTGGAAGATCATCAATGTACATCTGATACCAATAATGATTTTTTACAGCATATACAAAGGCTTTCAGTTTTTCTTCATCTAGCTGAATCTCGCAATATGTAGTTTCTGAGATGCTAGCTGAAAAAAAAAAATTAACTAAATAAATGAAGACATTACCAGATATAACATTTGCTAAAATTTCATTACTAACTAATTTAGACAAAGTATAGAAAATTAATGGCTTTGAAGCTAATGCAGATGCAATGTTTAACTGAAAGAAACCAGGGATACAAATTTAAGTTGCTTATTCTTGAATGATTTAGGTAAATCTTCCTTTTAATTTTAACTTCAATCCAAGTTTTTAAAAATCTTTTAACTAATTTATTAAAAATACAAGACTTTTAGATTACTGTTGACGATCTCTACACCACTCTATGCAAATAAAATACCACTCTACACCAACATAAAAATAAAGTTACCCTAAGCACTTACATAAATAGAAATGTCTCATAACATTCCATGTTATTAAAAATATAAAATAGTATTTTATTTCAATTGAAGTATGTCGAGGATAGTGTGCTGCTTCTGCTCGTTTATGAGCAATATGCTCGATCGTGCCCTCAGTGTTATTTTACTGTCCTCAAAATCTATTCGGAAAATTGGGGATTCAGTTAATTAGGGTTCAGATAACTGTGGTTATACTATATATATATATATATATATATATATATATATATATATATATATATATATATATATATAGAGTTATTGATTTTTAATATCTACATCCTAATCTAGGTGAATATTCTAAAACTATTCGATCTCTAAAAAGGTTCAATATTTCCAAGTTAAGTCTAGAAAATAATAGCAAATAAAATAGACTGAATTGAGCCCTAAAACATCATGGGAAAAAAAAAAATTATTTGCAAATTTACAGTTTGTTTAAATAAAAAAATATAAGTAAATGATAAGTTTTTTATAGGAGATGAACGATCACCATTGAGTTAGTCTGCATTAATGTGATTTTCAGTTCTGCTGACTGAATTGGCAGAATGTAGACAGATTATTTGTTAACTCTTCTTTGAGTCATAAGGCTTTGCTCGGAATCTTTTAATAATTAACTATTTATAATTATTTACTTTTTTTAATTTTTCGCTGTAATTATGAATATTTCATGTGCTAATTTACAATTGTAATTAAATTACTCATATGATTATAATATAATTAAAGATTAATGGTTTATAAATAATAAAGATGAGTCGATGAAGGTGTTATGTAACAAATTTTCGGATAGTGATTTTTCCTTACGAATGAAAGTTTTATGTGCTTATCTTCGCCTTGTAATATTAACTACCCAAAATTCTTGGTTAATTGCATGATTTCTCAGTTGATTGGATAGAGCATGTTTTAAAACAATTACATTAAAAATGTTTTACTTGTCCTTTTTTCAAAATTTTAAATTTGTAATATAACACCTTCATCCACACATATCTTCAATTAAAAAAAATATTATGGTCATAAAATGAAAAAAAAACTAAATTTTTCCAATACTGCTAAATTTTTAAGACTGGTAAAAGTGCTGTAGTGATTGAACAAAGTAAAATTATAAAATTAGAAAGAAAGGAATTTTATATTGATGCATTACGTAGTTGGGAATTATAATACAGCATTTTGCAACAGCTAAATGTGGCAATAAAAATACAAATTGGTCATCACAAATAATGGGTATTTCCAGATAACAAAACATAATTTTACCTATTTCAATATTTATAGACCAATCTGCATGGTAATGTTTTTTTTTATAGATACAAAGCGAAAGAAACGAGATTATATAAAAAACTGTAAAAATATTTAACATACAAATTAATGATTATGCATTTAACATTCAACGGCCCCGGTTTCAGAACCTTAATCTAACAACTAAAATTGAAAGTTTCGGACTTCATGGTTTCATACTTTTTCCGACATTATTAGGGCAGATTCACTTTTTTTTTTTCTGAACTTCAATTTTCTTTGATTAATTAATACTTAAGTAAAAATTAATAAAAATTAGTTTAATCCACTTCTATTTTCTTAGATTTTAAACATCATACTGAAATCAAAATAATTCAAGTAAGGATAAAACACTGAATTAGCCAAATCATATAAACCAAATTAAAAAAAGGAAGAAACATGATATAATTTAAAAAACTAGTTAATTTGCTAAACTCTTAAAGATGATAAGTAAAAATTGAAGTTTCTAAATAACAACAAAATACTTTATTCTAGCATTATAATTTCCATCCCCAACCAAATAAACTACTCACAAACATAAAGTGATTTAACATTAACTTAATATTTGTCTAATTTCTTTAGAATAACCAAACAACATAAAACTCACCTTTGTATTCAATGTCCAGCCCGCTAAAATCGAGTTCAACACCTTGCAAAGCCTCTCCAAGGGTTTCATGGTAATGTCCGATAACCTCTTTGTTGCCCTTGCAGAATGGAAGAGAATAGTATGCATATCTTTCTTGTCTGTTATAGAATGGACCAACAGTATTCATCCACAAAACGACTTCTTCATTTTGATCATACTGTAATAAACCAAATCATCAAATATGGAAGATGCACATTAGAATTGAGAAAAGTAAAATCATGAACACATAAAATAAACTTTGTTGCATTCACTATATTGAAACTTATAATTACAACTGTCTTTCATACGAAGACAGTGAATAGAACTCAACATTGATGCCTACATAGTTCAGGTTCATAAACTGTCAAATAGAAAGCATCAAATCTTAACAAATATCAGCCACTCCAAAAAATATGCAATCCCGATTGATTCACTAAACCACTTAACCAAATAGATATAAAAGAATTAAGAAAACTGTTAATTTTCTAATAATTATGATTCAAGATTTGCATGTTTGATATATGGGTGTAATCTTAATACAAACTAATACTCCTCAGAAAGAATTGTCATCAAAAATAAATATAAGGTTTAAAATTTAATAACTATGTTTACACTTAAAGTTGATGAGTATTATAAATTTGAAAAATATGGGTGATAACACCTAACTTTTTAACAATTCTAATATAAACTATGTGAAAGTGGACTGAGAAATGAGGATATAAATACAAAGATAAAACAAATAGGGTTAAAAACACTATGATAGATATCTGAGATTAACACAATAGAACGAATTAAACATCATAACAAACTGGTCCAAAGTAATTTAACAACACATTTAACAAGTTACATACTAGATGGGAATGCTCATCTCCACCGACTCCATACAGGACCAGAAAGAGCACACTGCATAGAAACAAAGGTTTCATAATTGTAAATGTTGAAATGCCTTATTTTTTTAATTTAAAGATACAGTATCCTTTCCTCCATTTGTTCTTTGAAAGTCCTTTGATTATCAAAAGCACTTGATACCTCCAGCCGGACTGAGACAAAACACGTAGGCAGTGATGTGGTTTCTCCACTGTAAATTTCCCTACTCAAACAGCGAAAATTTTGAAATCGAATGGAATTCATATAATTTATAATATTTCCCTCTGTCTTAATAAAATTTTAAGTCTCTATTTATTCCATGAAATATGGAAACATACGAGATGCATGTTGTAATTCATATGAATAAAGGATTGTTAAGGCTCATAATAAAGTAAATAATGAATTTAGAAATAAGTATTCAAACATTCATAGATGTATTTTACAAATGGCTTTATATAATTGATACAGTTCAATAAAATGTTTTATTTTGACATGAAATGGAATATAGCAATATCAAAATTATTATATAATACTTTGTTTATTCACAATGTAATTTTCTTAAAATCTGAAATTGTCAAAATTTATGAAAAAAATACAATAATGAAAGCACATTGGAGTAAGAAATTTTGTATTCCCATGTTGGCATTGATCGTGGGCGAACCTTCTCGTATCTGACAAATATTGGTTATATTAATTGAAGCAATTTTATTAAAACTATTTAATAGTAATCTACTGAAAGCTGGCTTATAGTTAATATGAAATCATTAAACAATATGGTTGGCTACAACGATTGAATTACAGAATTATTTCTGATATCAGGAGTTGTTTTTAGTATTTCTAAATTTATAATTAGTATTAATATTTGATTATAAAATTAGTTGTTTATTTAGGACTAGAATTATAGTCAGGTGATAGCTATGCAAAATATGAATAACAAAAAAAAATGGTTTAATTTATAATTTGTTTACTACTAAAATTGAAAAAGTATAATTAAAGAATGATCCTTTAAATGCATTAATAAGCTATGACAATAAGTAAAACATAAGCGTCGTGTTTATATTGTAATAATGATAATAAAAATAATAAAACAATAATAAACAACCCCTTTCATAGGTTAGTGTCATTTAGTACCGAACTCTACCGCTAGGCTGCACTGGGCTACCCCAACAGTCAAATGTAAACTATTAGGTGGCTAGGAACGCTTGTGGTATGATAACAAACTTAGTCGCGAGCGTGTTTATATTATTTTTTACATCTTGAGTAGTCGCCTACTAGTTTGTTCAAGATCTCATATAGTGTGCAATAGTATTTAATATATTGCCGTTTATCTAAGTTTTAGTTCAGACTATGATCGAATCGTATTAAAGGTAAGTTTTAAAATTGTATTTTCTCTTGAAGTCAACTGTTATCATTTTGTTATTGCAATAAAGTCATTTTTATGCCTTTAATAAAAATCTTACTACCCGACATTTCAAAGAATTATATATATCATCCAGGCAATAAATTGTTTGTATATATTTAAAGTATTAAATGTCTGAGTATCATTTTTACAAATGCATATATTTATTTAAACAGTTTTGCATGTAAGTACATATTTTATTTCGGACATGTTGAACGATACCAAATAATATTAATATAATGCTTATCTTCCACAGTCTTTGGTAATTTTAGTCACTTAAAAACACATTTTGTTTTTAGTTCAAAATAATATATTATTGTATTCATCTCAGCCACTTATAAACTTTTAAAAAAATATTAAATGGTCGCAAGTAAATTTTTTTTAAATTAGATTTATAAACTCAGATCTAAAATCAATTTGGTACCATCAGATTTTGATTTTTTTAAGCCGCACTTTATTTCGTGATTTCAACTGTGGAGTGATCTATTCCCCCTTCTATTATGCCAACGATTGCCAAAATAATTACATATCTTTTCGTCTTGTAAAAAAAAGAAAATAACTGTTTATTTACTACTATTGTTTTGGAAGAGTTCATCAGGAGAAACATCTGTTTCCAGAACAAAGGAATAGTGACTAGAAGTAAACAATCATCCTGACTGGAGTCTATGATTTAATCCTGTTTCGTGTTCAATTAAGTCTCTCGTTTCACAAAAAAAAATATTTAATAATTGTTACTGTTTTTATTTACGATTTTTACCAATCAGAAGATTATGGGAAATTAGTTTTGTTTTTTAGATAATCTCGCAAAATTATTTCTTTGAGCAAGTAGTTTGTAAAAATTAGTATTAAACAAGTTTTTCGGGAGAATTAATCATAATTTATGTCAGTAATCCTACATCTTGCCGAAATTAACCACATAGAACCAAAATAAATTTTTAACAACTATATTAAACAATTTGTTCGATTGTTTATTTTAATTTTAATTTGTTATCATTATTTATTTAATATTGATTGGTATACAATATTGAAACATCTATTTTTGAATAAATATTTGTAATCTTGATTTTTTTTCATCGTTTTTCACTTGATTTATCTTCATTTTAATCCTAAGGAAACGTTTTTAGTTTTTATTTGAATTTTGTAAGATATGATATTTAAGTTATACTTTTATTATAATTTTTTAATGGTTTTATCTGAATATGAATTTTTTTTTTTCTTTATCGAGAATTGCGTTGCTAGAAATTTATTTTTTTGTAAAAGGGGCCTCTTATTTATTTATCAATTTGAAAATTTACGGAATTCATTTAAACTAATTTATACGAATTCGAAGATTTCTAGAAGAAATAAAACTAATTTACAAAATAATGGAATTCCCTCATCATTGGTACGAAAAATCTGTATTACAATAATAGGTGTGGAATTGTTTACTGGCAATTGCAGTTAAATATTTATGGTGGAAATTGTTTTTATAAAGGTTAAAAAGATGTATAAACAATTTTACTTATCAATTATATACCCACGTAATTAATAACAAAAAATCAATATGTACGTGTAGTATGTGCATACATACAAATGAATACATAGTTATTTTCCTTATTTCTGGTCAGTGTAATCGTAGAATTTTTAATATCTTTAACTCGTATAATATCGTGAAATGTTGGATACGCAAAAAATTGTATTCCATATTTAAATGTGTGTGTGTGTATATATACATATTGAGATTTTCGATGTTTAGAGGTTCTATATATGGAGTGGAAATCCCAAAGGATTCTAAATATATTGGAAAAACTTGTTAATCCAACTTTTGTCAGTTACTGCTTGATCATGTTTTTTTCCGTTTTGTTTTTAAGTTATTGGAAAATTGTAGAACGTAGTTCGTATCATGTGTTGTTTCTTATTATTTATTCTATTGTATTCTTTTGTGCACATTAAAAACTGATGGAACACATCTTCTGTTTTTACCATTTAATATAGTGCGTTTAATCATTAATAAAGGTGTATTAACGCTCTATATTTATTTTCCAGCTTTTAAATTAATGTAGAGGATTTAACATAAAAATTTATTTTCTGATCTGATGGTCTAAAAAAATTTTTACTAATTAATTATAATTTTCTAAAAATGTTATTTTTTTTATGAAGCTATAAATCTGTACCACTGCACCTAATTACTAATTAAGGGAGTTATGTTTCTTGACTTACGGTTATACTAGGATCACTCTCCATCCTGCCCCCTGTGCCTCAAGCATCGACATTGAACGAGAACCTAAGTTCTCGCTTAAGCAACGACTCGCACATTAAAACAATAAATTATTAATTGCTATTTTTTTAATCATTATTTTCAATAATGAAACTTACTAATCGAGCAAGAAAAAAAAACAAATTTAATCTCCTCTCAAAATTTGAGTATTTACGTTTCAAGATGTGTATAATCCAAAAATCTAATTTTAAAAAATATTTTCGTTCATCTGCCGTCTGCGACTTTTCTTCGAAATTATCGATTTTTTTCGAGATTCGACACCAAAGCTGTCTTTTCGGATGATCGTCGGAATTCGACATTTCCATCAGCTATGTTTCAAAATGGCGATTGAAGCTTCATACACCCATATCTCAATACTTTATCAAGATAGAGGAATTATACAAAGTATTTTGGAATCATTATGACAAAGCTTCGTAAAAATATTTAATAAATTAATTAATTAATAATAAACCCTTGTGTAATAATTTGCAGCGGTTTTAATATTCTGGTGAGCCAAACAAATATTATACAACTTTTTAAATCTTTGCGTTTTTCACTGAAGCTAATTTTAATAATAATTTTAATCGAAAACATTTCAATAGTTAAGAAAGTGTCTTAAACATACATATGGTTGACGAAAACGACGAACAACTTTTTAAAACAATTTTTTGGCTTAAAAAACTCTAAAACATGTAAATTTGGAGATCTCCAGACTTTTTTTTTGCGATCAATTCTTTTTTCCTCTATACTTTTTGTAGTTGAAGAAATAAATATCACATTTATTTTTATTTTCATTCAATATTATTTTGGATTTTTATACTTTTTTTTTTTTTTTTGTTAATATCTGTGAGTTAACATCCTGAGTTACTTTCACTAAGTTATGAGTTGCCAATTGCATGGAGCCGGACGAAAATAGCTAGGGAGAATGCGTTCTCGAAATAGAGCAGATACAAAATCTAACTGGAAGGAAATATTTTCTTTTATTAAGTAGTTTTGTTAAAAAATAAAATCTATAAGGGCGCAAGTCGGTTGCATTCATGATTTTTTTTTCTTGTTTTTTATTATATTTAACAAGGCGCATTGACCTCTCTGAAATTGTTTAACCAGTTTAGTATTTAAGGATTGATAAATTATTTACCACTTCTATAATTTTTATTTTATTGAAAACTAGTTTCGGATGTTATTCATTCATCTTTAGTTCTAAAAACACAAAAATTCAAAAATAAGCAATTTAAAATACAGTTTGATATTATTATACATATTAAATTAAATGTAATATAAATTATTATTGTAAAACATTTATGAATTTAATTAAGACAAAAAATTAAATACGTGTTGGTACTCACCAAGGTTTAAGTAGATTAAATCAAACAGAAAAGTTTGTATCTGTTCGATATAATCTACTTAAACCATGGTGAGTACCAACATGTATTTGATTTCTTGTCTTAATTAAATTAAAAATTCATAAATTTCTAAAAAAAAATGAGTTAAAATCGTTTCTATAATTATTACAATAATGCTTATTATATTGAACTTTTTTTTTTTAATTTTAATTTATTCTTCTAAATTAAAAGTAAATAAAAACTTCTTTATAAAAAAAATGGTACTTATGTACTATACGGTCGATCGTCAATTGAAGTTATAATTTGACACCATAAAATAATTCGTATTTATGCGAATTTAGGCCCCGACCTCAACTAAAAAAATCTGTTATGGATTTGTTTATCTCTGGAGCGAACGGAAGTCGACAGCTTCGTTCTAAATTAAGCACTAATCCACAATAATGGTACAGTATCTAAGTATCAAAAAAATTCTAAGAAAAATTAATAATATAAAAAAAATTAATTATACTTTAAAATTTTTAGAATATTTTCTTTACTATGTTGTGGTCTCCTAATTTGCATTAAACAACAGGTTCTTGGTATAAGTTTCGGTATTAACGATTATTGATATTTTTTTACGACTATGATATTTTTTATATCAATAATATGTTTATTATCGTTATTATTAAACTTATATCCATATCGGTAGTTGGCTTTCGATGTTCTATTTTTTATATTTACAGACAACCATTCCTGGCTAATGATAATAAATAGAAAGGCAGTGATGTCAAATCGGAACTATAATTTGTCACCAAATTATTTTTAATTATCTACTATTGATATTTATATTATATTATAGGAAAGATCCGTTTTTCTTTTGGCCGAAAGCCTCCAGGTTGAATTAAAAATATGTAGACATGCCACATATTCATTTTTGTTTCACGTTTTGTATATAGTTATGTACATTTTCAAAATTAATTTATAACTTTTCATAATTTAATTCAGATATTAAATTGTTGCAATTTAAATTACAGCAACTAAACATAAATATGTGACATTTTAGCCTGTATTTGGTTCTGCCTGGAGATTTTAGGGTCAAAGAAATTTTTTTTTTCTTGTAATGCTACTATTATTCTATATTTTTTTTAATTAATATTTTTATTTTTTCCTAAATTGAAGTTTCGAGTTCATGTTCACTGCTTGCCTTACTTAGTACTTTAACTTTTACTTTCGATATTGTCGAATATTGATATTTTCTAGATGTTGGTATAGTTTTTTAACAACTTTCATTAACCTAAATACTAATAGTTAATCAAACTAAATTATTACTCTCAACTTTTATTTATTTTTTGTGCTAATAACGATAGAAAATTTATTTTTTTTAATTCGTTTTTTGTAAAAATTCGTGTACAGTATATATTTTGTTCTATTAGGAATCTAAATGTTTTTATCAAAATATTTTATTTTTAATCTGAGATCCTCCTTTTCTGTACGTTTTGCAGCTCTGCTATCAATAAATTCTGTACATTTTTGTTTACATTATTTTTCATAATGATCATAGAATGATTCTTCCTTAAGAACTCTTATAAAGCGAAGTAAAAACTTTTTTTTTCAAAGAAATAATCAGTCGTCATTATTTACAGCATGCATTCTGTTCTTAAAAAATAATATTTAAAAAAATATGTTTATTTTATTTTTTAATTTCTTTATTTTTGTAATCTTCATTATTATTTTTTTTTTATGTTTATCATTCTCATGTAAACCTTTTTAATGTAGTTGAATTTTCACTTCATATTTAAAAATTTATTTGCCAACACCGTCTTGTTTATTACATGTAATTTTTGTATATTTTTATTTGAGTGATCTTATTTTCAACATTTAGTTGTATCACATGTACACACTTGCACTCGATTTCCTTTATATTACTATTAGTTATCTAAATATTACTGTTATACTGACTATATTATATTACTATTAGCCTCAGGTCTCTCATATACTATGTAAATAATTAACCAGTCAACGTTTCGCAAATTTAGGCATGACCAGTGCGGAAGGAGAGATTAGACGAATGCAGTCCAGAGATAGCGCGTCTGACGTCATAAGCCTAAAAAAAAACAACAACTAAATAGATTTATTACATCACTCCAAGACAGTTCGACATAATCTCATTGAGTTTTTAGACCGTTGGTGTGAGGTGTGTGTCCGGTCTCTGGTCTATGTTATTTCCTGATGTTGCCTGAATTGGCTAAGAGCTGACCGATTAGTTATTTACTGGTATTTGAAAGAGTGAAGGCTTTACTTTTGAAATATTCGAGTAATATGCTGTATAAAATAATAATAATAATAACAATGAAATATATAAACTAATAATAAAAGCAATCAAGGAAATATCTGTGTCATAACCAATCGCGTACGTGGGAAAGAAAGAGGAGGGATATCGGGGGATACACCCCCTCGAAATGTACGAAAAAATATGATTTTCATACCCACACCAACATAAGTTTTGTATTTTGAGTAATCATTTTAGTAATTTTGAAAAATTATTTTTGATCCAATTTTCATGCTTATCATTAAAACTTGCTCCCAATTTGGCAATTATAGACATTTAGGTGATTATTTGCCTTCTTAAAAAAAACCATCCCCTCCTCCCCAAAAAAAATTTAAATTTCACCTCTCGAAAAAATATTAATACAAAATATAAAAGTTAAAATCACATGTAAAACCGGTTAAAATCGCATACACACCATAATCTCATATCATTAACTCATTTTATTGGCTGAATTAATGTAAACAAAATAAAAATGGAAAGTAAATATATTTAGTTGACGTACGCATGATAGTATGGACGAATCAATCTAATTTGGGATTGATAAATTATTTGTCACTTCTATAATTCTGTTTTTATTGAAAACTAGTTTCAAATGTTCAAAACATTTGAAACAAGTTTTCAATAAAAAACAAAATTATAGAAGTGGCAAATATTTTATCGATCAGCAAGTAAATATATTTTATTTTTAACCTAAAAATAAAATTTCGATCGAAATTTGCCGCTCTCTAAATTCTGCCGCCGGGGCAAGTGTCCATTTTGCATCCCTCCCTCTCTAGATCCGGCGCTGGGTATGTGACATTTCTACATATTTTTTATTCAACCTTTAGTAAAAAATATTCTTTAAATAATGGCAAAGTACGCAGTGAAAAGAAGATTTTATTTTATTTTTTTAAGATTTCTCATGGAAGAAACTGGAAATTATGTGGTCATTAAGAAGTTATACGAAAAATCTTTTATAGACAGTTGTGGTGCGAAACGTACAAAAAATGATTCGACAGAAAAAATGAGCGCTCCGAAAAAAAACCATTACAGAATACAACATTATATTATATGCCACTTCGATTTACTAAAAAAAAAAAAAAAAAAAATCAATAGATTAATTAATGTAAAAAATAAAACTTTTTTTTTTTAGAACTAAAGTTTCGAGGTAAAAGTAGATATAAATAAAAATGTGACTTATATTTATTTTTGTTACGCTTCTCTTTTTTGAGTTTTTGCTCTCCCTAAATATTAATTTTTATCTTGGGTTATATGAAATTTCATTTTTGATTGTTTTTTCTATATATAATTTGCGATTGTGTTTTTTTTTTTCTAAAAGACCATTGAACGAGCTGTTCCTTAAGTGGAATAGATTCAATTTAGAAACATAACAAAACTGTAAAACAACACGCAATGGACTCCCCACTCATTGGACGGAATAATAAAGTGGTCCTAGGCAGTGGAGACTGCGTAGTAAGTGGGAGTCTGGACGTGAGGAGAAGGGGAAAGAGCGAGAGAGAAGAAGAAAGGAAAAAAAAAGAAGAAGAAAAAAGAAAAAAAGGAAGGATCAGGTAGTTTTCTTTTAGAGGAGGAGGTAGGAGTGTGTAGTATCTCGGAGACGGGACACGCGCCTGGTTTTTGCCTCGCCGGTGGTTGACGATGTGACCAATCAGCCCTAAGAGCTCCAGTCGCCTGAATTATCTGTTTTAAAAAGCCGGAGGGGGGCATTGTCTTCCCCTACCCCTCCTATCACAGCTTCTACATTTCCTTTGTCCACCTACTCACAATAGATACCAATGGCCTTTCTTGCTTTTTTACGGAATAATGTGTAACTCCCACTCCTTTCCCAAGAACGACTGCCCG
Organism: Rhaphigaster nebulosa; assembly: GCA_948150685.1. Taxonomy (NCBI): domain Eukaryota; kingdom Metazoa; phylum Arthropoda; class Insecta; order Hemiptera; family Pentatomidae; genus Rhaphigaster; species Rhaphigaster nebulosa. The sequence goes on from OX411312.1 coordinate 25,935,982, forward strand.
GCGATCTGTTTGTTTACGTTTCGAGGAACTGATTACTTTGTATATGATGACCTCACATTAAATGATACAACCTTGTCCGTAATTCCTACAACATTTTATATATTCAAATAATTATTCCCCTTTATGGTTCCTCAGCTCTTAATTTCTTTGATCCATCCGTTCAATTAAATTTTTTCTTTTATTATTTAAAAAAATAAAATAATATTATGCCTCTTTTATGGATGAAAATTGATAACTTGAGTCTGGAATTAAAAAAACAGTTGGCAATATGTATTAATTTCTAGCAATTTTTAGAAGATTAATGTCATATCCTACAACAATAGGCCGGAGATAAATTTGTTGTTCTTGCATAGTAACCCTGTGCAAGAGGAATTTATTTATAAGGTGTTCATACTTCATGCGAAACATCATATTACAGGAAACACATGAAGCATTTTTCCCCAAATAACAATATATTTTTTTTAATTTTATTCTTTATTGTATTAGTGGTCTGAACCTTTATAATAATAATATATTTGTAAGGATTCTAGCACTGCTTAAGGCCAGACTGACGACTGAGATTCGTTAATATTTGGTGCTTACTTCAATATTCGATTTTTAGACCGTTTCCAATTTTTTTTCTCGATATATCGTGAGTATTTGGTAGTTTTTTTTTAATTAATATTGTAAACAGGGATGAGAAGAACGTAATAAGAATAAAAAAAATCGATAGGACACATCCATTTCAAGGAATACTCCAGTTTCACTATGATTGACTTTTTTTTAGAATCAAACATAAACATATATTTATTCATTTATAATTTGTAATTGAGGATGTGTAGAAACCCCGTTAGCATTTCTCTATTCGCGGATTTCCGTAACTGACGTCATCCTCCATTGTTGTATGCCATTTTTTTTTTCCCCACCAGACAAAACATTTCGATAAGTGAGTATCTTCATCGTATTAATTAAAACAATTATATAACTTTTCCTTGTCCATTAAAGTATTTATGATTGAGTAATACTGCGGAAGTTTTGGTACATTCCCTTACTTTTATTTTTATTGCCTCGGAAAAAAATTTTACTTAATTAATTATCAATTAACATACTTCTGTGTTTTTATGACTGCTTATTTACCTGTGCTTAGATACTCGGTTATCCGTGCTAGCGGGACCTAGAAATTGCTGGTTAACCAGGCGAGACGTTTAATCAGGAGTTTATTTATAAATTAAAACATCAATTAAACAGTTTAATTACTTTCTTTTTCTCCTGCATAGTAACTCTGTGCAAGACTTTATTTACAAAATATACCTATTCCATGCGGAACCGCATTTAATATATATATATATATATATATATAAGAAACTCAATTTGCATTTTTTAGTCACTGTAAAGCATTGTACTAGTATACAATTTAGATAAACTTTAAAAAATAAAGAAACAAAATTAAATGAATAAAAAATATAATAAAATAAAAATAACGAAAATAGAAAATAGCGGAACAGATGTTGAATATACAACTAAAAATATTTGTAGATACGCACATAGAGCATTAAGTTTTACAGAAGGAGATTAAGAAATACTTAATCTAATCAAACTAAGTAGGTTCCTACAATCAGTTAAAAAATAAAATAAAAATAAATAAATACAGAATGAATAAGGTACTATATACAAATAAACATTTAACTAAAATACAATGAACGGATACTATCACACAAACAATTAAAAATAATCCATTACATACACATAAACATTTAACTAAAATACAATAAATGAGTACAATCATACGATCAGTCAAAAGAAGAAACATTATGTTCTAGTAAACATATAACAAAATAAAATAACTTCAGTCAGTAAAGAAAACAATATTAACAAATTGAAATGAACTAGAACAATGTATGTATGTCATATATATGTTGAAGTTTAATTTATTTGACCAATTTATTGTAATACAACTGAACAGAAAAACGTAGTTTACTAACCTGCTTAAACTTTTTCAAACATTACTAATGTTCTGTAATTTACGTGGTGATTTTTTTATTTGACTGTGAAATAAATTAAGAATTAAATTTTGTATATGAATTAAATTAAGAATAAGGTTTTGTTTTAAAAATTGATTTTTATTCAGGTATAATTAAAAGATTAAAAAAAAAAAAACCTGAATTTAAAAAAAAAAATTCCAATTCGTCCTATTCTCAAGTTTTTTTTTATGTCTTATATAGATTTTTTTTCTTTTTTCGTTGTTTTTTTTTGAATCTTTTAATTATCAATTATAACTGCAATGAAATTAATTTTGAAAGCAAAACCCTTATTCTTTATTTATTTCAGTTTCATATTTAACTTCAACATATATATATATATAATATACGTATGATCTGTAGATTAATGCCTGTATTGTATTTTAATTCTTACCTAATACAAGAGTTGAATTAATTTTTTAAGATTTTTTTTTTTTTTTTTTTTTTTTACTGGTGCCTATTCCTGAAAACCAGTTAAGCGGGAATTTACTGTGTTCTTTTTTTTTCAATTTCTAATTTTATCATAAACTTAATTCAATTTAAAAAATGAAGGTTTAATTTTGTTAGTTGTCATTTTATCCAATAGTATGCTGGATATTTCTTCAATTTGAAAAATATTCAAAACTTTCTTAAAAATGTATACAGATTTTACTATCCATAAATTTAGTTGTGATGCAAACGAAAAATCATGTATATTAAATATTATTGGATAAATTTATTAATTGTTTTTTTTTTGTATTATCATTCTTCAAAGCAACAAATTAAGTGGTCTTAATTTATTGCGAGTTAAATCGATTAATTATTTACCTTCAAGTAAATTAATCAACATGAGTTGCATTTTAAATATGACAATATTGTTGGCAGTTTTTTTTCAGGTTAAATTATCTCGAGTTATTCATATATTATTCAACCTTTACAAAGCAGAGCGGATGTGGGTTGTGTTATCTCGCGTTTTAAGGTTTTTCCCGATATCCCGCAAGGTTTTTTTCTCATTTATCAACCGATAATAATGTCTCGTATCGATTTTATTTTTCTTTCATTGCTAAGCGGATTCATTAAACAAAAACTTAAACGTAACGAAGATTCTATCTTGCCGGGAAAACATGCATTATTCATTGGCTAATGAGGACACATTGTAATCATACTAGGAGGTTTATAAAAATACGGAAGTCTACACCAATGAGCTACTTTTTCTCCTTTTTTAAGGTTTCGTTTTGATGTTTAACTGACATGCTAATGTCGAGCTTTGGATTAACATCAATTCCGGAAAAAAACAAAAGGTCATTTCGACAATGTCACACGGGATTTACAATTATTATTTATATAATCGAAACTTAAATTAATTAAGAGGAAACGGTGTATAACGGATTAATATATTTTTTTTTTTTGAATGGTCTTCAGAAATATAATTCTTGATTTTGCATTAATATGTTTGATTTTCCTAATATTGAAAAAAAAATACAGAACATACTTAAAATAAAAATATCCTTCTTATAATAGATTTTCAAAAAGACCAAAGAGACTAAAAAAAAGACCTACACTCATTTATTCTCTTTAGAACAGCGTCTTTCGCTGCTTTATTCTCTTGTTCTTGATATTTTTATTTTAAGTATGTTTTCTTTTTGCTGTTTTGTTAGTGCTATGTTAAAATGATTTTATTCTTTTAAATATTTAAGAATTATTCATTTAAATTTGTCTTTGTTAATTTTTTTTTTGGGGGGGGGGGAGTTTCATTTCATATTTAATTTAAGGATTAATTTTGGTCAATTTACTGAAGTTTTGTTTTATTTCAGGAAGAAGCTTTTTATTCTGTATTTACGTATTATTTTATTGACTAGTAACAAAGTTAGAAACTAGAAATAACTATTTCTGTGGCGTTTGGGTAAAGGAGTGTCATTTTTTTGCGGCAATGGGTTTAAGTTGTATTTTGTTCATTTTGATGAACTTTGCCTTTGAGAAAAATGCTATCAGTCATTGAAACAGCTTTCAAATGAAATGCGAATACTCTATTTCATTGATTTACTTCTCTTATCTCAAAGCTAAAGTTTGTTAAATACAAAAAAATATAAGTTAAACCCATTGTCGAAATAAAATGACTTATACCCCTGTTCCCAAACTCCACAGATTTAACAATTTATTTGAGTAAAATAAATTACAATTTTAGTACATCCGCCATTATATCTCAGCATTGCGGATAACAAGTTAATTTTTAACGGTTCTATATATATAACAGAAAATTATGTTTGGTCTAATTTTTACCGTTTTCCTATGAAAAGCAGAGAAAACATCTTAGTTTTTTATTCTCCGCCATTTTGTTTTAAGGTGATGGCAGGCAGGTTAATATTATTCAAAAGTTTCGTCATAAGGAGTTCGGCTGTTCTCGTGAAAAGCAAACTGCAAAGCAGATAGCAATTTGCATGTTTTATTTTATTTATAATATTTTTAGCAACGTACTAACTAATCTCGGAAGTTATATTATTTTTTTTTTTTCGATGTTAACCATTTAATGTGGTAGTGTTGCTTCTGGAGGTTTGTTTGAATATATTTTTTTCCCCCATAGCAGAATACTTTCCTTTTTAGTATTTCATTAAATTGGGGTCATGCTTTTCTATCAGATATTCGTGGGAAAAAATCCCCGAAAAATATACCTACTTCATCATCAGATACAAAACCACTAAAATAATTGTTTAAAACATGAGCAGCAGAGCTCCGTCAGTAAAGTCGTATTTTATATTATTTTTATTGTATTATATTGTAAAATGCAAAATTGATAATATCAAAATGGGATGGGAGAAAAAAATTGAAACCCCTAAAAAGCACTCCTTTAACACCAACTCAATTTACTAAAAAAAAATTCAACCCTCTTAACTCAATTTGGAGGGACTGAGGAGGTGCGCAAAACCTTAAAAACCGGAGAAAAAAAACATTGAAACATGCTGAAATTTTCTCCTATTTGGTATACATACGGATGTTCACCTTAATTGATTCAAAGGGGGTCACGAGTTTGCTCAAATGTAGAGGGGAGAAATTAAGAGAATTAAAAAAAAAATTGTACTAATTGCTTTCCGATAATTAATATCCATTTAAAGAGATTTTTGTTTTCTTGTAACGATAAATTCAAAATCATCTGTAATACGCTCTAAATGTTTGCCTGCTTTTTGTATTAGTATGATTTATATTTGTAAATCCCATAATCTTATAGAATTTCTGTATGATTAGGCATGGAACAACTCCGATATTGGAAGATCCTCCGTGGCACACTTAGCCTCCATAAAATGGGTAGCTGAGAATTATATAATTTTTATTATTCATCTTAAACATATTTTGACGTATTATTAATTGGAATAAGAATATTTAAAGGTTGTGGTTAATTATTTTCTTTCATGTTCGTGAACGTCTCGTTTACTAATGGTATAACATGAGATGTTGAAGGGAAGGACCGACTATCAGATAGTCTATTTCTGGTGTCATGGGCGGAGGTTGGTTGAGCTTATCTAACAAAAGGATAGAAAAAAAATGGATGTAAACTGAACCCTTACTGTATTATCTTCCTGAACCTAAAATAGAGCATTTTGAAGTACACGTTGGAAGCATTATTGTTTATCTAGGATAGAACGTTATTGCTGATTTTTACATGTTTATTTATTACTTTAATTATTGTTTACATTGTGAGTTATTGATTTTTTTTTCTGTGTGGGAGAGGAGTAGAGTATCCATAAATATTTAGCATCCAAAATTATTTTTTTCATAACTCCCCATCTTCGTAACTTCAGAACATCCTCTTGTTAAGGCTATTAAGCGAGGATCCATCTTCTGTTTAGAATTGTAATCCTTTTACCTTGCGTCTGGTTCTTTTCCTGTTGTGAACTGGCTGCTGAGAAAAAATGATCCAAATAGATTAATATAAATAAGCAACATCTATATTTTTTTGTCAGACCAATATTTGAGAAAATTTAGCATTTTTTTCAAAATGGTGGTGGTGGAGGAATTAGAAAAGTTGAATTTTTCAACACTATGCCAACCCAGACAACATATCTAAAAATTGAAACTGCCCTAATTTTTGTAACAATTCGAGAATTTTCGAGACAATTTGACTGGACTCCATATTCCAATCCTTATTTATGTAATTTAATTAAAAAATATCTGTCATAAGCCATCTCAAACACGAACATTTTTACTTTCTCTTATGAAATATATAGTAAGGGGAAGTATTGCGATCGTGAAAAATTTCGTATTAGAGTTTTTAATATTAATACACGTATCAAGGTCACCTGAATCCAAATAACCAGTCTCACTAAATGGTATGTGTTTTTGGGTCTGTGAGAGCCTAGCTCAAAAGAAAAATGTACTTAATTGAAATTACTTATTTGAGGTAGGTACCTGCCTGTGATATTGCATCAACTTTTTCGCCAAAATCGACTTACCGCAAGTGCCCTTTTATATCTTTATTTTACAATTTTCTCGAAAACGGCTCCAACAATGTTGCTTAAACTCGTTATACCAATGAACAATAAAATGGTCTTTAATATCAGCTAGGTTTGTCCTCATTGAAATAGTCCGATAGGCCTTAATTGCTGAATTTTCAAAAGGGCTTCCACTGAATTAGGGATTGATAAATTATTTGCCACTTCTATAATTTATCAATCCTTAATTAGATTGACTTTTCGAGACCATCATGCGGTTGTCAACTGCTTCCACTTAAGTACATTTAATTTTGTTTATTTATAATAATTAACCGTCTCGCATTGTTTTCACAGTCGTAATAAAAAATGGATGAATGTAAACTATGGAATATTTTGATAATTAACTTAATAATAAGTAGAAATATTTTCCCAGATTGAAAAAAAATTTCTGGAAATAAGATTAGTAGCTAATATAGAAGCATAATCTGCCGTCGGTAAGCCAAAAAAAATTAAAAAAATAGTATCTAACGTATAAAGTCGTAGAAGGTAATAGAGAGTGATAAAAAACGCAAATAGTTAAATAATTGTTGTTAATAATTTCTAATTTATATCATTTAATGGAAACTTTTAAAATTTCAGTAGCCCTACTCTAAATTAAGTAATACTCCAAGGGCGATAAGTGAAAGGTGTATGATGTGCACACCGTACCAGATTTGTATATTATAAATAATTATTATTTGTATAATAGTAATAATTACTTGAGTCGTTTAATAATACACTTTCAGAGCCTCGAAAAAATTACTTTTGTAATTTAAATTAAAAAACAAATAGACGAAATAATTGAATAGTAAAAATTGCATGAATTAACTTCACCTTAAAAATCAATAATTATAGGAAATTAATTATTATGTTTGAAATTTTTTTTATCTAGTCAGAGGTATTTTGGCAGCATGTGCATTAAAACAAAAGAACTGACCAAATTCCTTTCTCGGTAATTGATCTTTGAGACTTCCAAGAGAAAATAAAGTAAATCTTGTAGTCAAAATGATATTGTCTCTGTATTGCTCCATCAACGATAAAGTATTATTATTATTTTTTTTTTATTTGATATGATTTTGCTAAGTCTTGCAATATAAAGTTGTAATATTATTGTGGTATGTCCATTACGGTTGCTGAATCACATCAAACTTTAATTGTTACTTTATAAGACAAGATGCTTTAGTGGTAATTCTAAGTTTAATTTCGACATATATCCATTATCAACCATCCACAACAATAGTATTGAAAGAAAGAAAAAGAAAGGAAGATAATAGCTCTTCCTCGGAAAGACCGTTCTTGAGATTATAGACTTCGAGGAGGAGACGGCTAGCGATTAGTCAACAGCTGATGGTCCACATCCGCCAGCTTGATACAGTCCAACCAGTGCCTACTAGATTACAGCGAAATGTCCTTCACAATTACAAATTATGATAATAAAATTATCACATAATAAAACAAATGAGAGAGGAAACAACAAAATTGGAAATAACAGACAAACGATGATATTCGCGTGGTCTTAAAAAGCCGATTCGTGAAAAAAAAAAATACTAAACTAAAATAAATGAAAAAATTACTTTGGTGAAGGAAATTTAGTCCATATGCATTAATCCTATTAAATAATTCTTTACCTAAAAATCTATAAAAGTAAAAGAAAAAAACCTTATTTACAAATCTCAACAAAAACCAAAATATTGTAATTTTTCGCACTTATCTGAGAGAGTGAACTTGTTTGTAAATTTCCTAGGTAAAACCTTCATTTCCCTTCCTAACTTTGACGAAATTCAAATTTCGCACCATTGGAAAGACGAGTTTTTCTTCTTTCTGGTGATAATAATAAAATTTACATTTGAAGTTAATATAAAAGCTATTTGAAAAATTGTAAGCAGTCGTAAATAAATTGTCTTGTATCTCAAATTCAAATTGACCTAGAGCCCGATTTGCGCCATTTGGTATATTCTTACCAAATGGCATAAATCGATCCAGTTTGTATCTTTGCTACCTTTTGGTACTAGAAAAATTTGAAGGTGATCTGTTGAGTTCCCGAAGAAACAATTGAGGAGTTTTTTTATTAAAAGTTAATATTTCCATTTGTCGAAAACAAAATTCTTTTTGATGAATTAAAATTCAGCACCTGAATATTATTCAGTTTATTTAAAAAAAAATAAATATATTCAGTTTATTTCAAATTTTAAATTACTCTCTCTTAAATAGGTGTTACAAGTCAACATTTTCAATAAAAATGTCTATGTATATTTCCATGAGATGTCCCACTAATAATCTTTAGTAATAATTTTCCAAAAGTGGATATATTAACATAAAATAAAAAAAAACTCCTCATAACCGATAAAATTGGTAGTTGAAATTTTGGGGGGAAAAAATTTATTTCTCGATTTCTTTGAAAACTGGTAATTAAAGATTTTTTGAGTTTCTAAAAATCAATATGAAATTATTTTATACTTTAAAATTTTTTTTTACCTACTTTATTTAAAGCAACTTCATGATTTTTGGTATTTTCAGTACCATAAGCTCAATTTAAAACTCGAGCATTTTTTTCTTTTTATAAGTAAAAAAAAATTTTTTTTGTAGATGCAGAATAGTAGGAGTAAACAGTTATGAAAAATGGGCTGCGGTCTTAAATAATTCTTAGTAAAATTCGGTGCATTTAACCTTAAACCATTAGTTCGACAAATTAATTTGTTTTGTAAATCAAGTTTTTGGGACTCTTATACTTCTTATACTTTTCGATGAGATTATTATACTTTAAAGTTAGATCTGGATTTTTTTCTGATTAAAATACTTCATTCTACTTCGTGAAGTTGTGCATGTAATATCAATTGAGCTTGTTGAACAATGAATCATATAGGTTTTTCATTTACTTTCTTTAGCTTTGGTGAATTATTTAGTTTAAGCTCGAGCAAAGTCTAGACTATGAGTATTGATCTTGGAGTGAGTGTTCCAGTTGGAGCGGGACCCCGCCGTGACCAACACTGTTGTTCCCTTAGATCGTAAATTATCGAGCAAGGTCTCCGCAAAGCCGGGATGGTCAGTGCATCTGTTTTGCTTTCTTCCCTTTTACAATTAGCAAAAAAAAATGGGTAGCCCAGCCTTCGGTCCTGACAAATGGTGCCTACGTCTTTGTTCCCTAAATGCCTCCTGATTTGCCAAGCCTTTCAAAGATTCCCATTGTCCATTTTCACTTTTGATGCCTTCCAAGTCACGGGTTAAATGAATATGTCTATTTTTAGAAAAGCCAAACTAGTGACATGCATTCTATATTAAGCTTTGTCCATACTATATAACAAAAGACTTATTTTAAAATAAATTCGTTGTACAAGTTTCCAACAATTCGTTATATAGCATATAACTTATATAACTAAAAGCAATTTTATTTTATAACAAGTTTACAACAAAAGGGTGAGTCAGTAGATAAATGATCAGTTCTTATGATGGCGAGGAGCGAGATTTTTAGCATTTGTAAAGAAAAATATTAGTCAGTAGCTAATAACCAATTTAAAAAAAATGAAATAACTTATTCATAATTTGCATTTTTTTTATTTTATGTTAACGAATCCGGTGTGGATTAAAATATATTTCGACCATCTCACTTTATAACCGTCATGAAATTAGGAGTTTGGGACCCGCACAATTCTATCCATAAGACTCCGTTATTTTTTTTGTTTTACAAAGGAGAAGCTAAGTACCTCATCTCACACTATGCAACAAAAACATTCTCTGAGTTTGCAAGGTATTTCAAAGAAAGATTTGGAAAGCCAATGCATGTGCATTAAGTTTCTAGTTTCGTGATGTTTACTATAAAGAGATTGGACCTGTAGAATAATTCGTTCTACCTATGCTAGTTGAACTGCATATGAACTCTAAACTCCAGTATACAAATAACTAACATTTGATTTTTAATATTCAATATTCACATTTAAAATAAAATATCATACACTACTATAAATACGAATGGTAGTAATTTTGTTGATGTCCTTAGTACAAAGTTGTTCCTACTGAGTGCTAAATGTGATACTGTTTCATGAATTCACTTGAACTTATATTTTTCTCTTTTTACATTTTATGGTGTCTCTTCTCTTCAGTTTTAATCATAATACAGGTCTCCTGGTGTTGAGCAGTATAAGTAGTGATGGCAAAGAAATTGGAATAACATTACATTGTTTCTAAACCTCTATGTTGTTTATTTATTATTTCAGGAACTTATTATGGTTGATTTATAAAAAAAAATTAAAATAATTATTTGAGTCACCCAGCAGTTTTATTTTTACAAAAATCCAATAAATTTTCATCTTATATCATAATCTTTATCAATAATTAAAAGATCTTATAAAAGACCTTTGATAGCCGCTCTGTTTATTGTTTTTAAAATGTTATTTGCATCATGTACTTGATTTAATTCTTTCATATTCACCAATTCAATATGTCTTTAACAACTTGATTAATGGTTTCGACTCTCCACTCAACCTCCAGGTTTTTCCTAACGGGCCAGGTACTTCCTTTTATATAAATAAATTATCGGATATTTTGAAAAATATTTTTAGACCGGTTGCTATACTTTCTCTTTTTGTTAGTAGAGTAAATAATTATTAAATTAAAATCTTGGCAGAACGCTTCAAGTTATACAATTAAGTTTTTTGTTGGTATAAAAATGGTCCTTTTTATGGTTTTGAATCTTGGGAGTTTACATTTTAATAGTTAAAAATTTCGTAATTTTTTTTTGAGTATTTGATAGCTCTGTTAAATTAAAGAGGAGGCTCGCTCCCTGGTTGAAAGCAACTTAAAGTTGACTTCAACAATGAAGACAAAACTTAAAAGCAACTTACAAGTTGTTACGAAGTAGGTAAGTTCGCTGTGCGAGAGTCGGTGAGTTTAGCGAGGTTAGGAACCTTCAGAAAGGTCAAGGTTTCTATAAACTGTAATGAAATTTATTTCTTCCCTTGCTCTGGGCGTTTTTGTAATTTTATCGTCTATTATCTCCTATTTACAATAATACTGTTGCAATCATTTCCGTATTGGTTATTTATAACTGATGTTTCGTTTAATATATGTTTATTTCCTCCTTACAAGAAACCTTGCATGAAGGGACTTCATTTTATAATGCGTGTTACATACAAATCATATTATTCATCACTTAATATATAATTATAATGTATGTATTAAACATATAACGTATAATAAACAAAAATAATTAATTAATTGGATCAAAAACTAAAAAATAAATAAACAAAATACTGGACGACTAAGGGCAAACTTTATTTTGACTAACGGTCAATAGATAACGAATAATTTATTTATTTTTTTGACTAACGAATATTTTGTTTATTCGTTATTCTAAATAACAAATAAGGAAAATTAGTGTAACAATTTCATGATATTTCATTCGTATTTCCTCCTATATCTCGTGGAAGGGTAAATGGATTATAGCGGATATAACGATTTTCCGACTGTTTAGAAGTATGCTATAAGGAAAACGAGTTTGAAAATTTCCGACTTTTCATTCGCTTTTCCTCTTACATCTGGTATATTTAATGGTATGAAATGTATTTGAATGTTATCAAATTGGCATAACAGAACCACATTTTTTAAGAAGTCAATCTAAAGTTATTCGTTTTGATAATTATGTTTGTTTGCATGTTTTTGGGTCTTGTCATTTTAATTGGTGTTATTATGATTTACAAATTGCGATCATACATTCATACTGCACAAAGTAACATAATAAGAACAAACGGACGCTAAAATGAAATTTCAGATTGGAACGAAACTATATCTCCTCGGAACGAAATCGCTTACGATCTAGTTTCGTTCAGAACCGTATGGATGTTGAAACCAGTTCCTCAAACCGTTCCGTCCCTCCTTAGAGGATTGGTAATTTGTATATGAATTGAGTTTGTGTTAGAGAAGTGCCTTTTGGTGGTCTCAACTTTCTTCTCCCACCTCCGCCATTTTGATATTTTCTCAATTTCATATTTTAGTTACTTACTATTAAATATAATTTATTCTATGACTTTAGTGACGATGCTCTGCTGCTCACGTTATTTATTTTTTCCTGCCCTCATCAATCCTGAATTGACGAAACGTTGATTAGTTAGTTATTTATTAATATTTGAGATACTTAAGACTTTGTTTTGGGAATCTTCCAATTGCGTCCTAATTGAACATGAGGCAAAATACGGTATTGTTCAATTTTTTTTTTCTCAATATTCTAATAAAAGTTATAACCCTTTTTGCGACAATTTATAATAATAGTAGGGCTTAACGATCCCGAATGTTCGACACCGATACCGTCAATAATATTTGCTTTTATGCCTCTTTCCACTTAACACCGTCCGTGATTTAGAGGATACCTATCGAAATTCTCATGTATATGCAGGGGTAAAGATACCCCTGATTTTAACCCCTCGGTTACTCGTATACAATTAAAAAATTGAATAAGAAACAAAACAAATAGAAGAAACTGAACAAAGGATATTGCCAACTCCAGATAACGTTGTCGTTTTGAGCGTGGAGTCTGTTTGTTTAAAAGTTTTAAAAGTGTATCTCTGTTGATCTCGGTGAATAGACAGTCGTAAAGTAGGTGACTACATGTCTGTTCAATTTGTCTCTGGACGTGTTGCTCTGTCTTTATTTATTTAAATTTTACTCATTGAAATTTCTAGTTGTATTTAAAAATAAAACTAGATGTACGGTCTGATTAATACGACGTTCTATGACTTGTAAAGCTTCTACCTGTTAGTAGACACTTCTACCAATTACATTTCTATGTATTTCTGGTAGAAGTTTCCGAAACAATCTTTTCTCAGATTGGAGTGGGCTTGGAGTTTATAATGGAAGTTTGGACATCTATTTCGACGAGGGCGTGCGCAGAATGTTTCTTCCGGGGGGATTTAATTGGAAGATAAGTAATCACATATGTCTATAATCACCAAATTGGGAGTAAGCTTTAAGGATAAGCATGAAAATTTGATCAAAACTTGTTTATCAAAAATGGGTTGCAAATTACAAAAATATTACTTAAAATACAAACTTAATTTTGTTATCGTATATTTCGGGGATGGATATATCCCCTCTGCGTACGCCACTGTATTTTGAGACAAATCTGCAAGATATGGAGCATTGCGCTCATTGTGGAGAATGCTATTTCTGTTATGATAAAGAGAATTGAAGATTTTACGAAAGGGATTGTAAGAATTGAACTAGGTTGTTACAAAAATCCTTGTGCATGAACACAACACGTAATTCTAACTCTGATAATTAATCCTTTAAGAATGTTTTTTATTCCTATTATTTATGTCAATGTTTACTTCGATAGTATATTGTAGAAAATAGATAATTTTATTCCAAATCGCCTTGTAGATAGGTAACCTTTTTTGTATTAAAGTTAACTTGTTAAATCGAGCTAAATTCACTAGCTTTTATCACTTTACTTATTTGTTATTTGATCTCTAATAATATAGTCCAGGCAACTGGGGGCCAGAAAGAGGTCCCAATTAGTGGCGTACCCAGCAGAAGGGTTAGTAGGATATATCATCTCCCCCCTTAGAAATATACGATAAAAGATGTTCATACCCACCAACATAAAATTGTAGAGTAATATTTTTGATAATTTCTAACAAGAATTTTTGATATGATTTTCTTGTTGATCTTTAAAACTTTCTCCCATTTTATGATTGTAGACTTTAGGTGACTATTTACCTTCCTATGAAATCCTCCTCCCCCTCTTTCCACTCCGAAAAAATATTCTGCGTACTCTCCTGGTCCTACTTAAAAGTTTGGGAGAGCTCCATTTATTTATTATTTTCGCAAAAAGACGCAAACATTAATCTTTTTCGCTTCTCTCTAATAGCATGAAACCCTGCATTATTTTTTTTCTCTCCATTTTGAAGCGAGCGTGTGCTGAAATTATGAGACAGAATGTCGAAATTAATTTTATGAGCATGGAAAGCTTCGGAAAACTACTGAAAATTTGCTAAATTATGCTTTTTTGGCGCTGATTTCGAATTTTAACTTTGCTCTCTCAATAAATAACTCTTAATCCAAACGCAATAATAATTTATTAATAAAATCTGCTGTTTAATACTTTTTTCTTTTCTACACAAAGTATTTCATGAAAAATTATTAAATTTTGAAAATTAAATTTAAAGGCGTACCAATATGTATATTGATATTTTAATTTTATGTTAAATTATACAAAGTCACACCCTTTCCCCATCCCTCGAAGTATAGTATAATAGTATTAATGAAATGGCCTAGGTATAAGAAGATAGGCATTATTAAAGGATAAGAAATCGTTGGACATTAAATCAAGATTTCGTTAGTAGCATTATAGTCACAGAGAATGAGATTATATAGCGTCTTTATTATTATCCGATAAAAAAGATAATAGAATCATATAAAATTGATTTCATAATTCCATGTTTCTTTTATTAATGAGCTTACTTTAGTTTAAATTATATTTATCATGTGAGCAACCAATTTCGTAAGCTTCTTTCTTCATTGAACAAAGTCTTCAGGATGATATTTTTTTTTCCTTGCAGTACTTTGTAAATAATTCAACAGAGGGTAGGAGATTTTATCAATGTTACTTGGCAGATGATGAAAATTATAGCAAAATTATAGACGATTTCAATGTTTAGTGTCTTAGAACGGAATGCATTTTTTATGTTTTTGGTAATATGGATTGCTTCCATTGTTCTTCTGTTTTTGATTTTTCTATCCTTTTCTGACATTTTAGGATTTTAAAAATCAAAAGGAAGCAACTCTTAATTATGAAAATTATAAAAAATATCTTTTTATAGCCTAGAGATACACAGAATAAGGGAATCCCTAATCTCAAAAATGGAAAAAAAAGTCTATTTTTTGTTTTTATCTTGAAGAAAACGAGTATTTTCTGAAAAGATTTACATGTATATGTTATGGAGATTACGGAAATGGATAGGTTCCAAAAAAAAATTTAAACTTAAGTGAAATAGTGCTTGTGAAATCATTGTGCAAACTATTCTTTTTATTTTATTTATTTTTTTAGAGAAAAATATATAAACTTATATTTATTTTGAATTGAATTTATAATTTTGTTTATTAACTTCACATTTAATTAAAATACCTTTATTTTAATACCTTCCTGCATTGTTTTTAAAAATTTTGAAAATGCGAAAATAATAATTACTTAAAAAAATAATTGAAACCTAATTCGATATTAATAATTTATTGAAATTAATTGAAGACCAATTAGCAATTTGATAAAATCAAATTTATTTTTTTTTAACAGGTTTCACCAGCAAAAAAAATATTTCAGCACTTTCGACTGTTTTATTTTTCTTCGAAAAAAACTGTAACCACAACTTTAAATCTTTGTTTTAGTTAGTTTTTAAGACTGTTTTGATATAAACAGCTATTCCATATTGTCTAAGGTTTAAAAAATCAATTAGGAGTTCTACAATGGACCAAGAAACCGTAGAGAAACAACACTTCGCAAAAGTCATATTTTTTATGCACTTTTTTTTTTTTAACTGGAAAGGCAAGTAAATTGAAATTTTGTCTATCTGCTTAGAACATCTCTCTCATTATTTAAAGTGTTTTGTGAAACTAAAGGAGCACTAGGACCGGAGAAAAAGTATTCGAAAGTTGAAAACAATTAAAAATAAATAAATGTTATTGTGGAGGCCTTAAAAAAATTCTCGTTGAAAATTTGTATTTGTAAAACTTTTAAAATACCCTCTTATAGCTGAAGAATAAGAGGGAACCTACAGTATATCTTAAATCTCTTATAGTTCTTGAGAAAAAGGTGCTTACAAAACTGCAATTCCATTCCCCCTCCCACCAGTTCTTAGGGGTCCCCTTAAGGACAAAGTCTCCAGTAGGAGTCATATCCAAGTCACTGGCGTTGAAGCCGTGGAGACCTGAGTAAAGGCGCATATACAGCAGCCGCTTAGGCCATGGGTGGCAGCATGCGACCAAAAGTTGTATAATATTTTAATGTATTATCAACACTTTCTCTGTATTAGTTGAATATATGTTTAATCTGTATGAATATTATCTCAATATTTTTGTCCCTTTGGTATCTCAAGATAACAACATATCTACAAGATGCACTGTCGTGGTTGTCTTACAAACATACTTCCAGAAGTATGAGAGTGAAACGATCCAAAGGTGGAGAAGCATATGGTTGTTTGTAAACAAACTGGAGTCAGGATTGGAGGTCATGTAGTACCAAGCGGTTGCGACACCACAGTAAAAATATCGCTACCCTGGCCCAGCTGTGTGTGGTGCAGGAACTGGCTACTGCTCGACCAGGCCTTGGACTCAAGGTTCTATACTGCAACCGCTGTCATCATCCTATAATGCACTTCTTGCACGTAGATAAATACAACACACGGTGAAGTATGTAGTGTAATGTATATATATTTGCATCACTGAAATTTCTATATTTTTTTTTATGGGGACACCAGTCCCATGATACATAAATTTATTTATTGTGACATGCGTAAAAAAGTAGGTAGTTGAATTTTATAAAAAAGGTTATCTGGAACGTGTTGACTGGCTTTTGCGCGCGTCCAGCACTTCCCTCCTATTCGCACCGTTTAAACACATGAAGACACTTTACGGGAGGGAGTGGACTCAGGTATCTCCCAATTTATAACCGAGCGAGTAGAAAAACAATATGTCGAATATAAAATGTAAGTGGAGTGAGACAGAATTCGGAATGCATAGAATTATATGAAACCGAGGAAATTTTAGAAATAAACATTACAAAAGGGTTTCCTGGAACGAAGGCGGTAAACTACTGCAGTTAAAATTAGGAAAACTGGAAGTGAATGATAACAGACTTAAAAAAAATAAATAAATAAATTAAGAATTACTAATGTACAAGAATTGAATAAAATGATGTCATAAAATGTATCCTGGACTTCATGACCTGGACGAGACCTCGTTCATATTAATTATTAACTTGATGTGTACTGCAACTACTATATGTATTTCTGCAACTTCATTCTAAAAACTTGCGGAGGCGCGAAAATACTTTTTTATAAGCAATCTTCTATTCATCCATCTTCGTTATCTTTTGTTATCCTAAATATCATTCGAGGATATAATAAACAGATCAGCTACAATAATTAGTTACAAGTTATACGTGGTGGCAGCGATATGTTATTTTCAAAAAACACAGACATATATTAATAGTAAATTAATATTAGTGTAGAATTCAGAGGAAAATGGAGTGCTTCAGTGCAGTACAGTGATACGATTAATACGATTGTAATGCACTTCCATGCGCTATCAATGATAAACATAGTATTTTTGTCGTAAAACATTTCGATTATTTTTTAGTCATGCAATTGATCAATTTAGGACCTATGACCATTTTTTTTGTTTACTAAGAATATCTTCTTCTACAAGTTTCCGAAGCTTTTAAATATTCGTTATTGAACACTCGATATGTTGATGCTCATATGTGTTTGAGTAATTATCTATATATATATTTTTTTTTAGTAGTTTTATCGCTTGTCTGCAGTTATGTCTTGCTTTTCGATGATAGTATTTATCTTATTTCTGATTACTGCTGCCTGTTACATCAGACTCCCCACATTAAAACGCACAGCTGAAGAGAAGAGTGATGTATGAGAATCTTTTATTACCATCTTAATTATCATTTCCGAGTAATGATTTTTTTATCAATGTAGATTATATAGTATTTAATGATATTTCAATTTATATATATTTTTTTTATTTTTTTCTTTTTCTGTTGGCACTTTGGCAATGAAGATCTTTGGCCGCGCGATGAGTTATTCATACTGACATGTATTGCTTGCGGGAGCACAGATAGCCTGAGGGGAGCGACAACCTCACGTTGCTAAGAAACATGGTTTCCATGGTGCTGCAGCAGGTGACCCATTGCTCCATAGCCGGTCCCTTTGGGGCCAATTCGGCTGTTCCCACCGATTCCCTCGGGTTCAAGAACAGTGACAAATCGGTCTAGAACCACGGATTATGGCTGTTCAGGGTCAGCAGGCGCACGCGGAACTATATTTCTTTCAAACCTCCGACCGGCTATTTTACATCCTGGAAAACCACAACGCGATTTACAATTCATGTAGAGTCATCACTCCTACGCCCGGTCTGTGTGTTGCCTCCAGTAGACTGACGGGCCTCACATACTTGTTGGAGGGAGGGGGGGAGGGGTGATTAAATGCCTGAGGAATCAAGGAACCGGCTAGTATTATTGCTATAAAATGAATAAATAAACTTAATACTGTAGAACTCCGTTTATCGGGATTAATGTGGTCAGAGCTAAGGTACCTAATTTGCAAAAAAAAAATATTTACATACTTATGTTATGTATTGGTACATTTATGTTCGTAAATTGAAAATGTTTGAACATTTTATTTATTTAAATAGCGTCGCTTTTTTTAAAAATAGATATCCTTCACTTTTAACAATTTATATTTTTTATCAAATATGAATTATGTCTTTAAAATAAAGTCGGATGTAAGATACGATCCAATTTAAACTAAATATTCAAAATAAATAAAAAATTTACATATTAAAATGTTTTATATACGCATCTTAAGTTACAAATTTCTTTGAGTGTATTGTGAACAAAAACTTTTAATTGTAAGAAAAAGATTTGTTTATAAAAGTGCCTACTAACGGTTGAAAAAAAGTTTCGGTTATTCCGGGGTTCAGACATCTACTGTAATGGCTGATATATCGGTATATAGTATGATAAACATAATACCTGGAAGCCATTGATATATATATTTTAAATTTTATAACACCTATAAGTGGCCTTATATCTTCTACGAGTATTTCTAATCTTAAAAAAAAAAAATCAATTCAATAAGTATTTAAAAGAAGAGTTGGTTGGGAGATGTGGTCAAAGAAGAAAACACACTTGTAAAACCTCGTAAGTCCTTCTGACATAATTTTCCAGGAGATCAAAAAACTTCAACCCCTCCGAAGCCATCTAAATTTACAGGTTATTACAGCCGGTCGTAGGCAATTGATAACGCAGATAGTGCTGATAACGTAAACATGACGCACTATCCGATCCGCAACATTTTATTTCGTTATAGAAATGCAAAACGTTTATTTTAATAAAAATGGGACTTAGAAGAATTTGTAGATTTACTGATATAATACCAAAAACTTTTAAATCCGAATTTTCTATAGACTTTTTTAGAGACTTTGTGATTTTGATTTATTATTTCTTCACCTTTGGCATCTGGAAAAAAAACCTTATGTCTGTCGATGCTTGCTCATTCATCAGCTGCGACATTGACATGTACATAAGTGGTTTCCCCAGGATATACCAAAGGTGAAGATATAATAAATCTAAATCACGAAAACCCTAATATAGAAAATTCGGAATTAAAGATGTTTTGATATCAAGGGAATTGTACATTTTTAGGGTTATTGTTTCTGATGACAAAATTTTACAAATAATTATTATTAGTTTTTTGTTTTAAATAAAGCCTTAAGAAGAAGAAGAAGGTTGATACTGAAGTATCAACTGTTGATTGGATTGACTAATTTTCTGCTACATTTGGTTGTTCAACGGTAGAAGATTGCTTCTAAACCGCAGGCAATAACAATTCGTACCGTACGTATAGAGAGAGGATGAAACCCATTTCCTCTATGCCTCTATGAAATGATTGAGTACGGTTTTCGATCCGTGCACCTGTGTTCGTGGTTCTTTTTTTCTTTTTTTTTTTTCCTTTCTCTTCTTCTCTTTTCTTTTTCCTTTTGAATAAGAAAGGTTTTAGCTAAGGTAGTGACAGCTACTGGTGGCTGCTGCCACTGAGTGCAGTGAACATGTCAATGCCCCGAAGCTAGTACCACTTACAATGCATTGTTAGTGGATTTTTTTTTTCCGTCCTACTACATTTTCAATATTACATTAAATGTAGATAGAAATTTTCTTGCTGTTGTAATTGCAAATAGTTAGGGAATTTTCGAACCTTTACTTATTTATTATGGACTGAAACTTCATATTATCAAGTAGTATAATTGAAGGAATAGGAGATAAAGGGAGTGTGTAATAAAAAGCGTGTTTTGAGAAATTTATCCTTAAAAAAATTGTGATACTTTTTTAGTTTTACTAAAAACTTTTAAATTATCAATTTTAAGGAAAAGTTTCCCCTTATTCACTTCTACAACTTTATTGATTATTCCTCACAACGTTTCGGACCCATATGGCCCATTTTCAAGTGATATTCTAATTTGCTTTTTAATCCCTACCTGTTCATGCTTATGATTAATATAGGAACTTACTATCTGTCATTGTAGTTCATCTATCCAGAGGAATACATTTCACAGTTCAAATAGTTCCCTCTGGATAGATGTACTGAATTGAAAATTCCTGAAAGTTCCTCTACTAATTATAATCATGGACAAGTAGGGATTAAATAGAAAATTACAAGATCACTTGAAAATGGGCAATATGGGCCCGAAACGTTTTGTGGAATAATCAATAAAGTCGCAGAAGTGAATAAGGAGAAACTTTTCCTGAAAATTGATAATTTAAATAATTCATGTCCCATTATGAAAACATTTTTTTTTAAAAAAAATCCATTTTAAAATTTTTTGAAGTTTATACTATTCCTATAAGTGTTACAAAATGTAAATTTTTTTTTTTAATATGAGTTAAAAAATAAAAATTATATATATATATATATATATAATGTAAATTTGTGTAGTAGGTAATAGCTGAAAATATCAACCTATTTGGGCCCTATCTCAATGGTTGATAATTATTAAAGAGGTTATAATCTAGGTGTTCATTTACTGAGAGTCAGTTAGTAATGAATATACATTAAATATTTTATTGCTAGTTGGAGACTTTAAAAATCGATTTGTAAGTTTGTCTTATGGTTGGTTAGGCTAGAGAACTTCAAATCAAGTTTCACTGGAATAATGAATCTTCATTAATACAAAATATGTCTATTTGATACAAAACGTATCATATATATATATATATATATATATATATATATATATATATATATATATATATATATATATATACATACATACCACCTTCCACTCACAAAGATTGTATTTTGGTTTATTATTTTCAATAACGAACCTTTGTGATCGATCAAGAATAAAAATAAAATTACCCTCCTCTTCCAAAATTTGAGGTTTCACGTTTCAAAATAAGCAGAATCCAAAAATTGAAAAAGAAAAAGAAAAAAAAAATCCGTCCGTCTACCATCTGTAGCATTTCTCCGAGATTACTGGTCCTATTTTTTTTAGATTTGTTACCGAAGTCAGAAGTCACTCCTGGAAGATCTTCGGAACTCGATATAACCATCTGCCAAAGATTTCATTTTTTTTTTCGGGATATATGAATAGATATACCTCATAACAACTAGAGGTTCCTTCCCTGGGAAATTTTTTTAAGGTTACTGACCAAAACTGCGTTTTTTACACCATTTGTATCAGTTAAGTTGAATTATTTGAAATTCAGTCTTGAGGTATATTATTTTTTAATGACGATAATTATAGGAACAATTATGTATATAGGGGGAAAGCGTTTTATTTTTTCTTGACACATGCTTCCATTTAATAGCTGAAGCACGTAGTTTTTATCCCATCTTTCAGATAAACGCCAATCCCCTCGATTGTATTTCTTTATTCTTTGTACTATTAAAAATTGATATCATTTTAAGTAAGGTACTGTGAAGAAATAGTTGAACAATGTACCCGTTACTGAACACACCTCAATTACTATAATGCAGTGGTTGATCTTCAGGGAAGGAGAAAGGGACAAGAAAATTTTCCCTCTCAAAATAATCATTGAGAAAAAAAAAAAATTAACAACGGCTAATTTAAAATATAGCTAACAGTACCAATACTCATAACTGTGATAAATTGTCATTCATTATGTAGGAGGAAAATCAGCCTTAGTTCACCTTGTGAGAAATTGATCTTCGAAATTGTCGAATGCAATCACATAATTGTCAATTGCAATTATATTTTTATTAATTCAAATAAAATAAGTGAATTAAACCTCTATCGTTTTATTATTTTTTAAACCTGATGAAAACTAAAAACTTATAAATAACTTGTGACCTTTAAACCTTTAAACCTTTCTTCCTTTATTGTATATTTCTTATTAATAGATCAGTAATGTTTTCAGGCTCTCCTCCTTATCTTAAGGGTCCTCCAAATAAACAATTCATTATCAATTATTGCACAATAACGTTCGCTAACGAGTAACTACATCATTTTAAAAAAAAAAAGTATTATCTTAATTTATTGGAATAAATATGTTTGTTGATTCTTTTATTATTCCTCGCAGTCATTATATTATATAGCATATGTAGATAAGATCAATATATACAATTTTTTTATATAATGAGGATTGTTTTGTTATTGTCTTTGTCTATTATCACACTTTGACTATCTGTTAATTCCATTTGTTATTGTTTTCTCATTCCCCTTCTCCTCTGTTTATTTTGGTAATTTTTAAATCATTTTTCGTATAATATTTTCTTTATATTTTATCATTATTTTGAATCTAATATTTGATATTATTTGTTTATATTTCTTTATGTTGTATTTAAATTATTAATGATGTAAGTATAATTACTATTTAACTCAGTTGAAGTACGCATGATAGTATAGAAGGATCAATCTTAATTACGGATTGATAAATTATTTGCCACTTCTATAATTTTGTTTTTACTGGAAAACTAGTTTCAAATGTTATACATTCATCTTTAGTTCTAAAAACACAAAAATTCAAAAATAGGCCTTTCTTCCATTACAGACATTTCCATTACTAGTTCAGTTCCAGAGCTAACCAATGTAACCTTTTCCGTTTGATAAGATCTACTTAAACCTTATTTGAGTACCAACATATATTTGATCTCTTGTCTTAATTAAATTCATAATTCATAAATGTTTTATAATAATACATTTAATTTAATATGTATAATAATACCAAATTGTATTTTGAATTGCTATATATATATATATATATATATATATATATATATATATATATATATATATATATATATATATAATTGTCTACTCAGCGAAGAAATCTAATTTTTTTTTCAACAAAAAAATTGTCTTGGCTTTTTCAAAAAACAAAAACGATTTTTGTTTTTTCTTAGATGGTTTGGTACATACGATTATACATATATAGTTATAACATATATTGGGCCTAAAATTGCAAGAAAAAAAACAGAAAAAATACTATAATTTTTCTTTCGAGCCAACTGAAGATAGTGGAAGTGTTTTATTTGTTGCTGATTGGTAAAAAAGTTATCCTCTAATTTGAAAATTTCTATTTACATGTCAATATTTTTTATCAATAATGTTCATCACTCCTCGACGAGCTGACAATTGGTCCAAAACCTAAGTACCGCGGTAACCTTTTCCTATTTCCACTCCCCCCTCCCCTCCTTTCTTTGTAGAAGCTTAAAATCCGTAGTTCTCAATAAAGCTAATGATATTATCACACATACACATATTAAAACAATAAGAACAATAACTTAAAAGGCTCCAAATTTCGAATTATATATTGAAAAACATTTACTTTGATATTAAAATTGTGTTGGTGGTTAGCCTCAAATTACAAAAAAATAAACTGAAATGTCTCTAACAAAATTGTTTTAAGACACAGGCAGTATAAGCTAGTATAGAACTCTGAACCAAAATGGCTGCACTCGCCTCAGCCAATTGAAACGAAGAACGGTATGACCACACTGCCTCTATCAAGCCATTGTACCAAATACCACATACCTTCTTGTTCTGCATTAGTAGAAGAAGAGGGCATGTGGTATTTTACAATGCATACCTCCTTTATCAACTTGAGATTTACTGAATAAGATTCAATGACTGGAGGAAGAAGGTAATTGGTAATTTTTGGTGCATACATCTTCGATTAAAAAATACTTGTTGTCACATACCTCCTCCATTACCCTAGTATCTAGCATAATAGCCCTCCTTAAGATTTGCTGCAAGTACCAAAAAAACAGGTTATCACATACCTCCTTCATCCCTGACGATAACTCAATTTTAACAAAAATGCAAAACACGCGTAAACACATTTATGTTTTTATTGTACTGTTAATTTGTTTCTTCTTCATTCTGTTCATTCCGATTGACGAGGATACCCCAGATTATGTCGTTCCACAAATAACCGGAGACTAATATTCTAAAAACATTTCCTGTTAAGAAGCGAATATCTCCTACTATTACGGCACCGTGACGTTTATCGAACGTACAACTGGAAGGAGAAAAAGAAATAAAAGCCGTAATAACTGAAGGACCAGAACTGGTTCTTGCGACAACACTCGGCCACAGTCCGCTCCATCTTTTCCTTTAGGGATAAATTTTCATTTGCCTAGTCTTTATTACACCACAAATCTGAGGTTGGTAATAAGGCAAATTTTATAGTTACAATCTGTAATACAATTATTTTAATCCATTTGATGTTATGTGGATTTTACAAGATTTATTTCCCCATATTGGCAAAGCCAATTAAAAACTTTATTTTTTTTTCTTTAATTCCATTAAAATTATTGAAGTATAAAAGACATTGAACGGAGTCGTTTAGTGGCATAATAAAAATAGCATTGACTTGATTAAAATTTGATATTTAACTTGCCTATTAAGCTCACAAGGCCAATGATTCGATCAACCTCTAAATTAATCTATAGTTATTTGTGGTGTTATAAAATATAGTTTTTATGGATTTGTAGGTTTTTTTAACTATAATAATTGGTCATGGTTTGTGTTATTCAGCAATTTTGTTTGGCAAATATATATATATTTAAAAATAAATAATATATATAATAAACGTAATCATACTCGTAAATTATTTATTAATAAGGGATGTATGTTAAGAATACCAAGTTTATGTTTATTTTGATTTCTTCTTTATTCTACTAATATATCATCTCCTCCTTTAAATCTTTTTGGGGAAATTTATTTCATTAATTCAGTTATCTCTTGAGATTATAAAACTTTTATTTTCTTCGGGGTTTTATCTTTTATAAGTTGTTATAGAATTTGTATAACTCAACATGGTTATGTTTATAGTGGAGTTACTTCCCTTTTTAGTCGTTTTTCCCCCAAAAAATAGACTATTGCAGTGGGTCGAAGGTCGGCGGTGAGCGGCGGGACTGCGATTTCTATCCGTTTCATAACCCCTAGAGCACGATTATGGAAAATTTGGAGATGTCTGATATATATATTTTTTTCCCGCTACATTTGAGCACCTCCAGCGGCCCCCTTTGGTCCAAATGAGCTGAAATTCGGTTGAAAATGGTTTCAAGGCTTTCTTTAAGGCAGAACGATACCATTAAAGAATGGGTAAATTCCAGTCAAAATTTCCCTATGTTTACCTGAAATTTCGGCGTTTTTTAAGTTTTGCGCATCGTTACAGCTCCACCATATTAGTTTATAGGGCTGAAAATTTGTTTGTGAATTGAGTTGGTGTCGGGGAAGTATCCTTTGGGGGTCTCGACTTGGTTCCTCCCACCCCCCTGAGTTTTCCGATTTTTTAAAACATAAGCGCACCTTTAAAGCCCCTCCAAGTTGAGTTAGGGAGCTCAAAACCTCTAGTATTCGAAAAGAAATTAAATTAACTATAAAACAAACACGGCTATTTGCAAAGATATGGCTATTTCAACTGTTTCATTGCCTTATTAGTCGTTTTTTCACCCCTCATGTATTTGATTTGCTTTTTAAAACGGTTTATGATAGTTTAAATATAATATGTTTATCTTCGATCAATTTGTCTTGAGGTCAAATTGATTGAAGATAAAAATATAATATGGAAGGTCGAAAATTGAAAATAATTACGTTTAAATATTATAATAATATTTAGTGGTATTATTAGTGAAATTGTTTTTCTTCAAAATCCGTTATTAATTTATATAAATTTTGGTCTATTATTTTATTGGGGTTTTTTTTTCTTAACTTTAATATTTTTTGGTATCATTTTTTTATTGTAATTATTCTATTCTTTTGGACTGAGATGTTCTTACGTTAAATCTTTTTGTTTATCTATGTATATTTACTTCATTGTGTTCCCAATGTTCTAAAATGAGACTTACTTTCGACGATCATGCAACTTGTGATTAGAGAAATAAGAGTGTACTTTTTTTTTTTTTTATAGGGCCATTACTTCTAATCAATTTTTTTCAAGTCAAGGAGGCAGCTCATTTCAGTGAATCATGACCAAAGATTGGCGATCTGCTCATTAATCGATGAAGCCATAAATTTTAATTTATCTAGTCTTTATTACACCACACATCTGAAGTCGGGCCATAAAGTTGTCACTTTTTATAGCTTCAAGTTGAAATAAAATATTTTTTATCCGTTGGAAAGTGCATTTTACAAGATGTGTTTCTAGAAATGGTGTAGCCCACAAAAAAAACAAAACATTTTTTGGGGGGGAAAAATAAATTAAGTGTTGTGAATTATTATACTATTGTTTATTATCCCCAAATAGTTATATTGTTATTTATTTGGATTGAATTTTTCTTTTCAAGGATTTGTTATGACGATTCCAAAAAAAAAATTGTATTTTTGGTCTATCTTCATAAATGACAAAGAATAGGGTCTATTAAACCTTTAATAGGTTCGTTTTGAAACGAAATGGCGAATGGTTATGTCAAGTTCCGAGGATCATCATGGGGTGACCTTGGTGCCAAATATCAAAACAAAATTGGTCCAGGAATCTTAGATAAAAGCCCAGGACGGCATACGGCGGACGGATGGATTCTTTTTTATTCGATTTTTGGATTCTATTTATCTTGAAGGGTCATTCCTCTAATTTTGAGGAAGAGAAAATTAAATTTTTTTCTTGGTAGATTACAAAGGTTCATAACTCTAAATAATAGTTCATTCTATGAAGTTATAAAAAAAAATTATAAATATAGATAAATAATTTAAGGTACGACCTTTCAGTAAGCATGAGCTAGTTCAAAAGAAATTAACCCTCCCTTTTATGTAACCTACAACCTATACCTTAAGCATCACATTTTACTCAAATTCTTAAAGATAAATTCATAATTTTTAAGCTTTTTTTTTTTTAGTTGTTTCTGTAACAGTCAACTTACGAATTAGTGCACGCGATTTGTAGAATGTAAAACGAAATTTCAAAACGTTGAAAAAAAAATTCAAGTTGATAGCTATTTGAGGGAAAAGCTCTGCATTTAGTATAACCTTTCGGCCTAAGCTCCACCCACAATGTCATTTATTATGCTGTTTGCCTATAACTCACTTATTAAGCATACAAGGCCAACCGTATGTCCAAATCGGTCTGAGCAGATAAGTATAATAAATCTTGATGTTTTCAGTTAGTGATAGTTTTGATAGTTTATTTAAAAGATGCAGTAATAGTTTGAGTCGTAAGTTAAGGTTTTGTCTTGTTAATTTGATATGGGAAGTCCTGGTCAGTCGTTTATCCAGAGTCAATCCAAGATATTTTACTGCGTCGGTCCGGTTCAAACTCTGTTGGTCAAGAAAAACGGTAGGAAATTGACCAGAACCGAGCGTAAACGTGATTTGCACAGACTTGCAGATGTTAATAGCAGTTTTCCATTTGACGTAGAACTAACATTAGGCACAGGATAAGTTCTGCATAGAAGCCTCCAGTGCGTTTCCTCTACCTTATGTTGCTGGTAGATCACCCATAATTTCCATTTGGTCTGATACTTTCAGGTCTGACTGCTCTGGTCTGAGTTGATAAGGGTCCAACTATTAAAATTTTTGACGTTTATTAAAAATTTTGAATTGTGCCTCTTCAATTCTGGATGTGCAAAATGTTTTTAAAAATATTTATTATTGATGTTTTAGTTTTAATTGTTATGTTATAGATAAATTCTCTCTCTCGTTCTTTTTTATTGTTATCAATGGTAAAGCTTTGTGCCCGATGATAATTAAACGCTTCAATGCAAAGGGGACAATTAATTCAATTGTAATTGCTATATCATTTTTGTACATAATTTTAAATTATAAATATTAAAATATAAATTATCTATCATTTTGCTGTTTATATTTTCAACTCGTTACTCTAAATCGTAAATTAATCAGGAATGCATCAAATATTTCTTATTATATTCTCGTAAGCAATAATAAAAATTAGTCGGGAAATGATTTTTAAATAATGAAGGAAATAGGATATATTTTTTATTAGCGTTTATTATTTCAAAAATACGTATTGAAAATTCTTTTTAGGCAACTCTTCTAATGAGAGGATTTTATAACACAAAAATATTTCGAGCCTGTGATTTCAATACTTATGAGTTTTAACTCAAGAAAGTATCAAATTTCATTTTTTTCCTTAATCAATCTGATTGTAAATTTGAATTTTTAAAAATCGTTTACTTGTCCCTACAGCAATATCTGAATATCCTTCGAAACTTGATATACCAATATTTAAAAAATATATATAATTATCTTTATTTATAAATAAAAAACACTGCTATGGATTCTGAGATTTCTGTTTTGTTTTTTACTTGTAAGTAGACTTATTTATCATACTTATTTTACCATAAGTATTTAAAGAAGTTATTTCTTGGAGTACTTTTTGAACCTTATAGCTAGGGGAAAATCACTAAGAACTTTAAATGAATCATTAAAAAAAAAATTGTATTGAGAAGATAAGGGTAGAGTGGACATTGACGTGTGCTCATTGGAAACTACTCCAATCGCATGACGAGTTTCCAAATTAACTTGGAGGTAAAAAATTAGTTTTCTGTCAAAGTGTATCAGTCAGTGATCAGTTAGCCAAATTGTTTGAGTCTCAAGATTTTCTAATTTTTCCAATATTGATAATTGGTAAGTATTTAATTTTATTCTCATTATTTTGTCGGTAATTACTGACACAATTTTTAATTTGGGATAGTTGAAAACTCTTATCTAATTAACTTAATAATGATATAACACATTATGAATTAGAAAGTTCGTCCTTGAATTTAGTTGTGATTTAATGAAATAGCTTCAAGCGGGACAAAATGGCCAGTGCCTCCGATCGCTATTCAAATTGATTTCTCAAATTTTTTAGCTGAAGAACTTTTATTTTGTTTTTTATACTTCAGGAAACAGATGCATAGATTTAAACCATTTTTTTTTTTTTTAAATTTGACGATTATTATAATCGAATAAATTTTATAAAGATTTTAATGCTAGAGGGAGAAAGGGAAAAGTGGCCAGGACTGAAAAAGTGACCAATGCATATTGTTTGCCCTGAACAGTGCTGCTGCCTGCCAATAATGATAACTGCTGCAGGAAGCTATTTTTAGTTGAGTTTTTCATTTGTATTACTATTAAATTAGTTAGGATAATCTATTGTAAAATAAACATAGCAATCCCACACATTGTTTTTATACCAATAGTCTAATTAGGCTAGTTTACTAATAGCCTATGCGGGAAAAGAGGCTAGGCACAGGCCATATAGATCATTTATTATATTTTTTTCTTATTACTAATATATTTTGTAGTAGTTTATAATATCTACATATTATAAACTACTACAAAATATATTAGTAATAAGAAAAAAATATAATATATGACCTATTCAAAATGTATATGCGACAAGCTTCTATCAATAAGCATGATTTGTTGAAATTCAATTTTCCTTGGAGTGGCCACTTTACTCCAATCTTACCAAAAAAGTATATATATATATATATATATATATATATATATATATATATATATATATATATATATATATAAAATTATAGACAACTAACGACAAAGAGGAAACACAGAGTAATAAAAATATATTAAAAATCTTGAAGATGGAGTGTTATTTTTCTGAAACTTGTTGAAATAAGAAGATGTATAAAATATGATTTATATTAATGGATTAATATTTAATTTACTTCTCTATTTTCAAAATATGACCATCATTTCCTAACACTCGGAACTACCACAGGGCAATGTTTCACCTCACACAATTAAAATGATTTAAGACTTCCTGAACGAGAGTTATTTTTAAGCTTTACGTTTCAACCTCTCGTAATTATTTAAACCAAACAACTTTAATGTATGCGCTTATTTGAATCAGGTTGTGCATTCAATTTTTCTCAAGCCTCAACCATTATGATCTCACCATCGCCTGATTCCTAAGCAAACGTTCAAACTTCCTTGTTCTGTGGTTTTAGATACATTACATGATGTGTGCATTTGTAACTGCAGATTGCTAATCAAGGAATCAGTCCTTATGAATGTTAAATGAATTCATTATGTATATTCAGTCATTGATAAACACGAAATCCATTGGTAATTGATCAATATTGACACCCGTTAGTTGAGCTTAACATGAACTCTCAACTAATAATTATGTGAGAAAGATCCCCAGTTTACACTGTTTCTGTTGTGAGCGGAATATTCGATGTT
Source organism: Rhaphigaster nebulosa (assembly GCA_948150685.1). Taxonomy (NCBI): domain Eukaryota; kingdom Metazoa; phylum Arthropoda; class Insecta; order Hemiptera; family Pentatomidae; genus Rhaphigaster; species Rhaphigaster nebulosa. The sequence goes on from OX411312.1 coordinate 25,966,808, forward strand.
ATTTGTTTTATATTCGCCTGTCAATGGCACCTCATCAACATTCATCGCTTATCTTCGTATCTGATCGTACTATACAATTTTAATTTTATCAAGCTGAGAGTGTACGATAAAATTATATTAATTTCCTTTTTACCTTAGCTTCCTAAGGTAATTGAAAGAAAAATAGTTTGTATACAACTTTAGCCGAGCTTTACATTTAAATGTCCTGTTCTTAAGTATGTGCAGTGCATTTCAACTGTTGATAAATTCGTTCTATTCATGAATAAGACATGTCCCTGACACTTCGCAGTTAGGGAAGACTGCAGCTGAAGACAAGTGAAGTAAACGCTGCAGAATGTAGGGACCTGACAAAAGATCCTATACCTGAAAAGGTCGGGGGGGTTAAATCCGTCTGGTGTCAGCTGGCCTGACGTCACAGCTACCTGCCTGTAGTCTCTGTCCCCGATATAACTAAATATTGGAACACTATAGTGTAAATTTTGTCACTATTAAATATACACAACATAAATAAAGTGATGGCATTGTTATAAATTATATATATATATATATATATATAATTTGGGAGAGGGTAAGGTAAATAGTAAGGCACTGTACTACTTACTACCTCCCAGACCCAGGTTCAAACCCGGCTTTGGCAGAAAATTTACTGTCTGTTTTATCAGGCGTGGATCGATTCTGGAGTCAGGCGACCCTCCTGGATCCTCATGCAACATCCATAAAATGGATACCTGACCCCATCAAAGTTTTCAATGGTCCTATGCGTTTCAGAATCCAGAGGCCAAAAAACGCATTTTAAGCCATCGGTGTGTGTATGTCTTTCTGCACCTTGATTATTTGTTTAAAGAGTTGAGCAATGTTTTTAAATGTTCCAAATCTTTGTATAGGACTTTGCACCTGATAAGAGAAGTCCTGTGAGGGGGGGTATACCAGTTATTTTGTTTTTCAGTCTGGTGCGTAAACGAATAAATCAGGTTTTTCGACGCATAAGTAGGCTACATGTATACAGCTCTCCGTATGAGAAGCATGAACTTTCGAAATATAATTCACATATTATATTTATATGCCCCTGTACTTTGCTTATGATCATTGCAAATGCGAGTCGCACCGGAAACTGCAAAGGTTAGAATTGGAATGGCATATCTGCCGAAATCATTGGGATGCGTTTCAACAGTACATCTCAAAAGAAATTTATAATGCGACACCACAAAAACTATTTTATTAGGGATTGATAAATTATTTGCCACCTCTGTAATTTTGTTTTTATTAATAACTAGTTTCGAATGTTTTATACATTCATCTTCAGTTCTAAAAACACACAAAACTTCTAAAATAAGCAATTCAAGATACAGTTTGGTATTATTATACATATTAAATTAAATAAATTAGTATTATAAAAGTAATAATCATTAGAAATTAATTGGATGTATTAATCACGTTGAAAACAGTCTCAAATTAAATTTATGTGAAGCACTTGATGAAATAATAAAATCCTTCAAATCCAATCCAGATATTTGCTTAAATTGCCAAATGAATATCTTCAATAGTCCAATCTTAAATTTATTCCCATCCATTCCAGAATTACTGGAAAAACTCCGACCCTTAAACCGTTAATCTATAAACACCCCACCTTTCTTCCATTGCTAGTTCAGTGCGAGAACAAACCAATACAAACTTTTCTGTTTGATATAATCTACTTAAATCTTTGTTGAGTTCCAGCATGTATTTTATTTCTTGTCTTAATTAAATTCATAATTCATAAATGTTTTATAATAATAATTTATATTACATTTAATTTAATATGTATAATGATACCAACTGTATTTTTAATTGCTTATTTTTGAATTTTTGTGTGTTTTTAGAACTGAAGATGAATGTATAACATTCGAAACTAGTTTTCAATAAAAACAAAATTATAGAAGTGACAAATCATTTATCAAACCTTAATTATGCATAAGAGTATTTTTCTGAAGATGGGGACATTCCCCGAAACGTCGGAAATATATGTATAAAAATATATATATAAAAATAAATGTGATAAACGTTTTTTAAATAAAACAGATAACTAGAAGAAGAAAATTACTTCATAAATTTCTACCGAAAATTAAATGGTTTTTTTTTTATGTTTCTATTTTACTTTCTTCTAAGGTTAATTATTTAATTTATTGAAAAAAAATAAGAATGGGGGTGCCGTAAATTGTTTTCAATAACTTCAATGTTGGATAAAAAGACAAAAAGTTGGAGAACCACTGCTGTAGACTATGAATTGAATTGGAAGATTACCTTAAACCTGATCTTCAGAGGTTGAGTGTGTGGTTTGTGTTTGTGGTAAAAACTTTTGCTTTTATTTATTGTTCCTCTTCGATATAGTACAGGTAAACATTGAACTTGATATGCTGGCAAGTTTTCAATGGTTTGAATCGATAAGGAGTGATGTAATCAATTCTAAAGCTGAAAAGTGCATAATATAAATAGTGCTTTTATGTAATTCCGCTGCGTGGCGTGATCTGTGTGCTAATGTACTTGGTTGCATCAGGTTTCTATGAAGTCTTGGCCTGGGGGGTTGCACGTGCTTCTCGAAGGTTAACAAACGACAATATTACGTTAAGCATATTATTAAAATCATAATTACAAGCAATAATATATATTTTTTAAATTTATTTAATATTAAATATAAATTGAATTGCTGTTTAACAATTAATTATTTCTCAATACATAATGTATTGTATATGTATTGTATAATGTATGCATGTTCCAACGAAACAAGTCCTTGGGATAAAACTTTATAGAATCTAAAATAGCTTAAAAGGTTGCTGACAAAATGTAGTTATTTGTTTACCTATGTTTGTGTACCATATTCAGCGAGTTGAAAACAGGTATTCAAATTTAACTTCTATGTGTCTGACAGCCTATTTGGCATTTCACAAAGGTTTGCATTAAACTCAGTAGGTTTTTGGTATTTAAAGATATTTGGTTTAAAAAAATATATATATTTAAGAGCATAAAATGTACAATATTTTCTATCCAGTGTATAAATGTCTATTCATTTGTAAAAAAAAAAAAAAAAAGAAGGTAAATATTGACTTTTTCAAAATAAAAAAAATTAAAAATGTTAAAGATAAAATTAAAACTCACCTTTAATTTTTTTATGTTTACTATGTTCCTAAAAAGTTCAGGGATTTTCAATTTAAAATATCTCAGAAGGGACACCCTTTAAAAATCAAATTTGCAGAAAACATTATTTTATTGTTTTGTAATAAATGATAGCAAAATTATCATTGATACTTTATTATTTTTTTAGTTTAAATAAGTATATGCTTAAATATAGTCTCTGTTTAAACATAGATAAAATTTTAAGAAGCGCTATCAAGTGGAGTTCTTGCATTGCTTGTAGTAAAAATCTAAATAAACGCATTATTATTTTTATTTATACAATATAATACCATTGGTTTTAAAACACGTAGGAATACCACGGTTACTAAAAAAAAAAAATAATAATGTCTCAGTAATCAAACCTTTTTAAAATGCAAAATAGGCTGGCACACACCAATATAAAACATCCGCCCACAAAAAAACTGAACATCTAAAAAATTAATGAATATCTTTTTTCAACTCTCTGAATATAGAACAAACAGATAAAAATGTAAATAAATGTTAAATTAAAACCCTCAAACCTACGAAATTTGTATATGGTTCCCTTACCCTGGTAATTCTAAATCTCGTTATCAATCTTATTTAAAGAAAAATGTTCAATCGATAAAAATTTAAAAAAATAAATAGCACTATATAATGAAGTAAAAGCGTTAAAAAACTAACAAAAAAAAATCATCAACACTCATTTACTATACCGTAAATAAATAAGATCAAAAAAATCATGATTCAATTTTTTTTTTAAGTCCCTAAATGTGTGAAATTTGTAGTATGCGGTTTTAAATCCCGACTTTAATCTAGTCTTATTTAAATTGATACAAGAGATAAGGGGGGGAGGGGCCCTCTTCGTGAAGATGAGTCGAAGCCTGGACAATGGAACAGCAGCGCTATCTGTGAATGTTCCGTGGCGTTTCGAGCGCTGGAGTAGCCTTGAATTGGCTGCACTATTATGGAGCATTTATGTAGTGATATCTTATGTCATGCTTTCTACACGTGATATTGAAATTTTTTTTTTTTTTTTACTTGCAATAATTTCATAGCATTGAATTATCAGGAGACAATAAGTTACTTTTTATGCGGCTTTAGTGAACAAGCGTGTGTTTAATAGTTGGTAGTTGAGAATGCAAAATCCAAGGGCCACATTTTGCCAATGGATATTAGCTGAGAATAGCTTAAAGATTAATTAATCCGTATGTTATTGGTCCAATTTTTTTTTTATCCCCTCCCTTCCTGTGGGAATATTCCTGTCAATTAAGTCTTTTTATGATAATTAATTCAAACAAAGCTAAAAATGATTTTAATCCACTCTGGCTATCCCAAATAAAAGAGGTGAGTTTAACTTTTGGGAGCCAAACGTCTTTTTAAACATCTCCGAAATGTTGGCACTTTCTTCAGTTTTCGTCTGTTCATCGCACAAAAATTTTTACTCTTGCCTAAATTCAAAAGTACGTTAAATTATGGATCGAATGCTCTTCTTAAATATTAAATTTGGTTCTGCAGTTTGGTCAGAATCGTCAGTCAAAAATCGTACCATTTTGACTGAAAAGTTGGTTCTGCTACTTTACATTTGCTCATCCCTATGTATAGATACACGCACAAATCTATTTTTTTATACTGTTGTTTTTCCGCTATGTTGCTGTTTTGCGGTTTCGTCTCGCCTGACCTCAGAATCACTAATTTTTGTCTAGGAATTCGAACTTTTCTTTAATACCTACATTCCATCCAATTTTATTTTCAAGATTGCGTCCAGAAGCGGTGAGTTGGATTGGGGGATTGTCAGCACAGCAATTGATTTCTCAGCAGAATCTAATTTTCTACAGCTTTGGTTATTTGACATTTTTTATTTGGAATAACCGTTTTTTATTTATAGGTATATAAAACTGAGCCTAACATATTTTTGTCATTTTGACTACAAATTCTGATTTAGTACCAATTTAGTATTTAAAAAGAGCATTCTAAAACACATATTTTTTTCTCTATCTTAATAAATAGCCGAGACATGGGCGTATGAATCCTTTAATCGACCGCCATTTTGGAAAGAAATGGTGGATGGCAAAAACCCAAAAAACTATAAAAAAATCCCAAACGTTATCTAATTCTGGGTGTTTTAAACTAATCTCATTTGACCATTATCTCCTTCTTGACATTTCTTTGTGAGTTAATACAATGTCCGAACTTTAAAATTAATTTAATTCCTCTTGAGGTAATCGCTTCATCAGGCATAGTTTATTTCTCGTTCCAGGTTAATCTCTATTCTTAGGAATGAATCATTCCCAGTCATGGAATTTACTGGCCAATGTATGCTACTTAAACTAGTACATTTGAATTTTGCTAGAGAACATTGCACGCCTCTAAAGTGTGATCAATCAATTTTAATTGAAGCACTAACTTTGAAGAAGCTATCAATAAAATCTTCAAATATTGTTTTGTATAGTTTGGTTGCATCTGCGTTTGCCTTTCAAAGCTATATGAGTTTCCTCAAGGAATGCACAGATGGCGGAAATATGTTTTCTTCATGAAAATGGCGATCGAATACTTATAGTTTTTTATAAACAATGTTCGCTGTTGCATGTGGAGAAATCTAATGAAGAATACTGGCCAAAATCATCAAACATTAGGTACTTTTCAATAATGCCTGGCTTTCAATAATAAATTGGACAATGTCGCTTTGAACCGTCAAACATTTCGTGAGCGCTACGTGTCTTGGCTTCAGCAGAAATGTTTTTAATAAAATAACTAATTGCTGTGAATAGTTGAACTTGGTTTAGTTTGATGAGAAAAAAAAAAAATGAAATTTTGTTTTTTGCATTATTTGTCCTCATATAATTTTTTTTTTTAAATTTGCTAAAAACTGTTTTTTGTTATAATTATATGACAAATAGTCATTTTTGACTCTTGTTATGACGTTTATTCAAAATAAGATGGCATTTTCTATAAGAATCCTCAATCAATTTATGTTTGTCCAACAAACCTCTCCATTACTCTATGCAATGTGCGGACGGATTGTATTTCTTTTCGATTTTTGTATTCTTCTCATCTTAAAACGTAAAACATTTTGGTGGGAGTTAAATTTGTTTTTCTTGGTCGATTATAAAGATTCATTATTGAAAATAATAAACCAAAAACAAAATTATTATAGTGAATTATATGGCATAATATAATATAACATAGTATTATGTGAGACATTAGGGATGGTAAACAGACATCGATTTTTTTCGACACATCGATATTTGATTTTCTGTTTTTTAATATCAGTCTGTAAATGTTTTATTTTTTGTTGTCATCACCAAACATGTATAATACTGATATGTGGTTTGACGTGTATATTAATTGATTATATATTAATTAACATGTAAACATTAATTGATTTTTATTTTGTAGTCTTATGGCCAAACATTGTTTCTGTTTTATTTGTTCTTATGTATTATTTTAATACAACCTATTGTATTAGGTTTAGGCTCTGAATAAAGTTCTTCTATTCTATTCTATATTTTATCATGAATGAAAAAGGCCGTATACAGGAATTTTTTTAGGGGGCAGTACTAAGGAAATATAGCTGGCAAACCTTAAATAAAGATAATTTAGGTAATTTTGCCTTTATTCAAGACAGTTCTTGAATATCGGACGCAAATTTAACATTTTCCGGCTTTTTGGAGCAGAATTCTACTGATAATTTAACTGATTACTGGTTTTTAAGATTTTTTTTTATATTGAAAGAAAATTTGCGTTTCGAGGATTTCTGGAACAAGGTTCAGCTCATCATTTATCCGTTTCAAGAAGAAAAAAAAAATTAAAAATCGGACGAAAATTTTGGCTTTTCGGAGCAGAATTCGGCTGGTTATAATTTCTCTCTTTGATTGATTGATCAAGTTTGATGAAACACGGACGGAAACTGGACGTGTTCTGAAGTATTTCCAGAGAAGAATATTTAGCTCTAATGTTGCCCGTTTCAAGAATTTTGTTTAAAAAATCAGATGAAAACGTGCTTGTTTTGTGGATTTCAGGGACAGAATTCAGCCTGTTATATTTTTCATAACCGGACGCGAATTGTCTAGATTTTAAACTTTTCAAGAGCAGAGTTTAGCTCGTTTTATCCGAAAAATATTGAAATTCTGACGCAAATTCAGGTGTTGGTGCAGAAAGTTTTTCATCTTGATCTCAATGCATGCTCGCCAACGATGTAGAAGTTCCTGTGGCAGCTTTTTGGTTCTCTGAGGATATCGGCTCTGCCGGGATAAAAATTTCATTCAAAGCATAATTTTTTTTTTTAAATATTAATTGGTCTGTTTTAGTTGAAGCTTCCATTATAACTCGAAGTAAGTTGAGGCTTTCAAAAGTCATCAGGAGATCCTAAAACTTCACTAATATCGACCAACTGAAAACCATTAGATCGATCTATTTAAAAAATTAAGTTCGAGTTTTGAAGTAAAAGTAGACTCCCAAGTTTTTTTCTCCAACTTAATTTTCTTCTTTTTTTTTCTCCCTGTCTCTCTTTCTTACAATTTTATTTTTCTTTTCTTTTTGGCCAAAGTGCCCTCCTACCCTCCTCTCCCGTGCACAAGCCCATTTGAATGAATACTACGTTGAATATATTCTTCCTAATACTGCCTAATGTCGAATTCATTATCATATTAATTATAATCCTGTGTAATAATTCAAACATAAATGATCTTCCGATCTTGAACTATCCAATTGTTTCAAGATTTTAAATTCCTCGTAATCTGAGTCACCATTTCTGATTCTAACTGTTCAGACCTTGGAGTGGCACACCTGCGGGTTCGGAAGACTCTCAATTGTTTGTTTTGTGAAGCGGTGATTCCCATCTCAGTTTCTTTTTTATTATGCTATGTCCTGTTATATTTTTGAAGAATTATACAAGATTGATAAATATTCATTTTTACATTTTTGTTTCGTTCCGGCTTACAAATTAAAGTGTCCTTTTTTTTTATCCTTCTTTTTGATCCTTTTGTTGATCCTTTATCAATGATGTCATGGAATACTGTTAATATATGCTTTAAACGGGATCAAACTCTGCTGATTCAATCGTTTATCTGTTTGGACGATTTATGTATTTGTTAATTTACATTATAAAATAATCTTTGAATTATTGTTTTTTTTTAATAAAAGTTCTTTTCTAACCGATTGATTTAGCTAATTATCGCATCGAAATTATTTTGTGGTAAAATATGAAATAATGAACCTATTTTTAAATTAGTTTAAAAAAAAATTCTCTGTTTTTCTGGAAACCCAATTTTTTATGGGTATTGTAGTAAACTTTGCTCCCTTTTTACAATTTATTTATCAGTAGTATCTTTCGGTTGGTGTTGCGTCCCCATATTCAGAATTTTCTACAATATTCAATCTTTAACTATATTACAAATCGACGTTTTTTGAAAAAGGCTTAAGCCCCAAAAATTCGAAATTTAGATTTCAATTGATTTTGGGACATAAATACCACCTATATCAATTCCCGCTCACCTTTTCATTGGTTAGACTTTTCTAGAACTAATCAGTTTATTGAAATGTCTTATTTTGACTTAATAATACTTATGTCAAATCTGTATAATTTAAATTTTTTATGTTTTTACAATTCAAAATATTTCTTGAAATTCGTGTTTTTAATTTTTAGGACATTTCACCAACTTTCCAAAAAAAATTTCATGTTTGTGTTTGAAAAATAAGTTTTTGTAATAATAATAATTAAAAAATAAAATAAGAAATAAGATTTGAGCTTAAGAAGAATTCAGAAAAAAATTATATGATTAACAAAAAAAATTGACGGAGTTCAATTTATATCTTTATTTAATTGGTAATACATACTATATAATAATTACAACATATCATTTGGTATTTGTATAGCAATCTCCAAATTTGATTCTTTCGTTATTTTGACCATAATAATTGAAAAATGGAAACGCAGTTTTTTGACATTTTTATTTTCTGAGTCAACTAAAAATTATACGGTTCATATCGATTCCAATATTATCGATTTTATTTTAGTTACGTTATCTTTTGGCAACGGAGTGTACTTAACATTTATCTCGGCTCATCGTTTATCAAAACTTCATATATTACGATACGATTGAAAATTATTGCACTACGATTTATTATTTCCAAGCAATTATACATATATCCAAAAATTATTTTGGATATTTTATATTGATTTTTTTTTTTGTTTTAGCTTTTGGTATTATGTTTTTAAAATACTTTATGTTTTTGCTCTATCTTCATAAATGTATAAGATATGGGCGTATGAAACTTCCAATCGGTCGGTTTTGAACAAAATGACTTGTGATAATGTCGAGATCCGTGGATTGAATAATCCACATGCGACTTGGCGTGACATGCGACTTTAGTGCCAAATTTTGCAAAACAAAATTGAAACGTAAAATTTGGAAGGGGAGGAGAGGGGGTAGGTTCATATTGTTTTTTAAAATTTTTTTCTAGATCAATTGCAAAGGTTCATTTTGGAAAATAATAAATAAAAAAGTAAATTTATTTAAAATTTTCAAAATTATAGTTTTTAAAATGATTCATTGTTTTATGACAAGTGATCGAAAAAAATAAATATAAAATAATTAATTTCCTTGATCGTTTGAAAAAACATTCCAGCCTTACATAAGAACTTTTGACAAATTGCCACAAATTACTTTTCTGGACTAATACAATTCTTTTGAAAATGAAAAATTGTTTATTTTAATAGCAAAAAAAAATTATCGTTTAATTACATTACCTACTTCCTTCCCCTTTGTTAGTCAAGAAAATAAATAAATAACTTTGTTTAATTTGACTCGATATTGGCAAAGAGTTTGCAAATATTGAAAGGTGTAAATGAAGTCTATCGTTTGTTTGTTTGTTTGTTTATAGGTGTAAAAATCTTAGAATCTTCAATGCCTATGGTTTATCTTTTAGTGCAGGCGCTGGAAGTATTTGAGTATGCAAAATACGAGAACCGCGTTTTGTTGTTGATTTCAAATAAATGTTAATTAATTTTAAATTTAATTAAATTTTTATACACGACCTTGCATGGCAATGTGAAAAAACTAAACACGTAAATGTCTCTCCCCAAACCAACTGTAAATTAGTTATTTTGAGGTCACACGTGATGAAACTACAAATCAGGAACATAGCGGAAAATCAGCGCTATGACTGCTAGTTTTTTGCGTGTATCTATGCAAAGGAATGAGCAAATTAAAAACAAAAATGGCGTGCTATGAAAGCAGAAGAAGAATTTTATGTTCTACAACTTTAGATATCTGACGTTTTCATTCGGCCTGTTTTTGAGCTACAGGCCTGTAAAACTGAGCTTAAAATACTTTTCAGTCATTTTGACTGCCGGTTCTGACCCAACTGCTGAACCAAATTTGGTTTTTAAGAAGAGCATTCGTCGTATAATTTAATGCCCTCTAATTTAGGTAACAGTAAAATTTTCTGTCCGGTTAATTTTTCTGATATTATAAGATGAAAACCAAAATTTAGGTTTTTTTTTTTTTATCTCAAAATGTGGTCCTCGGATTCAACTACTTCCAGCGCCTATCTATATTATTTAGAAACAAAGTCCGTCAGATACCAGTAAATAACTGAATAGTCAATGACTCATCAATTCAACTCATCGCGCGGTCAGAAAATGATGGCATAAATGCAGACCGGTGACAGTACACCTCATTTCAACAGTATAAAATCTTAAGTATTTTTTAAATGTAATCAGTATTAATAGAAAATATTGGAGAATAGTTGCTGCTATAATTCTGGCAATGTATTCAATTTTCGTAGATTTTTATATGTATTATGGATCAGTCCTATTTTGTCTAAATCCGAAAGTTGTAATATATGCGTTTATTACATTTATTTTTAAAAATGATATTTTTCTCACGTATTAATCTTAATACTTACATCGTAAATTCATTCAATAACTCAAACTTATCCTGAACGAGACTTACTTTCGAGATTCATGTAACCCTCGTTGAAATTTTTTAACCATACCTATCCAGCCCAAGAAGAATCAGAGTCTCTCTCCTCCCCGTTAAAAGTGTTTGGCCTCCTGATTGGACAATTTACAAGGCTTGACTCGGCAATTTTATTAATTTTTCCAGTAAATTAATTCCAGTGGCGTACGCATGGGGGAGGGGAGGATCAGAGAAATATATCGCTCTCCATCTCCCCCCGAAATTTTTGAAAAAATATGATTTTCATACCCACCAACTTAAGCTTATTAACATAAGCTTTATCTTTATAATAATAATTTTTGATCGAATTTTCAATCTTATCTTTATAAGTTACTAACGCCCAATTTGGTGATATCGACTTATTTGTCTTCTTATTAAATCCCACCCTCAAAAGAAATTTAAATTTTCCCCCTCCCCCGAAAAAAAATTCTGTGTACGCACCTGTCCCGTTCGACTTTTAAATCGATATATATTGAATTAGAATCGATATCTAAACAAGGAATGAGGAGGAGTCAATAAACCCCGTTGTTTTCGTAAAAAGTATTTAAAAGGATTAAAAAGTACTTTATTTGTTTACATCTTAGTTATATTTCCATTTTTTTTTTTGTTTTTAGTAGATGATTTCTTTAATAAATCTTGCACAGCCTTCTTAAGAAGTGTTGTGGCTAACCTGTAAGCCCGTGAACACTGCGTTTCTGTAAAGTCGAGGTACTACAGACAAGAAAACTTTATACCTGGCAAGTTATCCTGTTTTGACCTGTTTTGTTAGTGCTTGGCTATCTGTTGTACGAGCAGCACGCTTCACCGAAGGTCTGTTTACTCATTATTATTATTATTTTACTTTTATGATAGACATAAAATAATATAAAACCGAATTAAATGTGTGCCCGAGTTATTTAAATGATAATAAACCATCTTATCGTACCCTAACTGGATTCAATGCTGTCGAAAAGTACTTAGCATCTGTTGTTTGATCAATGCATTTACCATATAGCTCGAAAATTCTTTAAAACGTAGTATTCTTCTGAATTTTGTTTCGCAGGAACAATGTTTACGACAAAGTTACAATAAAGTGAAGAAGTAGTTTTATCTTATTGTTGGAATAATATATATATTTTTTAATTTTATGACGTTTTACGCATGAAAATTTGTGACGTTTTTCCACTAAAAGGGCTATTATTGTATAGTTTTTATTTCCTATTTATGAAAGTATTCTTAGAAACCCAATTTTGATTTTATTTATGTAAAGAACGGCAAATCAGTCATGTCATCATAAATTTTTTTTAAAATTTAATCTCTGGTATAATATTAAATGTCCTTCCAAGGAACTACTCATATGTTGTAAAAAAAAATAAAAATATAGTTCTGCCTTATTTCTATTATTTATTATTCTTATAAAGTATGCTAAGTTAATTTTAAATACTTTAAAACTTTTAACTTCTCTCTCTATAAGGTACACGGTGGTTCTATTTTTCTATTAATGGTAATTTTGAATGTTTTGATATTCGGAATATGAATTTATCTTATTTTATCATATCTTATTATTTGTCTTCTTATTAAATCCCACCCTCAAAAGAAATTTAAATTTTCCCCCTCCCCCTAAAAAAAATTCTGTGTACGCACCTGTCCTGTTCGACTTTTAAATCGATATATATTGAATTAGAATCGATATCTAAACAAGGAATGAGGAGGAGTCAATAAACCCCGTTGTTTTCGTAAAAAGTACTTAATAGGATTAAAAAGTACTTTATTTGTTTACATCTTAGTTATATTTCCATTTTTTTTTTTGTTTTTAGTAGATGATTTCTTTAATAAATCTTGCACAGCCTTCTTAAGAAGTGTTTTGGCTAACCTGTAAGCCCGTGAACACTGCGATTCTGTAAAGTCGAGGTACTACAGACAAGAAAACTTTATACCTGGCAAGTTATCCTGTTTTGACCTGTTTTGTTAGTGCTCGGCTACCTGTTGTACGAGCAGCACGCTTCACCGAAGGTCTGTTTACTCATTATTATTATTATTTTACTTTTATGATAGACATAAAATAATATAAAACCGAATTAAATGTGTGCCCGAGTTATTTAAATGATAATAAACCATCTTATCGTACCCTAACTGGATTCAATGCTGTCGAAAAGTACTTAGCATCTGTTGTTTGATCAATGCATTTACCATATAGCTCGAAAATTCTTTAAAACGTAGTATTCTTCTGAATTTTGTTTCGCAGGAACAATGTTTACGACAAAGTTACAATAAAGTGAAGAAGTAGTTTTATCTTATTGTTGGAATAATATATATATTTTTTAATTTTATGACGTTTTACGCATGAAAATTTGTGACGTTTTTCCACTAAAAGGGCTATTATCTTATAGTTTTTATTTCCTATTTATGAAAGTATTCTTAGAAACCCAATTTTGATTTTATTTATGTAAAGAACGGCAAATCAGTCATGTCATCATAAATTTTTTTTAAAATTTAATCTCTGGTATAATATTAAATGTCCTTCCAAGGAACTACTCATATGTTGTAAAAAAAAATAAAAATATAGTTCTGCCTTATTTCTATTATTTATTATTCTTATAAAGTATGCTAAGTTAATTTTAAATACTTTAAAACTTTTAACTTCTCTCTCTATAAGGTACACGGTGGTTCTATTTTTCTATTAATGGTAATTTTGAATGTTTTGATATTCGGAATATGAATTTATCTTATTTTATTTTAAATTATATTGGTGCATTTGTTCGTTTTATATGAACACTTTCAAAATCATTGTCAATGTCAATATCATAGTTTTATTAAAAATAAGTAGGTACTTGTCCTTAGTTATATATTTATATTACTGAGACCATAACAGCAAAAGTGGCCGTAATTTATCTTAAATTCACTTTTATTGTTTATTTCTTATCTTAATGTTGTTTACTTCCGTCTTTTTACTTTACATATATCTATCTATATCTGTTATTTCTCTAATTTAATTTCAGCCCTGAAAGTCATGTTGACTGAATCCTGATTATTTATTTCATAAATTATATTTATTATATGCATATACATATCTGGGATGTACGAACATTGAAATGTCACCGAACTTATACTTTAAAGAGATCGCTCATTAATGGCCAATTAATTAATCACCACTTTCTTCGAAGTTCGCTGATTTTAATAGCTGAATTTTTATGTTTATTTTTATTACTTATTAAGATAATGACTGTTACAATGAGTTGAGCTGCTGTTCGAATAATATGACAGTGATTAGTGAAGGAACTACCCATACGTTGGACTCCGATGACAGTCCAGTGTCAAAAGATCCCTAGGCCAATTTCTTATCTTAAACGCCTCGGTGTATTATCGGGATTCGTTTCGGAGCATCCCTTTGGTGTTTATCTAACTATTAAACGCTCATTATGTTTCTTGTGATTCGTTCACTCATATATTTCTATTCAATTTTTATAGATACCATTGAATTTGGTCACCATTTCTTCTGGTAACCTTATATGTATTTCGATTTATACTTATTAATTTTATGAATTAATCTTTAACCATCATCCGTCAGCGCAATATTTAATCGCAAAGTATACTGAATGTTTGGTATTTCCCAGTCATTCATCACAAAATTACATTTATTAAAATTTAGAATTTTGTCTGAATTTATTTATTTTATGATCAAATTATTCTATTCACTACTTTCGTTAGTTGTTTTTTTTTTGTTTTATATATATATATTGGATTGTCCGGAAAATAAGGCAGGATATCATGTTTTCTTTATATTAACCCTCTATATAAAAAACTGTTTACGTTTTAGGGATTATTGTTTTGTAAGGGTGTCAACACTTATTAATCCCCTTCCAAACAAAAATGTTTTTTATCTTCTATAGCATTTCACTAGTTGGAAACAATTCAGGCTGAGATGTCAAAGCGTATTGTTATTATTATTATTATCATTATCGTTATCATTATAATAATAATTATTATTATTATTATATTATTATCATATAATTATTATTATCCGTATTGTTATTATTATTATCATTATTTCGTTTTACGACATTACACTCCGTCGGAACGAAGTCCAAACGGCCAGAAACATTAATGAAGTCCAGAGCGATGGCAGTGTGTTAGTTAGCCGTTCTACGGTAGTTTAAAAAAATTCGAGATAGAGACTTCAACCTTGAAGGTAAAAATGGTTGTGGAAGGATTGACGATGTTCTGCGAGCTTTAGTCGAAGAAAATCCAAGAGCAACTGTTCGAGAAGTTGCAGAGAAACTCTGTTAGAAAATCGACCATCGCTGACAACCTCAACGCAATTGGAAACGTAAAAAAGCTTAAAACTTGGGTTTATCTTTCATTAAACGACCGCCAAAAAAATCTTCGTTATGAAGTTTGCACTGCACTTCTTTGCCGAAATAGAAAAGAACCTTTTCTGGCCAGAATTGTTACTTGTGATGAAAAGTGGACTCTCTACGACAACCCTAAAGGTTCTGGACAAAATGGCACGACGTAGGAGAAGTAGCACATTTTTCAAAGCCCCCATCTCATTAAAAAAAAAGATTATTGTTTTTGGGCTTCATTTGGGCTTATTCACCACATCTTCTTGAATCCTGGCGAAATAATCAATGCTCTCAAATTGATGCATTTCACCAGAAACTGGCTTAATGAAGCCATCTTTGGTCTATCGGAAACGGCCTCTCGTCTAATATTACAATGCTCGGCCTCATGTCTTACCGCTACCGATTACCATTTTTTTTTTACTTAATTATAATTACCATTTTTAGAATTAGATTTTTTTAGACTTAAATTTTTAAAGGTAAAAAGTTTATTAATCCAAATTCGTTAGAAAATACATTTTCAGAATTTGTTAATAATAACGATTTAACATGCTATTCAGAGGGATGTTACTAACACGTTGGCATAAATGAATCGAGAGTAATTAAGAATGATTTAAAAATAGTTTCATATAATTTATTTTATTTGTTTTATTTTAAAACTATAAACCTGCATTAATTTCCGGACAACCCAATAATTCCTTATTTCACATGGCAAAACTATTAATAAAGTTATAAAATAAAACTGGAAAATCACAACATCATTTATTTAAATTAATTTCATTGCACAATCGCATGCTTGATAGAAAAAAGCGATTGACCTTTATAGATCGGTTAAGATAGTTCACCCTGGAGACATGCGAGGTTTGAGTCACTGAAGCTTTCGTGAGTCAGCAGTTCAACGCCTGAGGTAGCAGTGGATAGGGGAAAAAACGACATTTTTTCACTGCAGCGAAGATGCATAATTCAATTACTCAAGTTATATGAACTATTACTTTAGATAAAATTGTATTAAATTTAATGGATAATATTTTTATTTATTTATTTCTGGAAATATAAAAGTAATTACTATACCGGTACCCATGAATAACCGATATCCATGAAGGTTCAATCCTTGGTAAGATTGTATTATTTCTTGTTCAGCGGTTCTACATGGAGAAGATATGGTCAGCATTTACGCCCAAACGCCGGTCTTATCCCCCAATTCAATTAAGGGCAGGCAGGTCCGCCGCAAAGTTGTCAAAACGTGGAGAAAAAACCCATATCGCAACCCTCTCGAAATGCCGATTCATGTATATCCCATCATTGTAGAATAGTTGCCATTTCCATGATTACAGGAGAAAATGGCATTTTTACGGTTGTTTTTGCTTAGCTCAAACTCGTACCCATCAAAAATCATACTAATTAGGGATTGATAAATTATTTGCCATTTCTATAAATTTGTTTTATTGAAAACTAGTTTCGAATGTTATACATTCATCCTCAGTTCTCAAAACACACAAAAAATTCAAAAATAAGCAATTCAAAATATAGTTTGGTATTATTATACATATTAAATTAAATTAAATTAGATTAATATAAATCAGTATTATAAAACATTTAATCATAATATATGTTTAACATTCATAAATGTTTTATAATACTGATTTATATTAATCTAATTTAATATGTATAATAATACCAAACTATATTTTGAATTGCTTATTTTTGAATTTTTTGTTTTTAGAACTGAGGATGAATGTATAACATTCGAAACTAGTTTTCAATAAAATAAAATTATAGAAGTGGCAAATAATTTACCAATCCCTAATTAGATTGATCATTCTATACCATCACGCGAATATCAACTAAAAATCATACTGTGTGGAATTTTATGTCGGAATTCTGAGTGACTTAATTTCTACTAATTTATTTATGAATACGCAATGATACTGTTGAAACATCTATTTGACATACATGGCAGTTGCGGATGGGTGAAGGGCTTTTTATATGTATTTTATGTAATTTTTTTGAATTGTTTAAATAGGTTTTTTTTAAAGTGTGCATCTTATGAGTACGGCCGAGCGCAGTGTTCTAACTTGTTTTGTTTTTTATCTATTAGGCTTCTATTTACGTGAGGAAATAGGATACAGCTGCTTAAATCTGCGAACTTTGTTGGTATTTTGATTTTAATTCGTAAAAGTATTGTTCTGACTGAACATGTTCAGAAAGGGATCTCGGTGAAAAGTTTTGGAGAAGTCTTGAAAATTTGCTCATTTTTCTTATCATGTTCAGTTCTGATGATGCCTGATTAAGAAAGCGTTGAATTTTTAGTCATTCTTCTGGAAAGGACCAATATTGAAATTTTGCAAACATCCTCTTATAATTATTCTTCCAAAAAGAATTTAAGAGTGTTTCTTTTCATATTAAAACGTAAATATTTTATACCCACAACTCAGCTGAAACCGAAAATTTTTGAACAGTGCCTTAAATAAGTAATATAAGTTTTCTTGGGTCTGGCAATGGCTGGTCTCTCTTCGAAGATTTTGGGTGTATGACCCCCAAACGATTTGTACCAGCAGAAAGACGAATAGTTTATGTTATAAGAACTACTTTCAAAAACGCTTTGTGCAGCTCGGTTAAATCAGCAAGAGACATTGGTTTTTGTTTTTTATCACATTGTTTAATTATGCAGTCTTTTTTTGCCCTGGGCAGTACCTCGGGTTGCTGTCGTCTTAAAAAAAAATCATTACGCCCTTTTGAAACTTCTATACTGTTGTACTTCTGAGGTGAATCACGTTTAAGAGGTGAGGGAATCAAAAAACTGCATTTAAAAAAATAAAAAAAATAAATTTGCATTATACATGAATCAAAAATTACAAGATACTGATCTGTAGCTGTCTCGAGAATGAATTTGTTATACCGCGAAAGAAAGAACAAAAAAGAAATTATTTACCTTGTTTAATTAGAGCGGGGAAAATAATTACAATATCTAAGCCGCCTAGATCGCAATGAAAACGTAAGGCCTTCCTTGACTTGGAAGCAGCGAGACCTCTGGCTTTCATTCAGGACTCATTTGATATTTAAGTCCCCGCTAGAACTCAAATTACCACCTGATGAAGGAATGAAACAAAACTCTGGGACACTCTTTCACTAAGATGCCTAACGTTTTAGGATATCTTTAAAACTCTTAAAGTGAAGAATTTTAGAACCTTCTAATCAGTCCTGATAATACTGAAACGAAATAATTATCCAAATTATCCAGTTTGCCTTAGTAATATTGGATGCTAATTTTTTTTTTTTTTAATCTTATAATGGCGTCATGTTTTGTTGTCAAATATTACTCTACTATTCACATCTTAATTCATAAAAAAATATCTGGCATATTCCATTGTCAGAGAAGCCATAAAACCGAGGGGATGAATCGCTCGTTCTAGAAGAATGACCAATGCACTAGGATTTGAGTGACTGTTTTATTTTGGAATATTCCAATAAAATTCAAACGTCATTTCTCGTCTCTTTTTTGATAATTTCCTGCCATTAATTAATTTATTTTATGTTATTATTTACAATTTTTTTTATTGGTCCTTATCGCTCAAGAGAAAGTTTGGGGGATAGTGACTCGCGTGATTGGCCAGGCAGCGTTATGAAAAGAGCGAAGAACCGTTAATAGCTGAAGCGTCCTTGAAAGTTCGTGGCCCCCGTGACCGAAAACTTTTGACTCCAGGACAGAAGACTCGTTTTCCCGTTGACGTCAAATCAGTAGTCATCCTCCGGCCTCCCACCACCACCTGGAGACTTCAACGCCACACTCACCGGTTCAGTATTAATCCAATCTTTCACCCGATATGTCAGCTTGGTCTTGTGCTCTTCTCTGTTGGAATATTGTGTTTAGTTCATATAGTGGTCCTTTCATTGGGTATGTCTTTTGAATTAAATTTTTTCTGTCAGTGTATCTTAATTTTCTTTTCGAATTATGGATCTTTAGACGTTCTTTCGTATATATAGTTGTGGCTTTGGCTTTGGGCATTGATAAATAATTGTATCTTATACTCTAAACGGAGAAATTTATGTCTGTCTGCATAGTGGATCTCAAAATCCTACGGAGGGATTTTGCTTAAACCCTTAGAATATGGGTTTTGGAGATTCAGGCATCTAATGGCGTAATCCTTTATCCCAAGAAAAGTCTTAATTACTACAACAACAAAAAATTAGATCAATATAATCTTCCCATGTAACCAATATTCGAAAGTACTCATATTATTGTCTGATAAATAAGTCCTATTTGTCTGTATATCACTATCAATATGATATAAATGTGTTGTAATATCTGGACATATTTATTGTATTGATATCGTCTTGTATTTAATAAAGTAATAAAATTATTGTAAATCACATGGCTGTATAACATATAACTAATGTATTATTTTCATCCACGTTAACTAATTAAATAAATAAAAAATAAAATAAAATAATTTCTTAATTATTAAAAAATAATAAAATAATAATTTCCGAATTAAATTGAACTTTATCATACTCATTGATTCATTTTTATTCATGAAATTTTAATATAAAAAATAGTAATCCGTTTTTAATATTAATATGCAATATGGTGACGTAAATGACCATATGAGTCACACTTAAACATGAGGAAACCTTCGAACTCAAAACCACAAACTAATTTTCGTACTGATAATAATTAACAAATTTCTTCACAACATTAAAATTAAAAAAAAAATAGCAATGTGTACGAATTAATATTTTAAAAATGCACCACCCAGTAAATATTATTTACATATCATTAAATTTTAGATTCATAAAACACACTCATCTGTATTTTTTAAAGATATATAGTTTGACATTTGAAACTGATTGTAAAATATTCAAGTATAAAAAAGTTGTTCGCGTTCTTCATTTATTTATTTGGCTGTAGAAAAAAAAATATGATTATTTTACCAATATATAACCTGCTCCCTACATAGTAATATTTTATTCATTAGATTAATTGAAGGATATCTATAGTCGAAACCAAAGAATAAGAAATGGTGACTCAGATGAAATATTGAACCAATTGATGGGCCAAGTGGTTAAAAGAACATATGTTATATTTTTAGAAAAACTGAATTATTCCTATGGATTAAGGTATAAAGTGATTTATTTTTAATATTTCCTCCTTCCATTCACATCAACTCAATAGCTGGTTAAGAACTGATTTGATAAAGATGTCAAATGACGATACACTTCTGCCTTATAGTGGATAAATGGGATTTGAATTCAGTTTTATCACAAATCGGAAAATGTTACTTATCAGCTTCAACCACTTGACCCTTAAATTGGACATTTCAAGATCAATAGGTCATTTGCTTTTTGATCATTTATCATGCAGATAATACTGAGATTTATAATTAATATTTTAATAGCATTTTAACATTGCTTAATGTTAAGAGAATACCTTCCATGTATTATTTATTCATTCAAAAATATGTATTTCGTGTTGTTCCGTGCCACGTGTTCGTTCTACTTATTTATCTAAATTTTATTTTTAATCTTTCATTTTTTTTAAGATAATATATTTTAATATTCAGAAAACGCTTATGAATTCTGCTGAGAAAGTTCAATGAGATATTATTCCTAATTTAGAATAGATTCCAATTAATTTAAAAAATAATAACGATTCTGTTTGACCAGATGGAAACATCTATAAGAAATGGTATTTTTTTAACAATTAATCGGATGTTGTTTAGACTGTAATGTTAATAATATGTATACAATTTGAAAATTATATTGCATAAAAAAAACACAATAAAAACAAATAAAACAATAAGAGTAAATATGAACATAAAAAATAATTAATTTAAAATATTAACAAATAGAATTTTTAGCATAAATTAAAAAAAATCTTATAATTTTTTTCCATACATTTTTTACTCTTGAAATTTTTTTTAAATTGTAATATTCTTGATTTATTGAAAATTTTATTTATTTTTTATGAAAAGAGAGATAATTTTTTTGTGAGGGAGGAAGAAAAACCCTTGGTCTGCATTTAGTTTAATTTTTTTTAATCAAATAAATTTATTTAATTCATTACTAATGAATTCTTCTAAAAATGTTCTCTAAGCGTCATTACAATTTAAGGTTTTAGTTAAAACTTGAATATTTTTCATCATGAATTATTTCTTCTACTAATTCTTATTATTTTGATATTCTTGATTTATTAAAAATTTCTCCACTAGTTTTTATTGAATTCAAATCTGTAGATTTTTGTTTTTTTTTAATAGCGATGCAAGGGGTGGAAAATGTTCTACAATATTTAACAAATCGTTACAAGAGTTTTTCTGGAATTTTTAAACTTACCATAGTTATTCATAACGCAAATCGATTTGAAGATATGAGGCAAATATATATGTAAAACTTTCACTTTCGTTTGAAACCGGCTCAGTTAAATTAAAATTAAATTTCAACCCAAATCATGATAATTAAACTAGAATACTACTATTTTTTTTTCAAGAAATAAAAAAAATTATAATAATAAAAAAGAGATGAATAATAAAAGAAAATTAATAATATAATACAATAAATAATTGAACAAATTTTAATTATATATGGATAGAACTAAAATAAAATTTTTACTGATGAAATTCTGAGCCTATTTTTTGGAAGATTCCTCAAGTCAAAGTCTATGTCCTGTCGACGTTACGCCAAATTAAGGCATCTTCAGAACCACAACAATTTAAAAAAAAAAAATTGTTGTCTTCAAGATACCTGGATTCGGCAAAACGTCAACATGTTAGTTTTTTAACTTAGACTTGGTTTTTATTTTGAAATATTTAAAAAATAACCCAATTATAATATCGCCAATTTAGTGTTAGAAGTGATCTAGTTAATTTTTTTCACAAATTGCTTTTTTTGTTAATCCTAAAACTACAGAACCTAATCTAAAGCTGAATTAAATAATAAATAACATAGTAATATTTTTTTTTTTATGAAAGAATTATTATTAATTTAGTTTTGGGTAATTTTATCAAGTAAAAATTTCTTCCTAAATCTTACTTTCTTAATTAAAGATTTTTTACATTATTTTTTCGGCGTTTCGGAGAATTACCCCATCTTCAGAACAACCTCTTATGTAATTCATGCCTTCTTTTAAAATTATCATCTTCCACTCTTTTTGTCATGATTATATCCATAATTTTATTTTGTCTTAATTTTTTTCTCAGAATTAATTTTTTTAAAACTTTTTAAAAGAGTTTACATTATGCATATATTTCAGTGTCACAATGCATTTAACCGTCATGCATCATGACAAAAAGAGTGGAGAATGATAATAAAGGCATGAAATACATAAGAGGCTGTCTTGAAGATGGGGTAATTCCCCGAAACGTCGAAAAAATAATGTAAAAAATATTTAAATGAAATAGAAGACCCAGGAAGAAATTTTTACATCATAAAACTACCAAAAATACAAATAAAAAATAACATGAACCCTTTGGCGATTAATTAAAAAAATTAATATTTTAAATGTTTATCACTACTATATGTTATTACGGTAGTATAGATCCCTTTTCCGGCTCTCAGGAGCGATGGATTTTGACGAGTGAGGTATCAAAAGAAAGGGAATTTCACGGAGATGTGACGAAGTCTAATTTTGTTTCTTAAATTCTTACTAGGGCTTAAATAAAAGTGATGAAAAAGCTGGGAGGTTTAAAAATTTTGAAGGTGGTGGGTCTGGGGATCGAGACCCGATGGGTCCGTGTATTAAAGATTTCGACGCGGGCATCAAGACCATGCACGTCCAGTGTTTTAAAGTCCTAAAACCCATCGTTTTTGAGATAACGCACGATATAGGTCCGCACGGGCCCTATGCCATCTTGCCTGCGTGCCGTTGTCATGGTAACTTTACACCTGTAAAATCAAGTTGAGACTGTATATAAAATTTTTTTAATAAGTATGAAAAGGTTATTTTGCAAATAAAATGCTGTTTTTAGATTTCTATGAATGATAGAGGATATTATATATTCTTTCCCATGCCTTACCCTAAAGGTACTGTTAAATATGAATACTATACATAGAAAATGTTATAGCTGAGTCTTATTGCCTGTTAAACTGAAGGGATTACTAATTATTTATTAAGTAAACTGTTACTTCAACGTAGGTAGTCATTACAAACTATGTAGCTTCATCAAATCTGTGTGTTGAATTAATGTTCTTGGTGATATAATATTGTTTATACGAATAAACATGTTTCCCTAAGATTGCTTATACTTCGAATGTAATAGCGATTAGAAGAAGGACAGATATCTAATGCGAGAGTTCTCGCTCGGGTTTACTAGTCTGAATGAATTAGTGAAATATAGATGATATCAGGCAATCATATGGCGTTTAAATATATTTACGATAAATGATATTGAGGCACCTCACGCAACAAGTAAAAGTTATCAACTGGCATTTGAGCCTCATAACCAGTTCATAACTTTGTTTATATTAATAATAAAGTATTGAGGTTCCAGTTCAATAAAGGATCTTTAGATACATTATCCAGTTTTGATTATAATAATAAATACTACTCAATCTATGTTGCTGGAAACAAGCCAAAATCTTTTCATCAAACTCTTGAAAAAGTATTAAAACCGCAGTTGTGTATTACTTCTGAGAAGAAAAGAGATCTGGTGAAACTTTGTCAATTGAACAGCCCAATTCCAGAAGAATTCCATCTTCGGTACGCCTGTCTTCTCACAAACTCCTAAAGCAAGAATCATCGGGTAGGAACCAAGTCTTTCTGACTTTATGACGTAATTATGAAATGATGAATGATGAATGATAATGATGAATTTCTGACGTAATTTCTTTCGACAATACAATAGTTATAAATTATTATTATTTTTTTATTATTTGTTGCTATGCCTCTACCTAATTGAAGGGTCATTGTCGTCAAGTGATTTATATTCTGTTGTAGTACTTAGTGATTTTCAATAATTCAAACAAAGTGATGAATTTTTCTTCTTTATCTATCAGCACTTCTCTTGATATAAGTTATAACTTAATTTAAGTTATAAATTTATATTATAAAGAATAAAGAAAAATCTCGGTCCTCTCAAGCATCATCTTCAGGTTGCGCAACTTGCTTGAACAACTGCTGTTTAGTGTCAAATTTTGGAAACTCATTTTTAGAATTGAATCTAGACTCTGATGAACAAATTTCTTTTTTCTTTACCGTACACAGCTTCTGATGCTTCAGTCACAAGTTTTTATCCCTTTTGACAGCCTGTGAATGGCAGGAAAAACTGGGAATATCCAATTTGAAGCCAGTTTGGATCGTTACACGTAAGTCTGATTCAGGCATCTGATGATGTAATACATGTAAATCTACTCAGTTTATCATTCCAAAATACTCCTGCAAATTATATTTTAATTCGGGAATATGAAATTACTGTATAGTGATGCTCCGATCGATGCATCTAGCCTTGATTATCCGCCTCAGTTCGAGATAAGTTTAATAGCCGTTTTGATGCTGGGCAACCCTTTTAGGGCGCCAAAAAAAAACAACTGAAAATATCAAGGAGAAGATTAAAAATTCTGTTTTTATCGAGTTTACTGAAAGAAAATCTATAGTTAAATAAGGGATGAAAGATGAATGTAACTCAAAGAAGCAAATAAAAAACTAAATCGGCGGTAAAGGTAATCTTACGACATACGACATTCGAATGACGAATTCGGCTAAAAGGCTTAAATTTTAAATAATTTTCGCCGGTGACAACATATAAGCTTAAAATTCTCTTTGCTGTTATAAGCCACCTAGAATGACCCATTTTAGCTGTAACTCGATTTGCTTAGCCTAATGGAAAATTACCAGACGACCGCCTGAGAAATTTCAAATAGGAACTTTTCATCAGCACTAAATTGACCGATATTAACTTCTGGTAACATTGTTGATATTAGGATGTTGCCTACAAAATTGGAGGGCTTTTTATATTTGTATGGAAAATGCATTAGACCAAGACCTCTTTCCATTGACAATTTGAAATAAAAGACGAACAGGAAATGGTTTTTATGCATGAATAATGTATTCAGATTAACCTTTTTTTTTTTTTTTTTTTTGTTTAATCTTTATTGCCATTGATTAATTTTTTTTTCCAAATTTTTGCTAAACAATAAGTTAATAAAACAAAAATGCAATAAATAGGTGCAAAATTTAAAATATCTATAACGCAATTCTATTGGTTAAACCGCAGTGTGACGTCAAAATACAGGAAAGCATAACTACTTGGTATGATTCTTGGACACTTTTTTATACGATCCACCGTAAATTGAATTTTATAACGGCTTCTTTCATTGAGTATTCTGTGAAATCATTAATTAAAATGACTGAAAGAAGATTTGTCAAAGCGCAGTCGAATTATCTTCCGAGAGTAGACGCGGTAATGATGTAGTTTTTTTTTTTTTTTTTTTTTTTTTTTTTTCCCTTCAAATCGAGATTTTATATCTACCGATTTTAAAGCAGTAAAAGGCGCAAGACAATTTTGAGATGGATTAATTCAGTATCAAAAATTTGGTGTTGATCACTTTCACCATTCCCCCCAACTATATTGTATATAATTTGAGTTTTACTCTCATTCCATACAAATAATTACAATTTTTAACATGGAAATGCAAATTCGAGTTGGATAAAGAACTTTAAAATTTAATTTGAGAAATTAAATATTTTGAGAGCAAATGTGTTCATTTTTTTCTACAATGCTCAGGGTTTCGTTTCGAAATATCTATTTTCCTCCACCAAATTTTGAATTGAAATTGATGAAAATTAAGCAAAAATAGTAGAAAAAATAATAGATCGTAAAAAATATTAAAATATTTTCTTAATTATTTTCAATTGTTGACCTACCATATTATATTTTTATCTTTAGTCGATTTGACTTGAGTTCAATTAAAAAACTTAGTAGTTTTTTCTATTTAGTTTAGACGTTTCGGGGATACCTTGCCCTCCTCTTCAGCATCTACAATAGTTTGTAGCATTTATTATGTTTGTACTCCTCGTAACGTCTGAAATAAATAGAACAAACTACTGTTTTTAATTGACCTCAAGGCAAATTGATTTAAGATAAAAATTAAAATATTTGATTAAAATCTTGAAATGGCACCCAATAAACATTTCAAGCAGAATCGATTCAGGTTTCGGAAATTTTGAATACATTTCTTTAAATAGAGTCAACAAGCGCTTAGTTTAGGGTGTAATATTGTCCATATTTGTTTTTACTCTCAAGAAATTACCTCTTGGTTAACTGCTTTTTTGTTTTCCTGTATTTAATCATTATTCTTCAATTTTTATATATTTAATTCCGTTATTTCATGTTTTTAATGCATACTGAATTTTAGTTTAGGATTACTTGAAATTGTTTTAGGACTAAATCCAAATTGTAGTAAAAAGATAGTTTATTTAAGTTATATAGTAAGATGCTTAAAAAAAATAAAAAAATAGAAAAACAGATATTTGTTGAAAGTTATAAGCAATAAGCAGCTTGGGGTCTTGAAGATTTCTTAACCCTTTTAGTGGCAACGACGATATATCGTTGTTCGTAACATTTGGGAAAATCTTATATCACATTACTATATGATATTATTATTATATTATATTATTATTGTATTATATATGATATACATACTGTATGAGATGGCTTGCAATGTTCGCATTGTAAAAGAACTTTATCTCTAAATTAATTAATATAAATAAACACAGAATAAAACGATATTTTCTGCGGGCACTAAAATGGTTTATATAGTCTTAAGAGCCTGGCGATGGATTCATTCAACTAAAGGACTTACAGTTAGAAACCATTTTCAATTCTAGATAATCCTAAAATGAACACACAACTCCAGTCAGTCGGTTGAAAACTGTTTTCTTTATGCATGAAATCACGAAATTTGACGTTTCATTCAACGAGAGAACTTATGGTTGAAATTTTGATACAATCTATAATTTGTTTCGCTAAAAGATAATTGATCTTGAAAACTAACGATATGAAAGTAAAGTAAGAACTTTTGATGGAAATGTTGTAAAGCAGGAGATAGTTTTGATCGCTTTATTTGACGTCAGACATGAGTAACTAGGATTCCTTGACGCGAGCTTTAATTACAGCTTAAAAAAAAAAAAAAACGAAATTTTCGGACTTTTTTTAGTTATTTATTTATAACTCCAAAAAGTTTCTTCCTAGCGAAAACTTCTCCATTTCAAGAATTAAATTGCATTCAATTCTGAACGGAATGAGCACATAATATAATAAATTCGGTCCAGGAATATTGTCAAAAATCTACGGTCGAAAAACGAGATCAAGCGTCAATTTTCAGACTTTTTTCAGTTATTAATTTATAACTTATATATACTATTTATAACTTATGATAATAATTTGATTATTTAAGGAAGTAAACAATTTAAAATTACTTTTGACCCATTCTTTTCTTATTTGGAGGAACCTGAAGATGAGTTGGAGAGCCTCAAAACGTTGGTGATGAATTAATAAGAAATATATTTATAACTTATATGAACTTATTTATAACTAGTTTGTTTACAAGTGAAAACGATCAAATCAATGTAATAATTTACTTAACAATTAAATCCATATTGGAAGATCTAATACTAGGTCGTTACAAAAGTTCTTGTGCATGAACACAACCCTTGATTCCAACTGTCATAATTAATCCTATAAGAATGTTTTTGTTTCTACTATTTATGTCATTGTTTACTTTGACTAATCCTTTAATTCCTTGTGACTTGAGTTGGCTTTATGGTGTCATTTATATTTTTAAAACGCACGTACAATGTAAAAAGAAAAAATCGTGATTGTTGAGGTCTGTTGAAACATTACTTGAAAAAAGGTTTAAGCGCAAAGGCTGCCTCCGAAGAAATGTTTGCCAAAGAAGGAGAATCAATTATCGATCAAAATACTGCCGCACTTTGGTTCAGGCGTTTCAACAATGGGAATATGAGCCTTGCAGATAAATCCAGTTCAGGTCGCCCATCGGTCGTTTTTGATGACGTTCTTCTTGTATGTGTGAACCAGGACCCATAGACAACTACTCGTGATTTATAGGCCGTGGTAGGGGCTTCTAATGCCACTGTGGCTCGCCATCTTAACAACCTGGGCGTACGAAATTTAAGACAAAGGTCTGACCCACATGACTTGACAGAGGCCCAAGCCCAGCAGCGAGGTGAAAAGTGCGAAATTTTACTTAAAAATCCGAAAGATGAGAGGTTCTCGAATTTTTTTTATCACAGGTGACAAAATGTGGATATTTTAAAGCAAACTTAAGCAGTGGATACGGCCAGGTGAAGCTGCACAACCGGAGGTTCGCCAAGATCGGTTTGGGACAAAGTGATGCTTTGTGTGGAACTTCGATGGCGTTTTGCATTTTGAGCTTATTCCTGATGGTCGGGCAGTGGACTCAAACCTTTACTATGAACATCTAGACATAGTTTATACAATTTTGAGAGCAAAGTACCCCGCTTTGGTCAACAGGAACCAAGCCATTTTGCAGCGCGACAATGCCCCTGCACATCGTTCTCGTTTGACAAAGGGAAAATTATCGGAACTGCAAGGAGTAAACATTTTCCTCATCCTGCGTATAGCCTATAATATGATCATAATATCTGAATATTGCACCATCTTATTATGGTGTGTTTAGATCAATGGCTCGTTTTTTAAAAGGTCGAATCTTCGATAATTACGAGGACGTAAAAATTGGATGTGAAGAATTCTTTGGCTCAAAGGAGTGGTACCGACATCAAATCCAATTACTGGCAAAAAAATGGGAGAAAATAGTAGATAACAAGGGACTTTAGGTTAACTGGATGAAAAACACTGATTAGCTCCTTTTAAAAATTAATAATAGTTTATTAGTGAAGATAACTATTATAGAAAGTTATAAATCTGAGATTGCTTAGAAAACCGAAATTAAAATTCTGAGGAATTATATTTGGTATGGCTGACCATTATACACCTCTTAATGCCAAAAAACAAATTCTATTTTCAATTGTAACTCATCATATTCATACGTTTCTCATTAACTTGAATCATTAAAAGAAGTATGAAGTTTTCACTCAAAGGTTTATTAGAAACATAGAGAAAATACTCTGCAGTTATGATTATTTTTAATTGTTTGATTATATGATTTAAATTTATTATTAATGTAAGTTTGTTATGAATATATTTAAATCTAGCTGAGGTCCATCATAACTGTTTTAACCCACACTACACCAGATTTTTATTTTCTCAAGCTATTTTAATTTTTTGTTGTTTATTTTTGCCAAATTATGATTTTGTTATTTTATTTTTCCAGATTATGATTTTCTTATTTATTTATTTTTGTTAGATTTTTATTTTATTTTATTTTTTCCAGATTATGGATGAGAAAAAAATAACTACTTCTGAGAGTATTAGAATATTAAGGGAAGTTAGTGTTAGCAGAAGACAGGAAATTCAGGAATCTTATAAAGAATTGAAATGTATTGGAGAGCTGGAATTTGATGAGTTTTCAAATTCAACCGATTACTGTAGTAGCAGTTATGATGATGAGGTGATTTATTTTATTTATAAATCGCGTTTATAAATAGCTGTTTTTATTTTATGCAATTCATCCGAAAGCAATATACTTATTATTTTATTTAAAATTTATTAGTGTTGAATACTACCATTATATCTATATATGTAATCGTAAAATAAAATTGTTTAATTGTGAATAAAAAATATGTGCCTCAATATCCCTTTCACTAGCCTGTGGAATCATGAGACTCCATTTTAGTGAATGGCGTAAAGAGGTGTTTTGATGCTCAGCCATATACTAGTCCTTAAACCTTCAATTTCAGTTTTGAAGACTGGATTGCTAATTCTTCATTTCATTTGCTAATTATGCTGATGAAACTGGCTGGAACCTGTTTCAGACCAAATTTCTTCAGAAAAAAATCTTTTGCAGATTCTCAGAAATGTGAAATATATCTTGATACTTATAGGGGTAAGCACTAACCACTATAGTTGCCTTCACGGAAATAGATAATTGGGATGAAGGAACACTGTTTGATGTAGTGTTACCGGATGCCGTTAATAAATTTTCTTCGAGAGAGCTGGGGTCCACTGTTGCCAGCAATCTCCCTCACTCCTACACTCTCTCAGTTTCAGAGAGTAGAGAAATTGTGC
This sequence comes from Rhaphigaster nebulosa, assembly GCA_948150685.1. NCBI lineage: Eukaryota > Metazoa > Arthropoda > Insecta > Hemiptera > Pentatomidae > Rhaphigaster > Rhaphigaster nebulosa. Next base: position 25,997,378 of record OX411312.1, read on the forward strand.
AAAGAGTGGCAACAGCGCTTACCATGTATTCCCATGTTCCTAACAATCTCATAACTGCAGTTTCTCGACTTGATAAGTTTCTCAAAGTACCATAAGAAGTTTAACAACTTTTGTGTAGGATTGCTGTTGAAAGATGTAATCCCTTCATGCACTTATCACAACCATTGAAGTGAAGTATGTTTAACCGACATCCTACCTTCCTGTATTATTTTTGAATAATTACTTTAATATTTTTTGTTATGTATAACCCTGCAAAACAGACCTGTGTAGAGAAAATAATGGTTATAAAAATATTAGGTGCCCTCCTTTTTGAGTCTCAGCTACTAAATATAAAAAATATGTATGTGACTAGTACTGTAAAACTGGTTAAAATAACTATTAACCCTGACGACTTATGAGAAGTAATCCTTAAAACAATTCTACATTCTAAACCTATTTGTTAGATTTGCAAACACAATTTTCACATGTTGACTGGTACGGTAATTTTCAAGAACCCAGTGTAAAAAGCCAATTTAATTTAATCATATTATATTATTAAAAACTCTAATTAAAGTACAGAGTTACTTGCAAAAATGTGTTTTTTGAAGAAAGAAAAAAAAAAAAAAAAAGCCATGTCGAATTTGTGCCAAAGGTAATACATGCTGAGAAATGCGTTATTTCTGTCCATTCTATGAAGAAGAAGCCAGCCCTTTGCGTGGAAGATTGTTTTAAACATTATCACAAACAATAAAAATATTCTTTTGCTTGTTGATTTTGAATAAACTTTGTAATTATATTTTCTTTTCATTTATTAATAAATTTTCTGTTCATGTAAGCCATTCTTGATTTTCGTTTTCTCCTCTGAGGACATATATTTAGATATTTTCACTGATACTCGTAGTTGACATCCTAGGCAATAATGCAAATTACGAGTTATCCCTTAGTTGGGAGTCAATGTGTTAACTGTTTTTTTATTGCATTTTCTATTAAAACAGGCATTCACACTATAAAATTAAATTATACACAGATACAGATAAATTAAATGACCAAATTGCACTATCTTGGCAAAGCATAATTAATAAACTAGGGCTAAAAGGACTACAATAAGAAACAAATGAAACATTACGATGAAAATTATATTTAGTTTTATTTAATTTACTTAAATGCATTATTATATTTTTTTTGCTGCCATTTTTATATTATTTGTTAATTACTCGCTTACAATTTTTAAAATATTGAATTCACATTATTATTTTTAAAAAACAAGCTAATAATTCCTAGTGGTTAATCAAGAATGAGCAAATGAGATGTATAAATGATAACTTATCTTTTGTGGTTTGGGGAAAAATTGAGGTAATTTTTAAAAGTAACGTGCCTGTCATAATATCAAGCATTCTATTCTCTGAGTGGATTATTTTTTTGTTAAAATTCTTAACTTTTCTGTTGTTCCTTTTGCTGTGCTGCTTATTCAGAGTTTAAATTATAAAATTTATTATTTGATGGTATATTTTTTTAATTAATATTTTCCTTTCAATTTATATTCCCTTTTTTTTTTTTTTAAACTTTAAAGGTATTTATTGATACTGATGATACAAGAGATATAACAAGAATACGTGTGATATCAGAGCCTAGAAAGCGTAGAACATCAGACGTCATCGATTCCATGGGTGATTCGCCTCCAAAAGACAAAAGCTATTTTCCTGGAGACTTTCTGGATCCTGGTTCGCCACCAGTCACACCAGGTATGTAAAGCCATAAAAACTATTTAGTTAGTTTTTTGTCTTATGCCAAGTATTTATTAAGTGGTGTAGATAAATAAATCTGTAATTCGGTATCACTATCAAAGAGAGAAAGGCTTTGATCTGAGAGTTAAAATCTCATAGTAGTTATATTCTCTTTACTATAAAAATTACTGAAGAATAAGATGGTTTTACTATTTTGAGATCCATTTCTTAATCGTCACCTCATCAAAAAAAAAAAAAAATGTTCTGCATATTAAAGATAAATTGAGCTTTTTCCCAATAATTTACTCCAGATTTTTAGTTTATTATTTTCAATAATGAACCTTTGCAATCGACCAAGAAAAAAAATGTTTAACCCCCCTCAAAATTTGAGGTTTTCGGTTTCAAGATACATATAATATAAATATCGAATAAAAAAAAAATGTTCGTGAAAGTGAATGTGTTTTCTGTGATATTGATTCTTCTTTAAACAATTTTAAAAATTTCCTTAGGATCAGACAGGGGATATTACAGCACATGTGGCTTTTCATCGCCTCCTTCCTTGCTGAACTACAAGCCTGCTTGGTCTAGATTCAGTAGTCTAAGCATCGACGGGCCATCTTTAGAAGAGAAGAAACCAGAACAATGGGATCAAACTGATGCTGATGATGAATCGGACGCCAGGCCTCATCGTGACCCCAGGTAATCAAAAATTATATTACTCGAAGCATTTAAGATTTCCTTCCGATTATTTAAGTTCATTTCGATCACTTTGCAATATCTTAAAATAATTATATTTGGCAGTTATTACCATTTTATGTTATAACCACTTGTATTTGGAAAATTTAAGTGCCATCTATTGTTTTAATCTTTTTTTTTTTTTTTTAAATAAATTTTTTTCCTATAACATTGAATTAATAAGAAAATAACGTATTAAAAAGTTAATAGTTTTGTAACAATCATAAATTTTAATGCTAAAATATATTATCATCCACGAATTTAAGTCAGCTCATTAGAATAATCCCTCATCTGAATAATTTTTAGTTTTAAAATTGCTAAATTGAAATCTTACTTATATAAGTTTTAAACTTTTTCAGTTATTTGACACAAAATACAGTTGTTGGGCCGATGCCAGTTGCAAGAGATAGTGAAGAATATTGTATGAATCACAGAAACCGTGGATATGCTCATATCTTCAACCATGATGTTTTCGATAAAATGCCAGAGCGTAAAGGCTCAAAGTTAGATGTAGATGAACTTGAAGCAACCTATAAGTTATTAGGTTTTGATGTTATAGTTCATGACAACCTAGATTTGACTGGAATATGTGAAGTCATTAAAAAAAGTATGGCTTAAATTTCTATTCTTATATTTATTGAAAATTTTATAACTGAAATTAGTATCATGTTTGCCACTGTATTGTTTTTATAGTAACCTAAGGCTCAGTAGAATAATAAAAAAAAAAATTAAAATCAGTTAAAAATGTTATAAATATAAAAACGTGATAGTGCCAATGAGAAGAGCTCATAAGTTGGTTCGAAGTTTTAAGATATTATTTAAAGCGTTATCAAATTAATTGTTGAGGTATTATTGGAACATTATAAACACAAAGCCTTAAGTCTTTAAAATAACGGTAAATAACTAATTAGTCAACTCTTTACCAATTCAGGTGTCATCAGAACAGGAAAAGAAAACGATCCACATGCATGGAACTTTCCTTAACAGACACTTCTAACAGGCATGCAGTTTTATTTTCCCGGGCATCATACCATTCACTTTACATTGTTTTCAAGTTCTATTAACCGGACCTTCTAATAAATTGACACAGATTTAGTCTTTTTTGATTCCAAAAAGTCTCTTTTACGGGGAGGGGGGAGAGGGAAGGAGTATAGAAGGGCATAATTTCTTCGAACGGCAGCTGTAAAAGTTTTTTTAATTTTATTTTGCTGAATGGAAAAGGGGGCATTTCACTTTTTGTATCTAAACCAATTATTACTTTTTTTAAGAACCTTTTTCTATCCCGTTCCAGTCTTACACATCTTTTTGCTTTTAATTAAACAATTAACAATTTTAATTCAATTATCGCGCATTATAACTAGGTACATCACATGTGTTAGTGAAGTTTAATGGATCTCGTGTATGAGTTAATATTAAAATGACACCAAAAAAATAGTTTTTAACTTTGAGAGAAAAAGTTGAAATAATAGAAGCATGTGAAAAATGTAAAGAAAGCATCCAGGCTCTTGCTTCGTGCTTTAGAGTAGGAAAAAAAAGTGTTAGTTAGGCTCGCATTTTAAAATTATTTTTTCCATAAGTGGATACTTCTAGTAATCAGACGAAATATCATTGCCCAGTCATATCCGTTTGAGAGAAGTTCTTCTGTATAAGCAGACAAAATTATAAGTATGGATGTATGGAAGTTCGAAGAAGAAGAAGTATAAATGTCTTATAATGATGTGCTTTCTCCAGTTGAAGTGAGATATGGCGTGTTTTTTCTGTTCTGTCCTGATGATGCCTCAATTGACGAAACGTTGACTGCTTACTTGTTTACTTAGCTTGTATTTTATTCAAGATTATTGTAGTTCTTTTTTTTTTTGTTTCATTTCTTGCATATTCCAGTTCCTGTACACAACATTTTTTCATCTACCTTTTTTATTTTCACTACCATAAATATAAAAATGATGTTGATATGTATAAATTAGAATATATCCTTCATTTATTCTGCCAGCTTATTGAACCGAGCCATTGAGTTTAACAATTATTATATGCATTATTACAGGGTATCCAGTAGCCTTGAATTTCTTGATGATCGGGAATTCTGGTTGAATTTTTCGTTTTTAGCCTAAGAATTCGATTTTTTCATCATTACTAACCAACAAGTGTATAAAATATTGGGAAGGCTGATAGTTACTCCTCATACCATTTTTAATTCCATGAAATCTAGAAAAAACCTCCTTCCACTAACTTTGTTCATCAGTCCCTCTCTCTCAAACACGTACTAATTCTATGTTCTGTCTCACCTTACCGGAACTCTCTACTTGTCGTTAAGTGAATTTGAGATGTTATGGAATGGTAATATAATGTATTAGCTCCAAACAGCCCGAGTTTCAATATCAACCAGTTTACACTCATCTTCTTATAATATGTTCGCCGGTTGTCCCTTTGTCCTTCAGGCCGAGTTTGAAGCGAGAATGATTCATTTTATTCCTATAATTGTATATACTATTTTGTATGCAAAATAAGTTTATGAATAAAATTGTGGTGAATTATTTTTTTTCAATAAAGGAATTTTATTTATTTGCTCTTGAAATTGGTTTTGTACCGTATTTTCTAGTTGTTTTTATTTTTACCATGCGTTGAGCTCTCAGTGCAAGAAATTAAATAACAATTTTTCATTATCAAACAGGAATACAGCCTTTTTAACTATTCAATCTTAAGTCCAAATTGCACATTTTATTATAAGCCAACCAAATACATTTTATGATTCCAATTTTGTTTTAAATTTAATCCAATAAAATTATGAAAAGCGCCTTGAATTTTACAGTTCCCAGCCTTTTGAAATCCTTGAATTATGTTTGAATTTTTTTATGCTAAATCACCAGGCACCCTATATCAACTTTTATTTTCTTATTTCAGTTGCTGAAGAAGACCACTCAGATCGTGATTGCCTCTCTATTTCGATTTTGACACATGGCCAAGAACCAAATCTTCTATATTCTCGTGATTATATATATTCGTTTGATCTATTGTGGCAGTCCTTCACACCTGATAAGTGTATAACCCTTGCTGGAAAACCGAAAGTCTTCTTTGTTCAGGTACTATTAATGAAAAATAAATAAGTCTATTCATGCGTATATTATAGAAGTTCAATTGAATCCTGGTAATTTGTTTGTAAAAAAACTCAAATAATAAATATGCATTATCGTACTGTTCAGCTTATAGTGATAATGAAATATAGCCAACTTTTAATAACTCAAAGTTCAAGGGAATGACAAAGCAGTTTGATTTGTGTTAAGTTCAAGCTAAAAATAGTTTAAATTATAGAGATTGTTTTTGGAAATTTTGAATTATATATCGTTGGTCTCAATGTGAAACCAGGACAAAACAATTTGATTTAGAGTTATTTTATTATTGCCTTAATTTAACGCACAACAATTATTTGTTAGTTTTTTTCTAATTGATTATTTGTTTCTTCTTACTATTTAAAAAAAACTCTCAATATAATGAAAATTTGATTTTTTTAAAACATTTTTTTGTCTTTGCTGGAAAGTTGGGATTTGACAGTTATGTGGTTTCACATTGTGATCGACGATATGCAATATTTTTATTAAAACAGACTTAAAGTAACCGTCCACCGGGTACTAAGGTTCTTATAACATCATCGGGCACTAGCTGTATTTTGGACGGCGTACAATCTTTGCTCTGTCTCACATTCCCGACGATGTTAAATGAATTTTCTTTTGTCTGATAACAAAAATATGCAATTGCTGTCCAACGGACGACATAGCGCTCGGCAGAGGCTTAAGAAAATTTGATATGCATATTTTTTTTTCACTTGAGGTTTTTTCAAAGGATTCAGAAAAAAATTTGAGTGTCAATGTTTGAATTTTTGAGAATTGACTGTATAATCTTGACAAAAAAAAAAAGTATAATACTTACCATTATGCCAAAAAGCAACCCTGGAAGCATTATTTTTAAAATGACTGGAAACTTTCATAAATTTCTAGACAAATATAGTGATTTTTCCAGTTATTTGGATATGATTTATTAGTATTATATTGTATTTACTCATTTGATTCGTTATTCAATTTTTGTTATCTTATCTATTCTGAACTTATGCTTTTATTTCTCATTTAAATTTGATGAATTTTTAAAATTAAGTGTTTCATTTTTATATATGTTGTAAATATAAATTTATATATTTGAATATGTCTTGTAGGCATGTCGTGGACAAAAATTGGATTCAGGAATAAGTCTAGTAAAAAGAGCTAGTACAGAAATTGATTCTGGACGCGACTCTTACAAAATACCCAAAATGGCCGACTTTCTCATTGCTTACAGCACAGCTGAAGGTATAAAATTAGTATTTTATTTGGCAAAATATCAATTTTGTCATGAATTATTTTTGCCAGATCAAATATTGAAAATAAACTTGCTCAATTAAAATATTTACTTTTTTAAACGATTACTAAAGTTGTGGTTTAAGACGATTGTGGTAGAAATTTGTTGTGGTAGCAACCTCGATACATGGCAGGATTGACTTTTATTTTATCAAGTTTCTCATTCTGGCCCAAATAGGTTGGTAACTTATCCTGCCTGCCTTGATGGTTTTTAATCCATATTATATATGTTTATTAGATAAACATACGAAATAGAAAATTATTCAATAGTTTAACTTTTATTTTGTCTAACTTTTGTGAAACTTTTAGAAGTATCTAGTTTCAAAGGGATGTAAATTACAAATTAAAAAAACAGATTAAAGGTTTATGTTGAATTAAAAAACTAAGCCATTGTGAATCATATATAAAATTTTATTATTATTAGCCAGATTTGAATGTAAAAGTTTTTATTTTATTTTTATTAACACTTTTAATGTGGAATGTTTCAGTATGTTTTGCTCAGAAACAGAATTTTTTTTTTGTATATAAACATAAACAGCGGTGAAAAGGTGACATTCCACAATGAATGTGTTAAACAAACAGTTATACCCATTTTCTCCCAAATATATCACTTTCACCTCTTTTCTCTTAGTAAAACTTATGTCAATTTGATCAGGAAGAAAAAGGTAAAATTAACAAATATTTATAGAATGGAGTCCCGATAATCTGAAATTCATTAATCCGAAATCTGCTCTCAAATCTGCTTAATCTGAAATTTAAATTTGAATCTTTGGAGTAAAGAAGAACAAAGATTACAATAAAACCATAGTGATACTAAGTTCTATAAAGTATATTACTGGAAATTACAAGTTAGACAATGCACTGAACTGATTACTATATTACAGAACTACATTGGTTCGAAAAAAATCTGTTAAATTTTGTTGTCGAAGGAAAGAATTCGCCAAATTACGTTACCAAAAATGGTATCCACTGGAGTTGCATCAAAGTGTTGTTCTACTTAATGTAGTACTAAATCAAATGCAGTCAAATAGAGTGTCTGAGTGTGATTATACTTAATAGTATTTATGTAATCACTCATTATTGTGTAATTAAAGTTTATTTTATGAATAATTTAGCTTAATCTGAAAAATTCGTTAGTACAAAATGGGTCTGGTCCCAATCATTGCAGATAATCAGAACTCCACTATATTTAATCAACTTACTTTTTCTTGAGAAAATGCTTATGGTTTTAGTTTGCTCTGTTTTTACCTACTTCAAAAAATGAAAGAGGTTCTTAATTCAATGTTTATATATATTTTTTGTGTATAGGTAGCCATATAACTTTTGATATATGGCACAGTTTACATAGCCTTTGTGAATTTGATTTGAGAAGCCACAACACGCCTGTATGTATGATTTTTGAAATGTTGAGATTGTTGTGAAAGAAATACATTTCCTGATAATTCAATTATCCATACATTTTTCTGATTAATTGATAATTTCTCTTTATCATACATTTTTAATCATAAATATGTATTAATATTAAACTATAAATCACATTGTTTCTGTCTAGGTTTTTATTCATGGCGTAATCCTGAAAATGGAACTTGGTTCGTACAGTCTCTTTGTCGAGTTATTCGAGAGCATCATCAAACTAAAGATCTCTTACGCATGTTAACAATCGTCAGTCGAATTGTAGCTGTCGAGCATGAATCATATAATGATACCCGTTTGGATCGACATGCACAAAAGCAAGTTCCGAGTATCAGCAGTACTCTTATTAGAGATCTGTATTGGAAACCTAAAAGCTCGTGATCAGGTAAATAATTTCAATTTAAATCAATAATAAGTTATGGTGGTATCACATGAAATGCCATTTGAGTTTCTGAGATAATATTAGTAAAACATTTATGGATATAACCTAATTTTATTTGTCAGAATGAGATTGCCTTGTCTGCCATAAGATTCTTCGAATGAACAAGTTTTTAAAATGTGAAAATTTCTAAAAAGCTAATAGTCTGAATGGAAATAAAATTCCTGGAAGGCCTTTTTGTAGTATCATAGATTTTAATAAGGAATCAACGGTCTCTGATTGGTCTATTAAGTATTGGACTTCAATTTTAAAGCCTAGGAGATTTTGCATGTTCAATCTCTTATCATTAATGTTTTTTCATTAATTTTATTTATAAAAATTGCATTTCATGTGATAAAACCGGATATCTATTAAATTTTAATATTGAAGTTCTATTAATAACTAAATCAGTTTATTTCACTTTTTTCTAGAACCATAAATGAATTAAGAAGAGTCTTTCAGTAGGAGGTATTTGCGTTTGTTTTTTTTGAAAAATGGATAGCTGAAAAATTTCAAACCAGATGAAATTTATACTAAACAATGCAATAATTTTAATTTCTGGGATAATCTTTTAGAAAATGTATCTTTTCTTTTATATTTTTATATTTCTTTTAAAGTTTGCTCATTTATTAATGATGTATTTTTTTTTTTTTTTTTTTGTCCAACTAAAATTTGGTTATTTTTATACAATACAATTAATATTTTTACCAACTTTTTTTTAAACATGATTTTATTATTATAATAAAGATTTTCTTATTGTAGAATTCATTGTTATCATATTACTTTATTATTTTTGTGTAATATATTATGGTATGTATTTTAGTTCAATTTATATTTTCTTTATTGTAATATTGAATAATACATTCCCGTGTTAATTGTATGTATTATTACCATTGTCTTTCATGAATATGTTTTTTTTTCATACTCTCACCGAACAAGAACATCTATTTTTAATATATATCTATATAATTATGTTGTTATATGAATACTATTTTGTAGAAAAAAATATCTAACAAAATATATTAAAAATTTATAAATTGAGTTTAGTAGCTTGTTACAATAGACATTTCAAAAAGTATGTTTTTGTCAAGATTTATTAATTCAAAATTTTTTTTTTTTTTTTAAATGCTTGAAACCATCAATTTGTTGCTTGATTTGGTTTTAGTTATCAATTTATTAATTGGTCATGAATGGATTTAAAAATCATTTTAATATACTGTATTAACAATGTAAGCAGGCTTTAATCATGATCAGCTGGTTCATTAAAATTTAATAAATTGATTAGGTTTCTAGATTAAATTAAATGATTCCCTTACAAAGCTCACACCCCTTATTTTCATTTTTAGAACTCACTGCCTTAGCAAATGAAAATTTGAGAATTTGTATTCCATTTTCTAACATCTCTCTGTTTTATTATTTGCCTTCAATAAAAAAAAGGAAGATTCCATATTTTTCCTGGTGTATTTTACCATTTGCATGAGAACGGTGGTTGATGTAAACAGAAAAATACTTTCAGAAAATTTCATCAAATTTCTTTAATGAAAGTTGTTCTATTTTGTACGTTCATATTTCTTCTAATATTTGTAATTCAAGAATAATGATGATAATCTTACTCTATGATTAATTCAATTTGGTTGGGATGCTTGGCTTATTAGAGAAATTATAAAATTTTGATTGTTTTTTCTCAATATGTGTTCGAAAAAATAATACTGTTCTATTTTTGTTACTATAACAACTTCCACGTTACCTCTACCTGCTATCTTCCCCATTCCTCCCTCTCATCTTGTCTTGGCTTAAAAGAGCTTGTTAGGACATTAAGTGTGTATTAATGCATTTATAAAAATAGATTTTTAAACAAATAAAAAAAAAAAATTTAAACTTTACAAATAATGATTTTTGGATTATTCCTTTTCTGTTAAAATTGTCTAATACCACTAAAAATCCAAATTTTTATTCTTTTTTGAGAAGATATCAGCAGCAAAAGAGTCCGAGTTAGAATTCCCTTAACATTTTTATCCTGTTTATTTAGCTAATGCATATTACCTATAGCCGTTGTAAAGATATAATAATGTAAATGGTCGATTAATTTAAAGCATTATTAAAATTGCTCAATGTTACTGTAGTTCGAATAGATCACAATTGTCGACTGCCTCTCTATATTTGCTCAAGAAATAAACGAACCCCCACATGTGTTCTTTTCGAACTGACAGATGAGGTATCAGTACAAGTCTGACAAGTAAGGCAATCGGATGCTGTTTGAGCAATTGATTAGATAACAAAAGACTGGTAGCCATACCTACTAGTAAAACTAGTTATCGAGCCTTTTCCATGGTAACTAAAATAGAACAGTAAAAAATAAAAAAATAGACCATTATTGTTCAATATTTTAGTTATTTATAAATATTTTCCTTTCTACACTATTGATTGTCTAGTTATAAATTTTATTTTTTATATATATATTTTTTTGTATATTTAGCCAATATATAAACTTAGATGAATGTGTTAACCACATCAAAATAATTAGTTTATTAGTTTGTTTATAATGTCCTTATGAATATTTTAATGATTATGTATGGCATTTGAATAGTTATCCTCAAACTGCCAATTTTGCTATCAATTAGTGCTATATATTTGAATTAGTATCATGTTTCTAAAAGGATAAGGGCATTAAAAACATAGTGAATGAAACTTTGATCTCGATTCTAGTGGAATTGAAAAAACTCTGTGATTCGAAATAATTTTTGATTAAACAAAATTACATTCAGCATGTATTGTATTATTATGCACGGAAGCAGATGGCATTGGTACTTTAATTGCCTGAATTACTTTTCCTTTGCATGTCATGAATATTTTCAATTTGTTTATGAAAAGCTAGTTGGAAGTTTTTTTTAAGATCTCATGTCTTTTTTTTTTAATTTTTTAAAATTAAAATTTTCTTAAATGTTATTTCTAGGAATATTGATTTTTATTATTATATGTATGATATTTATTATTTTTAAGTGACGTTCTGTTTATGTTACATTTGTAAAATCAAAAGTTATTTCTATTAATCATATGTTTTATATGTACTAATATTATTTGCTCATCTATGTTGTAGCTTCAAAAATTAAGTGTTCGGTTCATTTTTAATAACTTTTAGTTGAATAATACACCCCTTATGACTGACTATGCCTTACTTAGTTGTTTTAGCAGTTTAGTGGTTATAATGAGGCCAACATCAAAAGAATGTTTTTCAATAAAGTTTTTTATAAATTTGATTTATATTTGTTTTTTATGAAAAAAAGAGATACAGTTTTGATTCTGAATGATAAGATCCTGTTAACTTCCTCCCCCATCTTATCCATGTTTGCTAGGGGCACTATTCTTGAAAGGAATTATAAACCAAGTTAATACACACACACATATAAACAATGGATTTTAAATGAAATAACTTACAAATTGGACATTTTTATTTACATTCATTATTCATTTCTCCTCAAAATTATTTAATATTAATCAAAATCATACTGAACCTATCAATTTATTCAACTACAAAGATGAACTGGACTATATAATAAATTGTCATCAATTTTTATTCCACTCTTCCATTAATTTCCCCTTTCTGTTGACTTACATTTCTTACAGCTGTTATATATATATATATATATGAAGTTATAATAACTTAAGCCATTCATCAACATTATTTTAGGTTTAGGCAAAGTAAAACTGTTGCCTATAGATCGCTCAAGAAATTAACAAACCCCGAACTTGTCAGTAGAGTTTGGTGGGCAGACTGATAACAGATAATACAAGATTTATAAAAGACAGTAGGCATTAGATAATTGTTATGGCTGTTGATTGGGTACTTTCGGGTTGTACAACTTTAAACTATTTTGTGGTAACTTAAAAGAGAATAATACCAAAATATGCTTTGTTGCCATTTTAAATAATAATAAACAAAGTTTTTATGTTTGGTATTAATGTACATCCTTAAAAACTGTTAATTTTTTACAACGGAAGACCTTTAAATGGCTGGTGTGAATATATTAGTTATTACTGTAAATATTTTGGCCCTGTTGGCCCCATCTTCATTTTTCTCTGCTGTATCTAACTCTTCATAGCTTCTATTTGTAAATTTTTTTAATACATTGTAAACCAAAAGATATTGAAGGAAATAATAATTATTAAAAGGAATAATGTATTTCTTTAAATTTATAACATTTTCTTCTCTCTGAATTATTTATTTTTTAAATATGAACACTTAATTTTAGCTATAGCTGGTGTATGTTATGTTTGTTTGATAAAATATAAATCCTGCCAATAAAATAAATTTTACAAATTAATTATTTGGTTTGTTATTTTACATGTTATTGTTTTGAAAAAAGTATTTGTGTCAGAATCATTACCAGCATGGCTTTTTAATTTTTATAAAAATTATTGCATGATGATATTAATATATTTGTCTTTCATATATGCACTGCCAATTACGTAGGTCATGGTTTTAATAAAGATATTTTAGTTATTTGAGACTTTTTTAATTTTTATGGAACATGAGAAGAAAGACAATTTTTGATAATCTAGAGAATTTATAAGAAAGCTAGTATTGTGATAAACTAGTAAGTTTATCTCTATGGTGTTTATGTTGGTAGTACTGCAATTGAAACACTAGATTTTTTTCATTTTTGAAATAACATTTGTATCTCAAGTTTTTTTGATTGGTTTGTGCCATTATTTGATGTTTATTTCAACATTAGTTTATTGGTGAGTATGTTAAATGATAATTTATCTTGGAAATTTCATTTGATTGTTTTTGCAAAAAAACAAATCCTTGTTTGTTAATGAAATAATGTTGCTAAAATCAGATTTTCTTTATTTCATTTTTTTTCTGAATACATCATTGAATTTATGTATTTATGGAATTAAATATATTTTTTAGAATGGAAAAGGTTTTGTGGTTTATGTTTCATTAACAAACATAAAGTGATATCCAGCTTTTTAAATGATCAATTGTTTTGTAAGATGCTCTTATATTATAATATCAATCCTTTGCAAATGTTTCTTTGTTTTAAATATATAATTATCTTGAAGGTCTGTTGAAATTCACTGATTTAATTATATTTGAAATTATTGTGTGACTGATATTATTCTTTCAATTTTTATGGTTCATATTTTTATTAAGTTTAATATATTATTCAAGTGTATACTTGTTTTTTGTTTTAGTAATATTGTCAATAGCTCAATTTTTACTATTATTAGATGAATTTATATAGTTCTTTTTATGATGCAATAAATGTTTTGAATAATTTCTGATTTTAATCCTCCATATCTTTGCTAAATTAAGTGGGTTGTTTCACTTAAATATTAGTTTTTCTGGCAATAAGTGTTTTTTGCCAGAAATAAGTACAGGTTTGTATTTAATTATTATTCATTTCTCAATATACTCATGGTAGATTATAGCAGGCCAGATATTTTTCAAGTATTAATGGAACATTTTGAAAAATTCTTGGTAATTATCGGCAACATGCTTAAAATATATTGGTTAAAGTTATATTGCCACAATAAGGAGCATTGAGAAATAATTTAAGTCAATATTATAGTTATAAAGATTTTCATTAATTTATTGAATATATACTAACAGACTAGTTTTAACTTCCTAACATTAAACTAATATATATTAGTTTTTGTTGGAGATATGTTATAATTCATATCTAAAATAAGAATATTTACAATAAAAACAGATATTAACTTATCATTTTTACAATATAAATAGTTCTTTTAACATAAGCAATACTATTAGAAATTTCAAATCTAGAACTCAACTTTGAATTCTTTGTTTTAATTTTAAATATTACTTACCATGGATCTTGCCGAAATAATGGGGATATTTGACTTACTGATTTAAACATACATATTCAATTCTAATTGTTTTGATTTCTCCTTATGAGAAATAAACTTAACTTTTTTTAATTATGAATATTGCTGTCCAAGTAGAAATGCTCAATTTTTTCTATACTTCTGCTTCTTCATTGAAATTTTAATACGGTCATTGATCCAATTGATGTACTGTAAAATGTTCGTGTAAACTCCGGGGCTGTTTGACCTTCCGCAGCCGTGACCCCAGCTAGTAATGCCAAACAGTGTGAACTGGTCTAAAATTGTAAAATATAGTTAGAAGTACCTTATTTTATAAAGGAGTCATGAACTTAAAAAGTCTAAATAATATAGACTATAGTGTGAATAATACTTTGCCACTTATGGGCAATTAATAATGCTAAATTTTCACATTTGTACCATATATACAAATAAATAAACAGAAAAACTATATACAAATTAAAATAAATAAATAAAATCAGTATACGATTATGCATATTAATAATATTTACTCTCAACCTGAGGATTGCCAAACCTCCTCTCCCCATGCATTTGTTTTGAGTAAACAGTTTACTTAAAATTCATCGAAGCTACTAGATTCATAATATTGGTTCTTTTCTAAATTGATGAAATAATTTCAAATTTATATTTTATATCCTATTCCCCTAGTGGGTTGTCATATTTATAAAAAAAAAAAATTTTAGTCCAGAAATGGATTGTAAAAGTTGATTTATACAGGATGCTTAACCCATTCAATCCAGGGCCATATTGCCTAATTTACCAATCATACTACACAAAAAACTTTCGGCTCTGACTTTTATTGCCTTTTAACATAAACTACTTTCTTTTTTGTTAAATGTAAGTTAAAAATATTAGAGTGACGAACTTTTTTACGGCGCAATTAACTGGGCAATAATAACGTAAGTAAGATATTTTTAGATATGATAAAAAAAATGTGAAAAAAGTTAAAACATTTTACTTTTAACCATTCGATAAGAAACATGATCAATCCTCTTAAACAACATGAAATTATTGTCTTGATTGTTAATGTTTTTATTTGATTTAATGCCCTTATCTACTTCAACTAGGGCAAGAAAGACAGGTTAGCTTGTAACAAGACTAAAAAACATTAAGAAATTTATATTTGTACAGAATTTTCTATTCAATATGGGAAAGTGTTGTTCTTCTGGAGAATTTGTACCATAGTTTATCCAATAATAAACCATAGTTTATTCAATGCGGTGGTCATAATACTGAGCTTACCAAGCACATACGCAATAAACGAAAAACTTTTGGCTCGGAATGCTGCCTTTTAATATAAACTACTTTCCTTTTTTGTTAAATGTAATTTAAAAATATTACTAAAATTCCTTTGGTATTTTTTTCGCTAAAATTAAATTTATTAGTTTTTTTACTAATTAAATTTTAACTTCTCATCATGGTGAAAGGTATTCAAAGTGGTCACCTGCTGCTGGTTCTCAAATCCTTTCTAGACAGGCTGAAATGACAAGTAAGGCTTCTCTGAATGAATGGATTGCACAGAGACAATATAAATACTGAATGGAATGAGTGTACCGACACGCTCCCAATTATTGAGTTGGGGGAAGGAGAGCCCAGTCATTCAGTAGTGACTTGATGAGCGTATGGGTGCGCTTGCCATAAGGAATGGTTTAAATGGCTGAATCAGTAAAAAAAGTGGTGGAAAGATGTCAATGTAAAATGAAAAAGTTAATTTACAAGGAATGTAAATCAACTATTGAAGCTGCTCCTTAGAAAAGTTAATATTTTTGACCTAAGATATGTACCGCATATAAGATCTGACAAGTATTAAAAATTTGAACATACTTCAAAATATTATTAATATTAAAAGAAAAAGAAAGAAAAAAAATTATTATTTTATTTTTTTAAACCAGGCTGATAGATATTTAATTTTGACAAGATGTAAAAAAAACCTTTGAAAAATTGTATTAAGCTTTTGATATTTAAAAAAAACACTTATCTCTTCTTCATTAAGAAGGTTAGTGACTCTAATGATTTTTTTTTTGTTTAACAATCAATGCCAGGTTATGTTTGTAGGTGATCGACTATGTTAAATAAAAGCTATATTACATTATCATGTTTTAATTATTTATTCACTAACATTTCAGCTCATACGATAGTACTTTCTGTGTCTTTTATGTTAAGAGATTGTAATCATTAGCACACATCCACCTACGATGCATGTTGAAATGCCAGTTGTGAAATAAGTTGCATAATGAAAAGAATTTTTTATTCAGCTTTACTATTTTCAACAAACAAATGTCTTATTTACTGTATGATCAACTAACATTTGCACAATAATAAAATTAATGCTTTCATTTTTTATTTTGTATAGTAGAAGTATCCAAAGTGACCGATAATTAACCTAAGGGTAATGAATGTCTCATTTACTGTAAAATATAAACTTATGAAATATCATAATTAATTATTATAATGCATTTAATTACTTACTACTAATAGGACAAAGTAGTGGACCACCAGAGTCCCCTTGGCAAGAATCTGGACCTCCTTCGAGACTACCAGCGCACATCATGCCAACACTCAGTGAATTACTGTAAGCGTCTATAGCTCGGCACTGTTGATATGAAATTGTCTTCAGCCATGTTGCATGAAGGGTTCTTGCAAAACCTTTGAAAAATATTTATGAACCAATATATACTTATTTGGCTTCCAAACAAAATTAGTTTTATTACAAATTTTGTAATGAAAGATTAAAATGACAAAAAAAAAAATTATCTAAGAAAAGTAACTTTGTTGCATTATTAGGTAAATCAACATATAATTATAAATTAACTCTTACCAGTTCCTGGATTGGCACTAGAACCCCATCCAGAAATGGTACAGTTATCTGGGATCGCAGGATTATTCTGAGGCAAGCAGGCTGGTAGGACCCAGGTATTGAATTCAAATCCTTTACCCTTGATTTTTACGAGAGCTATGTCATTATTTAGCTTTAGACCTTTGTTGAAACCAGAATGAATCCACATTTCATCTATTTCCATATCTTGTTCAGTGCCTTCATCAACCTATAGTATAAAAGATTTGAAAATTTGTTTATATATAATCATAATAGTATTCATGAAGCATTAATTTTTTATTGTATATATATAAAAGGTACAACTTAAAATATATCATGAATCCAAAATGAATGAGGCACAACTCAAAATTCCTAAATTCAAAAATTTTAATAGTTGGACCCTTGTCAAACAGCAGCCAGTCCAAAAATATCACATAACAAAATAGGTGATCTACCAGCAACATGTGTTAAAGGAAACAACCTGGGGATTTCTATATAGAACTTAACCTGTATCTAATGTTCATTCTAACAAAAACACATTTTTAAGTTGTGCCACTTTCAGAAGACTTTATTTAATTTTCATTACCTCATTATCATAATCTCCAGCTCTTATGAAATAAGCTGCTTTAGCATAGTCTCTGAGACAATGAGCAGCTGTTAATATGTGGAATCTTGAAATGACCACTGCGCCACACCAATGTGTTGATTTTCCAGCAATACCCTTCAGTCTTATACTTGCCTGTGAAGATAGATTTTATTATTCTCGATAAATTAAAAAAAAGGTTGATGTCCATATGTTCTCCGAATAGGATAGAAAGGATTGGTATTTTTCTACTGAAAAAAGTAGTTATATTCTTAAATTTGAAGAGGTGTGGTGTCTCAGTAGATTGGTTAGCGCGTAAAGATATTTGAAGTTAAGCACAGTCGGGAATTGATTAGAGATTAGATGGATAACCACTCTCCTTGGAAGTATTTTGCCTGGGACCCTAAGGAAATTAGCTCCTTCCCGAGTGTGTGATGCCAGCCAGCCTACTGGATCTGTTTTTTTTTGTTTTTGAGGAGGTTAAGGTACAACCTAGGGGTTCAGTCCATTTAAATTTGGGATATGGAACAAGGTATCTGGGGAAGATTCCTTGGTAATTCGATTGTCCCATAAAGTTAACTAATCTCATTCGGTACTACATTTATATACAGTATATAGTGTTCACAAATTTTGTTTACAACTTTGTCTTTTATAATTTAGGTATTTTTTAAAAACTAAAAATACTCTAAACCATTCAGATAAATATATCAAGTGGCATTAAATTCAAATATAATTTATGAGGTTGTTCACTGTATAATCATTAGGTTCAACCATATGTGTTTGCTTTGAATTGCCAATATAATGAACAACAGTTTATTTATAATATAAAAAATGTGCTCATCAAAATTATGGCTGGTTATGCTCACTATAGTGAACAAATGAATGCATAAAACACCTGCCAGCATTTAACCTCAGCAAAAATATTAGCTTGCCCCTAGAACTTAAATTAATAATTAAATAAATAAAAAATATTAAGTTGATAATTTTTATAGGTAATAAAAATATAATATATTAAAATAATATATAATACAATTATAACAATATAATTATAAAAACAATTAAAACAAGTGAATTAAATGGCAGTTAACACTAGAGTGGGAGGGGTCAAGTAACAGCTAGGTGGATTGTGGAGTGAATGAGAAGCCTTCTGAGTTGTGGGGGGGAGGCTGATCCATCGACTTATCCATGTCAATTATTTCGCTAACCCTGCTATAAATGGGTGGTATATTTCCATAGGTATAAAAATTATATAAAACATTTTACCATGTTAATTCAAGAATTGTAGCCAATAATTCACAAAAGAATTAAAACTTTTAAACAAATATACCTAAAACATATTCACCTGCCAAGGATATGCTCCTTTTACAGTTTCGAACCCAGAAACAACTTTTGCTAAACCCTGATAAGCAATTTTTTTTATTGCTCCAAGCATGTCTATGGCAGTTCCACAGTCTGGAATAAATATATCTTCCAATAATACGTCACCTGCTTCCATTTCAATATCGTTTTCTTGGAAAACTTTATCTTTAGAGATGGGTTTCATTAAAACTCCCTAAAAAAATTGTCAAATAAATAATTATTTCGATGTTTATGTAGTCTATCACATAAATAGTTATTTAATTTACTGCTTAAAAAGAGAATAAATAAAAAAAAAAAAAAAAAAAGTGAAGAAATGGTTGTACAGCAATTAAATAATGATAATTTACCTCACTAAACGTAGGAGGTAAGCAAGACACGGCTACGTCTTCATTGTGCTTGCAGTTTGTTTGTCCCCAACCATCTGACATGCACTGATGGATACTGCTTTCATTACCTCTGCAATGAACTTGGTCAAGCCATATAATTCCTTCACCTGCTCCATATGCCGCTTCTTTGTAAACCTAATAATAAACAAAATTATTGAAACTAAATTAAACAAAGATTGATGTTCAAATTAAAAATCAAATATATCTTACTTTAATGTCATAATGTAAAAAAAATGATTCCATTATGAAATCAAACTAAACAAAAAGTGTAAAGCAGTGCTAACTGTGCCCTATTTCATAATAAAGTACAACAGCACAAGTACAAGTGGTATAAATACAAGTGGAAATGTTTTTTTTAGAGGTTAAAGGTTACTTATCATCATTAGATATTAATAATTGTATTCAATTATTTTTTTATTTACTGTTTTTTAATAAAAATATTTTAAAGGTTATCGTATTTCAACATTTCACAGTGTAAGTCATAGAGGTAGTAAGTCATTGGCTCACTTGTACTTGTACTGTTGTACTTTATTATGAAATAGAGTGTGCCTATAAAGTAAACTACAAGATGTTATTTAGTTGATATATATTGTTAAAACATTGTTATAATGCTGAAACTCGATAGCATTTAAAATAGTTATGTTAAAGAACAGTAAATTAACAAAAAAAATGAATAAAATTATTATTATCTAATGATGATAAGTTACCTGTAACCTCTAAAAATGAACATTTGCATTTGTACTTTTCCCACTTGTACTTGTACAAGCCTAACATTTCTTTTGGCAACTTAAATATAAAAGTACTTAATATACTACCTGGCCACTTCCATTGAATCCAAGAGCTCCACAAACCACCTTCGCTTCTTGAATACCAAAATCATCATCACATACAGTTCCCCACACTCCAAATCTTCTTACTTCGACTCTTCCTTCATTCGCTTTACTGCTCCTACTTACACCTCCTGTTCCGACCAAACGCACTTCGATTGGGGACTGAGTGTTTAAAAAAAAAAAGTAAAAGTTATAAAATAAATAATATGTTTGTCTTATTATAAGAAACAGTTGAGGAATACGAGATTCTTTAAAAATAATTGATCACCTACTTCACATCTTTTTGGATCTTCATCGCTATGATCTTTGCAATCCTTTACATTGTCGCAAAGGAAAGCTAGAGGTATACACTCGGCGGTCTTCTCGCACTGCCAATAGTTAAAACTGCATTCACTTTTAGCAACTTTGCAGATAACTCCAGCAGCCTTCAAACACTTAATTAAATCAGTTATATTATACTGAAAATTATTTATCTATATTTCCTAACTACATAGTTTAAATCAAAACATTTCGTCTATGGAATTATATTCCATAGTTGAAGAGACGAGTGTATGATGGTGCTATGTAACAAATTTTCAAAACTGATTTTTTCTAACGAATTTAGTTGTTATGTGCTTATCTTTGCCTTAAAACATTAACGACCCAAAATTCTATGATTTCTCAGGTTAAGATGGATCATGTCTTTAAAAAATTACATAAAAAAATTCATTTGTAATTTTCTCAAAACTTTGAATTTGTAACAAAACACCTTCATCCAATCATGTCTTCAATTGTATTCCATGACTATAATATAAATTATTATGCCATTAAAACTATGCTGATCAATTTGATATATATATATATTTATATTATTTATTTATATTATTTCAGGAATAATTAACAATAGTAGCTAGAAAAACTACCATGAGCTCACTTAAGCATATTTGATGAAGTCAAAAATAGTCTTTTTTTTTATCTCTGGATATAATTATAGCAGAATAGTTCTTGGAAGGTTCATACAAATTTAATTGGTTCAAAAACTAATAAGGTTTAATACCATATATCGAAAAGATTGTGAATAGTGTAACTTGTCTTGAAAATATTCAAGTATTCATATGAAAGTTGAAAATATTCACAACAAAACAAATTTTTGCCTAAAAATTAAAGATCTATCTATACTACATTTTTTTTTTAAAGACTTTATTTTCTAGTATTATCAGTCATTTAAAAAAAAAATTATAATAAGATTTTTCATGAAAATTGGCTTAAGGATTAAATAAGTTACACAGTTGCCATAAATAATTTTGTGCTCACCATTTCCAATATTTTATCTGTGACCTATAGATATAAATTTGTGGTATCTAAATAAAAATAAACTGTAAAGTTCAAATGGGAGGCATAAAGTCAATGACAATTTCTTACCTCTTCGGCTTGGCAGTCGTGGATGCCCCATCCGTTGTGGAAACAATCAGCAATGGATGTTTCATTTCCCAAACAATGCAGATTGTCTATTATAAAGCTCATATTGTGATTAGTATTGAAGAATGAATGTTTTTTTATTTCTGCAGCGCCCAGAGGAAATCCAAGGTGGCGGCAAACAACATCTCCATCTTTTAGCTCAAACTCATCATCACAAACCAAGCCCCACTTGTCATGTGCTATAAAAATAAAATGAAGATTGAGAAAGTATCAATTATCTTTATGTTATAAAGAAAATAACATATAAGTTATTTATAATGCGAGGAGAATCTAAAGTTTTTTATTATTAATAAATACTCTTTTTCCAGCTTATAAATAAGTATAACTTTATAGAAAACTGACTAAAATACTCAGCATTGTCCAAAATTGCCTCAGAGTAAAGAGATTTCATTTGATGGGATAATATCAGGCAGGCAGTGATTTTCCTCCTAATTAGTTCAAATTGTAAACAAATTTACCGAGCTTGAATAATGTGTAGATATTAACACATGCAATTTAATTTATATATTTAGCTCTTCTTCATCTTCTTTCTTCGAATATCAGTATGAATTAATTTTATACATAGATCTATAATCTGTTATCTCGAAGAGTTGAGTTTGATTTTGTTATTGATGACTGTGAATCGATAAAAGAGGAAAAGCACCAAATACAGTCAATACTTTGTTTATTGCAACTATCATATAAAGTAAAACCCGTAGCACATTATTTCTAACTAATGTAAATTGCACATTATTGTAACGTTCCGTTTCTGGGGAAATAAATAAATTAAACTTATTTTCCCTTTTTTATATATTTATTTGTTTTATAAAACTTTGACTCTAATTCTCAGGGGGGTTGCTAGACAATCAGACACAGACACACAGAACTATAACTATTACAAACATATGAATAACGTGAAGCGTCAATATATCTTAAATTATACACTTTCTTCTTGTAGAATGATGACGGTGGTTTACGGGATATAATTAAAATGTGTTACCAAATGATGTGGATCTGGTGGATGAAGTTTCACGGGGGCTCTTAAGACGTCTACGCCGGTCCCTGGTCCTAACAAGAAATGCTCTTTTCCTTTGTTGTCCGTTACACCTCTCTAGGTTTCAAAATGGCGAACTGCCATTTTGATTATCTAATACAAATGGACCATTTATGATTTTCTGAAGTTCTCATTTGATGAAAATCTCTTCTACTTCTTTTTGATTTTCTTAGATCAGGTTTATTGTCGAAGTATTGACAAATTGATCATCTTCACCCACTCGATCATTATGGCAGAGGTTCTGTTGAAGTCAAAATAGAGCCGCCATGTTTTAAAATAAAACCGTCTATTTTGGTTCCATTTATGATGATAAACACACTTTTCATTATAATTTAGGATGGTGGCAGTCAGGATAAATAAATGTTGTATTATTTTCCTGAGAATCCCTATTTCCAAATATTAAATCTAATTTAAGATATCTAAAAAACAATTATTTACAAGTACCCATAATCTGAAAAAAGGTGTATGTTACATTATATATAAAACAAATAATCTCTTACATGGCAGTTTTACTGCATTTTATAAATAAACATGAGTAACAGTAGTATTTCATAGAAAAGGCTCAAGAAACAATCTCTCTATTACTGTCCACAGATTCTTTCCCAATTGCTTAGTTTCTCCTCCTTATCGAGCCATCTGGAGACTGTCTTCGGGTAAGACAGAATAACAGACTACAGAAGACATTTAATACACGATCTAAACATTTTACTGGACAAAAAATTTAAATCATTATACACTTCATAAAACATTTTATGAACATTCAGGAAATCCCAGCCCATTTTTGTGCACTCAAATTCTGATTTAAAGTTCTGAGAAAGGGAACAGAGGTGATTTTTTAAAAAGACAGTGTTGTCTTTTTTTAACGATTTTGAGAATGAAAAACTTCATCAAGCTCTAACTAAAACTAAAATACAAATGTATATATACACTCTACTTAATACATACACAAAATTAAAACAGATTAAACAAGTAATGAAGAATATAAACTAGTACCTTTAACTTCAATGGTGCCTTCATTTGGTTTAGCGCCACCGCTCAGTTTTATTTGAATTTTCTGTTTTAACCAAGTACAGTCTTTTTCATCAGAACGATCTCCACAATCATCTCTTCCATTACAAACCTATTATAAAAAAAATAATATAATAAAAAAGAAAAATTCTACAAGGAAAAGTTGGTTGGGCATGCGGTCAAGAGAGAAAACTCAGAGCTTGAAAATACCAGGGTGACGAGTCTAGTAAGACTTGTCCCCGACACTTAGACTCATCACTCTAAGACCTACAAGTTAGGCTGAAATGTCGGCACACATTAAAAGAGTTATGCAATTCAAGTGTGCTTTTCTTTCTTGACCACATCCCCAACTTACTTCTTGTATTACATCTACAGTCAACGATATCTCCACCATTAAAAATTCTAAAAAAATAAATCTATTGAAAAGAGGAACTACTCACTGTTTCTTGTGCAATGCATTTTCCATTACCGCACACAAATGAATTTTTACACTGAATAGATTTTGATTTCACTTCGTAGTAGTCCCATCCAGGGGCTTGGGTTCTATTACCTGATAGCCCAATATTACTTTCGCTTAGAACACATTCTTCTTGATTAACTCTAAATGAAATTACCATATTAAAAACTACTTGGAAACATTCACTGTCGAATGAAAAAATTAAATATCACTCACAGATAAGAAAACGACCTGCAGTTGACCAGTTCTAGACATCTTTGAGCACAAGCATTAAGCGGAGTTTTAATGAATACTTCAACATCTGATACTATCAGTTTTGAGTTCTCGAAAATAGAAAATTGTGACGAAATAACTTGGCAATTACTTTCATCTTCAGAGTCAGAGCAATCCTGAAAATAAATTCAAGGGAATTAAAATTACAGAAAATTGATCAGTGATGATTGATGAGAATTGATTTTTGTCCAAAAATGAAGAAGATTAATAATAATTAAACTCTTAAAAGTATTTAATTATAATTTAAATGAAATAGTATAATTAAAAATTATTTCAATAAAATATAATGTAAAGATAAAATTGGTTTATATTTAATTTTTATAACATTAAAGCATAAAAGTAGAAGTTTAGAGTGGAAATTGATTTAGTTGGTTTTGTTAATGGAAATGTGATTGGAACATTCATTATAATTTAAATTAGAATATATTCATATTTTGTTTGTGCGTAAATATATTAATTTCATGTATAAAAATGTGCATGCGAATTTACTTTGAAAAACTTTTTCATATTCTGTTTGAGAACAATTAACAGAGTCAAAGAAGCAATGAACCAATGCCTCAGCGTAGTGTCAGAAGTGATTCAAAAGTGGACTATATTTTGTATATAGTAATTTCAAATTCATTAATAAATTCGAAATATAATATAAATTGTGAAAACAAATAAACAAAACTCAGGGAGGGTAAAAATAATAAATAATAATGGACTATTAGTCCGTAATTAATGGTCAATTAGTGTATCCACACACAGTCATAATTAGGCAGTTGTGCCTGGATAGATCTGCACCTGACAACTGCCTAATTATGACTCTGTGTGAGTACACTAATTGACTGTTAATTACTGACAAATAGTCCATTATTATTTATTATTTTCTCCCTCCTCAAGTTTTGTTTATTTATTTTCACAATTTATGTTATATTTCGAATTTATTAATGAATTTGAAATTAGTTTATACAAAATGTAGTCCACTTTTGAATCACTTCCGGTCAGAGTTAGTGATAGGACAACCAGTTTTTCAAATATCATTTTTGCTAATGTAATTTTCTTCAAGATAATGAAGATTATGAAGAATAGCATAGGATACAGGGGGAATCCGAAGAAAGAAGACATCGAAAGTATTTAAAAAAATTGTTAATTTTTAATTTTTGGAAATCGATAATATTTATTTTCATTAATTTAATTATGTAATTGGATTTAAGTTATTTAATGTGTAATTGGATATAAGGTTTTGGTGGCTCAGATATTTCATAACCATTGATCAATCCAATTTTTATTCTTTTATGTATGAAAAAATATTTATGTTTTTAATTTTCAGTTTATTTAATTTTGTAACCCTTATTAAACATGTTTGTTGTAAATAGTATTTTGAATCTTGAAGTTTTTATTTTCACTCATAATACCTAATTATTAAGACTAATTTATCTTTTAAAATAAATTAAAAAGACTAAGAAATATACAAAGAAATTTTTTTTAATGTATAAAATACGAATATTCTTTAATAGATAATTTACTTACAGACTGACCATCACAAACTTGAGACATCAGAATACATTTTCCACTGAGTCCACAAGCAAAATAATTTGGAGGGCATTGAAAATATCTTGCAGACTTTTCTAGACCTGCTAAAAACATTTAATATTAATATTGAAACAAGGACTATTTTTATTTTTATATATTTTTACTAAATTATAAATGGTCTAATAATCATCAATTATTATCAGATTTAAATATAACATTTTTAAATCTGATAATAAAAAAAAAATTACATAAGATAAAGTTTAAACACAATTTTATGTTATTTGTGTGAATGATTGGAAGTTGAATCTTATAGTGCACAGCACTCCTGGTGACCAGCGCCCATGTGAACTCAAGGAGTGTTCGCACTTCTTATTTCTACTCCTTATGAGTGAATCTTCAATGCTCCAAAGATTGTCTATTTATGTAAATTTTTAGTATAGGCTTTATTATATTTTATTCATATCTTGTGTACAGTTCTGTATTTCTTATTTATATATTTCAATAAAACCTAAATGATCACCTTGAAAATATAGTATTTTTTTTAATCCTTTATTTAATCTGTTAATAACTATAATACAATGACTTATCAAATAAATTTCATGAATAACCATCTAATATGGTATTAAGCAGCATACCTTCCGCACAAATAGGAATATCACATAGTTCTTTCTTCACAAGCATAGCAGCTTCTCTTACGTAGCACCAAGGATGAGTTTCTTTACCCGCAACATTACGGCAGTAGTTATGCCCTGATAAACTTACTCTAAAATCACAAAAAATGTCATTAAGACTTTTAATAAATCATTCTGAGAAAATCTAATAAAAACAAATACTATAAAAGAGAAAATCACTAATAACATACTTCCTATCTGCTTCTGAAATTCTGTATTTCAATTCCTGAAGGACGTCTTTGTGGTCCCATGAAAGACAGATATTTCCTGCTTTAGTTACATTTGCGGCACCCTTGTAGCCCGCACCAGTACCCATAACACAGCCTGTGATAAAAAAAAAAAAAAATTAATAATTAATGAGTTTTAAATATGAAATTCTTTTTGGTTAATTCCTGTATTCCCCTTTATGCCAGAAGGTCAGAGAAGCAAATTTACCATGTTAAATACTAATAGGCAAGTTAGTGCACTAAGTAGGCTTGATGATAAAAGAACTTATAATTTATGGAGATACATTAAAAAAAAAAAAAAGATAAGGAATAACAATTACCAATTTTATTAGCAGGTCTTTCACAAACATACGGAAGACTAGTAGGCATGGCGTCACAATCCTCCGTATCCCAATAATAATATTGGGCATCACAAAGTCGATCTTCAGAACCTTTTGAGTCCTTGCAAGGGAAATACCTTCTTAAAATAATGCAGAGCGCGCGACCAGTAAATGTTTGAGGTGGTATAGACTTTACACCACTCCAGCCTGAAAAAATATTAGAACAACCCTATAATGAGATGGGCATATCAATGATGTAGTACATAGAGTCACTACATGCAGACACTTGTTCGAATATTTTTTAAATGGTTATTTATAAATATTTCTTTAAATTATAGTTGTTTCCTTTAATAATCATAATTATCTGGTTGTATCATATAATTTATCAAATATGGGATTGACATTAATAAACTATGGGTGAATAGAATAACAATTTATTAATTTGCCAATTAATAATTAGTATTAATATAACATTAATTGTGAATTGTAAGCATGGGCCTCTTCTCCCACTTATAATTTAATTTCTCCAGTTGTTACCAGAATAATCAGCAAAAAATTACCTCTTTTCACGACCTTTGCTAATTGCTTAAAACCGGTGATGCAATAAAGAATACCTTTGTGAAATTTATTTCCTGTCCTACTCGGAGCTTTTGTGAATGAAGTAATGAGAAACTTTTAGATTTGAAGAATTGTATTTAGAGCATATTTTTATTGATTAATAAAATTACCTTACATACATTTATTAATGTTATTCCAATAAATTGCCATTTTATGTGATACTACTGGAAGTGCCTTCTTTGGAATAATAGTTACAACGTCTCTTTTTATTTTAATTATATCTATTTTTACTTATTTCAGTTTTAATTTTATTTCACATAAGATACTGTTGTATTAATACATAAAAACATGTATCAGGGCATGTAACATGTAAAATTCTAAAATAAACTGACAAGAACCATAACAAAATGAGTTATCCCTCAAATAAATTAAAAATATTGTTTTATTATCTTAATGAAAATATTAGCATTGAGATATAACAGTTTTTATTGGCTACACTTTATTATTTGATCTGGTTTCCAATCAACTAATAAATTATAAAACTTTAGATAAAAAAAATTATTTTCTTTAAAACAAATTTAAATAGTGAATATTTTTTACTCTTGAGTTTATTACAGCTTACAGTCAATATTGCATTGATATAATAAAGATTTTCATAAATTCCTAATTTTTTAGAAAATACAAATATTAAAATACTCGCGATTACCTGGCCACCAGTTGTGATAGGTGAATGTACTTTCACTGCCTTCCCAAATCCATATCGAACCTCCCATGAGGGACATACCAACACCAGAAGTCATGATATTACTATCTATATTCTGCCTGATCAGCCATTCAGATACAAAATCATTTTCGACCTTTAAAAAGTAAAAAAATAACCATGAATTATATATTATATAAGACTAGAAGCAAGAAATCATTGTTATGGAAAAGTAAAAATAAAACACAAGATATATTTTACAAGCTCTATAAATCAGAACAAATTAACTATTATTTTTTTCTAAAATTTCATTCTATTGTAACCTATACTAATATAAGCAATTGTTTACAATTTTTTTTTAAATATCACCTGTGATGTAATATCAACAAGTTGACCTCCTTTTTTCTGACAATACGAAAGAGCTTCTCCCTGCGTGAAACCAACAAGATTTTCAGTCGCGGTTTCTTCACTTGGTATAACAATAGAGTAACACCGATCGCCGAGTGACATTTCTCCGGGGTAGCATCTTGACAAACCGTGACTATAACACCGTACCCAGACCCCATCTTTGGTAGGATCACATCCATCACCTAAAGAGAAAGCTAACATTATATAATAAAAAAGGAACATTACATAATACCTGAAATAATTGGAACCAAATTTTCATGGGGAAAAAATATTAATAAAAATAGTTCTTAAAAATGTTAGGAAGTTTCTTCACTTATTATTAAACCTGATTTAGTGGTAAAATAAAGTAAGAAACCGGATACTTATATCACAATTAGTTATTTACTGTGTTTAACACTCTCCTTTACCCCTTAACTAATGCAGGAAGGGCGTTTTGTCTAACCTATTTTAGCAAAGAAATGGGGAGGTTGAGATTTATTTTGTGGGTTCCCAACACAAAAAAATTAACCCTCTCAGACTAGAAAATACAAACTATATATGTTAATTTGTATATTGCTTGAAACAAAATTAAATATTTTTTCCTGAAAAGGCTAAATTTTGAAAGTTTTTCAATAATTTATAATTGAAAAGTTTTTCTGAAATAATTATGGTGATTGAATCTAATTATCTAAGAGTTGATACATCAGAAATATTTCAATCAAGATCATTAAATTTAAGTATATCATTATATAACAATATTGTTATATAACAAATGATTTTTCGGTATCGAATCAATAATACATGAATGAATGTAATATAATTTAATTAATTAATGTATATATTTTTCATTTGGAAGAAGAGTGTCACAATAACAAAAAGTAGAATTTTACAGAAGTGTTTGAAACGTTGAAGGGTATTGGCATTTGCTTCGTCAATACTACTTACCTTTTTTGTTTTAAAAAAAGTTAATCTTCATTTTTTGATCATATAATCATGAATCAAGTTGAGGCAGTTTTTCATAAAAAAAAACAGTACTAGCTCCTTTAGAGTTTAAGTATAATAAAGACAAATTTTTGAAAAAAAAAAAATTTTTACAAAATAATAAATTCGATTTGAAAAAAAATCAACCCAAAATATTTAATTGAATGTGTTTTAAAGTAATATTTTAAACATAAATAATGATGTTTCAAGTTATTCAGACAGAAGCAAAATATTGATAGATTTTGGCCACCTTACTGGCATAAGTATAATATTATTAAAACATTGAAAATAATTTTTTTGTTATCGTCTTTATAAAGTTACTCACTAATCTCACAGTTTAGTCATTCTGATTGACTAGTAAACTTAAAATAACTAAACTAACAATAATTTTTTATAAATGCAAATATTGAAACTAAAAATCTGGCATTTATTGTCAAGAAAATATAGGTCACAGGAAGCTTTCCAAGCAAAAAAAAAAAGAAAAAGTTTTCGTATTTTAGCATTCTCCTTCTGAGTGAATGATATACACTATCCTTCTATCGAACAAGTTTTATTATTTATTCTTTAAAAAAGTTATAAAGGAATTAAATTTCTGGAAGAATATCAATTCATTAGATTCAAACACTGCACTTTTTTAAAAAACAGACTAATGCTTTAAGACTTGGAGGTTTTACATGGTCATTCTCCAAATGGATATGATTAATTGTGTATCAGAATTCGCCTATGCTTATATTTCAAAATTAAAGTTCTGTTCTATTTACTTACTTATGATTTATTATTTTATTTTGTCCACTCCAAGACTGACATTTCATATAATACAAGGTAATTATCAACAAAAGCAGTGAAATATTTTTTGTAAAAAATAATGAAGTACACTTAAAAAAAAAATGGCAAAAAAATTGATGAATTTTTAGTTCGATTTATCTGTAGTGAATGCTCACCAACAGATAATGAACAATCAAGCAGAGACTCTTCTGTGCCAGTGCAAACGACAACATCAGCAGCAAGAATACTTGAAGTTATATTTTTCACATCAGCGGGTAAACCTTGCCAGCTTAGCTCAGCACCTCTTAAAACAGAAAAAAATATTAATAGATCATAATAATATAATTAAATGTATAAATATTTGTTTAATATTAGTAATATAATATGATCATGAATAGATCTATTACCTTGGATACCCCAAACTTCTACAAACAACATTAGCTTCTTCAATTTTCCAGTCATTTCGTTTATCACAGACAACGCCCCATGATCCAGTGGATAATTGCATTTCTACGAAACCTTCAAACTGTGATGGACTTCCTCGTAAACGTATGATTTGTTTGTCAAGTGTTGAATTTCTTTTTGAAATCAACCTAGCTTTTGGAGCAGGTGGAATTTCTGGTTTGAAAGATTGTTTTGTTGGAGTCTTTTCATTATTTTTATCTAAGATAACGTTTTCTTTTGGAGAAGATTCAATCCTTATTCTAGGTACAATTGATAGGGTTTGTACTGGTTTTCCTGTTGTGGTTGGTAATTCAGTTGTTGTCGTGGAAATTGTACTGATTGCTCCCAAAGTTTTATTATAATTAATTAAAAAATCTGTGATATTTTCGATTGCATCAATTATTGCAGTTTGATCCGGCTCTGTAAAGTAGACAATTTATCGTATTAATACTTTAAACTATAAAATTTATTTAATTTAGAAATAAAGTTACAATAAATACCAATGCTTTCTGGTGGTAATGTTGCAGAGCGATAAATATGTATTTCAGGGTTTGTTTCTGCAGGCTGCAAATTATCGTCCTCAATGAATACATTTTTTTTATTGTTACCATCGCATTTGACTTGATGTATATGGTCGCAAATCAGAAGTTCAGGATTGAATCTGAATCAAATACATAAATTAATAAACTACATTAGATAGAAAAATATATATCTGGTTATAATTGTTTAAAAGATATTTATTGAAATGTGAACTACATTTAGTAATTAGGCCGTTACACAGATCATTATAGTATTAAGATATCTTTTGGAGAAACTAGACATTGGTAACACACTAATGACCGTCTAACAGCAGGGCCATCTTCTTTAGAGATGACCCACAGAATTATCGAAAACAGATTGGAAAGTAAGGATACAAATTAGAGGGTTTGTGTGATTAAGAGTAAGCAATAGGAGGATATATACCTGCCGTCTATTTATTTTTTTAATTTTAATATTAATATAAAGTAAAGTAAAATAAGAATAAAATAAGACCAGGTGTGCAATATAGTTGATTTTATGGTCTTTGTGGATAATTTTATTTGTGAAAAAAATATGTAGTATTGAGGATTTTTGAAGGATTTGTCCCAAAGGTGAACTCTGTCCAAAGAGTCATGTCTTGGAGATGAGAGATTTGTTATGAATTGAATATCTAGAGTGTTAGCGAAGTAAATATTGAAGTAGTTGTATTAAAAGAGAAGTTTTTGTAATATCCAGACTTGTAAAAGGATTCCAGGTGTCATCAGAATAGGTAGTGAGAACAGTTCTAGAATGGGTCGGGATGCCAACCATATAAACTGTGAAGAAAATGGGGTCTAGGAAACTACCTGGAAGAGGACCTGATAATAAATTTAAAATAAAATAATATAAAAGTCGAAATAAAATAAATAAATAATACCTTGTTCCTGGACTGCAGTCCATGACAAAAGTTCTTCCATGTGAACAGCTTAAAAACTTGGTACAATCAGAATGTGCCGTTAGACCGCTGAAACCTTCGGGACAAACATCCTTCGGTGCATCATCAAATATCTCAGTGGTTGTTGGGTATGGTTCAGGATTATAAACTAATTTAGGTTGGTTCAAATCAGTATTAGGAGGATCGGAGTAGTTGCTTTGTGGT
The DNA here is from genome assembly GCA_948150685.1 of Rhaphigaster nebulosa. Taxonomy (NCBI): domain Eukaryota; kingdom Metazoa; phylum Arthropoda; class Insecta; order Hemiptera; family Pentatomidae; genus Rhaphigaster; species Rhaphigaster nebulosa. Next base: position 26,030,327 of record OX411312.1, read on the forward strand.
TCAACTACAGGTTTTACAGGAGAATGGTAAACTGCCGGTACTACCGGCTTCGGCTCAACAGAACCTGGATATTGTTGGCCGTAATAGTCTTGATTATAATTAGGATTCCAGTTTTTTTCAGCGTTTACTTGATTTGGAAAAACAAATGAATTGTACCCTTCTTTTGCTTGTGGAGGACCTTGGGAATAATTAGGTTGTGGTTGAGGATAAGTGGGATAATAATTGGGATCTGATTTCCCAATTGGACCACTCGGGGTGTGAGTTTTTGTGTAAAAAACTTGCTTTGGTTGAACTGGTTGATAGCTATTAAAACCTGTTGGTGCTGGTGGAGCGCTATGTGCACGTGAAGAGTACACCCCTGGCGAGTACTGAGTATTAGAGGGTTGCTGATCGAATCTATCTGGGTAATAAGGTCTTGGATAAGACGCAGGTTGGGCAGGTACAGCTGGCACACTGTACTGTGGATTTTGATAATAAACTGGGGGTGGAGGTGGCTCCATTCGGAAAGAAGGGGGCTGAACTCCTGCATGGTAGTATGTCTTAGCACTTTTTTCAATCGACTGTTGTTCTAGAAGAATGAAAAATATTACAGTTATTAACAATGAAATATCCATGAACATAGTAATACACATCAATAACACATATCTAAATAAATTAAATTATAAACATGATATTAAAATATCTCTTATAGCTAAACAATTAACTATACATGCAACTTTTATTCTGTGATATGTTGACCCCTAATAATAACATAGTAGCACAAACTATATGCCCATTTGAAAATATATATATATATTTGAAAGCATAATTCTATCACAATTTTTAAGGTTTTGCTCCACAAATAGTCTTGAAGCATATTGTATCCTACTCTAGTATTTACAATGATATGATCAGTTTTGCCACAAATAGCAAAAATTTCACTCCTTTATATCTATTATTGTTGGAATATTAAAATATGTTTTGTCCCCGGGACTGGGCTAAAATCTTGGGGACACTTACTATTGTAAGTGTAACTTTGCTCAAAATAACAACAACCATAAATGTTTCCGATAAACATGATTTGACATAATGATGAACAGTGGCCGATTTGTTAAACTGCTGCCCACAGGCATGGCAGATAATGCATCTTTCTCTAGCTTCCCTATCTTCAAAAACAATTATTTCTTTACAGTGAAAAACTAAGTGGAGTTCACTTTCATACGTAACTTAATGCTTGAGGCATACCAGGGAACTGGAATTTTGACCATTTAACTAAAAAATTATACATGAAAATTTAATAAATAAACAAATTAAACAAGTCACGGTATTATTGACAGTGTAGTCAGTACCGTGCTTCAACCTGTTAGGCTACATAAATCCATATTTAAATACTCTGTGAAAACTATATAAAGTATAACAGGACAATAAAAATAATTACTTCATGAATTGTAAGATAATTGTGTTTTCTGAAATCGCGGAGGCTGTGAACAGAAGATTCAATTCTAGGACCGTTATCGGGGTGAGAGACACGCTCATTCCTTAGAGATAAGAAAATTCTTAAAAATTAATTGCGTCCGGTATGGTATCAGCAAGGACAATGTTTGAATAGTAAATAACATGTTTACCTATATGGTCGACAACGAATGTCTTAAATGTATCATTTCCTCTCTGATATCAGAATTTTGGGAAAACTGAACTGGGAATTCAGAGATATTTTCTTTTCTTAGACATACTAAAATCATTCTTTATACAAGAAAAACTGAAAAAGAATAAATATTTGCATGCTGTCTCAACTACTATCTAATTCCAATCGTGATAAATTTCAGTTTCATTAAAAAAAAAAAAAATTCTATAACGAATCTATTTTATAATAATAACATTTTTTTAAATATATTCAAAATAAGCATCATTCCAGATTTATTATAACCCATTTTAATTAAAATTCATAACTTTTTATCATTTTGATATGCTTGGTTTATTAAAAATTATCCATCAAAATTTAGTAGAACTCAGCTCAGTACGTTAATGTTGAAAAACATGTTTTAAGACGATTTTCGCAGCAAAACTTTTCGTAAAATTATACTTTTCGTAAAATTATACATTTGGTTTATTATTATCAATAATGAACCGTAGTAATCGAACAAGAAAAGAAATATAACTATACCCCTAGACAGTACCATCCACCATGTTGTTTTAAAATGGCAGTCGATTAGAGGTTTCATACGCCCATATCTTAGCCGTTTATTGAGATAGAGGAAATATATAAAGTGATTTGGAACCATTATACCGAAGCCTTAAAATATATATATATATATATATATATATATATATATATATATATATATATATATATATATATATATATATATATAAATATTCAATAAAAATAAATAACTATTTAGAAATGATTAACCAGTGTATTAATTTTCAGCGTTTTTATTTAATTTTTAATTGACTACAAGCAAAAATGTGTCACATTCTATATCACTTTGGAAGGGTTTTTGAAAAGTTCGCCCTGAAAAATATTTGAATTGCCAAGTTGTTAGACGAACACCGCCAAAAAAATATTTTTAAAAAATGCTGTTTTTTGAAAATGCCTTGGCGAGAATCCAACTAAAACTATCAAAAATTATAATGTTCATCTCCATACTAAAACTAACTAATAATGTTAGTAAACCTGAAGGTTCGATGCCCATACTATCAGCAATCCCCATAATCTGTACTGTCATACCTAACACAATCCTCCCCCTAGGCCGCGGTCTATGTATCCTTAAAACATTTCAACAGTCTCGATGTTTAATTGCAGTCAATGGGTGCATTCCCCGCGATTCCGCTTTTCACGACCTCTATACCCAATGGACTTATCCTTAGGGGCAAATATTCAAAGGAGTACTTCATTTCCAAAGACCTCAAGGCGTAGTTCTTCCTAGAACGTGAACGCTCACGATTCACACCCGTAAAGAACAGTAAGAAGTCTTGTATTCCCAACTTTTATGACTCTAGACAAGGATCGAATAATTTTGCGAGTGAGATAGCTAATAGCTTGATTATTAGACATACAGATACCTACTGCCACACAAATTGGAGTTAGTCGAATCTACAATAAAGTAGTGCATAATGATTATCTTCGCAGGAACAAACAAAACTTATTTCTACTCGTTATGGTTTCATATTTAATATAAAATATTATATGCAATATTTCGGTTTTGAGACCTGAACAATGTTCATTAATTTAGATAATTAATGTAATTTATTAATTCTGCTCAATTATTTTTTTTGTTGTAATATATGTATGGATATTTTTAAAAATAAAAGTTTGTTCGTTCTTACGTGGATTGGATTGGGGTTGATATTGATATTGCCAGCCAATGTGTTGGTAATGGTGGTGACCAGGCCACTGACCTCCTGTATCTGCAGTACCATCTAAATATAAATACAAATAATAACAATAAAATATTCCAATATAATTGATCATTCCTATATTGCATAAGAATATATATATATATATATATATATATATATATATATATATATATATATATATATATATATATATATATATATATATAGTGTTCGACATTAAACAAGTGGCTGTGAACGTTACATTCAGGACCGGATATAGCATTTAGGAGCCCCTAGTCCCATGAGTTTTTCGCTGAGAAAAATGAGAAAAAAATAGTCACAAAAAAGAAAAAAAAAGGTGATTACATTGCCAAAAAATAAGGAGAGGAGGTTGGCATCCCTGTCTGACAGAGATCTCGGCAGTGTCGCCAGATTGGGGTTTTTCCTCCTATATTCAGGGTTTTATTCACCCTCTGGAATATTTTTTACTTTTTTAATCATTTATTCTTATATACCAGGGGGTAATTTTGGTTACACTAATTGAAAACTAAGAATTAAACATTTAGGGTTAAAGCTGGAGGATTTAGGGTTTAGGGTTAAAGTTGGTGAATTTAGGGGAAAATATAGAGCTGACCTGGCAACACTGTCTCTCGAATCCTAGGACGCTTTAGTCAGTTGAGTGAAAGCAAGTGATGTTGGTTATTTTCAGGTGCATATAATTTGAGTTGTAATTTCCGTGGGCTCTTTTAACTCTTGGCACGTTTTGGCGTTCTACTTATCATTTTATAGATTTTAAACAGCTGCAATTCAACTATATCAATAATATTGTTGACTTAGGCATATCCATAAAAAGTGCGCTATGCAATTACCATGCCAGAAAAAAAAATGTGCATTTAGCGTGGATTAAAAAACCCACGGTAAATACATTCTTGTAGTTAAGTTAACAAAATATTTCGAAGAAATAACCCAAATAGTCAGAAAGAGATTAAAATTAGTTTTGAATGGATGATATTGAATTATTTTTGTGTGATATTAGAAAACACGATTTGTATTTAATAAATAGTTATTTATATTTGTTAGTTTCTGAAATTTTATTTACGCCTTTCTTGCTTTGTTATTAATGATAAATAATATGGATTCTGCTGTATAGAAAGACTGGAAATATATGCCTGTAAATGTAATTACGATGGTAATATATAATAAAATCTTTAAAATAGTTGCCAATGAATAAAAATTGTCCTCTCTCATTTTCCTATGTCGAGCCAAGTTTTGATTCCTTGGAACTCATTGGTATACTATTGCGATCGCTGATTATGTAATTTTTTTTTCCTTTAAATAAATAACGAAATAATGTTACCTTTTGTGTAAGCCTGTGTTCGATGATGATGATGGTGATTATGAGGTGTGTACTGATCTTTCACTATTCCTGATTTACTGTCAGCAACTAAAGAATAAAACTTTTTAAAATTTAATTTATCAGATAAACAAATAAATAAAAAAATATTAAATTTTCCTATAAAACACAAAATAAATTTTCAATTTAAAGTAACAATAATTGCGCTTTCATTAGCAAGATTGTGTATCGTCATTAAATTTTGTTATTTTCAATTAGGCTGTTCTAATTTTTATTATATAATTTAGCTCCATAGCTCAAAATATCAAATTAGATACCCAATCAAGAAGAAATATAGCTATTATTATCATATATCTTGTTCAAACAGTCGAATAGGAGTCACTAAGCAGCCCTGATAGTTTATCATTTATACAAACGCTAATTGATAAGTAGTTAAGTCATTAAATAAAATTAAGAATATTTATTTTCCGAATGATAGTATTCAAAATTCATGTTTTCCGCAAGTTAGGATAAAATTCACGCATCTTGCGGCATAAATAAAGAAAAAAAAGGTATTGACACTGGAAAAGTATAAATTATAAATTAAAGTATTTTGTTTTTAAAGCCATTTTTTAAAATAGACCAACGGAAAGAGTCCCTCCTGAGAGCACAATTATTCCTGCATAAATTTAAATTTTTGAAAATTTAAATATTAAACAATTATATAAAAAAATATATATTTATATTTCATTAATATGTCGTCTCTACTCGAATATGGAAAAATGCGACTTTCGTATTAGTCACTTTGAGACGCTCTAGTTCAAGCATGCATTGTGGAATAGTCTTGAATTCCTAGGGTTGATGCCTTGTGTCTTTGGAGGTTAGGAATTCAAGACTTTGGCACAATGCATGCTTCAACCAGAAAATTGTCATTTTCTGAAGAAAACATTGATAGCAATTTTTTGAATCCTTGTAGTATTGATATTAAAAAAAAAGTGCCAGTCGGATGCTACCTAAACAAATGGCGACCAAAAAAAACTCGAAATTTCAGAACTATTTTTGGTTTTTCACCTATAATTCATAAACGGTGCATTCTATAAAAAAAAAAAAAAAAACTATTTTTATTTTATTAAAGGGCAATATATAACTTCCCGGTATAATCTTCTTTATTTAATTAACGCTTCGGGAAAATATTTCCTCGTCATCAGAATTTTCTTTTCTCTTCTATTTATTTCTCTCCCATTTTCCATAATAAAAACTTCTACATCTTACGTATTGCTGAGGGTCTAGAATAATAGATGCAGAAATTTTAATTATGGACAATGGGAGAGAAATAAACAGAAGAGAAAAGAAAATTCTGATGAGGAAATATTTCTTCGAAACGATAATTGAATAAAGAAAAAGATTAATTATTATTGTGTAAATTTATTATTAAATCAAAGTAATAGTCCGGGAGCCCGATGTAAAAAAAGTGACTTATTTCATACAAAGGTTAGGCCATATAAAATGAACATGTCCGCAGATCTGACATGAAAAATGCACGTTTGTCAATACAAATGCACGTTGGAATACAAATTGGCAGCCAATAAAACTCAAAATTGCAGGACTATTTTTGTTTTTTCACCTACAATTCCCAAATGGCGCATTTCTATCTTTTATTGAAAGCTGAGGTTTGTTAAATTAAAAAAAAACATCAAATTTTGCGTCTGATGAGTTCCGTAACATCATAATTTGGTTAACTGATGTGGTCGAAAACCAACAAAATCGACAATTTTGTCAAAAATAGAGGCTGAGTCTGCAGCTTGGAAATGAGTAGTCTAAGAGAAAAACTTACAGAATAAAAGTTGTACACCATCAAATTTTGCGTCCATTGAGCACAAAAAATTTTAAATACGGTCAAGTGCACTTCTCGAAATTAGCAACCTTCCGACATTAGCATTTTAGCCAAGTTTAGTTTGCAAAAAATGGAGTAGTTTTAATTTTCGGGTATGCTGATCTATTACCCCTCTTGTATAAAAATCCGGGTTTCCACCTCCTTTTTGTGCGTTTTCCGCCATCTTGAAAAACCGCTAAGAAGAAACTTTGCAGTTTTCATTTGTCCCAAACATTGAGCGAAGCAGTCCGATCTTCTAAAGGCGATGTCATAGTACATGATTTTTTAAATAATATGGTATTATATTATATTTTTCATCTAAAGTCTATTCTTGTAGGACTTGGTATTATAAAGCTCATCAAAGATTTTAGTTTGATGCAGTAAGTGGATATTTTCACGTTGACTATTGGACTAAATCTGCCAAACAATTGTTTTCGAGAGATCACTTAATTTGTACTTTTTTTTTGGAAACTTTGAAAAGTGTTAAAAAAGATTTATAAAAAATGTTCTTCTTTTTTATATGAAAGGACCCATAGTTTTCCTAAACTTCTGAACTTTTTTAACGAAATTCCAGGGGCATGTAAAAGCTGGTTGAAAGCAGAGGAGGATTCAGAAATTGTCTTTAGGGGCGCTAAAAAAACTCTTAATAAGAAATAAATATAAAGGCTCAATATTTATTTAACTTGTACGACCAATGAAGACAGGAATCCTACTGTTTTACGTGGAATCCAATCCACAGCCAACGATGTCTGTCAAGAACCTAATTTATTTACCGGAAAGGGTTCAACCAAAGAACAATTGTATTTCCTTTAAGTTCATAATTAGGTTAATAATTTCTTTCAATAGGGAATGATTAAGGTCAAGATTTCTTATTAAATACAAACAACAAGAAAATCTATGGGAATGAAGCATTTAGTAGCATTATTAATTATTATTGTAGCTCGTCCCTTCTCCCTCTGGATCCGCCAAAAATTCAGTCATGGGCAACAAATTTTCCGAGAAAAAAATTTGATTGGCTTTTACTAATTGCCTTTGCTTTGTAATATAGATGAACTGTATATTTTTAAGGGCTTTTGGTTGACTTCTCAATAAGACATTAAAACAAATAAAGTGTTTTTCAATTTTTTTTTTTCCTTGATCTACTTGTAATTCATTTTTGTTCGTGTTTTTTATATATATTTCTTTGAATAACTTTTTTGTGTTTTAAGGGTGATAAAACAAAACATTTTGAATGAAGGTTATCAAAATGAACTTTTTCAGAATCACTGATAGGTATTTTGAGAATAAAAAAGATTTAAAAGGTTATAAAGAACTAAATTAGAACAAATAATAATTAGAGTAAACAGATAATTTACAGAGCAGGCATAAGTGTGCATAGGGGAGGGGATGGCACCGATGCAGAGGTGTCTGCTAGTAAGTAGAATTTAAATAATTTTTTTTTTCTCAATAAAATAATAGATAGAAGCAAAGTTTAAAGATTCAACTTTAAAAAAACAAAATATGTTGCTTAGAACTAAAACTTCAACTTTTTTGTAGCCTTTGAGTGTTAAATTTTAACATCAAAATTGTTTAAAATATATTCTATACATTTTTCCAGCAGAGTAAAGAATATCTCCGCTCGATCAGGAAGTATGGAAGGACAAGTGTCTACTTTTAAAATAAAACCTAAGGATGGTTCATTACCTTCTCTTTTAACTGTTTGTCTCTAAACTAAAATCTGTCTCTTTTATGGTAATTAATTAGGCACAAACTTGAACCATTCAGGCACTACTTTGTATCTGTTGTGTTCACTATTCTGTGAATGTATCACAAAAAAAAAAAAAAACAGGTAAACTTTTCACCTTTATTGCTTCAAAGGATGATTGGGTTTATATTTATATAATTACTTTTTTTTAAAGAGCACCAAAAATTTAGGACTATCTGGGAAATAAAATGAAAAGAAAAAGAGATGTCATTATATAATTTAAATTCCATGAATCAATTAACAGTAAGCAAAGCTCAAAAAACTCTTTGTAGTTAAATCAAATAACAAGCCTGGAAGTTTTTAACAGTTTAATATTTCTAAAAATAAAACAATTAAGCTTCTATATTATCTTTTAGAAGAAAAGTCTGCCCTGTCATTTTATAGATGTTTTAGTAGTGTTTAAAAAGATATCCTTTCAAAAACCTCGATCAGACTGAATTGATGGTTATATTTCAAAACAGTTTATACAATTAAGCAGCAAAATTTCATTTTCTTGGGTAAGAACCAAATTTGAAAACATTGAATTTTAATTCATGTAAGTTCTTGTTAAGAATCAGAATCGGAATGTCCACTCTTATAATTGTTATATGAAATTTTAATTTGTGTTTATAATTAGAAACTTAGTAGAACAAAATTATATTTTTAACTTAAAATAAATATATAATTTTGTAGCTAGAATTATCTCTTCATTTTTTTAAAAACAAATAACAGATTTATGTTTACTTACTTTTTTCTTCATTCTTAAGGCAAGTAACTTTACTGGGAAAGTCACATTCTAAGGTACTCGGATTGAATAATGTTCCAGGTGCACAAATAGAAAGCTGGCCACGGCCGTTGTAGCAATTATAAAACCTCTTGCAGTCCCCTAAATAAGGAAATTGTCCAGTAGCGTGAGGAGGACATCCCCAACCATACCACCCATTGCTTTCTGTATTAAGCTATATTTAGAAAATTAATATTTTTGAAACCTATCATGATTAAAAACTATAACATATAACAAAAAGAGTACTCACAGTTTGCAAGGAGGTACAAACGATTATAAAATAAAAAAGTATAACTAAACTGAAAGAAGCATGTTTCCCAAACATGTCCATCGCTTATCAGTACCACTTTAGAATCACTACTGAGGGGAAAATCTTACAGAGATGAAGAAAGGATATCGTTTAGATAGTGACTAACAGGGTCGTTTTGTATCCTTATCTCAATAGGTTAAAGGTCAGCTCACAGAGTTATTTAATAGACATTTTGCCATTATTTACATATATTTACACAAAATAAATAAATACAATTTTTATAAAACATTTTAACTATTTTCTTCTTGTAATAAAACTAAATAATTTCTTATTCTTTTCTTTAATTTCAAAAATTAGTTGTTGGTAAGGATAGTCGTGCGTTGACGGAGTGTCAGGTATCCTTAGCGTTTTTCTCACTCGGTTCGACATTAGAAACAAGTTTTGGCATAATCCAATGATGCTGGATGTTGTCCAATATAAGCATAATACCTGAAATAAATCAATTAGAAAATGTCATGTTAATATTAATATAAAAAATTTCTAAATATAGAAAGATAGATATAATGTTTATCGATAAAGTAAATTTATCATAAATATAAAATTTATAATTTTTTTAAACAACCATTTGCAGAATTAGGTTAATGATTTTTAATTTTTAAATATATAGAAATTAAATGTGGTTAAAGATTAAAATTATACATTTGATACATTACTTCATACTAACTGATTTGGATAAAAAGATTCTCTGCTCAGAAATTGCTGATCTTTAACAGCTGACCAATCTTTAAGACCAATTATTTTCATTTAAATATTCTAACAGATCTTCTATCGGGAAGATTTCATTACCAAGTAATGCTTTTTAATAAGGGGCATTCGTAATAAAATTATGAATATTCTCATCCTTACTGAATTCAGATACAGCAATTATAATCATATTTTTGAGTGTGTCAGATTAAATTATTTCTAATTGCACATGGTAAACAATAAAATTAATATTATATTTATTTTCATATCTTGAACGCTAGTTGATTGTCACGAATGAATCCAGAGGATTTCAATAGATCAGTCAGCAATGGTGTTTTATTTATTAAGTTTTGGCCCACAAGGTAGGCCTGGGGCTTTGACAAGTCTACTGAGTATTAGACATTTCATGATTTTTACAGCCTTATAACTGTTATTCAAATGGATTGGTTCATAAAAATAAAAAAAATATTTAAGAAAAATCCTCACTAACAATGGTTAAAAATTAACAAATAATTTTTCTCTCAAAAACCAGGTATATTTTCATTTTTTTTCTACAGAATAAAAATACCAAATAAAATTGTAGACAATTCTTAATAAACAAACTCTGATAATAATATAACCATAAATTCAAAATGTTTTATTTTGAAACATTTATTTTTTTCAACACATAATAAAATAAAAAATATAACAAAACCGAAAATATAATGAAACAAAACCAAATGAATAACAGGATAACAATATACATCAAAATTGGTCTTGAGCTAAGCCAATTCTTAAAAAAAAAATTATTTCAACTCAATTAATTGGAAGAAAGAAGAATAAGACTCAATTAATTTATATTTTTTATCAGATTTAATTTTTTTTTTAAATAATATTAAGTTACTGTTATGATATTGCGGGAGTGGAGTAGCTCAGTCAGTAAGGCACTGGACTCTTAACTCCCGGACCTGGATTTGAGCCAACTGTGGCAGATAATTATTTATTCTATTATATCAGCTGCAGATCGCCTCTGGGGTCAGGAGAACCTCCCGGGGCATGGTTTAAAGTGGGTATCTGGCCCATAACTGGGTTGGAGAAAGAGCATAACTGTAGGTCTAGAAACAGTACTTCATTTACAACCTAAGATTCTTCATAAGTTGTTGTGGTACAGTTTTGTTTTGTATTTATTTTTTTATTGTTATAATATGGTGGCTTGTGAAAACTGGTTTGCTACTAAAACAGACTTGACTATTGAAGGCTTCAAGTAAATTTATTAAAGTTTATATCAACTACTGAATCTAAATCAAGTCTGTCAAGCAAGTAAATCATAATATTTTGTTTGATCAGGAATACTTACTGATGGAACAGTCGCTGATATAGGAACTAATAGAACACTAAAACCCCTAAAAAAATTAGTAGCATATCGCTGTAGTTTAGTTGGTTCTCGCAATCTCATCATAGCCTGTATCTGTAAATATAGATTTATTAAAAATTAATTTTAAATCAACAGATATTTGCATGAAATTCTTAAAAATAGAAATTAAAAATGATTTAATTTACCTCAATGATAGCTAAATTTGACAATCCTAAAATAAGAGGGCATATTAATAATCCATCGGGTTGAGTCAAATTAGGAATCCAAAGAAAACCACCCACTGAAAGCTCCAGAAACAGAATTTCGGCGGCTGTAAAAAAAATAATAGAGAATACATTAAAATCTGCCTTCACAATAGTATGGCTATGAGGATTGAGAAAGAGAATTTTAAATAAAATATATCTATGTCAGAAAATAAATAAGTGTACCAGCATTTCTTTCAGGTAACATGTAAGCCAAATTTCTCAAAGCTGCAGAGAGGAATATCCATGTTGGCAATTGGAACCAAACGGTGATTATTGATTTAAAGGGATGACAATTATCCCGAACAATTAGTTCATCAAACTTTTTCTTTATCTAAAAACAAAGAAAAAAAGTAAAAGGAGTGCATTTTAATCTAGAAGCTAATAATAATCTATCCAGCTGTATTAATTATGCATTAATTTTGCCAGTGACATTAATAAAATATAGAGTACACCAAAAAAAAATTTAATTAAGGATTGATAAATTATTTGCCACTTCTATAAATTTGTTTTATTGAAAACTAGTTTTGAATGTATAACATTCGAAACTAGTTTTCAATAAAACAAATTTATAGAAGTGGCAAATAATTTATCAATCCCTAATTAGATTGATCCTTCTATACCTTTTAAAATCTTTCTATATGTCACTTTCATAAAAAAGGATACCTCTTTTGGTACTACTTTCTATACATACGAGCTATTTTAGTTCGAAGTGGTCGGTTCTGTCATCACTTCGAATGATTCTGTCACCACTTTAAAATAAAGTAGCCCTGATGATGGCTCACATGATTAACCCGAAATTTCGCTTGTACAATAAAAAAAAATTCTTTGCTAACTACATCCTGATTATTTATTTCATCATAATAACATCAGTCAATCAAGCGACATAACTAAAATTAATTACATTCATTGTTTTATTAATGTTATTCTGAAAAATTGATATTTCAATTAATTCAGTCAGATAATAATCATTGAAAAATAATTTTTAAAAACATGTAGTTACATTTCTCTTGTAGTACATATTTGCTTTAGGAGCTGTCCATTTCAGCTGCCTGGCTTTTAAAGTGGTCTCCCTTTGAAGTTCTTTTGCTATATCAGGCATTTCAAGAACTGAAATGTTCTCTATTTTAGCAACAATACTGGCCTAGAGAAAATTTCTGAATGAAATATAATTTAATTATTCTAAGCCACAAAAACACAATAAGTAACTCACAATTCTAACTCCAAAATAACACCTACTTGGTATGCAGCTAATGGTAGAGTAATTAAAGCTCTTAACATCATAGTGGTAAAAATTATAGTAGCCCACCAAGGGAGTCCTGTTGTATCATGAACAGAAACCACAAGTTGTTTGAGATAATTTGTACCACTACATTCCGAAAGATAAGTAAATATATTGTGTTGCATTGATATAAGCTGATCTGTCGATAGATTTCTTTTTCCAAAATGATCACCATTTCTGATCAGTAATTTCGTCGGATGAAGATGGTAATGTCGATAGGAATCATAGTTGTACTTTACATGTAAATCACTTCCGCCCAGAAACTTTGTGCAGCAGGCCGATATACGATAATGAAATTGGAAACTTCTTAAGATGCTATAATGAGTACATAGTTTTGTAGAAAACATTTTTATTGTAACTAAATCCTTCACTGTTTACCAACAAACCATCTCAACACGTTTGTAGGGTTATTAATTGTAACCATTGAATAAACTTTCTTAGCACTTAGATCAGCTGATATTTGTTTACAGTCTAATTTACGTGTTTACGTTGCATCTAGTTGGAGTTCAGAAATGATAATTAATCTAATTTTAGCTTTCTAATTAATTTCTAATTAGTGATAGCGATGTGTCGTTTCATTATCGTATGTAAGAGTACGGCAAGTCTGCTTGAAAGGGAAATCACAACATGAGCTTCCTAGTCCGAAAGAGAAAGTTTTCTGACCTGTCATTTGCAAATATTCTGAATTTTTGATTGTGCTGTATTGTCTAAAGATGTGAATCATGGGCAACACTATTAGTTCATTTGTGGACTATTGTCCCGATTCGCTTGCAAGGAGTATATCAGATGTCTATTCTAGAAGGAAGGGAAAACGGATGTTGGAATTTGATTCCAAAGAAGAAGCAGAATTATTAGAATCTCTTCATCAACCTAAAACGTGAGTATAAATTTTTTATTTTGACTTTAGGAGCCAATTTTTTTTAGCTTTCCTCCAAAGTGGATTTCCTACCAAGGTGTAGTTTATATATCAAACTTCACTATTTAATACCAAATTTTCTATCACATGCTCGTTAGAAAGGAAACAAGTTTTAAATAAACTTTTCTTGAGTTCTTTTCATAACATTTGTATTTATTTATTATGTTCAAAGTTTCTTGTAAGCATAGAAAGTAGTACCAAAAGAAGTATCCTTTTTTATGAAAGTGACAGAGATATAGAAAGATTTTAAAAGTAAGATGTGTATTGTTCTGTGATAAGAGTAGAAAGAATACTTTATGTCCTGTTAATTGTAAACTTTCTTGCAGTATTCCTAATAAGGGAGCCATGGTTGAGCATTTAAGGATAGCACTGTGTGTTTGTGGACAGCACTGTGCATTTGTTCAATGCTCTTGAATAGAAAAGGCTCGTAACCTGTATTTTAACTCACCCTTTTTATCCCAAAATGATTACTTAAGGGTGTCAAACACAATCAATTATGAAAGAGCCTTTTGCAATTTTGCAGATCTAAATTAAAATCAGTAAAGTTTAATGTCAAAATTAATTAGTAAAATACCCAAAATCATATTGTCACCTCTACAATGCCATTTTTCAGCCGATAATTTAATGTTAGCTCGTGGTTGGTGCTAAAAGATACTACTTGATGTTAAAAGACATAATGAGAATAATAATGGAATTAATTTATTTGATTATTTACTGTTGACGTAGCACTGGAAGATGGGACTTTAGTAGCACTGCCACCTTAAAAAAAACCTGTAGACAGTGCTCTCATCGTGATGAAGGCTGTATAAATTGGTCAATTCATTCAATTATTTAATAAACAGTGATCCCCCTTTAGGTCAGTAGTGACCATAATGCTTCATTCACATGCAATCCAACGAAAACAGTATGGATGCGTTTTTCATAAAGTATATAAGCAAGAGTTAGGAGCAATCAACTTGAATAAACACAAATTATCTTGAATAAATAAAAAATGGACTTGAAATATGTAAACACTTATCAATTACTATTATATAATTCACAATCATTCGTTCTTGCACTGTACTGACAATAAACAAAAAATAATCTGCAAAGCTATAGAGTTGAATTGATTTATAGGAAGAGGATCAAAATTCTCTTGGTGAAACAGTGCTTCATCTACTATTTTATTACTTAAACATTTATACTAGGTGATATAAAGTAGTATTCTGCCTCTGCAGAATCTAAAGCCACTAGTATATCCTGATCCTTTTATTTCCACTTTGTAACATTAGTGTGAAGTTTTGAAATAAACTTGTTCTATTATTTTGTGAAAGATTCTTGCTGAAACATGAACAGTTATATTTATTTACTTTAAACTTTAAGTAATCTTCTAACGACATTCTGTTTCTTATTAATATCATGAGACATTTTCTAAAGAGGATCATTTATTTAAATCATGATAGTTCTGTAATTGACTACAATAATAAATATTTCTAATTTATTCTTTACGTGGTTTCTTTTAATCAATACTGCCTTTTTTAGATTAAATAAAGGTACCAACCCTATACCACAGGAATATGTAAAATGGTTCATTCTTTTAAATTTCCTTTTAATAGTTTTATTTTCCCTTTAATTTCTGGTAGACTGTTATATTCCGTAAATTATGATGGATTCCTGTGTGTTGCAGTATTAAGTCGAGCTGAAATGCTTTTCTCGATTTTTTTTTTCTTGGGTAAAAGCAAATGGTTTTGATATGGAATTTCAATGTTGGTTAATATTTCTACCTTCATAGTAAATTTATGATTTTTTTCAAAAAAGAACTGAATAAACTATTTTTATTGTTGAATTATATTATCAGCCATTTTTAAGGGAAAATAATGGTAGCAATAAATGTGTTTATTCATCCATATGTATAGAAAAATAATTAAATAAACATTATACTACAGAGACTCAGCTGTAATTGGATAATGAACTATAATATGTTGCGGTTTGTATGCTGGTGAAAAACATAAAATTGAATGGTTGAATTTTGTGTATTTTATTTTCTGTAATATTCCTTTATTCTTTTTAGAAAAAAATTACTGTCGACTGCTCACTATATTTACCAGGCTCTATTTGTGGACGGCAAAGACAGTGACATCACCGTAAATATTTTAAATAAAGATTGGAAGTTACATAAAGTTTATTTGGGACAGGTAATAATTTAAATTGCCAATGCTTATTGTAATATCTGCCTACTTAATTAGTTTCTCATGACTTTATGTTTTTAATCTTAATTTAGAGCCAGTATTTTAGTAGTATGTTTTCTGGATCATGGAATGAATCTAATAAGGATTATATAAGCATAGTAGTCGAAGATCCCAATATCACTTTAGAAGGTAATTCTTTTTTTTTCATTGTGATTCTTCTTCAGATTACAAAATGTTATTTTATTTATAAAAGCTTGTTTTATTTTTTTACAGCTTTGTCAGTCGTCTTTGGTTCTTTTTACCTGGATGAAGTAAAGCTAGAACCATGCTTGGTTGTTGGGGTTTTAGCTGCTTCTACAATGTTTCAGATGGATGGTCTTATAGAGCAATGTTGTGAAATAATGTATGAATCTGTTTCACCTGTGGTAAGATATGTATAATTGGTTATCAGTAATTTTTTTTCTCATTCTGGGCTGAAATAAAAAAATGCACTTTAACAAGAAATTCCTATTCTATATCAGCCAAGTAGAAGGTGGGGCAGAGTAAAGGAAGATTTTGAAAAGCCTGGGAATCGTACTCAGCTGATGGAAAGCGGTATGTATGCAGTAGCATTAGAGTAGTGAACATCTCAGCATCACTTGTAAAAGCGTTTTATCAATTCCATTGTTCTTACCTGGAACACGTGGAATATGGGAATCAATCGGTTCCGTCTGCCTGGGTGATTAAAAAGTCGGTTAAAGACTTTGTCAACGATGATAAGGGAGCCTGGGAAACCCAAGACAGTGCGTACTCCTCAAAACATTGGGCGTGTATTAATTGCCATTTAAAGAAGCCAGCTTCTCTTTGCTCACTGGCATGGCAATGCACTTGGGATTTCCAACAGAAAGGTGTGATGAATCTTACAAAACGATCTATCACATTACACTTACAGGATAACTTAAAGGCTGGCCTTGATGAATATCTATGCCTGAATGGACACCATCTTACAGGAGTTGTTTTTAAAACTTAGTTACATTTATTTCATTTTCTTGAATACTTTTTTATTTTATTTAAGGTAGTTAATATATTAATTAATTAATTTAAAGTGGTTAATATACAAGGTGGTTAATATACAAGATTATTTTTTTACATCCCTTTTAAAAATCACTCTTTACTCTGCCACACGCTATGTTATCAACCTATAATCCAATATAGGTTTATTGGGTTTGTAAACCTTCAAGAACAGTAAGTTGTTTGGTTCATAAACTTAGGTTCACCTGAATTTAGAGGTTTTTTTTTTTATTTTTATATTTCTGGAAAAAAATAAAAACTCATTCTTTAATGGAAATAAACTGTAAAACTGTTTTAATCAATATTTGAACAGTTTTACCAACAAACTCCATCTATTATCTGATCAATTTTGGTTATAAATAAATCTACAGTTGTTCATTTAGAGATAATGCTATAATGACGTTTTTAGTCAATTTCACTCGTTCATAATAAAAATATTTTTTTAATCACACTCATATTTTGCAAAATGTGCTCTTATCTGTTTTTTCAGACTGCAGTTCAGTATTATCAAGCAGCCTGTAGTTATGGCCTTCAAAAAGTCAAAGAAAAAGTACTTAACTGGTTTTTGATTAATATTATTGATTATTACACTAAAAATCTAAAAAGGCTGAAAGAAATTGAGTAAGTAATCATTACTTTTTTTTTAAATTAAATTAAATTAAATTAAATTTTTAGCTCACCTTCTCTATCTTAATCCTGATATCTTAATTCTTGTAAATAAATTTACCTTAGTGAATTTCAAGCCAGAAAAAAAGAGCTATAGCACGAGAATCTGGGCTCTAATCATAATTAAGTATTTTGAGTCTAATAAATCATTTTCTTTATGTTGTTAGTTTTAATTTTTGATAGATTTTCTCTGCTATACTTTTTTATTTTATTAGTATTGTTTAAAAATCTTTAAATTTATTAAAAATTACTTTTCTTTTTACAGTATTGATTTAATGTCCTCAATCGTGAGCAACCCAGGCCTTTGCATGATACAGACTGAAATGTCTCTTTATTGTCTTCTTCGAAAATGGTTGTATCTACAACTTAATCCAACAGCTGACTTGTCTAGCAATAATGTTGATGAGTGTGAAAAATTCTTCAGAAGATCGAAAGGTATCTTAGTTTTAATTTTAACTTGTTATATATTAGTAATATATTAGTTATATATTACCTCAATATTAGTCAAGGACTTGGATTTTCTTTGGAAGTTTAATAACCAAGTTTCAATTTTTTTTTTAGAAGATCAACCTTTTCTTTTAACTAGTAAAGGATTGCCTTACTTGAATGTTTTTCGAAACATAAGATTAGAAAATTTGGTTCTCAATGCGTACGACATTCCTATTGTTACTGCTGATGGAATTATTCCTGAATCTTGGTTTCTGAAAGCTTATAGAAATCAATGGTTAGCGATGCTGAATATATTTAGTGGAAACAAGGGGTAAATTAATTTTTTTTTTATCTCTGTAAGTTTAAGGAATATTCTGCTGTAGAAATATTATTGACTTTAATTTTAATTTTTTTTAGAACTAAATCATCTGGTCCAAGGAGTATTAATTACAAGGATTTGTCTATATTATTTGGAATAATTTTATTTATTTATAGAATTTTTTGATTTTTTTTTTCAGGGTTAATAGTATTGAGGAAAGTGAATTTTTGAAAAATTGTTATCGATGTGGTAGAATTATTTCCTCAGGAGATGCGCTTTCTTGGAGATGGAGTGGATTTTCATTCGGTATCGACTTAGTATGGTCCGTGAGCGATAATGTTGTTTCATTGAGGAGGCATAGGACACAACTTGAATTTGCCAATAACAATCTTCCACACCATATTGTTTTGAAGTAAGTGCGGAAACGAAGCTTGTGATTGGTATAATTTTATTTTGTCTTTGAATTATTTATTTACAGTGAGCTAAAATAACAAAAATTGTTCATAATTTTTACTGCCTAGAAATATGGTTTCTGATTATTTCATTATAGTAATGGTTTATGATTATTTCTGATTATTCATTATTTTCATAATGTTTAATTTTATTTCAGAGTTGAAGTAATGAATTTGGATGAAAAGAGGCAAGTAAAAAAAATTGCTAAAACTGGCATCATGAATATATCTTTGGCTCGAGGTCAGGAAATAAATGTTTTGAGTTTAGAAAAAGATTTCGAGTATCCAATGTATATTGTAATATGCCTTGTTATGACGAGTAAAGATAAAGAAAAACAGGATACTTAAATATCAGTTTTGCTTTGTATATATATTATGTACATTTATACAAAATATTTCTAGATACTATAAATAAGGAAATTGACATCCTGTACGAATTTTTTTTTTGGGGCAATGTAGGCCTTTGAATTAGTTTTGTATATTTGTAATCGGTTCACGTCTATTTGTAGACGTCATATATGACTAATAGGATCATATTAATTTAAATAAGTTATATCTACGGTTTTTAATTAATACGGTACTTTTAATTATTGTACGGTTAGTAAAACATAAAATTTTGACTTTATATTTATTTATTCAGTCAGATTTTTTCATCATACGTCCAATTATTTGAGGTTTTTATTTAGACAAACTAGTTGTTAGGGATTGCAATTATAGAATTAAAATTGATTCTTATTATTTACCTAATTTTCATTAATTACACTATTACAAGTTGAAGTTGTAAGGTGACAAATTTTTTTGTTATCTATTTTTCAAAATATATTTTTCGAGTTATTTAGTTTTATGAAAATTCCAACTTATCGAGCTTCTTCCATAAATAAGTAGTAAGCTGTTTAAGGTAGTAAAGGATATATTTTATTCATAATTTGAAATATATAATGTACATAAAAATTACATTTCAATGAAAATAATTGGTAACTTTTTGTATACGATGAAAAATTGGACTGTTCTTGGCGAAACTTTGAATTACCAAGTCTTCTGTTTCGGCAAGTATGGCTTACTGAGTCTCAATACTTATATGATGGATGCTATAAGAGAATGTGCATAGTATTGGAGGATTGCACGTCCACCCTAGGACTGCCCTATGTATTAATAAATCAACAAAATAATGTAATTTAAAAAGAATAATAATAAGCCAAAAACTTATGATTACCAACTTAAAAAGTCCTAAATTAGTAAAAAAAAAAAAAAAAAAAAAAAAAAAAAGAAGTACTAATTAACTTCTTAGATTAGATAAAGATAAACACTGAAAGATTATGGAGTACAAAAGACTGGTCTAACAGCTGTTGATGAATGCATTAGGGAAGAGAGGTTGTAGAGTGGGGGGAGGAGGAGGGAGGAGGGGGAGGGAGAGAGGAATTCTAGAGGAGTCGAACCAAGAGTATAAAAGTATCTATGCCTATTCTCTTATTTTATCTAGTATAGAAGATACTAGTATAGTTGGAATTTTTTCTTTGAGTTATATTTTGTTTTTATATATTATTTAATGTTTTCATATCAAGGCAATCAAAGGGATGACTTCAGGTTTCTGAGTTTTTTTCGACAATGAGTTTGACCTGTAACTCAATCCAATCCTCGAAGTCCTTTTTAGCTGCTAAACAATCTGACTAAATTTTTCTGAAGCTGTTAAAAAATTGTCTTATGCTTTATTATTACTTATACATTTTTCTTACATTTTCTTTGATTTTTATTACTTGAAACATCATAAATTATTAGGTGTTGACATGTCATTAATGGCATTTATTTAATGTGTATTTAAATGTCTAATTATTGTCTGTTTATATTGTAAATGCCGTTAAAAAAGTTGTGTGTGTCTTTATATATATATATATATATATCACTCATTAAATAAAACTTAATTAAATTAGTTTCACACAGATACTAAGTATTTGAAATATATTTTGTTGATTTTCATCATTGTTCATACTAATCATGCATTATTTCTTAACATTGTCTTTTCAAGAAATATATAGGTTTACTAAATCATTAACATAATATTGAATTTATCGTGGCATATTATTACTATATAAAATATATTGAGATGCAGAACAAAGAATTTGTTCTAATTTCCCATCTACTATTGAATTTGTCGTGGTATATTATTACTATATAAAATATATTGAGATGCAGAACAAAGAATTTGTTCTAATTTCCCATCAACTAATTATTAGTATCTCTGCAATATTTCAAAATAAATAACAGAGGTCATATGAAACAAATTAGGACTACAAATAAATTAAACAGTAATATTAAAAATAAATGTTTACTATAACTTAAATCCTATTTATATTGGACTGGTTAGGTTTTGAATAAATATCGGAGATTCTTCCATCTGTGAACAGCCCTTAATTTTCCAAACGATTCTAATAAAGTTTGGGCTCATTTTATTTGTTCTTGACCAGCTTATTCTTCTAGGTATTCAATAAGGTCTGGATCTGGGTAATATTGCAAAAATTGGATTAAAACGTTTTCCAGGTAATGGGAAAGAAAGGCCATATTTGTCTATCATTGTGCATTATAAATTTAAATATGGCGTTTTTAATTTTAAACTAAATGGTTTCAATGAAAGAACTGCTAGAATTTTTGAGTTACAGTTTTGTAGTTGAAGATCTATAGCTTTGTTATTATATAATAATTGATATGGTGTTTTATTTAATGAGCTATTTTATATTTATATATATTTACACACATACCATTTGTAAATGTATCTCTACATATTTTTTATTGAATGTTAGTTTAATGGTTAAATGTTTATATTTGTCACTCAAACGCATGTATTGAGTAGTAGATTTAAAAAGCATATATTATTTATATATATATATATATATATATATATATATATATATATATATATATATATATATATATACACACACATACAACAGTCAATTCCTGATTATCCGTGGAATTGAGTGGTTGAAACCGAAATTCGTGAGAAATCCTTGTGTAAACAAAAAGCTTATAGAACCAATAAAAAAGACATTATTTCACTAAAAATTTGTAATTAAATCTGCAAAATAATTTACAATGAGAAAAACAATAATGAATTTGAAATGAATTTATGATAGTTTTATTTAAAAATAATCACAGTTTTTGAAAATAATCCGTCACTTGTTTTTATTTTATTAGCACTTTATTTTAATCTGCGAATTAATTTTGGACTAAACAAGTTTGTCGGCCAGTAACACATCATCATCTTTAAATAATGAAGTTAAAGTGCCACTTCATGACTTATTCGTTGCTCTGCCGTGGATTCCTCCTATCCAGATTCATTATCAGCTGTTTCAGTGCCTCTGGCTGTGCAGAAAATTTGTTCATCAGTAAAGTGCTCAAAGCCAGGATCATCAGCATCACAGTTCATTCAATCGATAATGTTGTTTTTGTAAACACTTTCCCTTCCAGGAACAGCCCTCACCAATTCAGCTGATGTGGTAGCATGTTCTTTCGTATCTTTTGTTATTGGCTGATTTTTGTTTAAATCATTCTCCTTGGCAGCAGTTTTCTTGACTTATAAGAGAGTGGATAGTTTTGTCGATAACCATACAGCTGCAATTTCATAAATACTATCCAAGATCGTAAAATCTTTCCAAAAAGCACATAAGTCGTATCCCTTTATTTAAGTTGTACCCCCTTCAAGTTAGCTTTGTAAATCTTAATTAACATTAAGTAACATCTTAATCTTAACAACCCTGATGCATGGTTTTGTTTGTTTCATTGTTTCTGCATGTACTTATAAAAAAATATTTTTTCATTTATGTCGGATAATCCATATGATGGACAAGCAACCTGAGGATAATTTGGAATTGACTACATATACATATGTTTTTTATCAAAATATACAAGAGTATCTATCATATACTCATACTTTAAAACAAATATCGGTGTTAATAATAATTGTAGTTAATTTGACGTTATAATGGCTGTATTGGTGTCGATTGTTGGTGGCTTAATGTTTTCAAAGTATTATACTATGATTATTTATTTCTGTCTATTATTATTAAGAAAAAATGATAAATGGTGCCGTGTAATTATAACTATTTATGTTGTCAATATTTCTACGAGTTCATCTGGAAATTATTGTGTAATTACAATATTAGGGTTTAAGATTCATCGAAAATAAAGTTTAATAAATGCTGATTTTCACTCAATCATTTTCAGGGCAAAAGTGCAGCATGGATTATTACAAAATTTATGAAAACATCAATTGAAACGATTTCTATTAAATTATTATTTCTTTTCAACTATAGGGAGCGGGGTAGCTCAGTGGGTAAGGTACTGCGCTACTAATCTCAAGGTCCCGGGTTCGAGACCGGCTGAGGCAGATAATTATTTATTCTGTATTCAGCCGTGGATCAACCCTGTGGGATCGGGAGACCCTCCCGGGGCTCACCCAGCCTCTATAAAGTGGGTACCCTTAATTGGGGGAAAAACCTGGCGGTTGAGCGTGATCTTGGCCGAATCACCTCCTTGCACAACCGTTGGCCTAGAAACAGTATGGTCCTTACCAAGTACTGAACCCAAGACCCTTATCGGGTTGTAGTGGTACAGGTTTTTTTTTTCAACTATATGAGCTACAACAGCCTATTCTTTAAAACTAAATTGTATCTCTGGCACTAACTATAAAATTTTTACTTTTGGGTTTATTGAATATTATGATGATTTTTATAACTTTTATATTTAATCGTATTGGCTCAACCTGAAATTAAGTATAATATAGTAGACTCTCATTAATCCGAACTAATAAAAACCAAGGGGTTCAGATTAGCGAAAAATTTGGATTACTTAACGGGAAAAGAAGGTAACTTCATTAATAACGAGTCAATTTAAAAACAAATATTATATATTAAAATATTTTTAAAGAAGTTAATAATTGTTCAGAAGTTTTTATTTTAAGTATTTTCTTGAGAAATAGATTAAAATTGATGTTTTTTGGAAGTTAAAGCATTTTTTTCAAAGCCTCTGCATCTGCTCCGTGATGATGATTATACTGTTTCGTCAAATTAAGGCAAATTACTAAATTTTACAGTTTGTGTAGCACTTGGACTTATTGTTATTATTATCATTAGTTTCTCCTCCAAAGTTAATTGGAGATGTCTCCTTTTTAAAGCACACATTTGAATTTAAGAAAACATTTTAACACAAATTAAACCTAGAATGTTAATACTTTTAAATATTTTTTTATAACTGATTGGACAGTAGAGGTGGGGGAAGTTAGTAAAGGCATATTACCAAGAAGTAGACGGGTAATGGAGTGTGTTGAAAATGTAATAAAACAATTTTTTGGAAAACAATACTTTTTATACTTTCTTAAAACTCATGACTCATAGTTTATCGTATTCTTGAATAGTGTAAACTACTCATTGCATTAACAATACAATTTCGCATTGAAGATTAATTTAATGAAAAAGCTAATATCCACCATTAAAGAAATTGAGAAAATAAATACGATTCCAAGTTTTTATAGCTTAATTTGTATTTTAAATTAATGTATTGGTAAAGATATAGTACAGAGGGTTTTATTGCATGGATCAAATCAAATCTTCATATTTTTTTTTTGGGTGAGGTTCCGATTACTGGATGGTTTGAATGCAGTATCAGTGCAAAAGATTTAATCTTAAGTTTGTGAACCGAATTAGATTG
The DNA here is from genome assembly GCA_948150685.1 of Rhaphigaster nebulosa. Lineage (NCBI taxonomy): Eukaryota > Metazoa > Arthropoda > Insecta > Hemiptera > Pentatomidae > Rhaphigaster > Rhaphigaster nebulosa. The sequence goes on from OX411312.1 coordinate 26,054,933, forward strand.
GTTTAGCTTATATAGTACTGTAAAAATAATATTTGAAGGAAAATAGTTAGGTGTTTTATTAAATAATCTACTGCCATACCACACATCCCTCACTGTTAGAGTTAGAAAATTGCTCAAATATATTCTTAATTTTGTTCATCCATATGTTACATAACACACTGGTTTTCTATTTAATTATTTGTCAAAGACTATTTTCTAAATCTAATTAATCTGTTTTTCAAAAAATAAAAATAAAATTAGTATATTAATATATAATTTATAATTTTCATTATTTGAGTACAAAACATTGAGACTAATAAAAATATATTACTTACTTATTTCATGTACTTTATCGTTTAGCGTAATTAAGATTTTACTTTGGTGGTTCGTAATAGTCATTATTACATTGTTACTTATATTGTTAAGAGCTTATTTATTGAAATCGGGTTATCTTATCTTAACCATTGCAATAAGCCATTGAATAACTTTTGTGTTTTGTGGGAAATATCTATGTTAATTTACAGAAGTAAACACGGTTAACTGAAAAGAATAAATATAGCCGTTAAATTAAAATTTATTTTTTATATTTAACTACATGCATAGTCTTCCTAACTTTCATGCTGAAAAGAAACAAAATATCCTAAAAAGAAAGTAAGATTGCTAACAACACAACAGTTGATAATAACTTTTGTGTTTTGTGGGAAATATCTATGTTAATTTACAGAAGTAAACACGGTTAACTGAAAAGAATAAATATAGCCGTTAAATTAAAATTTATTTTTTATATTTAACTACATACATAGTCTTCCTAACCTTCATTCTGAAAAGAAACAAAATATCCTAAAAAGAAAGTAAGATTGCGCTATCATTAGTTAGCAATATGAATGCCAAAATGTTTGTAATTTGTTTAGTATTAAGTATGTGTTTATAACTATTGAATATAAAATAAATCTATTTGTATATATTCAGTTATATCATGCTTATTGTGAGTGATACGTTCGTCAGCAATTCAGCTAAAACAAAAATTGGCCAAGTGAGGTTTCTTATTTATTTTATTTTTTTCTAAACAATGATTTAGTGACCTAATTATTTTATTTTATTTGTTTTCTTACACATAATTTTGTATGTCAAAATATTGTAAAAAAAAAAAAAAAAAAAATTCCATATATATATGTATATAAGTGCAAATGTTTTTAAAAATAAATATACGTAATATGTATTTTCAAAAAGACATGATTTAAAATGCATACGTACTAACAAATAAAAAATAAATCAATTTGACTGTATTGATCTTTAAGATGATTTTCGGGAGGGGATGGTCAAAATAAAACACACAATAGGAAATTATTTAATGTATGGCGGCATTTAATTAAATATTGCCTGCGACCAAAAATAATTTACACAAACGATTTACATACCTTGTTTCCAAGTTTTTGCTTAGTTTTAACTTATATTTGGTTTAGATATATTTTTTAAATTATGATATAATAAAAAAACATTATTGTAATTGATAATATATTTCAGAATAGAAAAATCTTTTAATTTTTGCTTTACTCTCCCCTTTTAATTTTGACACTTTTTATTTTGCTTTATGATGCTTCAGCCTGTTCGCATTAACATTTTTATAGGATGTATAAAAAATAATGACCGTTTTTTAACAAAAAGTTAATGTTTTTTTTTCTTTAATATAATACAGAATTGATATTCAAAATATCACCCATTATGATCCACTGTTGTCAACCATATTTCAGCCAGTTGCTTGATGCCATGCTGCTAACTCTCCTTAGGACGGCTGTAGAAAAACTCTTGACCCACATTGTCAACCTCTACAAAAAATTTTTTTTCTTGAAGAAAGTGGCCATGGAGGAGGGGTAGGGAATAAGTGATAATCTGATGGAACGATGTCTGGGCTGTATGATGGATGTGGCAGAAGTTCAATCCCCTGAAGATTTTTCAACTTTTTCTGTGTCCGACTGATATTGTGTGCCCGAGCATTATGGTTTACCAATGCTGGGTAACACTATGATAATTTTCATGTTTCCTATCTGGTTGTTCACAGTGAAGTTCGGAGTTCGTAGAACATCCGTCAGAACGTCATGGAAACTTATCAATATCCACTAATAATAATCACCCTGAGTTCTTCTTCCGTCTCAAGGATGTATCTCCTCTGCTGATTTTTTTTAATCAATGCTGCATTGTACGATGGTCAAGGATACCTTCACCTTCTGTTGGAATAATTTCATATTGCTTCAATGGCTGTCATTTTTTTTTTTCCAATATTAGGAATTGTGTCTTAATATTAGGAATATTTCATAAGAAACCATCTTTCTTGTTCGGCTGCAGCTGATGAACTATGGCTTTATTGCACATTTCAAATGTTTAAAAGCAAGTTTGCTTAATCCTTTACATGAGAATATTAGTTATTAGTAAACATTGAATAGTTTAAAGTGCGTATTTATATCCTTTGATAAAACAGTCATTATTTTTGATACACCCCATTATGTTAATACAAAATTTTTGGCATTTCTTGAGGGATAAGATTTTCTTTACATACTCTGCGTGAATTAGTTCCTGAAGTTCTTCAATTGTCAATGACTGCACGTGGCTTTGATTCGATGTTCTTATTCCATGAACTTTCATCTTGTCTGTTTGTGTTAACAATTTGTGTGACGGTTCTCTAAATTTGAAAATTTTCCTGAATATTTTCTTCAATATTTGCGAATTCTGGCTACTGTTTTTTTCTAGCAATCAATCATACCGGCAATGTGTGACTTTTTTACTCGAAATGCCAATATTTTCTAGAGGTTTTTCATTTCATTTGTTCATTTTACAAATTATTTGGCTTTTATTTTACAAATCGTGTTATAACGAATCTGCTTTATGCTGGATTTCGCAAAGTAGGTTTGATTTTAATCCCAAACATCAGCTATATATCGTTATTTATTTATTTAAAGCTATAGAGTCTAATAAAATCATCTAATTCTTATTATTTTATTGTATTTTTCAAAAATACAATTATATTAAATATTTTTCTTTCATTGATAACTTAAGTGTATATCTGGCGTGTTTGAGCTTAAGAGTAAATGTTCAAAATAAAATTTTCAGATTAGTGTTTCAAATTTTTTTCTGTGCATGTATTTTAAATTTCTCCAGTGAAAATGGGGTTCATATTTTTATTCTATCTATTTACACTTGCTTCAATTTTTTTTCTTTATCTTTATCCTTTATGGAATATATAATGGAACTCAATTTGTGAAACTAAGACTTTAAATATTCCAGTAGACATATTAAAACATTCTTTTAATTTCAACATTTTATTATACATATAGTCACCACCGCGTATAAGTAATGAATCTGGAAAATTGTATTTTTTGATTTTTTTTTTTTTAGTTTCAATTAAATTCAACAATTATATAAAATAAAATTATATTTATTTATACAATGATAATTAATTTTTTTCATTTTATTCTGTATTAGCTTTTTATGTGCTTGTGTTTTCTTTTATTTATGAAATTTATTAATAAAAGAATAAATTATATAAGAATTTTTGAATTGTTGCTTGGATTATCAGGTTTCCATGAAAGATGGATTCAATACTTCTGTTGTAAAAGAAGGAAAATTATTTTTTTATTCCAATCCTTCCTGTACTAGTTGTAGTACATAAGTCCGTTAAACGAAATAAACGCAATTTTTTAAATATTTTCTTAAATTTTTAATTTATACTATAAAAATTTTTAACTTAAAATTTTAGCTGTTAAGATCGGACACGCCAGAACAAATTACTTACATGTAATAATTTGTGTATATAATTAAATATATTTCTTATTTTTTACTATTTTTTTAATTACCAGTAATTAACAAACTTAATAATGTCATGTTAATTCTGTACTTAAAACTGACCGATTAACAAAATACGCTTTGTTTAAATATAAGTTTTTAGTTTTTAAGGAAAAGTATGGGAGCAACGTATATAAAAGTTCAGGATTGATATGTGTAAATTGATCTAGCCTATGCTTACAACGTAACAGATCAATATCAAGTGCCTATATTTTAGCTTGTAAAATATATTGTTTTACTCTATGTTCTTTAATGAGCTAATATCAAAAACATATTTTATGCCAGATTTAAAGAAAAGGCTAATTTTATTTTTCGTACCTTATTTATAGTAATTAGTTAGTTTATATCATGGATAACATGTTAACAATGGTGCTTATTAAAATTAACATTTATCAGTTACCTTTTTCTAATATACTTTAATGTTTCTGAAGTAATTTATATTTGTAAGGATTTAACAAATTTATTTTGTACAAATATTTAGTTACTTTTAGTTAGTTTTTATATGTTAATTAGTATAAAAGCATTATTTTTGAAGAGATAAATTATAATTTATAACCATGTTCAGTTAATTTCGAATTAACATTTTTTTGTTTTATGTTTAAGTTGATATTTAAAAAACAAATTATTTGTCCTTTAAATCTAATTAATTAAAAATTATATAATAGACAACTATTAACCAAGATACATATAATAACAATATTAAAAGGTTCTGTAGGTCATAAATGTAAATTTTTATTTTTGTTAAGTTAAAAATATATTTATTAATTTATTCATTAGAGTGGAATTAAAATGTATATTTTAAACAGCCAATAAATTAATTTATATTAAAATTTTGTGTTAAGTTTTATGATCCTTTGCTTATTATTTCTTGTCATAAATTTTTTTTAAAATATCTCATAAAATGCCATTTTAGTTTCATTGTTTAACTGTCTAGTTGAATATCTATTAAGGCGCCACTGCTGATCACTCCAAATGGAACAATGAAATGGACCAACCGGAGTGCTTGGAGTGAAGACAATTTTAGTGCTCCCACTCACGATCCACTCCGCTCTATTATTCCAATTTTTACTGTTCTAATTTTTACTGGCAGTTAGTCATTCATGTTCATGTTATAATAATTACAGTCTAACACATATTTCAATATGTAGATTAGTATTACAATTTTTTTTTAATTTAATGAATTCCAGCTTTTTTAAAAATATAACTCTTGAGAATCAATGGGATATAGATAGTGTCTCTACTATTAAGCATATCTAGAAGATTAAATAAATCAATCTTTACTCAAATAATTTAAAAGGAAATTAATGGAAATTTTAAGCATGTTATTAATTATAAATTCTCTAAAAATATTTCCTTATTTTATTCTAATTAATATTTGCACTTTTTAAAATA